>JAHRHZ010000289.1:33533374-33549494 GCA_024137785.1 Ginglymostoma cirratum | reverse complement strand
TCTAGGCCCGAAACGTCAGCCTTCCTGCTCCTCTGATGCTGCTTGGCCTGCTGTGTTCATCCAGCTCTACACCTTGTTATTTCTGGTCAACTTAATTACCTGCTTCTCATCTCAGTATTAATGTGAGATAACTTGCCCTGGGCCACGGTGGAACTATTGCAACAAAACTTGCTCACAGCCATTCTTTAACTTCAAATGGTAAAATCAGCCATCCTGTAACTATGGTAACAATATAGCAGCTAGTTTATTGTGTCTATTAGCATATATGTAAGAAAAACCTTCTGAAGACTGACCTCAAACTGTGACTTCTGTCCACAAACTTTCTTGCAATTTTCAAATAAAATCCTTATTTATATGTTGGGAGAATAAATCTTGTTCACTTATCCATGAGACAGGAAAGTAATAGATGTCTGCAATTCCCAGAAGATGACAAATTCAGCTTGAAATGATTGTCACAAATTATCAATCTTCTAAAGTGTAAAATTGAGCCACTGTTTTGATTTGAAATCTTGTTTTGGATAGCTAACACTTTTTTTTTCACGCAGGAAAAGGCATGAAATGCTTCTCAGTTTATCTCTTGCTACTTCAATATTTTTCGCTTCTTGACACTGTCACTCCCTAGACAAATCAGAGGCAGAATATGATTTTGGAATCCATAAATTTCAAAATCGTTCACTTTTTTTCTTTTTGCTGTCTGTTTCCTTTTCATCCGTTCTCATCTTTGCCTCTCGACTTCTCTACCCTTATCCCATGCTTGGATCTCAATTTTAGCTCTAATTGAATGGGTTCGGGGTGAATTAAACATCTTGCACAGTTCGTGTACAAGTATGTGAAATTGTTTTCTGACGTACTCTAAAATGTGGGTGTTCTTGTCATCTGCTCACTTGGGCAGGATAAAGTTTTGGAAGACCAGTTTTCGATGGGTCAAAGGCAGGATTTCAACCTGCTCTGTTGAGGAAGGAGCAAAAAATATTCGCATAAAGTCAACGGGGTAGTATTTGGCTTAATGTTTCAGGTCCTCATGATATTGTTGGAACCCGGCTGCAATTGTAACTACTCCTGACCCAGAGCCGCAGAGAACTTCTGGCTCGACCAACTCAATTGGAAGAGAGATGGATGCCAGAACAGGTGCAAGAACAGACAGATTATGTGGTATATTTGGCAAATGAAAAGGATTTTCTTCACTTTTAAACTCTGCAATAACAAGAGTGTGCATCGAATTCCCCTTCCCCCCTACCCTGTGAAATCCTGGTAGAGAATACACCACTCCATTTGTACAATGACTCCAGAAAGTTTTCAGCACTGCTTTACTACAGTCAATAGGCAGTCTTCTGGCCTCATGGTATTCTGCTGCTTCTTCACAACCTCATGCCCAGAACAAATGGGATACTTGCTGCAAGATTTAAATGAGGTTTAAGAAGTAAAATACTCTGTGTCTGATGCTTCATTTTGTTTAGTTTCTGTGAAGGAGTGGTTGAGTTTCTAATTCACACTGCCTGCTTGTCCCACCAGAACTGGTTTAAGTTAGACTCACGACCTACAGTGCTTTAATTTTAAAGAATTGCAGTGTTTTGCATCAGCTATAAAAGCAGTTGTAATCTATTAAATTCCATTAGTCTCACTTCACATGGATTTGCCATCAAATAGCACAGTAAGAAAACACTGCAGCTCATCTTGCTACACGAGCTGGACGCTATGTGTGTCAGGTAATCAGCTGTGATGCAGCCAACTAGCTGGAGTTGACAAGCAGACGCCTTTGATTTATTGGCTCATATCTCAGCTTGTTAGTGGATGGCTGAGCATGAGACTAAAAGAGCATAAAATTTCAGAGAGAATAAATTATGAAAGCACTGATGTATGCCTTTGTAGAGCTTGTGCCACAGCTGTGGAGGAATACTGAAAAAAGACGGTAACACAATCTGCCACCTTCACAGAAGTGCTTCTGGCCCTCTGGATCGAATTCTTTTTCAAATATGCTCTGCAACCATAGATTGAATGCCAGACAACCATAATATTCCCTTTTGATATCAGCAGCTACTGGATAATACCTTGAACCACAGCTCCAAAATTTGATTCATGTCGCATTGTAATATATTATAAAGCCTGGTGGGGGTCATTTGCTTGTCTTTCTGCATTTCACTATTAATGTTGCCCCTTGACCTGCTTTACACAGCCTGGAAATCAGTACATGGAGGTAGTAGTACATCTACTTTCTCAATTAGACTTTTCCACTGTCATGGATATAGAAAGAACACACAATAAAATAAAGGAGATAGTTTAGAACTCTTGCTAAGTGGGTACCTCAGTGTAAGGATTTTGGTGTGAAAGTTTCAGATCAGAAGTGTTTAGTTAGAAGCTGGAAAAAAAATTCAATAAAGAGATCATTTCTTAGGTTTTAAAGATGGCAATGGGTATGTGGAGAACTTGGAATATGGCATTGAGATGAAAAATCAACTGTGATGATAATGAATGGTAGTGTCGGCTTGAATGACTTGCTCCTGTTCCTATATAGGCTGCATCACGAGGCAGTGATCTGTGGGAATGGTTCTAACTTTGGGTTCTGCCAGTGAGTGAACAGACGTCATAAATTGCATGAATAAAAATTAAAAGCCCTAGTGCAAAGATGAGGCATTAAGCAGCATGGGTGAGATTTTAAAATAACATATGTAGCAGCTCCGAAAAGCTATCACTACACTTGCAAGTACAAACCATGAGACACTTTTAGTGAAAAAAAAAATTAAATTGCATCTGTGAAAGCTGGAATACCTCTGTTAAAGCTGCAAAGGACCATAAAACCCTTCAGAACAGCAGTGAAACATGTAGAAACTCCCATTACTGCAAAATAAGGATGTTTCAAGAAGTTAAAATATTTAATCTCATTAAGAAACCTTGAGATTAGAAATAACATTGCCAAGAAAATGTAATGTCAAAGATGGGTCAAATAGAACTCAAAATTTGACACCTTAGCAAAAACATTTATTGAGATGTACAATTGCTTCTAAACTGAATGCTAACTCCAAAGCTGAACAATAAATACACTCCAGTGCACACTTGGGATTTAAAAGAAGACAGACACGTTTAAATGACTGATATTCTTTGACAAATATTTCAATATCAGACCTTATAGAATTCTTAAAAGAGCGAAATTTAACACAAGAAAAGAACATCCAGGAAAATCTGTCAGAAACTTCATTAATTAACCCTACAGACTAGTGGAGCAATGTGGTGGCTTAAGGTCAAGTTTAAATGTTATAGACGTTACTGATTTCGTAGATTTAGTACAAATAAGACCTGGCTATCACGGAAACCATTCTATTGGTGACTAAGGTAGTAGTCGATAAGCAACATAGATCAATGCTACGGGAAGAAGGTCATATTTCACACAGGAGATCTTTGGAATCTATTTATTTTAAAATGTTTGGGATCCAAAAGCCAATGCAGTTTTAGACAAACACCAATCACTAAAAGGCCTTGACAACTTTGTGGAGCAAAGAAACATCATGAGCATGTACAGTTTCCAATGACTAAAATCAAGCACTTCTATTGTAAAACAATAGGTCACTTAACAAAAATATGCTTAAGCAGGACACTGTTACAGAAAAAAAAAGCGAAGATGTACTCATACAAATGAGGAAGAATAATTTCCAACAGGCGAAAAACTCAGTCTTCAGAAGGGAAAGTGGTGATCTAGACCAAAAATTTTATTAAGTTGACATATATGTCTTGTGAATTTCATGTAAGACAAAGGGACTCATGTCACAACATTATCACATATTGAGCCTTGATTGACTAAGCGCCATTTCCAGTTCCCATATATTTAACTACATGTCCCAGAGACATTGTGTTTAAGATTAAAGGTATTCTCCAAGCAACTTTCTGATATAGGAAACACCAATATTTGAATGCTTCACAACCAGAAATTTCTGCTTCTGAATAGAAAGACAAATTAACTTCAATCTCGTTCAAAGACAAGAGGGGTTAAACAGCAAAGGGTCAAGGAACAGCTGATCAAGGCATAACTGTACAAGGTTTTACAGGGTTACTAAGCAAAAATGGAATCAACTGGGGTTAATTACATTGATTCATGAATGACATGGAATGAGAGTACTGTCTTTCTGCAGTCACACTGCTCCATGGATCCAGAGCAGTAATTTAATTGTTTTATTCAAATCCCAAAATGGCTAATTATAAGCTCCTTCTATTTTGGACTTAGAATTAAAAAAAATCCATCAACCATATTTCACCAGTTATTACATTGTGATAAATTAGAAAATATTCCATGAAGGTACAGATCTAATTCACACATACAGTTTTCAATCTTACAACATCTTCTAAATAAGCCAAAATAAACACACAGACCAGGTAGAGAGAAAACGATAGATTTCTCTCAGCAGAGGTTCACTTTGGAGAAAAACGTTTGGCCAAAAAGTCATAGTTCTTAGAAACAAAATGTACAAGGTTTGAAATGTTTAGATGGCCGTCAATATTTCTTGGCATATGCAGAGAGGTGTTACAAAATATAAGTTGTTGTCTTTGGGATGTTGGTGGACACAGCTTAGTCAATAAACGCTGTGCCCTGGCATCTTTTTGGTCACTGTTGAAGAGGACAATCAAGTTTCACCCTGAATTCACCACCAAAGTACTTCAGAATCAGAGACATGAGCTGAGCAGCTTCCCCTGAATCAGAAGTCGAAACAAATCCCACGTTTACAGAGCAGTATTCAAACAGAAGAAAACTTCATAAAAACTAGTTTTAAAAACAGTCAGGTGTTTTGCTTGAAGTGAGTTCAAGCAACTAAAACCTGCAATTATCTCGAACTGTGTGATTTGCAATAAATGCCTTGTTAAAATAAACATGGCATTGTGTCTCTTCATTGACATTTTAAAAAGGATACAGGCATCTCCCCAATCCTTCAGTGTAGTTTTATGTCTCTGCCTCTTGTCTTCTGTGGATTATTTACTCACTGGTGTAGATGCTATGGGCTAAAAATTCAACATCGCTTTATCGCAGGCTAACCACCTCCTCCTCCTCAAAATAATGTCCTGGAATCTTTTCTACACACCAAAGCAGACAGGTAGGGCTTGGGTTTTAACCTCTTAAGTGAATGACTAGCACCTCCCTCAATGTAGCACAATCTCAATGTTCGATTGAAATTTCAATCTTGATGTTTTTGTTCAATCCGTACAGTGAGATTTGAACCTAGAATTTCAGAGGCAAGACTTCTACCAACTGAGCCATATTTGACACAGAGGGATGGAATTGTTGGGAATATTAGACTGCTGCTGATGTGGAAGGCTGAAGACAATGCACTAACTGATGTGTTGAATGCCTCCTCCTTTTGTGCATCTCTTTCTCGTCTTTCACTTCCGAAGGTGACCACCTGCTGGTAGTGGCTGTGCCTTCACAAGTAGACCATAAATCAGGAGGCATGTTGTGACATATATTGGAGGGCTCCTCCTCCTAACCCCACCACCACCCCCCCGCCGCTCCCAGCACAGCCCAGGAAGACTTTTGCGACATGCAAACAATTAGACACATGAACAAGGAACAGGATGAGGCCATTCAACACTGCAAACCTGCTCTGCCATCCAATAGGATAAAGGCTAACCTGACGTAACCTTAGTTTACATTTCTGCACACTAATAATAACTTTACACGCATTGCATAACAATAATCTATCTAGCTCTCCCTTAAAACTCATTAAGAACGTGCTTCCACTACCTTTTCTGGAAGAATGCTGCCTGTTTTTGTTGGATGATGGAGACGAGTTATTAGCCATGCGTAGGGTTGATGTCCCTCACCTTTGAAAGCAGCCACCCTTTGGTTTATTGCAGTGGCTCGAACATGGTGGAAATGGCTGACTGGCGCAGGTTAAAACCATTGTAACTGTTGCAAGGATAGCAGGCATTCAAAAACATTTTAGTTGCATGGACATTGAGGAAATGGTACTCATTTGCAAGCCCACTATGCCTCACCATTGAATTATGGTACTGTCAGAGCCATGTGTGTGTACTTGATAGTTACCCCATTGGGAAGCCTGATATTCTGGCAAAACCACATACCTAGTCCTCTGTTTCTGTCTTCTTAGAGAGAAGAAAATGAGGTCCCCTCTCCTGAGAGCCTCTGGCTCCTCTCTGATGCACCAAAACTCAGTGAACTTTGATATAGCCTGATTCCAGTCTGGAAGGATACTGAAGTATATAAATTGAGGATGATAGTGATCTTGATAATCACTGGCAACACTGGCCTTGCCCTGCACTGCAATATAGGTGTGGTTGGACAAAGTTATAGAGTTTCATAAACACCTCCATGCTTGAACACTGCTTCTGAATGACATGAAGGTGAAAGTGTTCTCTGACTGTCCAAAACATTTGTTGGAGCTTTCATTGAATCGTAGAATCCCTACAGTTTGGAATCAGGCCATTCAGCCCTTTGAGTCCACACCGACCCACACTCAACCCTATAACCCACGCCCTGTCCCTATAATTCTGCATTTCCCATGGCTAACCCAACCAGCCTGCACACTCCTGGACATTATGGGCAATTTAGCATGGTCAATCCACCTAATCTGCACATCTTTGCACTGTGGGAGGCAACTGGAGCGCTCGGAAGAAACCCATGTAGACATGGGGAAAATGTGGGAAAAACTCCACACAGACAGTCGCCCAAGGGTGGAATCAAACCCAGGCCCTTAGTGTTGTAAGGCAACAGTGCTAACCACTGAGCCACAATGCCATCCTAAAGTCTTTCCACTGCCAGCAATGCACAGCTTCCCCACTGTGCTTTGTTGCTCTGTCTTCTTGCCATGTTGGAACCCAAGACCAATGGAAACTCAGGGCCTGGTGATGTGTTTTCCGCTCAGAGACCTTGAAATTCCAATCCACTCCTTGCAACGGTCCATTACCACTCCCTTCTGATTCCAATAACTTTAGAGCACTGAGAGTACACGGTACTTCCACTAATCATGCCACAGCAGAAGAAAGTCAGAAAACACCTTTTGATGTCTGAATTGCACTGCTAGAGATTAAAAAGTATTCTCTCGTATTCCTGAATAGGATGATCATTTGAGCTTAGAATGGCAGCCCAGACAGTAAAACTGAGTTTGATACTGACTAATATCATGATGTCAGCACTCACAAACACTTGCCTTTTCAACTTTTCTCAGAAGGTGTTTGGGTGTGGCTTGAAGCAGGTCCATTGCCATTTCTGTTTTCCATACTGCCAAAATCCATCCTGCTTTTGATCCCAGTGATGCAACTTGTGTTGTTTTCAACTCAGCCAACAATAGCCAAAATTTTTCGAGACAATATGTTCCTGATTAATTTGGAAGAATGCTCAGAGATCTGCTTCTATTGCGCTCTATCTTACTTAAAATTCATCTTGCCCAGAATGCTTGGCCACTGATGTTTTAACTGATATTAAATCCCATATGCTTATCATCTTGTCTTCGGCAAATTCCATTGACTTTTTGTCTCCCTGGTGCTTAAAGTCTCCTACTTAAATGTCCCCAAGTATTGTTCTTCCCTTTCGGTGAATCATTTGTCATGCTCTGCATCTCTGATTTTGTTGTGTCCAAATTTCTACAATCCCTCGACTCTGACATCCATTGTAGGATCATCAGCAGTCTGTTAGTTGTTGGTGTCATAAGACTTGCTGAAAATATACCACAAATTAAGACTTCCCGGGTTGTACAATGCAGGGAGTTTTTTTTACTGCAGTGATCTATGTATATCATTTCTGTCATCTCTTTAACATTTTAGAAATTATAACCTGTAACTCTGATCTTTGGAAACATCTGTTTTTATTTGGATATCCCATAATGTCAATCAGGATTAAATTTGGGACCAATTGGCCAAATAGATAATTTGGCATGACAGAATTGCTTTCCTTATGAATTTGGATTTGGCCTACATTCATTTTCCTGCCTCCCTCCACTCTGTGGTATACATTGAATGAGGAATCTTTAAAGCATCAGAAATATTGAGTGATAAACCACTTCCTTCCATTCTCTGGTTGTGCGGCATATTGGATTACAGCCCTTGTGATATCTGCTCCCTTGGAGTGATTGTGGAAAGTGCAGAATGCATTGCATTTGTGGGGGAACACAAAGATATGCTGGTAACTCATGAACAAAATTCAGTCACAAGTGACTGACACAGCTCTTCCTCAGAGATTGGAAGGAATCCTGTATTTTTTTCACAGTTCCTCAATGGAGCATTCTGTTTATACAACACATGTCCAATGTTTGATAAAATATTTAAATGAGAAATGGTGAATCAATTATGCAAATTATAAAATGTGTGATGCAGAATCTAGACATCTTAACGTGTTGTGCAAAAACATTTTCCTTACATTCCACATTTAATTGATTTAGAACAATGTATTGTGCAGGACAATGTCACAAGCAACAAACTGGGGAAAAAGAAACACATGCATCTGAAGAGCAAGCAATGACTTTGAAACAATGTTTTGTTTTTTTTGTAAATTGTCATGTTCATCGAGGTGATGGATGTCACTACTGGGGAACTGAAGTAGTTCTGTTTCTGCATCGACAATGAGTGTCATGTTACTCTCAGGTCAGGCACAGCACAAGTTAGCTCTAGGGTAAAACTTCCTGAACAAAGTGGCTTTGATCCTGACAGTCACCCGTGTTGCACTTATCTAAACCATCTCCAATCAATCAAAGTCCCGTTGAAAGCAGGGCGTCGGAAAACACACAGGAAAATATGAGTTGGTCAGAGTTAAAGTAATGGCCCAGGTCTCTGGTCTCTGGATAATTGGAGAGTGGATGTACCCTGGAAATATACATCAGATCCGTGTAGAGATCCTGTTTCTCTGCCTATGCGGGAATTGCATCGGAAGTCGTACCTTCCAAAAGGCAATTATTTGGCTTCCAAAATCCTCCAAAAACCCTCCCCAACTCTGACTCAGAGAGTTTGGAAGACTCCTGAATAATCAGCTTGGAAACTCTAGAGGATTAAAACCAGCTGTAATTACTGGTTAACTGTAAAATCACCCCCTCCCATCCACCAAACCACACATTTGCATCACCCATGGGCACTCTTCTTCCCCTGACTTGACCCAATCTAACGCCTCCACAACACTTGCCTCACATCCCTTTATGACTCAACTCTACCATGCCTCTCATCCCTCACAGCCCCACAACCCCATGACTCTTTCCTCACAACAGCTCTCATCCAACTCCCCCAGCCAGAACCAAAGCAATTCTTTCCATCACCCCCAAACCCCAGATATGACAGAGATACCTTACCAAGCCAACCCAACTCCTTCCACGAATGTCCAATCACCCCCACCACCCAGGGCACCCACTGACACCAGACACAACCCTTGGATCTACTTTCGCTCCACTATCCATACTCGGCCCAGCTCCCAAGACACTTCATGGACCAAAGTCCCTGAGCTGTACTGACCTCACCTAACTCCAACCCAACCCTGTTCCCAAAACATCTCTCCTTCCCTCACCATCCGGATTAGCCCCTAAAGCCGCCAACTGTCCCCAATTGTAACCTCATGCCCGATCCAACCGAAGTGCTCACCCATTTACACTTGCCATATCAACTTCAATCAACATCACCCTCCAACCACTGTGGTCTTGGCTGACAAGCAAATATTTTCAAGATGTGTCTCTGAATTTGATCAAGAGTGTTGCTTTTAAAGATCAATAATAATACCCAAAGTCTTTTTCTTTCTTTCCCACCTTTATACAGTTATTGGCAGTGCATGTTTCTTGTTCCACCGTGCATATTTTTGTTTTATAAGTGCAGTATTAAAATCCATCTGTCAATTGTTTGAAGAGTGAATGCTGTCATTTACCAGTTGCCTCTCGGATGTCCAGCTCACGTTTAGAACCATTGAATGGAGGTAGCCATTTGGTGTTTAACTATCGCCATAAAGCATGACAATAGTAACATTGTAAATAAGAATGAAACCTTGTTGGATGTGTTTTGTTAATTATGATACCACTGGAATTCAGTTTTATTCAGCCATAAGTGAGGGAATTCTGAGCAAAGTATCTCTTTCCCCCTCGACTCCAAACAACAGTTATAAAACATGACAGATAATAAAAGCTATTAACATAAGCTAAGAATGTTTTATCCGATTTACACTTGTGTCATCTTTCCGTAAAGTGCATCAGTCTTTTAATTCAAGAAGATGTCTACAATTCTACAATGTCCATCTGCCATCGTGCTTTATTGCCAAGAACAATTTAATAATAACACAAGGATATTCCTTCATATTGAAAGTGTAGAACAGTCTGGAGTTTCCAGAAGAGGTTCTTTATTGAAAAATATTTTTCTTGGCCTCTCAACTGAAAGGTTTCATTTAATATTACTTTTTGCTGTCTATTTCCAAGTTGGTTTTCAATATAGTTAGTTAATTTATTATTAATTCCAAGAACCTTTGTTGTCTTTAAATGCCTCCACTGCAAAGTCTTATCAAATGCCTGCTTAAAAGTCAAATCATAGTTTCTACAGAATATACCTTCTAAATTAATTCAACATATCTTCAAAGAATTGCAGTACATGTGAGATATGATGCATTACTTCATACCCCTTTTGACCTCTACTTACTTTAGATGAAGAGTGACAATCCCTGAAATTTCTCTCAAGTGATTTCCTCATTACTAGCATAAGACTAACTGTGACCTTCCAATTCATTTCTTAATCATTTTCTGAATATAAATTTTATCTGAACCTACCACCCCATGTTCAAGAGATAAAAAGTGATACTGGCTATGTTGTCAACCAGAGAACTGTTTAGATGGGGATGTAGGGATATCTTGTCCTGATTCACATGCTTGCACCCCAAATGAGTCCTTAAAAGAAAAGATACTTAATGTGAATGCTAAAACAAAATCGAACCCGTCATTTTAAACAGCTCAGACATGAGCAAGTGCAGGATCACTAACGAATTTGCCATTCATTAAACAATTAATAGATTTAAAGCTCCAATTCTTCAATTTTTTTCTCAGATAATAGGTCTGAATTCAGAACCTACTCCATGTTGTGACATTATGATTAACCCCTTCGCTTTCCAAATCTGTTATTGAGATTGTCTGTGATGAGACTTATAGATTAAAAGCAGGCAAGCTCTTCATGATCATGATGTAGAAATCTGTTCGGACCCTATAGTGTTGCACTTAACAGCTTCGAAATTTTCATTGCGCACTGATGCAGTCACTGTGTTGCTTCACTTCCACAAATAACACTGATACTGAGATGAGGTGTTGTGGTGGAATTAACGCTAAAATGTTTGTCAATAATTCATAGAAAGTAAATAATGGAGAAGGGCTTTTCAAAATGTGTTAAAATTCGAAGTCTGACGTGTAAATCCTATTAAGTTTTGTGAAGTTAGTTACTCTCAACTTATGTAACGGCACTTGACTTGCAGTGCTTTGTATCTACATGTGTGACAGTCTTACCTGAAAAGCTAATAGTGAAACCCTGTGATTGATATTAGTATCTTTCACACATGTACATCTCTAGTCTTTTTGTGGATGAACCACACAAATAAATAGATAAGTTGATTTAGTTAAATGTGAAAGTGAATGTACAGATTGCTAGTAATGATCAGATTCTCTTATTTTAATCAGTGCAATTTATCTTCATATAAGAAGGCAAAACAAAGGACATGCCATGTGTTCCCAGTTGGGTGTTTAATTTGTCTAAGCACAATAGGGGAGAAATTCATGAATGTAGTGCCAGACAGACTTACCTCAATTTCCTTTAGGCAGGCAACGTCATTGACTGCCAGCTGTGGGATTCTTTATTAATATCACTGAATTTACTATGGTGTTCAGGCGAATCAAGGTAAATATCCATAAAACCATATATTAACCTGAATCCAACCTTTGCTGGCCTCACAGCTTCCTTTTCCAAAGATCTGCCCGTATTTCTATAAAGTATTATGTTTCAAGAGCCTTTCTTTCCAACTTTTGTTGTACAAAGCCAGAAAGGGATGGCCAGAGCCACTAGAGTGCAGAGGGAGAACAGTTTCAATGCAATGGGTGTGAGTTGTTTATCAATCATCAAGACAAATGGTTACATTGCTCATTAATAACAAGCATGGGGCTGGATGAACACAGCAGGTCAAGCAGCATCATAGGAGCAGGAAAACTTGACGTTTCGGGCCTAAACCCTTCATCAGAAATGGGGGAGGGGAAGAGGGTTCTGAAATAAATAGGGAGAGAGGGGGAGGCGGATAGAGGATGGATAGAGGAGAGGATAGGTGGAGAGGAGGCAGACAAGTTTGTCTACATCACCAAGTTTGCCCAGGAATTCATCATCTCAAAGTCTTTTTTTTTGCACTGTGCTTTACATTAACTCACATCTTGCAATTTTGTAGCTATTATGTAGAAAAGTCCTCATTAGGACAGAGCATGTTCGTCAAGTAATAGATGAGGATTTAAAACAGGGTTAAGGAAAATCCCAAAGCCTTTTATTCATACATAAGGAGCAAGAGGGTAACTAGAGAAAGGGCTGGCCCACGCAAGGACGAAGGAGGGAAGTTACACGAGGAGTCGGAGAAAAGGAGTGAGGTTCTTAATGAGTACTTTGCGTCGGTATTCACTGAGGAGAGGGACATGACGGATGTTGAGGTTAGGGATAGATGTTTGATTACTCTAGGTCAAGTCAGCATAAGGAGCGGGGAAGTGTTGGGTATTCTACAAGGCATTAGGATGGACAAGTCCCCAGGTCTGGATGGGATCTATCCCAGGTTACTGAGGGAAGCCAGAGAGGAAATAGCTGGGACCTTAACAGATATCTTTGCAGCATCCTTGAGCACAGGTGAAGTCCCGGAGGACTGGAGAATTGCTAATGTTGTCCCCTTGTTTAAGGAGGGTAGCAAGGCTAATCCAGGAAATTATAGCCAGATGACACTAAGATTGGTGGAGTGGCAGATAGTGAAGGGGACAGTCAGAGAATGCGGCAGAATATAGATAGATTGGAGAGTTGGGCATAGAAATGGCTGATGGAGTTCAATCCAGGCAAATGCGATGTGATGTATTTTGGAAGATCCAATTCAAGAGTGAACTATACAGTAGATGGAAAAGCCCTGGGGAAAATTGATGCACGGAGAGATCTGGGTGTTCAGGTCCATTGTACCCTGAAGGTGGCAACGCAGGTCGATAGAGTGATCAAGAAGGCATACTGCATGCTTTCATTCATCGGACTGGGTATTGAGTGCAAGAGTTGGCAGGTCATGTTACAGTTGTACAGGACTCTGGTTCGACCACATTTGGAATACTGCGTACAGTTCTGGTCGCCACATTACCAAAAGGATGTGGATGCTTTGGAGAGGGTGCAGAGGAGGTTCACCAGGATGTTGCCTGCTATGGAGGGCGCTAGCTATGAAGAGAGGTTGAGTAGATTAGAAAGATGGAGGTTGAGGGGGGACCTGATTGAGGCCTACAAAATTATGAGAGATATAGACGTGGTGGATAGCAAAAAGCTTTTTCCCAGAGTGGGGGACTCAATTACTAGGGCTCACAATTTCAAGGTAAGAGGGGAAAAGTTTAGGGGAGATATGCGTGGAAAGTTCTTTACGCAGAGGGTGGTGGGTGCCTGGAACGCGTTGCCAGTGGAGGTGGTAGAGGCGGGCACGATAGCATCATTTAAGATGTATCTCGACAGATACATGAATGGGCCGGGAGCAGAGGGATACAGATCCTTGGAAAATAGGCGACCGGTTTAGATAGAGGATCTGGATTAGCGCAGGCTTGGAGGGCCAAACGGCCTGTTCCTGTGCTGTAATTTTCTTTGTTCTTTGTTCTTTGATTTCTAACAATGACAGATAAAAATTCTTATTTTGCAATTTTTTTTTGTCAGTGAGAATATGGAACTGCCAGTTGACAAATTCAATCTAAACAAAAGAAACCATTAACCAAAATATTCACTCTATTCAAATTTGATTCAGTTTCTAAAGTGAAAAGCTTTCACTAGGTCAGCTATATTTAGTGTCATGAGCTTTGCAATAGATAATTGGTAAAAATGTCCTGGTTGCATTAGGAATTTTTGCATAAGAGTTGTATTTAAATCAAAGAGACCCTCAACACTGTCAGGTCCTTTTCTCACCTGCCTGTTTCGGCCCAAATTATTGCAGCATGTTACATGCTGGATGAATCAATTAAAGCTGCCTTTTGTAACAGAGAAATAAAATGACATACATGTGATTAGGACTATTTTACCACTGCATTTACAGCTGATAAGAAAGCTTAAATAAGATTATGAATACTTTCCTGTACTTAGTAAGTGAACTATTTGTTATCAGCTGTACATCACTGCATGCACTACTAGTGTGTGGAACTGTTTTCACCTTATTCCATTTATTATCAAATCAGAGGCACAAATTCACTTCCTGCTCCAACACCGCTCCCTCTGATGCGCCCAAGGATTATCATTGACCCAGTCTATTTCTCTTCTACATGCTGCACTCTGGTGACATTATCCAAGTGCACAATGTTAGTTTACACAGGACCACTGAGGACAACCAATTTGATGTCACCACCACTACAAACAATTTCTTCACTGTGGGTAAATTATCTAGCTGCTTATCCAACGTCCCATCCTGGACAAACGGAAATTTCCTCTCCTAAGATGTTGTGAATACTGAAGGCATTATTTTTTATCCCCATCTAAACTCTGTTTCCGAGCTACTGACCCCATCTCTCTCTCTACTTGGCACCAATTTGAGATTAAGCCAGTCCATCTACAATATTAGTGTCACATTTGGTCCTGAGATGAACGTTCAACCTTACTTTCATGCTATCTGTAAAGCTATCATTCTTTACCATTGTAACATTGCTTGACTTGGCTTCTGTCTCAGCTCATCTGCTGCTGAAACACTCATTCAGTCTTTCATTACCTCCAGTTCAATGTAGTCCTGACTGGTGTTTCACATTCTACCCTTTGAAAACTTATCTAAAACTTTTCTTGTCCTGTCTTAACTTGATGCAAGTATGTCTGCTTGTTAACCTACATTGACTCTCCAACAAGTAATATCACGATTTTAAAGCTTTTTACTTGTTTTCAAATCCCTCCACCCTCTTGCCCTTGCAATTTCTTTTAAATTCTTACAACCCTATAACACTATAAAATATCTGCGTTTCTTTAGTTTGGGCTTCTTGTACATTCCTGATCATAATTTCTTCACCATCGGTGACTATGTCTTCAGTTCCTAAGTTCTGGGCTCTGAAATGCCCCCATAGGCCTTTCCACGTCCTTTAAGGTACTTTTCAAACCTTTTTATAAACAAGGTTTTGGTCATTTGATGTGATATCTCCTTATGTGGCCTGCGGCATGCATTGTTTTATAATGCACCTGTGCTGCACAGTGGGACATTTCTATACATTAAAAGCATTATATAAGTATAAATTGTTGTTACCGGGCAAAATAGAAACTATTGGACTGATACCAGAACTGAGAGGCTACAGTATGAAAAGAAAGAGGTTTTTTTTGCTAGAACTGGGAAAACTGAAGGCTGGCCTATTGATATCTTAAGATTATGATTTGACAAAATACAGGTAGATGTGGAAAGGATATTTCCTCTTGAGGGGGAGGAACTACAACTATACGCCTTATACGACAGTCACTGGTGATTCCAATAAGGAACTCAAGATAAGTGCTTTTACCTCGAGAGGGATTTAAATATGAAATTTACTACAAGAGTTAGGTGAGATAACAAGTCTAGGTACATGTCTCTTTTCTTTATTCATTCATGGGACGAGGGTATTGCTGATTAGGCAGCATTTATTGCCCATCCCTAATTGCCCAGAGGGCAGTTAAGAGCCAACCACATTGCTGTGGGTCTGGAGTCACATGTAGGCCAGACCAGGTAAGAAAGCAGATAACAAGGTGCAGAGCTGGACGAACACAGCAGGCCAAGCAGCATCATAGGAGCAGGAAATCTTGAGGTTTCGGGCCTAGACCCTTCATCAGAAAATGGGCATCCTTAGAAGAGGCTTCGCAGTGGGGTTAAAATTGTATCAGAGATAATAGGAACTGCAGATGCTGGAGAATCCAAGATAACAAGGTGCAGAGCTGGACGAACACAGCAGGCCAAGCAGCATCATAGGAGCAGGAAATCTTGACCCGAAAC
>JAHRHZ010000289.1:33360700-33532974 GCA_024137785.1 Ginglymostoma cirratum | reverse complement strand
GTTTCGGGTCAAGATTTCCTGCTCCTATGATGCTGCTTGGCCTGCTGTGTTCGTCCAGCTCTGCACCTTGTTATCTCAGATTCTCCAGCATCTGCAGTTCCTATTATCTCAGGTAAGAATACAGTTTCCTTCCCTGAAGGCCATTAGTGAACCAGATGGGTTTTTCCAGCAATCAACAATGGATTCATGGTCATCATTAGACTCATAATTCTAGATTTCTTAAAAATTGAATTCAAATTCCACAACCTGCTGTGGCAAAATTGAAACCCAGGTCCCCAGAACATTATCTGGGTCTCTGGATTAACAGTCCAGCGATAGCACTACAAGGCCATTGCCTCCCCCATCTGCTTCATTCAGTAGGAACCTCGATAAGTGTATCAGGGACAAAGAAATGGAATGAAATGTTGATTGATAGAAATAAATGGAAAATTTTAGGAGGAGGGTCATACGTGGGATCATGGGCCTGTTGGTCAAATGCCTATTTTCATGTTGTAAATGCTGCCAATAGCATTCTATCAGTAATAGAGACTCATTTTGCATTCAGTTGATTGGAAACAGTTGTCATTATATTTTTTAATGAGGTTATAGAAAATAACATTTGAATCAGCTATTCAACTTGTGATTTAAGCTGATGGAGATGAGTGTTTGGTATGTTCAAATAAAGCCTGGTTGATGCTGGGGATTGCAAATGTACAGCTATAACTTTGTTTTTCCAAATCTGTGCTGACAAATAAAGTCCTGTTTGAAAAGATGCTGCAATTTGGTCCTCAAAATCTGTCCAGACAGTCCTTGTAAAAATGGTTTTTGCTTGTACCTTCATTTTCAATGGAGAGGAGTACAAGGAATCAAACTACAGCTTTGGGATCTTGCTATATGTTGAACTAATCACCATTTGGGGCTGTCAGAGTGATACAAAGCTGGAGGACACTTGTTTTTCTGCATGCTCTGCTGGCGGACTATGCACAACACACAACTGAAACGTCAGCTTTCCTGCTCCTCTGATGCTGCTTGGCCTGCTGTGTTCATCCAGCTCTACACCTTGTTATCTCAGATTCTCCAGCATCTGCAGTTCCTACTATCTCTGGTACAATTTGATCATTGACATTTGTAAGAGCACAAAGATGAAGAATGTTTCTTAACTAAGATTCAGACACAGAAGAAATATAGAGAAAGCAATTATTTATTATTAATACTCTAAAATTTACATCAGAATTTAAAAAAATGTTTTGGGTTTATGCACATTAAATATTATTAATAACAGCAATACCCACAGTTCCAAAATCATTTTCTTTTGGAGACTTGCAAGTTTGGTTTGTGTAGCACCACTCATATTGGCCAATTACAGACCTCGAGGCACTTATCATCTGTGCCTCACAGTTTATTCTTCATGATCCACCTTCTTTCCTTTGAGGATAGGGGACCCTGTCCGTTGCTTGCTCTGCAGGGAGGGTGTTGATTTGATCCAGTATGACATCAGACAGCCTGACCAACTGGCGCAATGCCAGGATGCAAACTTGGGAAATTAATGTACAAAAATGAAGTAATTCTTCACTGAAGAAAAAAAAAAATAAAGCCACAGGATGGGCCCTAAATTAATGCTATCTAAATGCTTGACATCCTAATTGCAGTGGGTAATTTGCAAAGATTGCTAAGTTTTTGGAAGTACTCTGCAATGTTTTTGGAGGTGTTGTAGAGAATTTCTGAATCTGTCAGAAAGTGTTGTATTATCTTCACAATTGGGGAAGGGGGAGTTGAAGGATGCTGCAGAGAGTAGAGCACTACTGCACAGGAAGTCTACCACTGATGCTCACTTTCCAATAATGTACATTGCAGCAAATAATGCAAATGTGCACCTTCTAAAGTAAAGCCTGCCTTTAAGGCAACAGGTTGGTTGTAGTGCATGATCGGTCACACTGCTCGAGCCTACCATAGAGACCGCAAGCAAAACAGAAAGCAAAAGACAGATGTGAGACCAGTCCTGATGAAGGGTGTAAACCCGAAACGTCGACTTTCCTGCTCCTCTGATGCTGCCTGATCTGCTGTGTTCCTCCAGCTCCACACTCTGTTGAGATGTGATACCAACCTGGAGTTGAATATCTCAAACTATCTGCAATCAAATAATATGGATATCCAAAAATTGCTTTCTGCTCAGCTTAATTTCAGTGACCTCCCACCTCAAATGATGGCAGTCTGAACTCTGTCCAAATATTTACCCAAATGTCTATCTTATTGCACGTTACATCCTTATGTTAGGCTCAAGCTTCCCAAAAAACATGCAGGTAGTTGAATGAACATGATTAGAGACTGGCTTTTCCTTCCAGCCAAGTTGTCTTGCTTCACTTGCATTCTGTAGCATAAAGCTCGGAACTAACAGGCAATCAGAAAGATTCCAGCTGAGATCGACCATCAAAAAACAAAAATAAAGTAAAATGACAATAATGAAGTTCTACATCTTTGCACCATGAATTTGGCTTGGTTTTATAAAATCCTTTTTTAATTAAAAAAAAGACACTTATCTGAGTTGATGGATTTTCAACAGTACATTCCTATCAATGCAGTGTGTACAAATACACCGCCCAGGGTTGGTATACTTGTTTTCAGTCAGAAAACATAACGTACACACAACATAATGTACACACGTGATGAAATGATATCCAGTGAGCTGGAATTCATCCTTGTTGCTATAGTGATTTAAGCTATACAAAGAGCTCGATATTTATTTTCCCCAATTCTCAGACGTGGCAGTTATAGTTCATAACATGCCTGCATCCATTCAGATCAAAATGGAAAACGCACATAATTCATGCACTTATTTCATCTCAATGATTGTGGTGCAGGTTGATATACATCTAATGCTACTCTCTCCTTCCTTATGCACCAAGGAAGCCCTGCACACAGCAAGAGGCCTTGTCAGCGTTGTTTGCTTTTTCACCAAGCATTCTCAAGCAGGCTTCACAAAAATATTGTGAAAATGAAAGTTCTTGGGTACTGAAAACCAATGCAAATAGGGGACAAATAGTGCTGGAGGCATTAGTTGTCTATGTGCAGAAACGCCATGGACCCAAGGGCCATGACCACCACCTTTAGAAGACAGTTGGCAGTGGGTGGCTAAACTGCTATTGCCTGTAATTTAGGACATGGCAGCAGCATCACATGAGGCCTAACAACCACACACAAATTATCAAGGTAATTGAATGTGTTTACACATGACATCGTCATATCCACCAACCTCTCAAGACTGCTTAATGCATAACA
Source organism: Ginglymostoma cirratum (assembly GCA_024137785.1). NCBI lineage: Eukaryota > Metazoa > Chordata > Chondrichthyes > Orectolobiformes > Ginglymostomatidae > Ginglymostoma > Ginglymostoma cirratum. The sequence goes on along the minus strand of JAHRHZ010000289.1, from coordinate 33,529,719 downwards.
TTCCCATCACTCACTAAGCTGTACGTCCAGGATTTGCAAATAACGCGCACGTGTTTTACCTTGCCCTGTAGTAATGGTGGAAACATTACCCAAACATGGTGTGACACAGCCATCCATATTCTGCCCTCTGCCTTGCAGGACAAATGGAACAAAGCAGATGGGAGCTGGGCAAAGCAGAACTGCAGGAGGGTAAAGATGCTTTCATCCCCTGAGCCCCATTGAAGATGGTACCAGCTACGATGGGACCTAAAGAGTCATACAGTATAGAAGTAGGCCTATGCTGACTAACAAACACCGAACTGTACTAATCCCATTTATGTACATTTGGTCCATAGCTTACTGTGCCCTGACATTTTAAGTGCTGATCTAGATGCTTCTTAAATGTGCCTCCACCACTCTCTCAAGCAAAGCGTTCCATAATTCTGTCACTCTCTGGATGATTTTTTTTTCTCAGATCCACTCTAAACCATTTAGTCCCCACGTTAAACTTGTGTCCTCTGGTCTTAGGCACATCTATCATGGAGAAAGGGTTCTCATGATCTACCTTGTCTATGCTCTCATAATTTTGTACACCTCAATCAGATTCCCCTAAGGAAATCAGATTTCCCCTGTCTAGTCACTCCCCCTAATTGAGACTTTCCATCCCAGGCAGTATCCTGGTGGCTCTCCTCTGTGCCCACAACAGTGCAGTCACATCCTTCTGATAGCATGGTGACCAGAGCTGCACACAATATTCTATCTGTGGCCCAACCAATGCTTTATAAAGTTGTAACAAGGTTTCTTTGCTCCTATATTCTACACCCTGGCTAATGAAGGCAAGCATTCTGTCTGCCTTCTTCACTACCCTGTCGACCTGTGCTGACACCTTCAGGGATCCATGGACTTGTACACCAATGTCCTTTTGATTATCAGTACTCCCTGGGACCTACTGTTCATTTTGTATATCCTTCCATTATTGTACCACCCAAAATGCATCACCTTGTACTTATCAGAATTAAATTCCATCTGCCATTGCTCAGCCCAATTTATCACCTAATCAATATCAGACTGTTACTTGAGATCATCCTCCTTATTATCAACAACATCATCATATTCATGTGATTTCCAAGCTTACCAACTGTATTTTCTATATTCACCTCCAAATTGTTAATGTATGCAATAAATAGCAAGGGTCCACACCATTCCCTGTAATATACCATTGGTCACGGGCTTCCAACCACAAAAACAATCCTCCACCTTCACTCTTTGCCTCCTATCTGTAAAGTAATTTTAGATCCAGTTTGCTAATTTGCCTCAGATCCCATGAACCCTTGTATTTTGGACCAGCTTTCCATGTGGGACCTCGTCAAAGGCCTTACTGAAAGTCCATGTAAACTCCTAAAATAAAACAAAGACCTGCTGATGCTGGAGATCTGAAATAAAAACAGAAATTGCTGGAAAAACTCAGTCGGCCTGGCAATATCTGTGGGAAAGAAGCAGAGTGAACATTTCAAGTCCAGTGACTGTTCATCAGAGCTGTTAGTAGCTTGGAAAAACAGCTGGTATTTCTGCTGAAGCTGAAGTGGGGAGTGGCAGAGAGGGGTGAGTGAAGAGGTAGAGATGGAGCTGAGAGAGAGAGAGAGAGAGAGAGCCAGAGAGTGAGAGAGAGAGAGAGAGAGAAAGATAGGAAAGGAGTAGGTAAACCAAGAACACAGAACATAGAACAGTACAGGCCCCTCGGCCCACGATGTTATGCCGACCTGTTATCCTACTAAGATCAATCTACCCTGCATACCCTACATTTTACTATCCTCAATGTGCCTATCCAAGAGTCGCTTGAAAGTCTCTAAGGTATCTGACTCCACTACCACTGCCGGCAGTGCATTCCACACGCCCACCACTCGCTGTGTAAAGATCCTACTTCTGACATTTCCCCTATACCTTCCTCCAGTCACTTTAAAATTATGCCCCCTCGTAATAGTCATTTCCACCCTGGGAAAAAGTCTCTGACTATTCAGTCTATCTGGGCCTCTCATCATATTATACACCTCTTTCAAGTTACCTCTCATCCTTCTTCGCTCCAATGAAAAAATCCCTAGCTCCCTCAACCTTTCCTTATCAGACCAGCCCTCCAGGCCAGGCAGCATCCTGGTAAATTTCCTCTGCACCCTCTCTAAAGCTTCCACATCTTTCCAAAAATGAAGTGACCAGAACAGAACACAATATTCCAACTGTGGTCTAAGCAGAGTTTTATAGAGCTGCAGCGTAACCTCGCAGCTCTTAAACTCAGTTCCCCTGCCAATGAAAGCCAACACACCATACATCTTCTTTACAACTTTGAGAGATCTATGGACGTGGACCCCAAGATCCCTCTGTTCCTCCACACTACTGAGAATCCTCCCATTAACCCTGTATTCTGCATTCAAATTTGACCTTCCAAAATGAGTCACTTCACACTTTTCTGGGTTGAATTCCATCTGCCACTTCTTTGCCCAGCTCTGCATCCTGTCAATGTCCCGTTGCAATCTACAACAGCCATCCACGCTGTCCACAACTCCACCAACCTTCGCATCATCGGCAAACTTACTAACCCACACTTCCACTTCCTCATCCAATCATTTCTAAAGATCACAAAGAGCAGAGGTCCCAGAACAGATCCCTGCAGAAGACCACTGGTCACCGAACTCCAGGCTGAATACTTTCCATCTACTACCACCATCTGTCTTCTATTGGACAGCCAATTCTGTATCCAGACAGCCAAATTTCCCTGAATCCCATGTCTCCTTACTTTCCTAATTGAGCCTACCATGAGGAACCTTATCAAATGCCTTGCTAAAATCCAGATACACCACATCCACTGCTTTACCTTCATCGATGTGTTTTGTCACATCCTCAAAGAATTCAATAAGGCTTGTGAGGCATGACATGCCCCTCACAAAGCCATGCTGACTATTTCAAACCAAACTGTGCTTTTCCAAATAATCATAAATACTATCTCTCAGAATCCTCTCCAATAATTTGCCCACCACAGAAGTAAAGCTGACTGGTCTGTAAATTTCCAGGATTATACCTATTCCCTTTCTTGAACAAGGGAATGACATTTTCCACCTTCCAATCTTCTGGTACTACTCCAGTGGACAGTGAGGACACAAAGATCATTGCCAAAAGAGCAGCAATCTCTCCCCTTGCTACCCGTAGTAACCTTGGGTATATCCCGTCTGGCCCAGGGGACTTATCTATCCTCATGTTTTTCAAAATTTCTAGCACATCCCCCTTCCGAACATCAACCAGTTTGAGCACATCTGCCTGCTTCATGTGGTCCTCACAAACATCAAGGTCCCTCTCACTGGTGAATACTGAAGCAAAGTATTCATTAAGGACCTCCCCTAGCTCCTCTGACTCTGCGCAAAAATTCCCTCCACTATGCCTGATTGGCCCTACCCTCACTATGGCCATCCTCTTGTTCATCACATAAGCAGATAACGTCTTGGGGTTTTTCTTGATCCTACCCGCCAAGGTTTTCTCATACCCACTTCTGGCTCTCCTAAGTCCATTCTTCAGTTCCTTCCTGGCTACCTTGTAGACCTCTGAAGCCCTGTTCGATCCTTGCTTCCTCAACCTTAAGTAAGCTTCCTTCTTCCTCTTGACTAGGTGTTCCACATGTCCTGTCATCCAAGGTTGCTTCACCTTACCACCCCTTCCTTGCCTCAATGGGACAAACCTATCCAGTACTTGTAGCGGCTGCTCCCGAAACAACCTCCACATTTCTGTTGTGCATTTCCCGGAGAACATCTGATCCCAATTTATGCTCCATCATGCTTGCCTAATAGCATGGTAATTCCCATTCCCCCAGTTAAATACTTTCCCATACTATCTGCTCCTATCCCTCTCCATGACTGTCGTAAATGTCAGGGAGTTGTGATCACTATCACAGAAATGCTCTCCCACTGAGAGATCTGACACCTGGACTGGTTCGTTCCCAAGCACCAAATCCAATAATGCCTCCCCTCTAGTCGGCCTATCTACACATTGAGTCAGAAATCCTTCCTGGACACACCTGACAAAATCTGCTCCATCCAAACTATTTGCACTTACGAGGTTCCAGTCTATATTAGGGAAGTTGAAGTCACCCATGACAACAACCCTATTACTTTTGCACCTTTCCAAAAATCTGTTTCCCAATCTGTTCCTCAGTGTCTCTGTTGCTATTGGGGGGTCAATAGAAAACTCCCAATAAAGTGACTGCTGCTTTCTTATTTCTGACTTCCACCCACACTGACTCAGTGGACAAAACCTCCTCCACAACCTCTCTGTCTGCAGCTGTGATACCATCCTTGATTAGCAATGCCCACTCCCCCCCCTCTTTTACCTCTCTCTTTATCTATTTTGAAACATGTATACCCCAGAACATCCGACAACATTTCCTGGCCCTGTGTTATCCAAGTCTCCATAATGGCCACAATATTGTAGTTCCAAGTACTGATCCATGCTCTTTAGTTTTTCACCCTTATTCCTGACACTTCTTGCATTGAAGCAAACACACCTCAACCTGTCGCACTGACTGCCACTTTGTCCTATCAACTGCTTATCCTTTCTCACAGATTCTCTGTTTGCTCTGTCTGCCTGTACACCGGCTACCCCATCTTCTGATCTGTAGCTCCAGTTCCTACCCCGCTGCCAAACTAGTTTAAACCCTCCCGAAGAGTTCTAGCAAACTTTCCCCTCAGGATATTGGTGCCCTTCCAGTTCAGGTGCAACCCATCCTTCCTGTACAGGTCCCACCTTCCCCAGAAGGTATCCCAATGATCCACAAACTTGAAGCTCTCCCTCCTGCACCAGCACTGTAGCCATGTGTTCAGCTGCTCTCACCCTCTGTTTCTGGCCTCACTAGCCCGTGGCACCAGTAGTGATCCTAAGATTACTACTCTGCTTGTCCTGGCTTTCAGCTTCCATCTTAACTCCCTATGTTCACTTTTCAGGTTCTCACCCCGTTTCCTAGCTATGTCATTGGTGCCAATGTCTACCACGACTTCTGGCTGCTCTCCCCCCACTGAAGAATCCTGAAGACTCGATCCAAAACATCCCTGACCCTGGCACCTGGGAGGCAACATACCATCCTGGAGTCTCACTCGGTACCACAGAATGTCCTGTCTGTTCCCCTAACGATTGAATCTCCTATCACTATCACTCTCCTATTCTCACCCCCTTCCCTTCTGAGCCACAAAGCCAGGCTCAGTGCCAGAGACCTGGCCGCTATGGCTTTCCCCTGGTAGGTCGCCCCCCCGCCCCCCCAATAGTATCCAAGGTGGTACACTTATTATTGAGGGGAATGGCCACAGGGGATCTCTGCACTGTCTGCCTATTCCCTTTCCTCCCCCTGACAGTCACCCAGCTACTTTTGTCTTATAGCTTGGGTGTGACCACCTCCTTGTAACTTCTCTCTACCATGGTAACTCCTCTCTATGGATAGTAGACCAGGATGGAAGAAAAACTGAAAAAGACATAATAAGAGCTAAGTTTGAGAAAATGGGTTGGTTGTGTTCAATGCAATCAATATAATGTGACAGTTGGTCTATGGGTACCACGCTAAATGCAACCCATGTCATAACAGGACTGGATGTGGAGTGGCTAAAGAACATGGAAGGACAGAATCAGTCTCTAAACTTATTGAACCCAACGTTGAGTTCTAGGGGCTGCAAAAAGATTCCTGAGGGGAAAATGAAATTCAGTCCTTCGAGCTTGCACTGAGGCTTGTTGGAATACTGCAGCAGCCCTGCGACAGAAATGTTGACAAGGGAACACCGCACTGTATTGAAGTAGCCAGCAACTGGAAGTTCAAGGTCATTTTTGTGGACACAGCATAGGCATTCTGCAAAGTGGTCGCTAGATCTGCATTTTGTCTCTCCAGTGTAGAGGAGTCCGTACTGTGAACAGTGAATTCAGTCACGTAGATTGGGTGAAGTACAGGTGAGTTGCTGTTTCTACTGGAAGCTGTATCTGGGGCCTTGGTTGGTGAGGAGAGAGGAGATAAATGGGCAGGTATTACACATTATGTGATTGCATGGGAAGGTGCCATGGGGGTATGAGGAGATATTGGGAATGGCGGAGGAGTAGAGCAGAGTGTCCGATAGGAGCAGTCCCTGCTGAATACTGACAACTGAGGAAGGGGAATATATGATTTGTTGCAGTATCCTATGGGGGGTGATGAAAATGGCAGCTGACAATCCTTTTGACGTGGAGGCTGGTGGAGTGGTAAGTGAGGACTGGAGGGACCCTATTATTGTTGTGGGAAGGAAAGGAAGGAGTGAGGGCAGACGTGTAGGAGATGGGTCAGACACAGCTGAGGGCACTGTTGACAATGGTAGCAGGGAATCCTCGTTGAAGAAAAAGGTAGATATTTCTGAGGCATCGTCAGATCAGATGCAATGGAGACAGAGAAATGGGGAAAATGAGATTGAATCCTTATAGGAAACACAAAATGAGGATGTATCGTCAAGATAACTGTGGGAGTTAGTGTGTCTGTATTGCATATCAGTGGTCAGCCAATTGCCAGAAATAGATTCAGATATGTCAAGGAAAGGGAGGAAGTAGTCGGAAATGGACCAGGTGAAGGTGAGAGCAGGGTGGAAAATGGAAGCAAAACTGATAATTTTTTTTCCAATGATTGCTTTTTGAATCAATTACTTTGAGACGTAATGGCATTTCTTTTGCAGGTATCTTTCATTTACAATGTAATTTGTCATATTACATCATGGACAATGGACGTAGGTACAAAATATTTGCTTTATTGGAATTCAAAGCAATGGGAATGAATAGGAAGCAAATTCTCATTTCAGTTTTACAATCATGTTCTCCCTGTGTCTGCGTGACTTTCTTCTATGTGCCACAGTCAAAAGATGTGCAGGTTAGGTGGATTGGCTGCGCTAAATTGCCCATAATGTCCAGGGATGTGCAGGCTAGGTGCACAGGCCATGGGAAATACAGGGTTGTGGGGATAGGTTGGGGGTTGTGGGTTTCTGAGTGGGATGCTCTTTGGACGGCCGGTGTAGATACAGTGGGCCTAATGACCTGCATTCACACTGTAGGGTTCTATGATCAGTTGTGTACATCCAAAGCCCATAACATCATCAAAATGGAGCCAGATAGAACAACCAGAAAGCAACAATGGTGTTAACTTAGTTGCAGTCTCCAGGAAATTGAAACATATTTGGTTTATAATCTATCATTTTGTTTATTTATTTGACATAAAGCATTTCAGAATATCTTTACAAGTATAAAGTGCAGGGACACAGGGAAGAAAAAAACTTGCTACTCTTGAGTCCTCATGTCAACCTAAGCACTTCTGCCTGATAGTTATCACTGGTCCTAAGTGAAATGAGTTTAAAAAGTCTCAGTCCAATTCCCAGCGGATGTCAGAACGCAGCAGCAAACTGGCCTTGAATTCTACGTTAATTGGCAATTATTCATAAATCTTGCGTTAAGGTTAGGCAAGTGTAGGAAATTGGAATACCACAGTGAAAAAGCAAAAAGAATGCATCTTTGCCACATTCGATGCATGAAAAACTGAAGGGTGAATCTAACCTGTGTATTCCAGGCTTGCTGCATGTTACCATTAGTCTGCAAAAAAGATTTTTTTTCATTCCCCAGAGTGTTATCTGTAACTGTGATGAAGACACGTGTGCATGCGTACAGAAGAATTAATATCTGAAATAGGGATCTTTCCCCGCCACAGGTTCCAACATTTTAAAAAAAATAAATAATTAGCTTTATCAATTGTGGTTTGAAGGAGAGTCTATCAGCTGCTTTTTGGAAAAAAAATTATACTTACAAAGAGTTCTTATTCAGTTTCAAATTTAATTGTGTTACCTTTTAACTCCTTTGTATTGAAAAGTAAGTGGAGCTAATACAGCTGTGGGAAGTAAATGAAAGGAATTACTGAACCTCTTAGCTAAAGGGGACTGCCTTTAAATTGGTCAAGGTACTAAAGGTGCATGACTGCTGCTTTTTTCACTCTGCCTCCCTCAGTAGCTCCTGCTGGTTTCCCCAGGATGTCATTGGCACTCATTTTTCAAACAAAAAAAATCTAAATGTCTACAGAATGAGACAAAAACATGAAAATTAACTAGAAGTTTTAACAGCTGTTGAAATATAAAAGGGATTCTGACCGTGCGGCTTGCTATCTGAATGCTAAAAGCAACAGGCTCATTTTTTTTTCCCTAAAGCTGCCTGAAAGAGAATTTTCTTTAATACGTTTGAAAAAGTCATTGCTCTTTGCTGAAGTATTTCAGAATCAAAGCGCAACATGAAAGCAGAGAGGTTTCATTGCAGGATGATATTAATTACCTTTTTTATGCTTCTCTTTACAATTATTTGTTGAGAAAGTTGTGCACCAAAAAGGAGAATGTTCCATCCAGTTTGTCAGATATTGCAAGACACCTTTAAGGACATTGCTACTGTTGCACTGTCTGCTGAGATGAATAACTCTGGAGTAATAACTGAAATAGTAAAGGTATTGATGTTCACACATAGCTGAGTCAAGACTTTATTAGGCCTTCTTATCATCATGTTCTCAAGACGCTCTAAATTTCTACTCTCATGTAATCTCATGTGTTGTGTGCTGATAGGGTCTGTTTTAACTCCAGCCGCATGGTCAGTTAGATGCGGGTCCCTGACATCATCACAAGGTTGCTTTAGGGGCCTCAGGCCCTTGGACAACACCCCTCTGCAAGCTTTCCTCCTTCATCAGAAACATTGATTAACAGTTATGTAGATTTTCAAATGAGTTAACTAGGTTACTTCTTTTTTACATTTACTGCACATTTTGTTCTAATCTCTCCTTTCTGTCTCCAAGTCTTTGACTTGATTCTTCTGCATTCATAGGTAAATCAAGAATGACAATGTGTTGAAACACTTCAGCTGAAGTTGCATTTTCTGCTGGCTTCCATTAGATCAGAGATTCAAATAATTTGTCTGAAGGAACTTGTAGTGATGTAGCTGCTGGGATGTATGGGTTATTATAGATGACTATATTTATCCTCCTTTATTATTTGCATAAAATATCTTTGTTACCTCTCCCGGAAAGTAATAAAGCAATCCATCCATGCTTTGTGTAAAGAAGCTTATTCCTTGGCAGTATTAAAGTATTCCTCATGTCTTTGATCCAAGGCATGAATGTAAATATTGGGTTGGGAACAATTTATTTACTGCTTGCTGTATTCTTCAGGCTGTAGCACATTTTCAAGAAGTGACTTCTTTTCTCATAATGAATGCATTATTGATGTAAAGTAGAACAGGTTTGTCTTCACTGACGTGAGGTTTTGGAAAATAATCTGTTACATGTTCTAGAGTCTCTGTTGACTGAAGAAGTTCAGTTAAAAATCTATTAAAAAGACCAATGATAATTTTTGTTGCAAATAAATTCTTGTAAGCTTCCACAGCTGCTGGTTCATATAGGATTAATTAAATGACATATATCTACTATCTACAGACCCTCTCCAGAATTGGCATCTGCAATTAGTGTGGTTTTACCAGTGTCCTATTTATTCTTGAAGTGAAACATTGTTCAGAAACCATTAGGATGTTCTTAAATGTAAATCATTTCTTATTGATCTACTGTATAAGACATGATCAGTATGTTTTCCCATGTAGTAGAAAAGTGTACTGACCTGTTCTGCATTTGATTTGATGTCCAATCCAGAATCTATTTGAAATCTTAGAAATTGTGCTTTCCACATCTGCCAATTTGCTGATATATCAAATGGCTCTGAAAGCTTAAATTTCTGTGGTGGAAAGGTTAGTACTGGTGAATAGTACTTCATTGTTTGATGGTTGATAGGTATTTGAAGTTGTTTATTGTTCTCGATTTCAAAGAAGATCATGAGGATTTCAATCTCCTTGTACCACACTCATTTTGTTGCCTTGTTGTGTCCTTAACAAAATCAAGAAGTGCTGAGAAACTCAAAAGGTGTGGCAGCATCTGTGAGTTGGGAAACAGAGTTAACGTTTCAAGTTTGATATAACTTCTTCAGTTATGGTCAATCAAGCCTCTCTACTGACCAATTTAATGTAGTTAAGAGTCATCCTTCCAAATTGTAATTCATATTTGGAGATTAAAAGAAAAAAAAGCCTCCTTGTAACTTGCTATCTATTTTTGTTTTCTTTTGATAATAATTTGCCTCTTTTATTTCTCTTTCTGTACCTGATTTGAGACTGAAGTTGTTCTCTCAAATCTTTTATTTCTCAATTCCTAAAACCCATTACTTGTCACATCATTCATTTAGGTATCAGATACCCTGTTGTACTCATTGCGCAGTAATTAGTTTGGTCAGCAGAGATGATTTGAGTTGAAGGTTGCAAGAAAATGTCTGGCCAACCAGTTGTGCTGTGAGATCCAATGTTGCAAAAAAATTCAGGTCCAAAAATAATTTTTTTGTTTTGGCAGCAAGATTATTGTGAAAGCAAGAAGCATGGTTTTTTTCTCCACAACTTATTATAAATTGACAATATTAGGATTTATACTTTTAGATTGTTTTGGAAAATCTAATTGTCTCCATACATTTTACACAAATCATTACTTTTATTGATCAAGTAGAACTTTGATTATTTTGTTGGAAATTATGGTCCAGATTTATTGCAAAATGAAGTGCTTGCCTTTGACAATGCAGAAAATTGCCAGCAAAGTTCCAACAATCTCTGCATCTTGTATTTCATAATTCCTGATATCAGTTGAGGGGTTCTCTAGGTTGGTGCATATATCTAGTTCATGATTCATGTGTTTTAGCATATCGTTTTGTCTTACAAAGCAAAGTGTAACAAAAGAAAATAGGATAATTGCAATTGAAATGCCCTGAAGTCTGGTGCATGTAAACTGATTCAATCATGTTGCTTTCAGAACTTAACAGCTCCACGGTAAGACAATTAAAAGCTTGGCTTTATTGACTGACAGAATACCTGAAATGAATGACTGTTCAGAAGTTTACTAGTGTATGTTTAGTAGTGTCGGAATAGCAGAGAGAGAAGAATTAACCAGTAGATGTTATTTTAAAGCTGGAGACATGGTGTTTGCAAAGCTTGTAGCGATGGCAGTTCAAGGGGAGTAAAAGCTGAATTAGCTCAAAAAACATATGAACCCTAAAGATCAGATTAAGAACTGTTTGGAGAAGATGACAATATCATGGAGATAGGTGAAGCTTCAAGTGTCTTCTTGTTTTGGTTTATCTGGAGTCATTTGTTGGGAGAAGTCAGTTGCAATTTGGAACTTGGAGAGGACTAAAACTAAAAATGTGGCTCCAAATAATAGATACTGCTATTAGGAGATACCAGGTACTTGGGGTGAGACATATCTGAAGAAGTCATTAATAGTTCAATGCAACTGAAAGTGGGGTGAAGGAGGCCAATAAGATTATTTTTATGGCACAATTGAAAAATAGTGGATCTTAGGAAAATGCAGTGGCAGCTTGGTGAAGCTAGCTGTTTGACACAGGCCAAAATTGTACCAGTAATTAACTTGAGAGCACTTCAGAGTCAGAGAATCATAGACCCTTCAGTCCAACTTGTCCGTGCCAATCAGAGATCCTAAATAAATCTCGTCCCATTTGCCAGCAGTTGGACCATATTGCTCTCAGCCATTCCTATTCATTTATCCATCCAAATGGGTAATTGTACCAGCCCCCACCACATCCTGTGGAAACTCATTCCATACACGGATCACTATCTACATGAGAAAGTTGCCCCTTATGTCCCTTTTATATCTTTCCCCTCTCGCCTTAAATGCACGCCCTGTAGTTTTGGACTCCCCACCTTGGCAAAAGCCGTTAGCTATTCACCCTATCCATGCCCCTCATGACTTTATAAAACTCTATATGATCAGCCCTCAGCCTCCAGTGCTCTTGGAAAAACAGCCCCAGCTTATTCAGCCTCTCCCTATAGCTCAAACCCTCCGACCCTGGCAACATCTTTGTAAATCTCTTCTGAACCTTTTCAAGTTTCACAACATCCTTCCTAAAGCAGGGTGACAAGAATTGCATGCAGTATTCCAGAAGTGACCAAACCAATGTCCTGTACAGCCGCAACATGACCTCCCAACTCCTATACTCAATGCAATGACCAATAAAGGCAAACATACCAAATGCCTTCTTCACTATCCTGTCCACTTGCGACTCCACTTTCAAGGAACTATGAATCTGTACTCCAAGGTCTCTTTGTTCTGCAATGTTCCCTAGGACTATACTATTAAGTGTATAAGTCCTGCCATGATTTGCCTTTCCGAAATGTAGCACCTCACATTTATCTAGATTAAATTCCATCTGGCAGTCCTTGGCCCATTGGCCCATCTGATCAAGATCTAGTTGTAGTCTCCACTACATCTCCAAATTTGGTGTCATCACCTGTAAACTCAATCATAAGAATGGAGGTTGAACTACTGTGATGTAACTAGTCGCTAAGACAGTCTAAGTCATAGAAGGTTTTGACTGATTTCTGAACTCAAATCTTTTAATGTGAAGAATTGGAATTTAAGTCAGATTTCATGAACCACAGTGTCACTAACACATAGATGTGAGCTGTTTCAACTATATTGGCCAATTACAATGTAGTTTGTTTGACCACAATTTGACTGCAAACTCATATTTATCTTATGTTAAGCATGAATGTTAAACTCTAAGTTGGACAGGTACTGAATACAGTTTGGAATCTTTATCATACCTTTTAATTAGGTAAGGAATTGTGCTGGAGTAATTTGCTTGCTTTATTGTGATTATTTGTTATATGTCTTTTCAACAAGTAAAAATATACAGTAAATACATTCCTATATGAACAATTAAATGTAATCAGAATTGATTAAATTGAAAATAATTTTTTTATCATTATTGTGAAATTTGACATTAAACAAATATCATCAGTTTTTCAGGGTTAGAAAGGTTGTTCAGTGCTAATTATGAAATGAATATGCAAAATCCTAATACGTCTCTTTTAATAAGGAGTAACTTTTTTCAAAAAAGCATTTCTACAATGAAATTAATAGTGCAAATGTCAAATCTCACATTAATCTCTCAGTAGTAACCACTCTCTCGAAAGACGACCTCCGTCTCTCTATTCTTCTTGGGTGAGCATTGATAGTGTTGCAATCTTACTGCTCAAAAATGTGAGCCAATCAAATTAAAATTGGAAACGGTCATAAATTTTAAAAATGGAGAGAGGTGAACAGTTAGAGTTGAATTTCTAAAATTTGATTGAAGTTAGAGGCTGAATTTTCAATGCAACGGTGGGAACAGGCATTGTATGTGGTATTGTTCTAGAAACCCAACCCCAACGTAAAGCAGACCGAAGTTCATAGTTTCATGAGGGTGAGCAGTTAAATGGACTTGGAGAAAGGTTTCCTGTCCCATTAAAGCTGGTGAGAGCTGGATTTTAGCCTCTATAGCAGCCATTGTGAATCTAACGAAGGGAGTTGATGCTAAAATGTGCCAGTGCTAGATGTCACGGGAGCTGGGGGCCTGGCACACAAAAAGAATAGAGAGAGATAGAGGTCATCTTTCTAGAGAGAAGGTCACCACATTAATCAGTGGGGCACCTTACTGTTCACCAAGAACTTTCTCTGCCTCCAGTTTTGCCTCCTCTTATCTCCGACTAAATCTCCCATGATGACCTGTCCTCTCCTTTCCTTCTCCTCAAAGTTCACAATTCTCTTGGGGGCAAATTTATGGAGAGGGTAGCAGATCACTGCAATGACTGAGATTCTTTCAGGGGCATGTTGCACGACCCCGTCCAAGCAGTCCCTGAACTGGACTCAATGTTCTCTCAGCCTGCAGTGTCCCAACCATTGAGGATCTGATGTCTTGCTCTGCTTCAATACAGAAGGCATCTGTCACCTGGGTGATGCAGCAAGTGTGAAGTTTCCTGGGAGGTGTTGCAGACTTCCACGTGAATGAGGGCACAGATGGCTTTGATAATCTATAGAGCCGCAGTGTACTTTAGCGTTGGTTTGTGACTCATACACCAGGATGCCCACATCTTCTGTACCTCTGATTACTGCAATTCCTACCATTTAAAATAATGGCTTAGATTTTCCAATCAGGATTGGAAACTTTTCACATCCTGGACTCAAATCTACCTTTGAAATGAAGCTATTAAATGAATTCCTTTTATTTGATGTGTTAGTTATGACATCTACTATGGATTCTCTGACTACCATGTACCACAAACCTGCCTTCACTGGACAATGTATGCATTGAGATTTGTACTCCTCTCTAAGTATGTCTACTTCTGCCTGTAGATCTTGTACTCAGGGCAGTATCTCCTTTGCACCCCTTGTCCTTCTCTTCTGATATTCCTGTGCCTTTCCTGTGTAGACTGTGTCCAATTTCCTATGGCCTGGATTTCTGAGGGTGCAGCTCTGAGCTCCAGCTGCCACAATTCTCATGTTACGTGGAATGCTAAAGGCCTTACCCTCTGCTCTGATGCCTGTGCAATCCCAGGAGGTGGTTGAACTGCTGGAATGGCGAAGTTCTCAATGCTGACTTTTTTACTGAGCGGTGATGGGCACCCGTCACTTTAATGTCAAAGGGATAAGCCAGTTTATCTTTGCAAACGATTAACATTGACCTCTCAAAACTTCACTTGCTTTCATGATGAACCAGCCAATAGTTCACATCTACCCGATTCAGACAACAACTGACCACAATCTAACAACACCTCTCCTGCCACACAGAATATTTGGGCAGACTCTTAACTACTTTGCTGAACATGTCTGGGAACTCAGGGGTTTTGGACACCCATACATGTCCCTTCTTTCATGACTATTGGCGATCCTAAAGTGGAGTATGACAGAGATCTCGTTCTTGCCTTCCCATAAATGGATTTATTTGATATCTTAATTTGTGCAGCACCTTCTAATCTCAGCAGAATGCTCCTAGGTTTTCAAAAATATTCACTGTCTCTGGCAAAGCTACAGTGTTTGCTGTATGCAACATGGCAATGATAAAATGAGGCATATTTTTGGAGCAGGCTTATTATAAAGCTTCGTGTCAACAGGCCTGACAACATTTTCCTTCCTTTCAGCTGTATTCCACAATATCTAGACAACTGCTCTGAAATCAGTCATAGCTTTACCTATATGCTTTCAGGCTGTTGATAGATGTTGTAGGCTATTGTCAGATAAACAATAACCAAGTTCAATTTGTCTTCCTCACTAGAATACGTCATTGGTCCTTACATAGTGTCTTTTTTAATTGTCTTTTCCTTCTCTTTAGTAGGAAATTGGCATAAAATGTATTGTCATTGAAATGTATCTAATGACTTGAACATTGACAGTGAATGGAACACAAGCTTCAGCTTAGATTTTTACTTCTTAGGAATTAATCACATATCATTAGCTGGTTAATTTTGATGAATGTGGTTACTATTCTTTGTCTAGATTTGAGAAAGTTATGGCTTCCATTTCCCGCTTAGGATGACATGTACAGAGATAGGAAAACTGCCAGCTATGCAAGTCTGATATTTAAAACTGGATGACCATATTACCCATTTTCGGACGGACAGGTTAGATTGAGAGGTGAACTTGGAAATCTAGCATTGTCGCCAAAAATGAAAAAAGCAAGAATAAAATACTCCTCCAGCCCTCACCTCTCCTTCATGTCCCTCGCCAAAGCCAATATTTGCCATGCCCTATCCATGTTATTTTATACCCCTATACTCTTACCGCACGATGTTTCATGACCCCCATGCCCAATGAGAGCCTATTTCCACTCATCATCTTTCCCTTCACCAGACTGTGTTAACTTGTCTCATATTCACAAGTACCCAAGTACGTAGGAGAAAATAAAAATGTCTATTACTCAAAATTCTACATTGCAGACTATGCGGTATTGGCAAAAACACTAATTCACATTCTGACAGGTCCTGACTGCTTTGACACAGCTTCCAAGGTCCTGACATTTCTTGGAACTTCTTAACACTTCTTGCCAGCTCTTGACACATTGACACTTCTTGACACCATTTTGACGGGTCTTGACAAGTTGAAGTGTTCCGATAGATTTATGCAACTATTGCTCACAATCCTCTCCATAGTCGTCAAATTCAAAGAGCACCTGAACCCCTCCACACAGAATTACTGATTCCCACCTTCATGGAATCCTGTGACTAAACACATAATGGTACTTCACCTCTCCAAAGGAATACCCTGGCCATCAAAAAAGAAAATAGAGAACAGTCTTGTTCTTATATCCATCTTCTGGTTTCCAAACACGAAATATCAAACCATTTAAATGGCCAGCTGACTCTGGGAACTGTGCAGCCCACCCCTGTCAAAAGTAACATTGCAAGGTTTCGGAGCACTGTTTAAGGGATACTTCCCCTTTGTTTGCCATGGTGGAGAGTCCACACCTTGGTGCAAATCTGGACCTCTGGATCCCAGTTTTATCTGAAATGGGAGTTTAAATTTCTGTTAATCTTGTCTTTGTTTTGTCCTTTTTAATGGACTGGTTAGTAGCTGCATTCATCAAAAGACCAGATGATGATTTGTGATTCATTCCTAAAAAGGGAAAATCTTAGCTTGTAGCCTGTGTTCCATACACTGTCAACATTTGACTCATCAGACACATTTCTGTGAGACATAAAATGTCTATTTCCTACTAAAGGAAAAGAAAAGACAAAATAAAATGTTATGTAGACCAAGGAAGTATCCTAGTGAGGAAGGTGCTTGAAAGAAACTGTTTGCTATAGATATAATGAAACAGTTAATGAGTTTGATTGGATTCGAGCAAAGTGTCCTTTAAAGAATCTGGCAAACATTTGTTCGAACACTTCATGCTCCATCTTTATCTGTGCATGAGATTACTGATCCATGTTTTTCCATTGGTCAGCCATTGGGTTTTTCCATGTAACACAACATATGACATGTATTTTGTGCATTTTGAGAATTTTAATTTAGAAGAGCTAAGATTTCTAGAAGAGCTGAATATATAGCTTGACTCCAAGTGAGGAGACAAGTGAGCCAATCACTAAACTGTTACTAAGATATGTTGTTAAATGTGCAGAAACAACACATTTAGCAGGTCTGCAGTGTCACAAAATACTGAAGGAATTTCTTTTTTTTTCATCAATTGTGTGTTTATTTGTTTGTGTTCAACTCTGCCTGTACATCTTGTTATCAGGGCATTGTTTCCTTTTCCTTTGTGTACCATGTTCTCCTCTTTTGATATTCTAGTGCCTTCTACGTAATCTGCCTCAGAGATGCTGGCCAATTTGGTATCTCTGCAAATCACAGCACTGGGAGCAGTTTCTAGACTTGAAAAAATAAAACACTGTACTAAGAGAGGCTGTGGTTCCCCCATTGGCAGTTTGCAGCTGAAATGCCATAAAAATTTTTCAGGTGGGTTTCCTGCTGTCCCTCCAGCTGCCCCCAGTGTTTTCAGTAATACATGGACCTTCTCTGCTGTTGTACAATGAAACCCCATCACAGCTAATCATGGTAGATATGTTGTCACTACACTTCTGTTTTCCTGATAGGAATCTATAGGGCCTGATTAGTCAAGTGTGGTAGAGGAAAACCACGTGGTAATTAAAAGCAAAGAGGCTTGTGTCTCAAATAAGATGTAGATCTTTAACAAAATATCAACGTACAACTTACATTGATTTGAAAGACATTGTTACTCATATTATAAAGGTAGACCTTGATCTTATGTCTTCTGCCTTCAAGTTTCAAAGCTGTCTTTGTGCACATGTTGAAATGCAATCACCACAATGGTGCAGTGGTTAGCACTGTTGCCTTGCAGTGCCAGGGACCTAGGTTCAATTCTACACTTGGGTGACTGTGTGTGGAATTTGCACGTTCTCTCCATTTCTGTGTGGGTTTCTTCCCACAGCCCAAAGATGTGGGGGCTATGTGGATTGGCCATGCTAAAGTGTCCAGGGATGTTCAGGTTAGACATGGGAAATGGGCCTGGGTGGGATGCTCTTTGGAGGGGTGGTGTGGACTGGTTGGGTTGAACAGCCTGTTTCCAAACTGTAGGGATTCTATGATCTATGATATTGGGTGGTGCCAAATGTGATGTAGATGTGTAAATAATTATATTTACCATCTCCCCATCTCCCCATGTGTCTGACTCCACAAATTAAAGCAGTATGGAAGATTTACCATTCTCACAGAACACAGCTTCAGATTTGGAAGATTAGTAGTTCTCCAGGTTGTAGTTTGTAGACTTTGATTCTGTTCTTGACTGTGTGCAGTCTTTAAGTCCCTTCAAAGTGGAGGACCTTTAATCTCAAGGAGTTTCTTCATTGAGAATGCCTTTAGTGCTGATAAAGGCAGTTTCTTCATTTTAACATCGGGAGGACAGTTAATCTCATACATCACCTTTGTGAAGTATGGATGCCAGTTGAAGCAGGAAGTTCCTTCTTTTTCGTGAATCTATAGATCAAGCAGTTTCTTCCTGACAGTGCTCTGAATCTTTGGACGTTGATCATTCCGTTTCAGTAGAGTCTTCCATGAAATTGTATGCACCATGTTTTTGATCTACTGACAAATCCATTGAAGTGTGCAGATTCTTTACATCAACTTGTTGAATAAGTTGGATGCTTTCAATCACCCAGAATGATTGCATTACTGATTTTTAAAAAAAACAAAGTAGTTACTTGCACACATACTACTTGAGAATTGCTTCTTGCTTGGCATTATCTCTTATTTTTCTTGGGTAGATACAGAAATAAAATATTCTACTTAAACTTGCATGTTGTCAGGATCTGACAAAAGCCTCAAACCTGTTATCACTGTCTGCTACCCAAGCTACATTGCAATCTGAAATAAATCAGTTGAAGATTCATCACTGAGCTCAAGTAGGATATATTACTCATTTGCATTTCTTCTGAAGCCTTGCTAGTGTTTTAAAACCTTGTGCTCTCTTCATAGAATCCCTACAGTGTGGAAACAGGCCCTTCAGCCCAACAAGTCCACACTGAACCTCAGAGCATCCCACCCAGACTCATCCCCCTATAACCCACTTAATCTACACATGCCTGGACACTACAGGCAATTTAGCATGGTCAATCCACCTAACCTGCACATCTTTGGACTGTGGGAGGTACCAGAGTACCTGGAGGAAACCCACACAGACATGGGGAGAATGTGCAAACTCCACACAGACAGTTACCCGAGGGTGGAATCAAACCCAGGTCCCTGGCGCTGTGAGGTAGCAGTGCTAACCACTGAGCCACCATGCCACCCCAAATGTTGATAGGAGTGCCAATACTGTATGGTCACAGGTTTCTATTTCATTGACAGTCTGAAGCAAATCTCTCACACCAACATGACTAAAATCAGTGGGATCTGTCTTCTGTTTGGGCCCATGAGTCGAGGAAATCCTTTGATATCTTGCACTAGTTGGCACTTGACCAGCTGTTCAGTAACTGAGAATTTTTGGCTGTTGTTTTTTGACAAGTTGTTCCTTAAGTGCCTATTCGTTGAGTAATAATTACTTGACTTTAAATAATTTGATTCCTTTTGTCATTTGAACAAAACATTCATGCCCAAGAGTGGGGATTTTTTGATTTTAAAGTACAGATATGTTCTGTATAATCTGATACCACTTTTTGTTGCATATACCTGGAACATATATTTAATCATAAGTGTTATAGATCCTGCACCATTTAGTTGCACTGTTGTAGACTGTAGACAGTATTTATTCAAACACGATATGTTAGTGAAGTGACTCTCATCCCTGAGCCAAGTTTAAAATTAAATTCAAAACAAAAATAAAAGTTGCTGGAAAAGTTCAGCAGGTCTGGCAGCATCTGTGAAGAAAAAAAAATCAGAGTTAACATAGGGTCTGGTGACAAAACATTAACAAAAATAAATTAAATTGCCCATTAACCAAAACATACCTTTGCCAAAAAAGGCTAGGTCTGGGCTATTTGATTCGCCGAGGAATAACTTTTTGTTTTTTTCTTCTATTATAGCTTGTCCTGCTTTATGAATTTATTTATGTGAGTAACTGTTTCTCTTCTGCCTTGGCAAGCTGTAACTTTATCGGCTGTTGTTATGAGACGAATCCTTAATGTTAGGTTTTACTCCTTTGAGATTCAAAGCTATTTTCCCACCTGTGTCCTTTTGACGTCATCATATTGATCATGCTCAATGCATTCCTCAGTATTAAGTCCTTCAGGCCCTTAACTGTGAGTGAGGCAGGTACAGGGACCCTGCAGACGGGAACACAGGAGCCACAGCACTTGACATTGTCCCACAGGTATGAGGCACTTGCTCCCTGCATGGATGAGGAACAGGGCTGCAGGAAGGATGAGTCAACTGACCAAGGCACCATGGTCTGGGAGGCCATTCAAGAGGGAGAAAGCAAAAAGACAGATTGTAGTTGTAGGGGATTTCATCATCGGGGGATAGACAGTATCCTTTGCGGGGATAGAGAATCCTGCATAGTGTGTTGCCTGCCTGGAGCCAGGGTGCGAGACATCTCTGACCGGCTTGAGAGGATACTAGAGAGGGATGGGGAGGATCCAGTTGTTGTGGTCCACGTAGGTACCAACAACATAGGCAGGAATTGGAAAAAAAGACCTGTTTCGGGATTATGAAAAGCTAGGAACAAAATTTTAAAAAACAGGTCTTCAAGGGTCATAATCTCTGGATTGCTGCCTGAGCCACGTGCAAACTGGTATCGGGAGGCAAGGATCAGGGAAGTAAACACGTGGTTAAAAGAGTGGCATGGGATAGATGGTTTCCTTTTCATGGGGCACTGACATCAGTTCTGGGACAGGAGGGATCTATACTGCTGGGATGGACTCTACTTGAACAGGGCCGGGCCCAGTGTTCTGGCGAAAAGGGTAAATAGGGTGGTTAATAGGACTTTAAACTAGTAAGTAGTGGGGGAAGGGAGAAGTGAGCATAGAGGGACAATAACAATTAATGTAAGGCAAAGCAGCAGGTTAGCAGGTGACGAGGAAGCTTCAACTCCATTGAAAATTAGGAAAAAAATTAAAGGGAAGGAGAACTCAAGAGCTGTTAGTAATGGAGGTAATAGGACCCAAAAAGAAGGTGCAAAAACTGGCATAAGGGCACTCTATCTGAATGCTTGGAGCATTCGAAACAAGGTAGAGGAGTTGACGGTGCAAATCATGGCAAATGGGTATGATTTAGTGGCCATTACAGAGACATGGTTACAGGATGGTCATGACTGGGAGTTAAATATCCAGGGGTATCAAACTGTTCGGAAGGACAGACAGGAAGGTAAAGGAGGTGCTGTTGCTCTGATTTTAAGGATGATATCAGGGCGGTAGTGAGAGATGATATAGGTTCTACTAAACAAAACGTTGAATCCATTTGGGTGGAAATTAGGAATAGCAGGGAGAAGAAGTCACTGATAGGTGTGGTCTATTGGCCACCAAATAACGACAGCGTGGTGGGGCAGGCAATAAACATAGAAATAGCTAAAGCATGTAAAAATGGTACAGCAATTATCATGGGGGATTTTAATCTACATATCGATTGGTCAAACCAGGTCAGTCATGGCAGCCTTGAGGAGGGGTTCATAGAATGCATCCGTGATAATTTCCTTGAACAATATGTAGTGGAACCTATGAGGGGAGCAAGCTATCCTAGATCTAGTCCTGTGTAATGAGACTGTAATTATAATTAATGATCTCACAGTTGGGGATCCTCTTGGAAGGAGCGATCACAGTATGGTCAAATTTAAAATACAGATGGAGCGTGAGGAGGTTAAATCCAGTACCAATGTCCTGTGCTTAAACAAAGAAGACTATGGAGGAATGAGGGAGGAGTTAGCTAAGGTAGAATGGGAGCAAAAACCTTATGGTGGGTCAATTGAGGTACAGTGGAGGACTTTCAAAATGATTTTTCACAGTGCTCAGCAGAAGCATATTCCAGTGATAAGGAAGAACTGGAGGAAAAGAGATAGTCAGCCATGGATGTCTAAGGAAATAAAGGAAAGTATCAGATTGAAAAAAACACTTACAAAAAAGCTAAGAGTAGTGGGAAACTAGTAGACTGGGAAATCTTAAGGCCAACAGAAAGCCACAAAAAAGTTATTAAGAAAAGTAAGATAGATAATGAGAGTAAACTAGCTCAGAATATAAAAACAGGCAGAAAAAGTTTCTATAAATATGTAAATTGTAAAAGAGTGGCGAAGGTAAACATTGGTCCTTTAGAGGATGAGAAGGCCACTTTAATAACTGGGAATGAGGAAAAAGCCGAGATGTTAAACAGTTATTTAGTGTCGGTCTTCACTGTGGAAGACACAAATAACATGCCGAAAACCAATGGCAAGAAGGTTATAGCAGGTGAGGACCTAGAAACAATCACTAAGGAGGCAGTGCTGGGCAAGCTAATGGGGCTACAGGTAGACAAGTCTCCTGGCCCTGATGAAATGTATCCCAGGGTACTAAAAGAGGTGATGGGGAAAATAACAAATGCACTAATAATTATTTACCAAAATTCACTGGACTCTGGGGTGGTTCCCGCAGATTGGAAAACAGCCAATGTGACGACAGTTTAAAAAAGGAAGTAGACAAAAAGCAGGTAACTATTGGCCAGTTAGCTTAATCTCGGTAGTAGGGAAAATGCTTGAATCTATCATTAAGGAAGAAATAGCAAGACATCTGAATGTAAATTGTCCCATTGGGAATACCCGGCATGGATTCATGAAGGGTAGGTCACGTTTAACTAATTTGGTGGAATTCTTTGAGGACATTACTTGCATGGTGGACAATGGGGGACCTGTGGATGTGGTGTATCTGGATTTCCAGAAGGCATATGACAAGATGCCACACCGAAGGCACATAAGATAAAGTTGCACGGTATTACAGGTAATGCATTGGCATGGATAGAGGATTGGTTGACCAGTAGAAAGCAAAGAGTAAGGGTAAATGGGTGTTTTTCTGGTTGGCGGTCAGTGGCTAGTGGTGTGCCTCAGGGATCAGTATTGGGGCCACAGTTGTTTACAATTTACATAGATGATTTGGAGTTGGGGCCTAAGTGTGGTATGTCAAAATTTG
Organism: Ginglymostoma cirratum; assembly: GCA_024137785.1. NCBI lineage: Eukaryota > Metazoa > Chordata > Chondrichthyes > Orectolobiformes > Ginglymostomatidae > Ginglymostoma > Ginglymostoma cirratum. The sequence goes on along the minus strand of JAHRHZ010000289.1, from coordinate 33,506,727 downwards.
CAGATGACACTAAGATGCGTGGTAGAGCAAAGTGTGCAGAAGACACTGAAAGTCTGCAGAGGGATATAGATAGTCTAAGTGAGTGGGCAAAGGTCTGGTAGATGGAGTACAATGTTGATAAGTGGGAGGTCATCCATTTTGGTAGGAATAACAGCAAAATGGACTATGTTTTAAATGGTGAAAAATTGCAGCACGCTGCTGTGCAGAAGGATTTGGGTGTCCTTGTGCATGGATCACTAAAAGTAGGATTGCAGGTACAGCAGGTAATTAAAAAGGCAAATGGAATTTTGTCTGTCATTGCTAGAGGGGTGAAGTTTAAAAACAGGAAGGCTATGCTGTAGCTGTATAGGGTCCTGGTGAGGCCACACCTGGAGTACTGTGTGCAGTTTTGGTCTCCTCACTTAAGAGATATACTAGCACTGGAAGGGGTGCAGAGGAGATTCACTCAGTTGATTATGGGGAGAGACTGAGTAGACTGGATTATACTCATTGGAATTCAGAAGAATGAGGGGAGATTGTTTAGAAACATATAAGATTATGAAGGGAATAGATAAGGTGGAGGCAGGGAGGTTGTTTCCGCTAGCAGGTGAAACTAGGACTAGAGGGCATTGCCTCAAAATAAAAGGGAGCAGATGTAGGATTGAGGTCAGGAGGAACTTCTTCACCCAAAAGTTTGTGATTCTGTGGAATTCCCTGCCCAACGAAGCGGTTGAAGCTACCTCGCTGAATGTTTTTAAGGAAAGGCCAGATAAATTTTTGAACAGTAAAGGAATTAAGGGTTATGGTGAGTGGGCAGATAAGTGGAACTGAGTCTCAAAAAGATCAGCCATGATCTAATTAAATGGCGGGGCAGGCTTGAGAGGCCAGACGGCCTACTCCTGCTCCATGTTCTCATGTTCTCAAGAGCACCCACTGTCTCTGAACTCCTCCTTCCTGCTTCAGTGGTAGTTAGCAGCAGCAAGACGATGCTAGGAATTTTATAGCCAACCCACCTGCATAGTTACTGCAGGGGCTTATAAAATCTTGTCCATGGTGCCCAAAGGTCCTTTTAGCATTAGGGTTGAGAGACCAATTTTCCAAAACTTTTATTTTGCATAAAATTACTCTGTCCTGTTTCCTGCAAAAAAATTCTCCAGTAATCCCTGATAAATAATAATATTTCTTCCTTTGCAGAACTCCTGAGCCAAGCCCAAATCTTAATTTTATATGTCTATAAATTACTTTTATAACATATCACTCACGTTATTGAATGTCTTTGCAATTGGACTGATTGATTGCTGCCTTCCAGAAGTGATTTGTACTCGTGGCATTACATTATGGTATTGCAGTTCAATATTTATAGCTTGCCTATTACTGGTAGTGGCAGGTTCTGAAATTAGTGCATCTCCTGTGAGTCTTGATTAATTTACATTAATATAGCAGTAAACAGGCCAGCTATTGGCAGGTATTCTCATATCTGTGGGTATAAGCAACACGTAGATTTACATGTAACTATTTGCTCTATAACCATTCCAATTTTACATTCTGGCATCTGATATTTGAATAATATTATTTCATGTCTATTGAACAGTGTGGCATAATATGCAGTCTGTTGATGTGCAGGTTAGGTGGATTGGCCAAGGTAAAACCCCTAAATGGGGTTACAGGGATGGGATGCTTTTTGGAGGGTCAATGCAGACTCGATGGCCAAATAGCCTTTTTAAGCTCTGTCAGGATTCTTTAATTCTATGATCTCAGCCTCTCTGCCAGATGCTTGTTTTCAAGGCCCACCCATGATTTAGAGGACCAAGGAAAGTGTATTTGGAACACAGCAAAAGAGGTTGATTGTCAACCAGCATACCCTTCCAAAACACAATAGGAGGCACCAAGAGTTGGAGATGCGCAGTAATCAGATACCAAGGGATGAAATAGTTCCCCCTTTTTAAAAATCACCCCACTTGGTTGCAACAAAGACTTTTTTAAAAATTCTTTTGGCATGCTATCATACTTCATTCCAATGAAAATAAGTATATAGTTTGGCTTGTTCACCAGAAACAAATAAGGAGTCAATCACAAGGCTTTCCTGAGTAATAGAACAATTATCTTCTATCATCAAATAACACAATATCAAACATATACACAAACACAGGATAAAGTTTAAAATGTGGGCAGTGCTGAGTACAAAAGAAAAGATAAAGAATATGCAGTGTCCTTGAAGTATTAGGGTTTGGTCGAAGAGCACAGTTGTTTAATTGTTCTTTAGTATCGTCAACAGCAATCAACATTGCAGATATTTTTGAGTTCTCAGTGAATAAACGTTTCTACGATTCACTTTATTACATAGTCAAGACCTTCAACAGAAACATAAACAAAAGAGAGTGAAAAAACCAAGTCTTCTCCGGTTCGCATTACAAATCCATCTTTCTCGGTCCTGTTCTGCCAAAGAGGTGCATGAAATACATTTCATTTTTATATTCTCATGTCTAGCCTCATTGCTTTTTCTGAGTTGGAAATTTGAACGTGACTCTTTCATCTCCAGTTTCTGAAACTTATCCGTAAAGGTGTAAATCAAATAGATAATACAGATCTGTGTTTCAATGCCTTTTGAAAATGCTCATGTCAACTCAGACCATCTTTGTTTATCCTGCATTGGTTTCATGAAGCTGAGCACATATCTGGTCAACTGATTGCTGTGGTCTTTTTAAGTCAGTGTTTTTCCTTTGAATAATAAGTTTAGTCTATTAAGGTTACAGATCTTAAAATCAGATGAAGGATGTTGAAAACTGATAGTCTGTATTTTATCGTTACCCTGACACATTTAAGAAGAGTAAATTGAATCCTCATCATCAATGTCCCGAAATCCAGATACGTGTAAGATTCCATGTTGCTACAGCAACTTAGACTCCCTGAATGAACTATCTCTCTCACACACTCACAGATGTACACATACCTCCTGGAATCAACTAAACCTAATAAGATAATAAAATAATGAGAAACAGAGTTATTGTTTCAGGTTTACATCCCTTTAATCTTGAAACTGGGAGAAAAAAATTAAAGATGTGGTTGGAATACAGCAAGGACTGGTTGGGAAAAAGACAAAAGGAACTTGTGATAGGGTGAAAGAGAACAGAAATTGAATGACGGAAGGCCAAGGAAAGGAAAAAAAACAAAAAAGCCAAAGGGCAGGTTTGCTGTTAACTGAAAGCAAAACCAAGAGGAAAACTAAAATAAGCAAAGAAAAGGAAACAAACGGAGACAAAATTTATCATCTGAATCGTCAATCTCAATCTTGAGTCTAGAAGGCTGTCAAGTGCCTGATTGAAAGATGATTTAAAATTTCCAGCATCCACAGTCCTCTGTTTTTCAACTGGCCTGTGCTACTGTGGTATAATTTGCCCATCGGCAGAGTAATAATTTTATGTCAGTCACCCAGAGGCTGGAATCATTATGGGATCTGTTCAACACTGACCCAAGTCAATGCTGTCATGGTTACAATGTTGCAGAGTTGTCATGCAGCTCAGTCACGTAGTGATATGACAATCTTATCATGTCATCATCAGTGAGGGAGTGCTTTCATGAGGTCAGTTAAACAGTGATACGGCAGTGCTTTTGTGGTGGTCAGTTAAACAGTGATGAGACAGTGATATAATGAGTCAGTTGCTGAATGACAATTTATGTGTCTTTGTGAAACTTTCCAGAGTAAATTTCTAGTTGTCAGCGGGGAAAAAAAGTAAATTGGGGCAAAGAAATCATGTTTTGGTAATGGAATTTTTAAATTTTGTTAGATTATAGTCGCAGCCAATTCATGCCATTTTAGTTAATTAGTACAACCACTGGTGCTACAGTACACCTTGTAATAATGAGTGTCTCTGATTGTAGTTGGATTAAGTGACAGAGATTTATCAGTGTTCCTTTTTGCTCCTCTTCGAACCAGTTTTCTGCCATCGAAAACATATTGCTTTGAAGTCAACACCATAAAAGCATTCTGGATTTCTGAAGAAGAAACACATTTGTCTTGAAATGTTAACTTTGTTTCTCTGTCCACTCATGCTGCCAGACCTGCTGATCACTTTGTTTTTATTCAAAATAGCATTAAATTTTAAACATGCTATTTTTCTTTTTGTTTATTTTCTTGTTTTTCTATCTCTTTCTTTTCTCCCTTTAAGATCTAAAGGTCATGCTGGAGGATAACTGCAGTTTGCAAGTGCCTTGTCTCAGTTGATACTCTTATAAACTCTGAGATGTAGGCTCATAAATCTGGTGAGCAGTGACACTTGGGTCAGTTCCTGTATGGAGAGATGTGTTTGTACACTAACTTCCCATAGTCATGTGAGCTCCAATGTAGTTCCCTTCTGTTTAGAGACAAGAAAGTAGAAGCCATTGAAACTGACATATGGAACTTGATGCAAGAGGTGTACACTTGGAATTTTATGAATTTTGAGAGCTGCAAGAGAGTCAACTAATGTGAAAACATCAAGACTCAAGTAGACAAAATCCACTCACCTCAACTGAAACAAGTCTAATGCTTGAACAGGTAGCCTTAGATGTATCAAAAGGGATTTGTAGCATTTTAGAGGTAGTGGAGCTGGACAATAAGGGTTCAATCAAAAGTGTGACAACTCTTACAGCTGGATTAACAGTATGACTGCAGTGAAAACCTTGGAAAACGGAGATTGTCCACAGACCTCAAGGATCTCAATAAAGCTTTGAAGAGATCACACAAACAGTTAAAGAAATTAAGGCACAATTTGCCAGTAAAGGTCATTACAAGCCTGCATACAAAGGAGGCTTTTAGCAAATGAAGTTAGATGAAAGCAATAGCTTTCTAACTACCTTTTGGGTGCCATTTGAGATAGTGATGTGTATATTCACGCTGTTCAATTTTTCTACTGTTCTGGAAGAGTATCAGCACAGACAGCCTGTAATAATTGATTTCTTTCCAAAAGTGGAAGCGTTTATGATGATTTGCTGGTCTGTGAATGTCGAGATGTGATGGAAGAAGCTGTTGCATACCACATTCAGAATCTAGTGGGACTGAGAGAGAGAACCTGTCAGATGTAGCCGAAGCTGAACAGCAAAATAATGCAATTGGAGATGGTTGAAGTTCATACGCTTATAGTGAAAGGACTTCATCCTAATAGGTTAGAACTGTGGTAGAGATGGAGCATTTAACAGTTATGAAAGTGCTGTGGTGATTTGTTGGATTTGTGGTCTGTCTACATACTTTTTGCCAAACCTGCTAAGAGTCGTCTGTGCGAGCTCACTGCTAAGGATGTGCAGTGATATTGGAGAGAAAAACAGACAGCTTTCATTCATGTCAAACAACTAGTAACAACAATCCAACAGCTCAATTACTGTACTGGCAATGCTGAAGTCATGCTGTAGTGTGACGCCTTGGAGAAAAGTCTTGGAGTAACCCTTATGTAGAAAGGCTAACTGGTTCTGTTTATATCCAGTGCATTCTTGCAAACTAAATGACAATCCCTGGAGAAGGAACATCACCATAGGAACAAGCAAATATCATTCAAACAGCCAACAAAAACTCACTTGCGTTTGAAGATTTGAATGTTTTTAAAGATCACATATGCAGTGCATATACAGGGAAAGATAAAATTTTGTGAAACAAGAATTAACACCGGTCTGAGTCTTACATTTGATGGCTAAGTCTGAATTACATGGAATTTTTTTTCAACCATTTCTCACCTTATCTTGTCCAGCTTGTGGGCTGTACAGTTGCACAGTGGTTAGTACTGCTACCTCACAGCACCAGAGACTCCAGTTTGATTCCCACCTTGGGAGATTGTGTGGAGTTTGCACATTCTCCCCATGTCTGTGTGGGTTTCTACTGGGTGCTCCAGTTTTTTCCCTGTAGTACAAAGATGTGCAGGTTGTGTGGTTTGGCCATGCTAAATTGCCCATGGCTGTACAGGGATGTATAGGCAAGGTGGATTAGCCATGGTAAATGTGGGGTTTGGAGAATAGGGTAGGGATGCTCTTTGGAGAATTAGTGCAGACTTTATGGGCCAACTTGCCCCTTTCCCCATTGGAGAGATTCGATGATTCTATGATTCATTTCCTTCAGTTCCTAACCAACTCCTCTGACATCTCTCTTCTTACCACATGCCATTTCTGGAACGCCTCACTACTCACTGGATATTCCAGAATTCAAAGACATCCTTTGCACCCACTCCATCTTTAAAAGCCCACTGTGCAAAAGTACTGACTTCAGTTTCCCTGCATGGTTCCTGACATTTCCCTCTGGATAAGGAGGGTCAGGGGAAATTGCTGTATCAGCTATCTGGAGGAGTGCCAAGTGTATGAAGAACATCAATGTCCTTCTCCACTCTGCTAGGTAAGTGCCACCACCTTCTCTCTGATACCTCACACTCACTGTCTCTGCATCTCTACTTACTCCCCACCAAAGGCACATGCACTACCACTCAATATTGCCTTCAACATCTTCCCTACTGGCCATCATCCACCCCAAACTCCAATGCAACTAAGTCTTCATACCCTCAGCAGTGCCTACTTACCAGTGTGAAATATCTCAACATGCACCAGCTGTAATACCTCCCTCCATCCACGTTTGTCTTTCGTAGTACATGTCTGTCTCTTATTCCAGGAGGAAAACAGACCGCACTATGGCAGAAAGAGTCAAGGTGACCGGTGTGCTGTCTGTCATTCAACTCCTCACAAGGGGAGGATCCTGACTCTGCTTGCTCTGAGCTGGGTCTGTTCTGGTATTGGAGACTTTACTTGACTTAGTGACTTAGTGCACCGGGAAACCTTTGAGCGAAAACTGCCTAATAACTATGATAAGCTTCCTTGCTTTGCATCAGTGCAAAATGGCACAGCAAGTCAGCAGTCATGTGAGAGTGGTATCTCTGGCCAAGGAGGCAAAGTACAAAAAGGCAAGGTAATGCAGAACAGGGATGCTATAAGCAGAAAAATAGAGTCAAAGTGAATGAGCTGTATGACAGTAAGTAAAGTGTACAGAACATAGTCCAATGCATAAGCTGGGGGAGTGTCCCTGAGTGTACACTGCCCTTCCTTCAGCATTACAATAATAGTTGTCAGTGCAGCCAAGAAGCATTCTATAAGTGGAACAGAGATGCCATGACAGTCCTTAGAGGTAGGCAGATGTTGGATACTAGTGTTATTGACATGGAGTGCACGTGGTCAGTGTCCATGGTGCATGCTGTGAAATGTTGGTGCTCAATCTACAACATGGAGATCATTTGGGCTAGCAGCAAGCTGAATGTATCAGGATCTCGATCTGGTTTCTTTATCAAAATTTTCCTGATGTCTACCCTGTATGGCAAGTTTGGTAAGATGGGAGACTTGGCATTAATGAGGCGAGTCGGACTGTCAGCAAGACTTTTAACAAGCAAAAATGCCATCAATTGGCATCCCATTGCTGCCTAGCGAGAATCTCACGGCAGCACTTGTGAAAGGCATAAAAGATGGTGCAAGATGATTCTGACATTGTGATGGCTCTTGCTGCTCTTTCCTCCTGCTTATGCTACACACCTCGTCGTAGTCCATATTGGTCCCATAAGATTCCACTCAAAAGATTTTATTCGTGAGTAAAAAGTTTCTTCACATACCATAGATGTTAGGTAACTAAAGGCACAAATGATAGTGGTTTTTTTGTTATGAAAATGGATGTTTGGAGAAATACAATGGTATACTGTGGCTTATTCAATGTGACTGGCCATAGTTGTGTGACCTCTGACGTGGCAGCTTTCTGTTTGAAACATGAAAGAAGGAGTCATTAAAAGATACCATAGGTAAACTGTACACTTTGATGAAATCTTCCTCGTCCATACAATTCTGTCAGTTATTCACTTACTTATCTGAAGATCTGGCAATATCTTCTATAGATCCTACACTATTTTTTTTGCAAATGGTGAACATTCAACTCAACTTCTCCTGTGCTTTAGTTCGTCTCTAGCTAGTGGTGAGACGTCAAAAATCCATCATTTTGTTAAAACACAATGATAGCAGGACCCTCATCCCAAAATTATTAGCCCCAGAAAACTGTTTTTATTTTGTGTATTCTGTACTCTCCATACAACATTGAAAGGTCAGTTTTTAGTTTATGCTCCCACTGATGGAGCAAAGTGTAAAAATGCAGGTTGCCCTGCCGGAGTGTCAGTTTTGTTTTGGATGAGATTTTAACTGGGAAGTAAAAAAATTACAGGGCACTATTTCAAAGAAGAGCAGGAAAGTTATTCCTGGTGTCCTGGTCAACAATGACCCCTCAGTTAACTTCACAATATCTGATGTTCCATTTGTTCACACATTGTTGTTTGTAGGAGCTTGCTGAGTGAAAACTGGCTGCTCCTTTCCTACAATTTTAACAGTAACTACACTTCAAAATTGTTTTTATTAGCTGTAAATCTATTTGAAACATTACATGATTGTGAAAGTTACTGAATAAACTGAAAGTCTTTCTTTTTCTTTATCTGTAATCTTGCTTCTGAGATGTTTTACTCTTAGAACATTCCATGTTGGAGCATAAGCGAGAGGACATAATATAAAATGACTCCATTTCAATGGATATGGTACACCGAAGGGAATTTACTGTTTTCCCTACTGACCAGGAAAAGAGTGACAAACTTAACATTGTCTGTAGGCAGGTTCCCTTTAAGAAAAAAGCCTATTTATTTCTCTTCCCTCTTGATGCTGTTCTTTTGACTATACTCCAGTGTGACATTAACAGAACAGGCACGGACCATTAGAAAGGCTTCATCTTGTGTGCGTGTTTAATGGCATTCTCCAGCAATACAGTAATATCACTTGTCATTCTTCCAGCGCGTTCCTGTAACATTACTTTTGTTTAAAAGACAGTAATTAGAGCCTTATTTAAATGTAGCAGATGTGTTTTTAAAGTAACTATCAAAATGAAGGAGTTTGGAATTAATTGGTGAGTGGAAAGAGGTCAATGGCTGTTTGTGATGAAATTACTCTTGTACTAATATATTAGGTGCCTGCAATGTATCATTTGATTCTGCAAAGATCACATATGGTATAATTAGGCTTCTGGCTGTAGCTGAAGGCTGAAGTTTTAAGCCAATTAGTTTGCCCTAGGGATGAGCCACAAATCTACTCTACACAGGTCCGTAAAAAATGTATATATATGGGCCTGTTTCAATTCCTGAGAAGAAAAGAGGATGCTGACTCAATCCCTTGAGCAATCTTTCATTGAGGGATTCTATTAGCAGCAGAGGAAAGAGACAAGATGATGAGTAAATAAATTATTTTCTCTGCAAGAACATCAAGATTCAACCAGCTCCGAGCGCCCTCTGCACAGTTATCCTTTTCATTTGAACCCCATGTAATAAACTTCGTACCAAGGAGGTAGGAAGATTTTGTTTTCTGTCTGTCTTTCTCATTTACCCATCTTATGGGAGATGTCAAGGAAGGCTAATGTACAAATTAACCTAACCTCTCCCCTCGCTTAATGCCAGAGCAGGCAATCTTACAGGATTTATTTGTGTTTGACATTATATTACATGACATTTTGAGACGCTTTATTAAAATTACTTGATCTGGGGAATGTGTTGAAGTAGCCATGCCATTTAAGAACAGGGAGGGTCTGAACTGGAGACAATGTTTCATTTTAAAAATACTCTAACATCTGGTTGAGTCGCAGATGTACAGAAATGGATAAACAGACTGTTGGATAGAATGGGTGAAATTTACTGTTTGTCATGTGTTGGCAGGTTTACACTGTGACAGTCCAGGAAATTTCCATGCTGTGTCCCAAGCACCGACTGTATTTACTGATCTCACCCGAGGCACTGGGAGGGTTGCTACCATTAATTCTAACGCAGCTGCATTACAATGGGCGATTAAATCTTCCTCTTGATTTCTCTTGGAAGCTGCATGTGAGAGTATTGGGTGAAGAGCTGTACTGAGTGAGATACTGAAGCAAAGTAATTAGCCTCCTCTAAGTTAAATAGAATACTGAAGGGCATTTTAAACGTACAAGTTTCTGCTTTAAATCTAAAGTAACTAATCCATAAGCACATTGAAATAGAAGGTTGTTGTTTCTAAAAGACAGGCTTGTTTGAAGAAAAAAAGACAAAAAATGCTCCTTGCAAGTCAACTTTGAAATTATGGTCTGAATTAGATCCAATTTGAAAACTTTAGCACATTAATTTATTTTCTTGTTCCTGAAACAGTATACAGTTCCAATAGGTGAAAGTTCATGCACAAAGTGACTTGTAATTGGGAACTAACAGGTCCTAAACTGTTTGTTTTACTCAGAGAGGCCAACAAGCATAACTATTTTGAGAAATTAAAACATTGCATTACTTGAGATCCTTTTGTTTGGTTGAGTTAAGACATTGTTGTGTCCAGTGTGCAAAACCTCTGCAAATAATATATGCTCTGCCTGCCTCAAGAATATTTGGCAACATGGATACAAAATAAGAAGGACTTACGCACTGAGCTTATTACATAAAACCGTGAAAGCTACATTCACTTGAATCAGGACTATGAGAATTGCGAGATAAGTGGGTCCTCTTAAATATGCCAAGATTGAATGATTCACAAAATAAGCCATTGAGTCAGAAAGTAGAAGAATAATTTGCAACGTGAGAATGTTTTCAACTTGCTGACCTTAGCAGATTCACATTTCGCAATGTCCCCATTTTTCAACACTCCAACTCAACTACATCCAACTTATTTCAGACAATACAAGAGGACAACACTCAAGCCTTTAAGAAGTGGGTTGGTTATTTAAGCTTTTTGGGAGAGCCACCTTCTGGTTTAACGTGCTTTATACAATTTACTCTGGTGACCAGCCCTCAGGACACCCAGCAGCTAAAAGTAGGAAGGGGGAACTTAGAGAGGGTGGGCCCCCTTACAGCACTGTTTGTGGGCCAAGATGAGGGGCCAAGTTTCCTTTCACCCCATATCTAATGTAAAGACAGCCAATCTCGGAGATTCTGCCACTTTGTCATCCTCACCATCAGACCATTAAATCAGGAACTGCCAAGAAGGAAGATACATGCACATGGACTCAGGTTTGTCATCTGAAATGTTTCCCCAACAAAACCCTAACGCTGAATCCATTTCTTTTAATAAGCAGACCAATGTTATGTCACCACGATTTGGATTGTGTATTCATTGAGATACAGATCCACCCTCTCCTTCATTTCATCCTTCTTGTTGGCTATTTACTCATTGTTTCCTACCCAATAAGATAATCTATTTGGGAAGTGCTTTCCAGAAGCGTAAATGATTAATGACAGAGCTGATTTAGGTCATGGGCATTGGACACCATAGGCCACATTTTCAAAGTGGTGTCAGGAGTCTGATACTCAGACAAATTCAACTTCCCCCACCAGGGTGCCTCAACTTTGTCACTCACATGACACAATTTTTGAATGTATGTTCCAGAAATGGGCAGGCAATGAACTTTGTACCAGGTTAATGGGAGCTGCCTGCCTGGCTCCAACAGCAAATGCAGATGGCAGCCACAGAGGATCATTTTACTTCTCAGTCAAACAGAGCAGACGGCCCAAAGGACCAGCATCATAAACACAGACAAGGGCAACAAACCAGGCAAAATAAAGCTAAAGTGCTTGACTCGGGTGCAAAGTCAACCTATGAAGTGATACTTTTCAACACATTTAAAAAACAACCTTTCAGATATCTTTAACACAAATCATTCAGTTCATACTTGTACTATTCAGCTTCATTAGTTTGCTGTACGGGAATCTCCTTGGCATTTTAAAAACAAAATTTGAAAGGAATTTGTTTGAACATTGAACCCTCCCATACACACACACACGCACGATTTTTAAAATTAGAGACTCTACTCTAATTTCACGAAATAACTTCACAAGACTGATTTTCCATCACCCTTTACTTACACGTGGCGAATCCTTGTCACTGGTTTGGCTTCCTCAGAGCCGGCTCTCAGAGTGAGCAGAACCTCTGACACTCCTGTTTATATCTGTCAACCAGGGATCCCTGATTGGACCAGATGAACAGCCCCAATCAGGGAACTCATTCAACGGGGCCTACCTGGCTGACCTTGCTACTGTCACTACAGAGATACTATCCAGGTCAGCAATTTTTATGCCTACATAAAAGGTCCCAACTGGCATTTGCAAATCCAACCCACAGCTCAGGTGCATATCGAAATGGTGACTGATAGAGCTTGATTATGGTTTAGAATAAAAACCTTCTACAATGTCAATGGTTGTGTTTTCCCTTCCCTGTTGTGGTTTGAGCACTGACTATGAAGATGAGAAAACAAGGAGAGAATGAAAAAAAATCAGAACCTTCACATCAAGAAAATTATTCCCATTCTCATTCAGACTTCAAATGGCAACTTCAGAAATTTGCCATTGAGCAGCAATTACCTTATTTCCATACACTTGCATCTCATTAAAGCACCAACTCAGCTCATTTATACACCCCTACCAATTCTACTATAGAAACTAGATGTGCATATTCCTGACAAGTAAACCAGATCAGTGGCAGCAGCTCATTAAGTGCTTGTCCTGGCCATGATCCAGCTGCTTGTTCACAACGCTGTCTCAGCGTGCAGCATGGTCATCATTCTCCACATCACTTCACCCGTTCTGGTTTGCATCAGCAAGCCACCAACCTCCTTGTGCCTGCTCGTGGACCAACTCTGACATAATTTCAGCCCTTCAACACCTTACTGTGGGGCTCAGGGACAACTTTGATTTGCATGCTTCTGCCAGGTTACATTGAGTGCAGTGTCAGTCAGGCATCTCATGCACTTACGCAGGATGCGTCTTATGGCTCTTAGTTTGCTTTCTGAGTGCTCACTTGCTCTGAGCTTGCTTGGAGGCTGCCATCTTCTGTTTACTTTATATTGCTTCATTACAAGCACTCACCTGACTTCAGCATCGATTCATGTGCTGCTGGTCATTTCATGGGTCACATTGCTTTGAGTGCATAGAATCTTCAGAGCTCAGTTACAGGCTACCAAAATCTGTAGCTTGAGTTCTTTCCTTATTAGCACAGAGTGGGAGGTAGGTACTTTGTCAGAGGAAGAAGCACTGAACAGTTAAAAGGTGGAAATGCTGCTGTAAGGTGATGTGCTATGTCACAGTCACATCTGGGGAAGTAATAGCCTAGTGGTATTATCGCTGGACTGTTAATCCAGAGACTCAGGTAATGTTCTGGACACCCAGGGTCGAGTCCCACCAGAGCAGATGATGGAATTTAAATTCAATAAAAATCTGGAATTGAGAGTCTAATGACGAGCATGGAACCAATGTCGTTTGTCAGTAAAAGGAAAAAAACCCATCTGGTTCACTAATGTCCTTTCGGGAAGGAAACTTTCATCCTCACTTGGTCTGGTCTACCTGTGACTCCAGACCCACGACAAATAGGGATGGACAATAAATGCAGAAACTAGCGATGCCCTCATCCTGTGAATGAATTCAAAAAATCTGCATGTGCTGGCAGTTTACATGGTAAATCCATTACTTCAAGCATTTGTGTTCCTGTCAAGGTCAAAGAAGAGTAGTCACTAGTGAGCGAGTGGGGACTGCAGTCAGTCAGGAGATACCAGTCCAGACAGTCAAGGAATTTGCCTTATTCCAGTCCAGCATGTTGGCCATTCAGGTATTTGGTCCTTTTAGAGTTCGTGACTCCATCCTCTTACAGTCCAGAGAGTAGACTAAGGATGATCAAGCAGCTCAAGTCCAAGCAGTCAGGAAATTGCAAGGAGATCCTGTGGCTGCCCAGCTTCACTTAGGATACTGAACTAAACCAGGATGCAACTTTTAGTTCAGGTTGGCTTGGACTAGTAGCATTGGGCATCTGTGTCATCCCACAAGAAAAGGGACAGGCCACTCTCCACCGCTCTGTCCACCAACACCTCCAGATCCCTGTCCATGAAGTAGTGGGTGAGCTTTCCTTAGCTCTAGCCAATGTCCTTGGCGTTAACAGCCAAGCAACACAGTGTGACAACCATCAATGGTGCACAGCTGGGCTTTAAACATGGCACCAGCAACATGAATACTGCAGTAGCAAGCACTTTTTCTCCTCTTTGAACTCCCTGAGTAAGCCCAGTTGCATATTTAATGAACCAGATTACATTAGAAACGTCACTCCAAGCTGTAGTGGACTGGGTGCCCTGAATCCTGCTCAATAAAACTGAAAATGGAGAAGTTCAACCCTTTGTTTCTTTTGGGCTTTGAACCCAGAAATGGAAACTTTGGGTTTATTTTACATTTGGAAACTTAAATTGAAGGACAGATAGCATGATACTGTCAAAAGAGAGTGGTCAGTTTTTGTCAATTCATTAAAATAAAGGAGAAACAAAAGTTTCTTGGAGGCAACAACTGCCTGAGTAATGGAGCAATTGACTGAGCCATTCTCAGCTCAACAGTGTGTCAGTCCACAGTTCAAATGGAATTAATCAAGACCTAAGTGAAGCAATTCTCCCTTCGTTCTGTGAACGAGTATATATAAAAAAAGACATCAATAGCCTCTTGTGGCATAGTTTTAGTGTCCCTGCTTTTGAGTTGGCCTCGTTTCAAGCCCTACTGTGTCAAAACATGTGTCTGACCAGATTGGCTCTGATCTGATTTTGGCTGGGTGAATGGAAGAGGCAAAGTTTATCTCCTATTTCACATATCCTGTTAACCACACACAATGTCATGTACTAACAGTGTACTTTGATGTTGTCTCAACATTAGCAGCACCCAAGACATTTAGGAGTCAAAGAACATTAGAATTTATAATGCACAGAGCATGAAAGATAGGAAACTTGTCCCTTCCTTGCCAAACTTGACTCGGCTGTGGTAAGGGAAGTTATTAAGTCAACTGTGATCTCGACAGAAGAACTATAAACTCACATGAGGGAAATAACAGTTAATTGAAAGTCAGCTGAGTGTGATGCCAATGCTCAATCACAAACTTCAGAAGTGTTCCACACTCGGCAGTGGCTTAGCTGAATGAATTAAAATGTCAGCGCTGTTCATCTATAAGCTTTATTACATTTCCCCAGATCTTCCTTTATTCTTTATAAATCCTACTCCTATTTGAAAAGAAATTGAAGGATTTGATGCATTATGTATTGTCTCGATTGGTTTGTCCCTTTGAAAAGTTAATGGTAATGATATCTGAAATGGCAGCATGAGAAATAAAGGATAAAACACAGTGTGAACTGTATTGAGCTCTATGATGAAGGTGGAGGGTCTGCTTGACTGGAAAAAGTGCCTCATACACATAACAGTTGAAGGAGCTGGCTTAACTCTCACAGTTCAAATAACTTGACTAATTGTCTTGACTTTGACTCTTCTTTTAAAAAATCAAAGAATCTGGGATCATGCCCAATGATTTCTGACCATCTCACCTGGATTTAATTGAAAACCTTCTCAAAGGCAACCAGGGATGGGCAATAAATGTGATTCCCCTTTTTGAATCATGAACCCTGTTCCTCCAAACCAACATATAACACCATTGCTTCCATTTGTGCTTTAGATTCTGGAGACTCTGTACACCAAAGGAAGATAACTGATGCCACAATCAAGTTCAATGTCCTTTGAAACTAGTACTGCAATGGCCCAGAGCTGAAATTGGACTTATCATTGATGAATTATATTATATCAGCTGGGTTGCATGTAGCTGACTGGCTTTCCTCTAGGGAGCTAATATTTCACTGATAAACCTATGACTTTTACTTAAAAAGTGCATCCTATTCTTTGTACCATTGAAACATTTGAAACAAAAATGTTAGATTTTACTTAGAATCTTAAGGGTTTTTTTTTAATTAAAGGGAAATAAACATGTTTCTCCATTCTGCAGTTCAATTCATGTTGCTTCCCTGTAACAACTTTTATTCTGTACATTGAGAAGTACAATGGAATCAAATCATTGAGTGTGCAACTTTTGAAGTACTGCTGATCTGGTTTAAAGTGAAGTAAGTCCCAACAATTAAGTGACGTATGGCCCAGATGTAAGGTTCCTCTGGAGCAAAAACAGAAGTTGGTGGAAGAGCTCAACAGGTCTGGCAGCATCAATGAAGAAAAAAAAAATCAGACTTAACGTCTCTGAAGTTCTGATGAAGGGTGACCGGACCTGAAATGTTAACTCTGTTTTTCCCTTCACAGATGCTGCCAGACCTGCTGAGCTTTTCCAGCAACTTTGTTTTTGTTCCTGATTTACAACATCCACAATTCCTTCAGTTTTTGTTTTGTAAGGTTCCTCTGTTAGTTGTAGTGCTAGACGGGATATACAGAGGGGTGAATGGGGCAGTTCTTCTTTATTCACCCATCCCCTTGGTTGGTCACAACAAGGTTACTGTGAATAATGCATAGAGTCCCTGCAGTGTAAGAGCAGGCTATTCAGCCCATTGAGTCCACACTGGGCCTCTGAAGAGCATCCCAGCCATACCCACCTCCCAACCCTGGCCCTGTCACCCTGCGTTTCTTATGGATAACCCAACCAACCTGCACATCTCTGGACACTTTGGGACAATTTAGCATGGTCCATCCATCTAGCCTACGCATCTTTGGACTGTGGGAGGAAACCCGCACAGATCAGGGACAATGTGCAAATTCCACACAGACAGTCATCCAAGGCCAGAATCAAACCCAGGTCCCTGGTGCTATGACGCAGCAGTGTTGACCACTGAGTCATCATGCCGCTCCATAAATACTGATCCCTTTCCTTTCAGGAAACTTTATCTCAGAACCAAGTGAACTGATGTTTTTTTCTAAAATAGAAATCAAATTAACCAGGCTGTTTTGAGTTAACAAAATATGAAATTTATTCATCACTGTGTGAGAAGAATTAGGAACGCAACATACTCACAATCAAGTTAGAAATAAGGAGTTAGTCCAAAAAATTAATAGTTGAAACAAATGTACAGATCAGTCTCTGAATTGTTCACAAAGAGCAGATAGTTGAACATTGCAGCCTTTGCTATGGGAGTTTAGTGTTGATGTTTATCATTGAACAAATCAGTTTTCCCCATTTCAGTTTTGCAGGTTTGTTGAGATTGTGTAGTTCTAATGCCTTTTGACGGTGATTGAAATTCATCATTCAAAGTGACAAGGTGTACTTTTGGTGTCTTATTTCCTTTAGTCAGGCTGCTAGCTAGCTGACTTCCAACATTCAAAGAGATAATTTCGGCCTACAACACAGGGATGATTAGGGAACTGTTCTTTAACTATCAGCTTCACAATACAAGAATGCTTAAACCCCGGGCAGGTTGGGTGACAGCAAAAATCATTGAGGAAGTAGTTGAAACATGATCTGCTTTCTCTCCATAGATGCTGTGAGACCTGCTGAGTTTCTCCAAAGTCTTGTTCATGAAGAAAAATTCCTTTCTGGCTAAAAGTATGTTCATCTATCAACAAAACTCCCAATAGCCCCATGGGAGGAGAAGAAAAGTGATCCAGAAAAGAAGGTTAAGGGAAATGATGTGAAGAGATGAAATGGAGACAATGGGCCAGTGAAGGAAGAGTACACCCCTGATTCTCTCTTCGGTAGTTGAAGAAAAGAAGGAACATTTTGTAAGCATATTTCAAGAGCTTTAAAGCCACTGAACTGCTCTTGAAATACAAGCAATGTTGTAATGTAGAAAATGTGCTAGTCAATTCGTACACAGCAAATTCTCACAGACAGTAATGTCACAATGACCAGATAAACTGTGATGTCAGTTGACACATAACTTCAACATCCTGATCAAGATTTAATTCCCTTACTGTTCTTCAAAAAGATGCCATGGCGTCTTTTGCACCTTCTCAATCAATCAGTTTGCCATCTCATCCAAAGAGTGATACTTCTAATAGACCAGCACGGCATCAGCTCTAACTCCCCAAATTGGACTGGACCCAAGAATTTTGTGATTCAACCACAAGAGTGCTATCACCAGAGCCATGGTTGAGACATTAACACAGTCAATAACATTACTGTGGTGGTACAGAAGGTGAGGGTGATGGCATTTGAACTGAATAATGGCACTATACCTTGGTGAAACATGATGACCAAAAATGAACCATGTCCACATGTAGAAAAAAAAGAGGCAGGAGGACAGCCATAAGTACCATGATAGCAGTACCACGTAGCAGTAGGTAGCATATACTGCAACATGTCATCGTTCAACCTGTTTCACAATGATTGTCCCACCTGTGTCTCCCACACACACACACACACAAAAACTGAAAGAACTGCAGATGCTATAAATGCAAAACAAAATCAGAATTTTCTTGAAAAGCTCAGCAAGTCTGTCAGTTCTGAGGAAGGGTCACTGGATCTGAAATGTTAAATATGATTTCCCTCCATAGATGCTGCCAGACCTGCTCAGCTTTTCCAGCAATTTCTGTTTTTGTTTCAAATATATGCACTGTTATATAGCTCTTTCACATCTTGGTTATATCCACACTTATGAAGAGCACATTGTCCAGATACAAAGTGAAATAAGAGCCTCACCACATTCATCAGCCAAAGGCTTTGGGTTGGTCATGTGACAGTAGCCAAAGTAGATGTACTAATGTGGTGACACTAGGCAGTTCAGTTACAGTGTTTAATCAGAAAGGAAATAAAAAAAAAGTGACCATCATCATCTTGAGGTATGTACAAGTACAGTATATTATACTGTAGTAAAAATAGAAAATGGAGAAACTCAGCAGCATCTGTTGCGACAGAAACAGAGTTAACATTTTGAATTCAGTGTGACTCTTCAGAACTTTCCTTTTCTCATTCAGCAGAGAGGCAAAGATTAGAGTTGAGTGAATACACAGCAAGGAGTGGGATTCGAAGAAGGGATTGAATGGAAGACAAGGTCAGGGGCATCGGTACCTTCGAGTTTTTGGAGCTTGCATTGCTTAATACCTAAAGGGAAGAGAAAATGTTTCTTGTTAAAGCATCAAATGACACTAAGAATGAAGTGGAACTGGGGATCAGACAGTTTTGAGATCATGCTGATGAAGAGAGGCTGAGAATGTGGTATTGCATGGCAATAGATCTCAGGATGCATTGGAGGTAACTGTCTGGGCAGCATGGTGGGTCTTAGAAATACCTATAATCCTGGATGGATTTGAAACATGAAGCATGAGGCTTTATTTGGAATCCTTATGTGGTAAGGCAGAGCCAGAGAAAGTCACTGAGGAAGATATAGTTGTGAAAGTGAGTTTTTGCAAAGATTTTATTGCACACCAAAGGAAGAGATCAGAAAGCAATGAAGGTAAACAAACCAGAACATTGAAACAGAAATCCTTTTGGAGAGGAGAGAAAAAGTGGGTGGCACGGTGGCTCAGTGCTGCCTCACAGTGCCAGGGGCCCAGGCTCTAATCCTCATCCTCAGGCAATTGTCTGTGTGGAGTTTGCACATTCACCCCATGTCTGCGTGGGTTTCCTCCCACAGTCCAAAGATGTGCAGGCTAGGTGGACTGGTTATGCTATATTGCCTGTAATGTTCAGGGATGTGTAGATCAGGTGGGTTTTACAGGGATGGGTCTGGGTGGGATGCTCTGAGGGTCAGTGTGGACTTGTCAAGCTGAAGGGCCTGTTTCCACACTGTATGGATTCTTCAAGAGGGGGAAGGTGCTTTTATTTTGTATTGTAGTACTGATCAAGACTAAATAAAAATCAGTATGGAAATTGGGAACATTTGTACTGCCTCAACTTGGTAGCAAATGAGAATGTCCTGTTATAGGATCATAGAATTTCACAGAAAGATGCAGTTTGACCCATTGTGTCTGTGTCAGCCCTTGACAGAGCTACCTATCTAGGCCCATTCTTCAGTCCTATTTCCTTCGCATAAGTTCATCACTTTCAAATATATATCCAGCTCTCTTTTGAAACATCAGACGGAATCCACCTCCACTGTTCTCCCAGTCAGTGCATTCCAAATCCTAACAATTCTGAGCAAAGACATTTCTTCTCATCTCACTCTGGCTATCTTACTGACAATCTTGAAGTTTTGACCCCCTAGTTACTGACTACTGGAAACAGAATATTCTTCTGTATCCCAACAAAATTGTTCATAATTTTGAACACCTCAGTAAGATCATGTTTTACTCTTCTCTGCTCTGCGTAGAATAAACCCAATTATTCAAATCTTTCCTTGTATCCAAAATCCCTCATTCCCAGTATAATTCTAGTAAATCCCCTTTGAACTTCTTCCAGGGGTTTAACATCCTTCCTTAAATAAGGTGCCCAGAAATGCACACAATACTCAATGTGGTCTGATGAAAGATTGGTTCTGCTGATCAAAAGCAAGCTTAAGTCATTGGTCCCCTATTGCAGAAAGATGTTGAGATACAGCAAAATTCTCAAATTTTATAGAGGCTATACTTTTGACCGAGAATAGAATAACATGGACTCTTAATTATAGCTAAGAAAGCTAAAAGATGGTCAACTTGAGATGCACAAAATTATGAAAGGGATTTGTGCAGAAAAATAGCAACATTCTATTTTCACTGGTCTTGGGAGTGTTAGTTGAAAAGCATAAGTTCAAGATAAACAACAGTCTCTGCTTGCCCCTGCCCCACTGAACTTGTCTCCGCTTACCTTGGCTCTGTTTTATCCCACCTGGTTTAGGAACTCACCACCTATGTACGGGACACCAGCCACACCCTCCACCTCCAAGACTTCCAATTCTCTGACCCCCAACATCTCATCTTAACTATGGACATCCAATCCTTGTACCCTGTATCCCCCATGTGGATGGCCTAAAAACCCTCTGCTTCTTCCTCTCCCGCAGGCCCAACCAGTACCCCCTCCAACACCCTCATCCGCTTAACTGAACTCATCCTTACCCTGAACAACTTCTCCTTCAACTCCTCCCACTTCCTACAGTCTAAGGGGGTGGCCATGAGCGCCTGAATGGATCCAAGATATGCCTGCCTCTTCGTAGGATACATGGCAGAGTCCTTCTTCCACTGCTATACTGACACTATTCTCCACCTCTTCCTCCACTACATTGATGACTGTCTCGGCACTGCCTTGTACTCCCCAACCTCAAATTCACCTGGACCATCTCTGAAACCTCCTTCTCCTTCCTGGACTTCTGTCTCCATCTCTGGTGACCCCCTCAAAACTGATATCTATTTCAAGCCCACCGACTTCCACAGCTACCTAGACTATACCTTCTCTCACCCACCTTCCTGCAAGAATGCGATCCCTCCTCCCAAATCCTCCGCCTCCACTGCTCCCAAGATGGGTCATTCCACTCCCGCACATCCAAGGTGTCCTCCTATTTCAAGGACTGTAACATGACCAACCCTCCCTCTCATCCCCACCTCCTTGACCTGACACAACCTGTCCATCTTCTCCCCCACCTATCCGCCCCTCCCACTGATCAATCCCCACCACTCCCTACCAGCTCTCATCTCTTATCATCCCATCTACCTTCCTCTAGCCTCACCCCTCCTCGTTATTTATTTCCCAGCTCCCTTCCACCCCACCCCCATTTCTGAAGAAGGGTCCTGATCCGAAATGTTGGCTTTCTTGCTCCTCTGATGCTGCCTGGCCTGCTGTGTTCCTGCAGCTCCTTACTGTTATCTCAGACTCCAGCATCTGCAGTTCTTACTACCTCAAAAGGATAAAATGGTTTCATTTCATGCAACAGATCGTTGGAACATGACAATCCTTGACTGAAACAGTGTTAGAAGCAAGTTCCACAGTTTTTAAAAGTGTGTACAAATTTGAAAAAAAATATTTTAACGGGATTGCACAGCAGGCTACAACAGCATACCTTTTAAAGTTATTCCTAGCTGATTGTAGAGCCAGAGGAGCAAAAGTTCTCAATCCTGTGGACAAAGAAGGGTAACCACTCTCAGTCAGCACTACCCATTGCATTTTGTTCTGCACGCCACCCCCCAAAAAAAAAAACTGCTTCACCATGGCCACATTACTCCCCTACAGCTACGACCATGCACCCACCCTGATGACCACTGCTGTCACCCCTACTGCCCAGTGTCTCTAATTGCCTCTCGTTCTGATTATCACTGCAAGGAAAATAAATAGTTAAAAAGCTTGATGCATTTTATTCCAACATTTATGGGTCTTACTGAGCTCATAGTAAGCGTTTGAAATTTAACAATTATTCACATTCTTCCATGGACTGCTGTAAAATCACTTTGTGCCTCCTCAACCCATTCACCTCAATCACCAGATATAAGAGTCTGTTCAGTATTTGTAGTCTATTTGGTTGCAGGTTCTCCCCTGATTAATTAATTGTGCTGCAGCCCACTCACTGGGTCCAAATGTGAATGTATAGAGAAAAGAATTAGGGGTAAATTAAACATCCATGATTCAATTAATCTGTGACTGGATTCACTCCATAAATATTTTATTAGCTATTCACCAGAATTTTGTTTAGCCTGCCGTTGGCAGGTTAGAAACAGGTGAAGAGTAAATTATAGCACTTTACACGATTACAGGCTTGCACATTCCTAAGATAGACTCTCAGGCATTTACCAGCATGTGTATCTTTTTGCCAGTAATTGAACAAATTTCTTATATAAAAATGCTCATCTGAGCAAGTAATAAGTATTCTTATATTATTCCTAAAGATCTTCAGACAGTACCTTTTAAACCCATGACCACTAGGGCAGCAGATACACAGGAGCACCACCACCTTCCAAGTTCCCCTCCAAGATACTCGACATCCTGACTTGGAAATATATCACCGTTCCTGGGTCAAAACCCTTCCTAAGGGAATTGCAGGAGGACTGCAGCAGTTCAAAAGGGCAGCTCACCACCCCAAAAGGCAACACAGTTTGGGTAACAAATGCTAGCCAGCCAGTGACACCGTCATCCCATAGAATGAATAAAAAGAATGAGTTTGAGGGTTCGTTTCTGAAATAAAAACTTGTGAACAATATTGGTGCAAGTTGGTTGGAAGGAGTTGCTTCTTATTAATAATGTTGATGTAATGTATTATTGGAAGCTCCATTATATTATAGGAACATGCTTTTCAGTCAGTGGAATGGTTGTGCACTGGAATAGCAGAATGATCTCTTTGTATACGTTATGGTCAACATTCAAATGATGACGACTTGTTTCAAACATTTGCAGGAGCTCCTCCCACACCACTACAGATTTCTGGACGCTGTATTTTCCAATGCATGTCACAGGTCAGAATTAATACTTACTACTTAGCTGAATCGGTACCAGGGCAGCTTGAGAACTTTGACAAAATCTAGGCCAAACAGATTGGATTAATTGGTGCCCCTGCCATTTGAGTCGACGTCCATTCTCTTTTTCACTGGAACTGAAAAATCTACGTAGCTCCATTGCAACAACTCACCAAGATTACTCAGACATGTGTCCATTCCCTTTTACCACTTGTTTGTTCAGGGGCCAGCATTTATTGCATATTCCTAATTGCTCACATGGTTATTACTATAGGCTTGTAGGCCATGCGGACCATACCAGGTGAAGAGAGAGCAGATTTCCTTCCAAGTTCCACTCTGTAGTAGTCAACAATGGTTACATAGTCTACATTGTATTAGCTATTTCGAAATTCCATTTCTTTCCTCTTGAGTTCAAATTTCACAATCTGCTGTTGTGGGATTCAAACCCAAACTTCCCAAGCATTCTCCAGGGGTTATAGATTACCAGTCTAGTCACAGTATGATTACCCAATTGCGTCCACTAACAATTGTGTAAAAGAGACAGGGGATATGTGCAAGACCCAGAGGTACCGGAATCAGGGAATTTAATGGGAATTTGGGGCAGGGTGGTTGAAAACTGAAGAATGTTATAGGCAAGGAATAATGGACAGGGACTATATTTGGGAGGATAAGACTGGAATATTCTGAAGTCCTTCTTGCTGATCGTCCCACAATTTTCTATCCTTAGATTTGAGGTCATTCAAAACTCTACTACACTTGTTTTAAAATTACACCAAGTCTCATTCACCCTTTCTCCTTGATTTTTTTTTCCATTCTGGTTATCCTTATTTGAAGAATATGTTGGAAACAGTTCAGACAATGTTTACTACTATCTCTGCACCTGTGTTGTAGCACAGGGTGGATGTGAAAGGAACGTTTCCTCGAGAGAATCTAGAACTAGGGATTAAAATCCATCAGAAGCAAAGTCCTTCAATATTTTAAGGCAGAGGTAGGTAGATTCTGGACAAGGGGTGAACTGTTATCAGGGTGAAAGGGAATGAGGAAAAAATCAGATCTGCATGATTGTCAGAGCAAGCTCAGTGGACTGAGTGGCATATTCCTGCTGCTAATCTGTATATGCATCCCTTTTGTATTTGAAGTAGTTTGTAAATGTAACCTATGATCATTCAAAAATACAAAAAAAAAAATGTGTGATGTGTAGAGAGATAACAAGCATGGGGCTGGATGAACACAGCAGGTCAAGCAGCATCATAGGAGCAGGAAAACTTGACGTTTCGGGCCTAGACCCTTCATCAGTGATGTGTATACTGGTCTCAGGGCTCCCACATCATGAGAAGCAGGGCAGGTCCAATCAAAATGATGGTTATATGGGGTTAATCGTCATAATCTGTAGTATCTCGGATTCTGTTCTGTAATACACTTAGAGTTAAATTAGGGTAGGTTTCCACTGAGTCAAGATTTCAGTAAATCTAGCAAAGTCAGAATATTGTGCAGCCTTCTCTCCATTCCCTCTACCTACTGTATGTAGGTGGCTTCACTATCTTTATATCCTTGCGAGTCATTCTACATGTCAACTATCACACTCCATCGTTTTTGGGTTCCATGTTTTCACTATGGTGAACTAATGTCCGACGAGGTTATTCATATTAATGCTCTAAATGCTGTAATGGATGGGCTGAAAATAAACATGATTTAATGCATGATACACATCTTCAAGGCAGCTGGAGTCTTTCCCTGAAGTTTCTGTAATATTAATTAAAAAGAATCTTACAGCTAACTGCACTCAAAAACAAATCATTCCCATTTTTCATTAAAAAAAACTTACCCATTCATTATCCATTATTTTGCATCCATCAATCTTTTCTCACCTCTCTCAGAACATCTTGCAACACAAGTATTTTTACCCCATGACTTCTCTCTTGACTGTGCCACTGCTGCTCAATCATCAGACTGCTCATCTGTAGACAAATACATGATGGATTCAGAATCACAGTATTGTTACAGTGCGGAACAAGGCCATTTGGCCCATCATGTTTGCACTGACTCTTGAAAATGATCAGTGACTTTGTGCCATCCTCAGGCCTTGATCTCACTACCTGGAATATCATTTCTGTTTAAATAATCAACCACTGCCCTCAAAAGGAACTTGCCTCCACCACATTTCCAGCTAGTGCACTCCATATCCTAACTACTCACCTGTATGATTTTTTTTTAAACTAACCTAGCATTCGCTTCTTTTGTGAAATGCTTTAAATCTGTGACCGCTGATTCTTGATCCTCTTGAGGGGAAACAATTTCTTCCCATCTGGTCTGTCTGTCCATGATTTCTAAATCTTCCATTAGATGTCCTCTTGGTCTTCTCACCTCCAAGGAAAGCAGTCCCAACTTTTCCAATCCATCCTAGTAACTGATGTCTCCCATCCCTGGAATCGTTTTCATAAATCTCTCTTGCACACTCTCTGATAATGTTACATTTAGAAAGGATGTGAAATTCAGAACTGCATATGGTATTCTTGCTGACATCAAACAAGTGTCTTATTTAAGCTTAATGTCCCAAGACCCATCCCTACATACCTTCTTCCAGCCGAAAAAATAGCATTAGCCATTACTCTGTTTTAAATCCCTTAGCCAGTTCTGTATTATAGCGTCATAGAGATCTACTGCATGGAAACAGGCCCTTGCCTATGCCACCCAGTTTTCTTTTGTTGCTGCTGTCCCTATTATTCCCTGAGCCAGTACTCTTCTCACAAGCCTGTTATATGGCATTGTATCAAACACCTCTGAAAGTCCACGTATATCGCATCAATAGCATTACCTTTGTTGATTCAATCAGTTGCCACTTCAAACTGAATTTTCCCCTCATGTAGTCCATGCTGGGTCTTCCTAATTAACCAACATTTTTCCACGTGACTATTAACTGTACCTTGGATAATTATTTAATGAAGTTTCCCCACCACTGAAGCAGCTAAATATTGGGAACACTGAAGGCATTGTTTTGGTCCCTGGTCCAGACTCTATTCCTCAGTTAATGAATCCTCCCTCCCCCAGGAACAGCCTGAGATTAAACCACACTGATGAAACCATTCAAAACCATGGTGTCAGGTCTGTCCCCGAAATGAGCTTCCAATGTCATGTTATGCAATCACTAAGATCTCCTATTTCCACCCTTTAACATCTCCTAATTTTGTCCCTGTTTTAGCTCATCTTTTGCCTTTTTAAAACTTGAATCTGAACAATTTGAACAGATTCCTGGCTGGATTATATTGTCCGTGAACCAGAGATCATCCAAAATTCTGCCATCCGAGGCTTAATTCACAGCAGGTTTCATTCCCCTATCACTCCTATGCTTGCACACCTATGTTGGCATCTGGTTAAGTCACACCTTAATCTTTAAAATTCTAGTTAATTATTGATTTCAAGTCCCTCCCTGGTGTCTCCCCTGCATATCTCTGTAATCTCATCTAAATCAACAAAACTCTGAGCTATCTACGCTACTCTAATTCTGATCTTGAACATCACTAGAAATTGATTTCAAATATGGCAAACTTATCTTCACATGGTGGTGTGAGGAGATTTCATGGTTATTCTGTCAAAGTCAAAGTCAATCTTATCATAACTGGCAAAGGTGTTTCCAAGAGCTGGGCCTTGGGAAATCCCACAGCGTCATCGTCTACTTGGGCTTGAAACTGACCTCGATCATGTAAGTTGCTATGTTCATAACTTCAATGAAAACAAAGCCACACAATGGTGGCACATTTAGATTTCCATGACATTATGACTAAGTGTACACATCAATGGCATCCTTGACTGCTACATTGTTGAATGATCCAGCAATGTCGAAAGAACACTTGGGCACAGTATTGCTCTTTAACACATGGGTCTTATGGAATTTTTGTGAAAGTAACAGAACCCTCCTCAGTTTAAATGGAAAATTAAACTTAAAACCTGGGTGTAATACTCACATTCTGACCATTTCATGTTGTGTGGAACCAGTCATATATCAAAAAGGGTGTAAACAATATTGCTTATGTGTACCTTTGACATACATACATAGATGTGTGATTTGTAAACCAAATCCTATGATTTACACAACCAGGCATGTCACCACCTCTATGCAAATCAGCAAATGTTGCAGCCATTTGCCCTAGTGTGCAGCTGTACAGTCAAAGATTGCAGCAGTTCCTGTAGATATGACCTCAAACCCATCACTGTGCATTTTGTGAAATTATTTAAGTATGATGATTCCGGTCCGTGTGTTGGGCTGGTCGTTGTTTATATATGGCTTTGCCTTGAACTCCCATTGCACCATCTGACAATCATACTGCATACAAAAATCTGCCAAGTCATTAGGTATCTCATCATATGCATGTGCTAAAACTGCAAGGATGTTCAAGGCTCAGCATCCTCATTGGACATTGGTTTGTGATGAGATTGAATTCCTTTATTGCCAGTTATTTACATCTGTAATGTGTAACACTGTACCATTGATTCGAGTCAGTTCATTTTTGGAATGGAGGAGTGACTTCCATTTGAACTGTATTTTTTGCCCTCCACACCATCATTGCTTCTTGGTCTCCTGATGGTAATGAAGCTAACGATGAATTATTTTTGCTCAGTTTTTTTTCCCCCATTATGTCATTACACATACCTGTACTTGTAATACTTATTATGCACCACTGGGAAATAGAACAAAGTTTGTGTCACCGCGCATGTGTGTATTCACATCCATCCAGATCTATGGATAAAAAGTCAAGGAAGAACACTCCAATTGAAGCATGCATTGGTTCCCTAATAGCAATCACATGGTAGGATTGAGGATGAAAGGAAGCAATAATGAAGCTTGTCAGAAAGCTATGGCAAATGTCACAGGGAATTTTAAAATACATATAGTCTGGAAAAATTAGAAGAGCAAAGGCAGCCAAAATGAATAAATCATAAGATGTTTTCAGGATAGCTTTTAGAAAAGCACATACTTGAGACAACCAGAAAGCAGGATATACTTGAGCATATATTGTGCAATAGGAAATGTTTAATTAATGATCTCATACTGATGGCACTCCTAGGTGGCAGCAACCATAATGTGACTCAATTTTACATTGAGTTTGAGGGAGAGAAATGTGGGTCCAAGACCAAAGATTAAATATAGATCAGGACAATTATGAAAGCCGAGATGGCTACAGTTAAAGGACAAATGAGATTTAAGAGTTAGGGGAATAGAAATGCAATGGTAGAAATTTAAGGGGATATATCAGAATACAAATAATAAATATATTCCAACAAGAAAGGATATAGCATAATTGTAATGGGAGAACCCACCATCTCTAGTTACCTCAAAAAGTTAAAGATCAGATTAAAAGAAAAGGGAAAAACAGATAAATATTAAATAATGTTTGACAGAAGGGTCAGTAGACTTTTACATTAATTCTGTTTTTTTTCTGCACACATGGTGCCAGACCTGCTGAGTTTTTTCAGCAATTTCTATTTTCATTTTTCTGATTTCCAGCATCCACAGTACTTTTAGTTTTTAAATAATTCTTAAAGATGGGTGGCATGTCAGAAAATTGAGTTGAACCTAAAACAAGAGTCCAATAAATAAACGTAAATCAAGAAATGGAAGGCAGGGAGGAATTCAAGAAAATTAACATGATCAGGGAAATGGCACTGAGCAACCTGGAAGCTGAGGGCTGACAAGTCTTGATGGACAGCACCCTTGGCTCGATAATGAATGACAATTGAAATCATTGATGTGTTGTTTTAAATTTTTCCAAAATTCCATAGATTTGGGAAAGATTCCATTAGATTGTAAAAAACACAGAAAAATGAATGTAACACCTTTATTTAAAAAAAGAGAGACAGAAAGCAGGAATGTTTAGGCCAATTAGCTTAACATCTGTCATTGGGAAAATTTCAGACATTATTGAAGATATTAAAACCAGGTCTCTTAGAAAAATTCAAGATAAGCAGAAAAGCTAACATTATTTTGCGAAAGGGAAATTCACAGGTTTATTGCTGTTCTTTGAGGAAGTAAGATGTTCTGTGGATAGATGGGAGATGGTGGATATAAAGCTATCACATCCATGTTAATTGCAGAAAATAGAAACAATGACAAGGACATTGGTTGTATCAATTATAAAGGATACAAGATTGTTTGGTTAACAGGAAGCAGAGCTTAAGAATAATGGCTCATATTTTGTCTGTCAAGATGTGAGAAGTAGCGCGCTTTGGGGATAAGTGCTGGTGCCTCTGTGTTTGACATCTTAATTTATCTCAGTGACTTTGATGAAGGGACCAAATAAATGAATAAAGATGAGCCAATAATGGGTTATAAGTATGTTCAGCAAGTACTGAAATAACTCCGCAGAGGCTGGTATCCTATCACCAAGTCGCCATTTAATTACACATGGACAGTCCTTGACACTGATCCAGCTTCCTCTAAGCTAGTTCTGAGTGAACAGGATGTCGGACACTGTTCTTATCTGTTAGCCAGGGCTCCACGATTGGACCAGATGAACAGTCCCAACCTGGGAACACATGTTCTACGAGGACTATCTGGCTGACCTCTTTACAATCACTACATCCCTCCTCTGAATCGGAGAACATACACCAGCTTTTTTTTGTAGGTCCTCCTTAGCAGCAGGTCAGATTCTTCCAATTCTGCCTCTGATACAGGTGGCATGTAATGCACAGTAGTTTACTTCTCGCATATTGATTATCTTGGAAGAAATTCATTCTCTCCTTCAGGCAGCAACATCTGCTGTGACCATCTGATTCCAAGGTACCTTCAATGCTTGACGAAGAGGGGATAACCCATGGATTCTGAAACAGTTGGAAAAGCAGTCGAGCTGTTTTGCTCCTGCACCCTTTCGGAATTTGGAGCTTTCATGTCATCCACGTGCTTGTTCAAGACCGTTGTTCCTACCCAAACTTTATGTCACTAGACCTGATCTCACATTGATCATGCCTCTTACCCACTCAGGACCATTTCTGTGGTTCCTACACCCAAGTTCTTCCCCCAAAATAAACTGTTTTTCTTGCTTAGTGGAGTGTTATGTCCAGCATTGGTATTCCTGATGTCATTTCAGCCTTTCCCACGTCTAGGAAAATCAGATTTAACCTGGTATGGAGTCTGCTCCCCATTAGCAACTCTGTTGGAACTATCCCTGATGTTGCATGAGGGACGATCAGTTAATCAAATAGGAACTAGTATAGTTTTGGTATCTAATGAAGTTGTAGGCTGTTCCTTTAAGCCTGCCTTCAAAGTTTGGTCTTCTGTTTCTGCCAGACCATTGGATGATGAATGGTATGGAGCTGATCTTGTTACATTCACCACAAATAGTTAAAGATATGGCAACTGGAAGATAATATGGAAATATGTGACATCATCCATTTTGGCAGGAAGGATAAAATAAAATCATGTTATGTAAATGGTGCAGAGCTCTGAAATACAGAGAGACCAGCGTGTCCTAGTGCTTGAATCACAATGGTTCGTACACAAGTACAGCAAGTAACTGGAAGAGCTAGGGGAACTGAATCCGACAGCGAGATGATTATGTTTTGACTAGACAGAGCACTGGTGAGACCACATTTGCAAAACTTTTTTTAAAAAATATTGGCCTCCTTATTTAAGTAAAAATGTCAATCTGTTGGAAGCAGCTCAGTGAAGGTTTATGCAACTAATACCTGGAATGGCTGGGTATTTTATTTAATCAGGAAATGTTTATATCTGCCGGTATTTACAAGATTCAGAAGTGACATAATTGAAAGGTCTCTTCTGGAAGAATCTAGTACTTGGGATCATAATTTTAAAATAAGCATTTTGTGAAGGATTTGAGAGTCTTCGAACTCTCTTAGAAGTTGGGGAAAACAGAGTATCGCATATTTTTAAGGCAATGGTATACAGATCTTGGGATGAGGCAGAAATGTGGAGTAATCAGATCAGCCATGATGTATTGAATGACAGACCAGCCTCAGAGGATTGAGAGACCTAGTCCTGCTCCTAATTTGCATGTTGATGTGTTCTTATGACTGGCATAGGTATAATAGGCTGAACAATCTGCTTCTGTTCTGCAAATTCTGCCTCATATTAGCAAAACAACAGGTCTCACTTTCCTCTCTAATTATGCTGTTCACTGGTGATCACCAACCATTAAATAGGCAGATGTGCTTGTCTCCAGATATAGCTGAACTCTGAATGCTCATGACAAGGGCGCTGTAGATTCCACTTGCTAACAGCGAACACCATTCAGTGCAGCATTGACGGCTGCCGACTGAAGTCTGTCGTGTCAAGACGTTAACTGGAACTTAAACACAAGAGAGTGCTTTGAGGATTCATAGTCATTCAATTTACTTTTCTTGTGTCCTTTTTAATCCCTGGTTCATTCTAGTTTCAAGTATATTTGCTTTCTCTCCCTCCCTCTACCCTTCACATATGATTAATTTCTGCAAGCTGGAAGCTAAAGTTGAAACAAATAATTTATAGAAAACCTTTTGTTCAGGAACAAGAAAATAATGAGTTAAATAACTAAGAATGAAGAAAAGAGTGTATGTGCACATGCATGTTTAATCGATCCGTCAGAATATTTACAACTGCAACAGAAGAATTCAGGGGTGAAGGGGAGATCTTCCACTCTGTTTCTATTTCATTTTCATGCCATTTTCTTGACTGTTTTACTCAATTGTAGCAAGCCTTCATCTACATTCTCTATTTAATTGAATATCAATCTGTGTACATTAAATTGGTCTGATAAAAAAATCTCCCTTGTTTGTCTTTTTCAGTGTATGTGGACTAAGACAGGTTCTATCAGTTCTTTCATTTTATCATCATTTAATGATACTACTATCTGTTATGTACTGGCCATTAGCATCAGTTGGAGCAGCTATTATATGGCACTAGAAAGCAATGCTTCTTGAGCAGTACAGCTTGTAATTTTAAAAGCCATTAATAAACTAGGGGTGGCTTTGAAGCCATTGTCTCTGCATTTATTGGCTATTTTGAAACAGAATTGTTGTTAAAGGAAGAAAAGGTTCTGGCATTGTTATTATGTTATTCTCAACTGTTACTGGGAACGTAATTGATTCTAATGGAACAATTTAACCACTGAGTACTACTCAGTAATATTTTACTTCAAATCTATGGTAATATAATTCATATCCATCAGTCTTATAGCCTCATGTGCTAAACTGCATCCCAATCATTAAATCATAATATTTGTCCGTTATTTGTCCTGAGTAAAAAAGTGAACAAAAGTTTACACTGACTACTGTATAACTTAACTCTATTTACTAGTCTCCAACACATAATATGCACCAAACTAATTTGGCAAGTTCTGTCCTTTGCAGTTCAATTTGATTCGGATATTCCTGGATATCATTCTGTGCCTAACTGTGCACTACACATTGACTGAAAGTGAAAAAAAAAGTTTTTCCCTGTTGTGCACTGTAACATTGTAAAGAAGAAGGTGAAAAAATTAACCTGAATGCCTAAGAGACAAATAAATATACATTGGCATTGTTTATGAATGTCTAAGAATAGCACATTTTAAAAATTTGATCCCATGAAGACTGAAAAAATAAAACTCCATTCCCAGAATGGCATGCCTTCAATGGATCTCTCTAATGGCCCCCAGGTGGTAAGGCCATCCTTCCGATCCTGTCCCAGATGGAAATGCAGAAGTGGTGATGACGACAGGGTTTCCACCCTGCACCTTCCTGCCCAAATGTTCAGATACTGCCTTCAGTGATTCAGTCCATTGTAAAATATTTGCTTCTAATTAATCTTTTAAATACTTTGTTCAGTCTGTTTTATCATTTAGAATCACCAAATACCTTATCATAAGATATTAAATTGCTGAAAATGTATGATACCATACATTTAAGACACTGTGGTCTCTTACATTTGCAACAAAATCAAAAACAGAAATTGCTGGAAAAACTCAGATTGTCTGGCAGCATCTGTGGAGAGAAAGCAGGGTCCAGGGACACTTCTTTAAATGGCCTTACTACCCAGAGGCCAATAGAGGCCCTGAAAAAGGGCCACTGGACCTGAAATGTTTACTGATTTCTCTCCATAGATGATGCCAGACCTGCTGAGATTTTCCAGCAATTTCCGTTTTGTTCCTGATTTCCAGCATCTGCAGTTTTTTCGGGTTTTTCTTTCTTATATTGGCACACTGTGTGGCTTATTCATTTTCAACAGGGTATTGAAGGAGGTGCCAAACTCTCTAGCATGTAATGGGATGGGAGTGAGATAGCGGTGGCAGGGAAAGAAATTGGAACAGGGAGAGTCAAGCAATACAGCTGCTTGAATCAATTTTTTGATCTAATTGAATGGTGGACACAGCACGAATGGCTAAATAGCTTATGCCTGTTCCTATATTCCAGCAACATGATCCAAAATTTTAAAAGTGATAGGCTGCCAAAACCTCTTTGTCAAGGGAATGCAATGCAGTACAGAGATCCCTAGAGTAATGCAACCTTGTTACATATTGAATATAGTCCTTCACTGTGTGATGAATGCTTTTTACCATCCCAGACATATGAATGATTTCCTAAATGGTTCTTAGTAGACAGTGCTAGATATTGACCTTGAAACTTTTATTTATTTCAATCAGGTAAAGAATTGGGAATGATTGAATTCTATTATGCATATGTGCAAAAATGTTAGGTGTTTGTTTCTTGTCTTCTGCTTCACTGCTAGTTTATTTCATAGTATGTGCTACTGTTTTGTCTTGTTCAATTCTATCCAATTGTTAGAAATGCCTGTTCATAGCCTTTTGGTGCAACTTTATCAACTCAGTTCATATCAGTGGACAATAACCAGTAATAAGAGAATTCAAAACCTTTGAGGGAGTGAAATTGCCCAGTTTTTCTCCATAATTACTGGCCTGCAAAAGTCACAATTCTTCAACAAAAACAAAAACAAAACAAAAATAAAAAAAACACACACAAAAAACAACACAATTTCCCAGTTGCAGGTAATGTGACATGTATATGGTTTAAGGGAAAATATCTTAAATTACTCGCAAATCACTACCCATCTTAATGGTTAGGCAATTTTTCACAATCCAAAAGTCAGATGTAATATACAAAAACAAAGCTGCTGGAAAAGCTCAGCAGGTCTGGCAGCATCTGTGAAGGAGAAAACAGAGTTAACGTTTCGGTCCGGTGACCCTTCCTCAGATGTAATATACATTGGATTCCAGTAAATCTACCTATACATAGTCTCACCTTCAAATAACTAACCCCTATTATTTATCCATCAATATTTCTGAATGATTGTTATGTTTATATTTTAATCTAGGATGGTTTTATGTCTGGGTTCAGTTTTGTTTGCAATTCATTTAATTATGAGAAAAATGTATCTGATGGCTTTTATCATAGAATTTCAAGCACAAATTTATTATTGTACTTACATTAGGATTTGTCATATGTACTAAGTATAGGAATAGATAAGCACAGTGAAAAGTGCACAAAGTCACCATTCACTGGTCTGGCGGCATCTGTGGAGGAGAAAACAGAGTTAACGTTTCGGGTCCAGTGATCCTTCCTCAGAACCTCCCGATTCCTGAACTTCCTGATTTGCAGCATCCGCAGTTCTTTTGGTTTTTATTCACCATTCACTGGTGCCCACTTGGTTACAAAAACCAGAATTAAGAGAGTTTAACAGCGTCAAAAGGTAAGCATTAGTGAGCAATTTAAAAAAGAAATCTGCATTGATCTTGGAAAATGGTTCAAAATTCTACATGTGGGTAAAGCTAATGTTATATCCCCTGTAATATTCATATACCATCCGCAAAGAGCTAGATCAGTTGTTCTGCGAATATACTGTGGCACTACATGCACTATCACATTGCAATCATGTGCAGCAAACAATCCTTGCATATTTCCAGCATTTTGAATCTAAAGTGTGTAAATTTCTAACATTTGGGCATTAGAAGGCATAGTATGGTGGCAGCCAATTTCTGTGAGTAACTAGCCAAACATTTTAACTAAATTTAATGCTGAATTCAATTGAAAAAACGCAAAACAACCTTCAAAAATAACTGAGTGAACGTGCAAAAATGAAAAGGTTGCCAAATCAATGAAAGCAAAGCTCCAGTCTGTGATGAACTAGTAGGCTGATGATGATCGAGTTATTCGAGATGTTTATATAGAAGTGTGGACTGGCACTCAGCAGCTCGCAAAGAGGCAAGCGTTGGCAATATCTAATTGTAGGCAGGGAAGCATTAAACTTGTTTAATATTTGGGAGACAAGTTTAGTGCTCTGCAATCTTTGACTGGGAGGAATAAGCTTACAATATGACACAGTGTAGACCCTGCCAATGCACGTGAAGCCATGAGTAGCCAGATTAAGGTGATGACTACTCAAATTGCTAGTTTTCACTTAAGTCAAGAGAAAGACACCAGGATTGATGCTGTGAAACAATATTAAAAACATCCACACCAGACTGAGAGAAAGCTGCACATGACCACAAATTCATAGACTGAAGGAAATGTCCCTCATGTGGAAACCAAAACGTGAAAAGCAAAATCCGTGGTGGAAAAAAAAATGTGTGGAATATAGAAATACAACAGCAAGCAAATTATAAGGGAAAGTGAAACAGTCAAAAACTTAGAAAGTAAATGACCAAAACATCTATAGTTTCAAAGATGACAATGAGTTGGAGAACACAATAAGTATTGGAAGCATATAACTATATGACAGGGTGAATATTACATTTCCCAGAAATTCACATTGACAGATCAGGAGGACATTGAAAAATAAGCCCACAAACACAAATCTGTGTCCCTAGCTTGATTCTGAATTAAACCCTCTCAGGCTTTAATACACCAGAGGATCCTAACTGATAATTTCATCAATGTTATCCAAGGATATGTGCTTTGATATAGTGGCAAACGACCTCACAACCAAACATTGGCAGTGGTTGGCATCAGATGCACAAACTACAGATGCAAACAAACCAAGGTTTTGCTGTCAATAATAGAAGTAAAATACACAAAAGCCATTCATTTATTATCATTTTACTAAAACACTAGAATAAGTTACTTTCCATATGCTCTTTCACAGTTCAACTAAACAAAATCAATTTCATTCGTGGCAAATTTTGTGGAAAACTGGGTGTATTTTTAAAAACTGCTTCTAATACCTCAAGTTCATCTGCTCTGCTGTATAGCATCAATATGAAAACTTGACATGGCAGTCCTATTCCTCTTGCCTGCCATTTATCTTTGGAACTTTGAATTAGGTACAATTTTTAAGGTAATAAGATCTCTTGCATTGCAGGATTTCAGGCTAATATAATTGCTTTGAGCTTGAACTT
The DNA here is from genome assembly GCA_024137785.1 of Ginglymostoma cirratum. NCBI lineage: Eukaryota > Metazoa > Chordata > Chondrichthyes > Orectolobiformes > Ginglymostomatidae > Ginglymostoma > Ginglymostoma cirratum. The sequence continues at coordinate 33,470,333 of JAHRHZ010000289.1, read as the reverse complement.
TCAGAAAGCCTAACTTAATGCTCCACAAACTGAAAATTACTTACATTAAAAGAAATGTCAGCACAGGCTTAGTGTTAGGGCTGTTGCTTTTGAGTTACGAGGTCACAAACTCAAGCCTCAATCCAACTGGAGAGTTGAGCAAATAATCTTCACTGACATGGCAGCACACTACTAAGGGAGAGCTATACTATCAAAATTGGTGTTTTTTTTTTAAAAAGGCATCAGACCAAGGTGCCTTCTGTTCTCTCAAGGGAAGATAAAAAAAAAATCATAGTACTGACACTTACCTCTCAACCAACATTGCAAAAATGGTTATCTGCCCCATTGCTGTTGCAGAACAAAGCCATTCACAAGCAGCATTCACATACCTTATAATGGTGATTATATTTCAGACGTACTTCACTGTGTGAAAACTTTGAGATGTCTTGAGGCTGTGCTATATAAATACAAGTTAAGGTGTGGAGTCAGAGAGTGGTAACATTTCTTGTTTTGTGTGCGCCAGCTCTTCAGGAGAACAACTCAATTAAACCTACATCCCTGTCCTTTCCCATTAGACCATTTGTTTTCTATTCAGATAACTATCCAATTTATTTGGAACACAATTATTCAATTTGCCTCCACCAAACTCTGAGGCTGTGCATTCCAGACTCTAATCACTCACTGCATAGTCACTTCATTCTCATGTTGCCTTTGTTACAATCTCGCATGATATTACTGTTGGACAACTCAGATTTCAGACAAAACCTGGCTTGATAAGTTATTTTTTATTTCAACAATGTGGTCTTTCACTGCAACACAAACAGAAAAGACTGCAGACTTGATTTTACAAATAAGAAGTTGTTTGATACAGAGAAAAAATGAACAAAACAAAATAAACCAAGCTTTTTACACATAACACAAGTTTAAAGACTTAAAAACACACAGTAGAATATCATCCCATTAATCCTAACAGCAGTCTTTTGCAGTACTCATATCAGAGACAATTCTTTTCTCTACCACATTTATAGGGTTTAATTTCATGGGTAATTCAATTCCCAGTAATAAGAAACTGATCAGCCTTTTCCTTAAGTCTTCATACGACTGTATTTAGAATTTGTCAGATCCAAACAACTTGTTCAGAGTTTTAACCAATACTTCTGATCTGGAACTTTTGAAATGAAACTCCTTACATTGAGGTAATCTATTCCCTAACAGTTAGAGTCATAGTCATACGCCACAGAAACAGACCTTTCGGTCCAACTAGACCATGCCAATTAAGTTTCTCAAACTACACTCGTCTCATTTACCTGTGATAAAACGTTGTGGAGCTGGATGAACACAGCAGGCCAAGCAGCATCAGAGGAGCAGGAAAGTTGATGTTTCGCGTTGAGACCCTTCTTCAGAAAATTTACCTGTGTTTGGCCTATATCCCTCTAAACATTACCTATTCATTTACCTATCCAAATATTGTAACTGTACCTGCATCTACCACTTCCTTTGGCAGTTCATTCCATGTAAGAACCATGCTCTATGTGAAAAAGTTGCACCTCAGGTCCCTTTTAAATCTTTCTCCGCTTACCTTAAAGATATGCATGACCCCTAGTTTTGAACTCCCTGCCCGAGAGAAATGACCCTTGCTGTTCACCTTATCTAGGACTCTCATGATTTAATAAACCTCTATAAGTTCACCCCTCAACCTCTTATGGTCCAGTGGAAAAAAGTCCCAGCCTATTCACTTTATTTGCATTGAAATGGACTGCTTAGGTAACTGAGGAGTCACAAATGTTGCTGGACATAGTGCAATGATCAGCAAACATCCTTGCTTCTGACTTATGATGAAGGGAAGGTCTTGATGAAGCAGTTGAAGATGGTTGGGTCTAGGACACTGCCATGAGGAACTCCTGCAGAGATGTCCTGGAGCTGAGGTAACTGACTTCCACAACCACAGGCATCTTTCAACGTGCCAGGTCTGACTCCAACCAGCAGAGAATTTTCCACTGATACACATTGATTCCAGTTTTGCTCTGGCTCCTTGATTCCAAACTTGATTAAGTACGGGCTTGATATCAAGGGCTGTCACTATCACCTTACCTCTGGAATTCAACATTTTTATCTATGTTTGCATCAAGTTATAACGAGATCAGGAGTTGAGTGGCCATGGTGGAAATCAAATTTTGCGGGTTATTGCTGCACGGGTGCTGCTAGATAGAACTATTGTTAACACCTTCCATCACTTTTCTGAGGATTGAGAGTAGTCAGATGGGTGGAATTGGCTGGATTGGATTTGTCCTGCTTTTTGTGTACAGGACATACCCGGGCAATTTTCCGCATAGATGCGGGTGTTGTAACTGTACTGAAATAGCTTGGCTAGGGGAGGGCAAGTTCTAGAGCACAAATCTTCTTTACTGTTGCTAGAACCTTGTCAGGATCATCACCTTTGCAGTGACTAATGCCGCCAACCATTTCTTGGTATCATGTGAGTGAATCAAATTGGCTGAAGTCTTGTATCCATGATGCTGAGGACAACAGGAGGAAGCCAAGATAGCTCATCCACTTACAAAAATAAAGTTTCTGGAAAAGATCAGCAGGGCTGGCAACATCTGTAAAGAAAAAAAACAGAGTTGATGATTTTGGTCTGGCGACCCTTCCTCTAAGGAAGGGTCGCCAGACCAAAAACATTAACTCTGAGGAAGGGTCACCAGACCAAAAACATTAACTCTGAAGAAGGGTCTCTAGACCTGAAACATTAACTCTGATTTTTTTCTTCACAGCTGCTGCCTGACCTGCTGAGCTTTTCCAGCAACTTTGTTTTTGTTCCTGATTTACAGCATCTGCAGTCCTTTCAGTTTTTAGATCATCCACTTGGCACTTATGGCTAATTTCACTGAACATCTAATGCCTTCTTTGATTGCCTCAATTGAACTTGCCTCCATAATACTTCCTATGCATTCCAGACCCTAACTACTCACTGTGTGAAAAAGTTTTTCTTACCTGACATTTGCTTCTTTCACAAAACAATTTAAATCTAAAATATCTGGCTCTAGATCATCAAAGGGAGCAATTATCCTCTATCTACTCTGTCCAGACCACTCATAATTTGGAAAACTTCTCCTCACCAAGGAAATCAGTACCGACTTTTCCAATCTTTCTTCATGTTTGAAGTTTCTCACCTCTGGAACCAGTCTGATAAACTTCTTCTATATTCTCTCCAATGAATTCACATCCTTCCTAAACTGTGACATCCAGAACTGTACACAACACTCCAGCTGAGGTCTAACTAGTTTCTAATATTGACCTCTGTGATGTTGTACTTTATGTATCTATTCATGGAGCCTAGGATATCACATATTTTAATCACAGCCATCTTTATCAGTTCTGCCCCCACTTGATGACATATATATAAGAATATAAGAACATATGAAATGAAAACAGGAGTATGGTCTTCAAAGAGTTAAACCTGCTCTACGATTCTATAAAAACATGGCTGATTTGCCCAAGGCCTCAACTCTTTTTTTCTGCCAGCTCCTCAATGCCCTCAAAACCTCTATATTTCAAAAATCTATCTACCACCTCTTTGAATGCAAGAACAGAAATTGCTGGAGAAACTCAGCTGATATGGCAGTGTCTGTGGGAAGAAAGCAAAGTTAATGTTTCAAGTCCGGTGACTCTTCATTGGAACTTCACCCTCTTTAAATACGTTCAGTGATCTCATCTCCAAAGTTCTACCTGTGGGCTCGAGATCTCCAGACATTCTCTGCTCTCTGAGAGAAGAATTTCCTTTACATCTCAGTTTTAAATGAATGTTCCCTTATTTTATAACTGTGTCCTTGAGCTCAAGATTCCTCCTCTCGTGGAAGTTTCTTCTTGACATTTACCCTGTCAAGCCACCTCAAGATCTTTTACTTTTTAATAAGATCACCTCTTAATCTTCTGAACACTAATGGATAAAGAACTAACCTGTTCAGCTGTTATTGTTAGTCAATCCTTTAATTCCAGGAATCAGCCTAATGAATCACTTTTCTTCTGCCCCCAATGCCAATATATCCTTTCTTACATACAGGGACCAGAAATGTTCATTGCAGTCTTATATCTCCTGCAAGTCCTTATTATAGATCGTAAATAATTAAGACCCGAAGACTGACCTATGTGCCATTCCATTAGTTACAATTTTACAACTTGAAAAGACCCATTTATCCCAATTCTGTCTTCTGTGTGTTACAAATTGTCATTCCGTGCCAATACTGTGAACTTATACTTTGTGAAACAACCTTTAAAGCAGTATGTTTTCAAATGCCTTCAACAAATCTAAATACACTGCATGTACCCACTCTCCTTTATCATTTCTGTGTGTTATATCCTCAAAGAACTCGAGCAAATGTATCAACCATGATTTCCTTCATGCAATACCATTTTGACTCTGATTATGTTAAGGTTTTTGAAATGCTTTAATACTTCTTCTTTAATATTTTTTCCAACAATTGATGTAAGGCTTTTTGGCCTATAGTTTGGTTCTTTCTATCTCCTTCCATTCTTGAACAGGGGCTCATGTTGCAAGTTTTCCAATTTGTTGGAACCCCACCACACCCCTCCCAAGATTCCAGTGAGTTCTGGAATTTTTTGGACCAATTACGCTGCAGGTGGGGCAAAGACCTAGGTCCAGCATAAAATTCCACTCGTCAGCTTTGTTTCCGTTCACAGTCACTACCTTATCTACTTACTATTCCCAACATTTCATTTGTAATGCCTATTAACTCACTTTGTATGAAATGCTAATGTATCCTACAGGAAGGATATTATTAAACTGGCGAGGGTTCAGAAATTAATTCCTAGGATGTTGCTGGGACTGAAAGGTTGAGGTCATAAGGAGAGGTTGGACTTTTCTCAATGGCATGTAGGAGGTTGAAGGACGACTCTGTGGAGGTTTGTTAAATCATAATGGGCATAGTTAAGGTGAATAGTAAAAGTATTTTCCCTAGGGTGGGGGAGTTCAAAACTAGGAGGCATATTTTTAAGGTGAAGGACCTGAGGGGTAACTTTTTTCATATAGAGGGTAGTTTGTGTATGGAATGAACAGCTGGTGGAAGTGGTCAATGCAGGTACTGTTACAACATTTAAAAGACATTTGGCAGGTATGTGAATTCGAAAGGTTTAGAAGGATATGTTCCAAATGCAAGTAAGTGGGGTTAGTTTAGTTTGGGAAACTTAGTCAGTATGGACGAGTTCGATTGAAGGGTCTATTCCCATGGCGTATGACTCAATGACTCTATGGCTGTACTCATTCCCAATGTACACAATTTATGAGTCAGGAAGTAAAATGCATACTATCTTCCAGAATTTGATGTACAAAACATAAAATGAGGTGATTTAATCCAATTGAACAACAGAGATGGCATGGTAATGTAAGAATCAAGCTTATTTTTTGTTTAAGTAGAACATTTAACAATATATGTTTATATTTGAATAAATTTCTAATAGTCGTAAAGTGACTGTGGAATACAAATTAATCACTCAACATTTTAATCCATGATTTATGGAATTTCTGACCTAAGACCAGAAATCACTTGGCAACAAAACCAATAATGATGTTTAATGTATGAGGCCAATGATCAAGTACAAGCAACATATTAAAGGATGAAGGACTTCATTGTTAAGAACAATACTATCCTCACATGAAAATTTCAAGCAGAAACAACTGGGTAGTGCTCAGGAGAGCTTAAAACTAGTTTATATTTATTGCCCATACCTTTACCTCTAAAAGCACTGAAGACAATTAAAATATTTCATGGTTGACATCAGTGAGCTTAGCAAAGAATGAGGACATAACCTGTGGATTTCTGAAGAAGGGTCCCGACCCGAAACATCAGCTTTCCTGCTCCTTTGATGCTGCCTGGCCTGCTGTGTTCCTCCAGCTCCACACTGTGTTATCTCTGACTCCAGTATTGGCAGTTCTTAGTATCTCTGACTGAGCAGACCTGTGGTCTGCCTAGTATAGATGGGTTGAGAAATGGAATCTGGGGACTTAGGTTTGAAACCTGCCATGGAAGATGGTGGAATTTGAATTCAAGAAAAATCTCAAAATATGAGTTTAATGATGATCATGAAACCATTGCCCATTGTCAGAAAAAACCCATGTAGGTTAGGAAATCTGGCATTCTTTAACCGGTTTAGCCTCCATGTGACTCCAGACTCACAGCAATGTTGTTGACTCTTAACTGCCCTCTGGGCAATTAGGGATTGGCAATAAATGCCAGGCCAGCCAATGACGACAATGCCTCATGATTGAATAAACAAATCACTGCCATAAAAATCCTTAATTTTCCTCAGACACCATTGCAGGTCAACAAAATGGACATATTATAAAACTTTGCTTGTTACAGATAAATGATTTTGGATTAATTCCCATTCATGTTTCTCTTAGCTGATTGACAATGAGAAAATACAAGGAACTTTGATAATGTAAAATAGTAAGCTTGATGTGATCATCCAACTGTTTCATCATCTATATTTTGGTGAATATATCTTTTTAAAAGAATATGCATTTAGGTAGCACATCCTTGAGATGCCCAAAATGACCAAAACCAATTGAGTACTTCTGGATTTAGTGGCTGCTGTTGTGTGGAAAAATGTCATCTTGTGTACAGTATATTTGCACAACCAGCAAAAGGCTAAGTTTTGGTATAATTGCTCCATGTTGTGGAACAAACAGGTTTAATACCGAATATTTTTTCTATGCTGTACAGAATAAATGAATTACTTCTTCCCTTACAAAGAATTTAATGTAAGATTGCAGTTGACTTTTCTTTGCAGTCAGACTTTTATTGGTAGGTTCTTTTTCCTGTACCAAGTTTCTGAGGGAACCTGTGTATCTAAACAGAATTATAATGAATTATCAGTTGGAGGGTCAAATCTTTCAACTTGAATAATTTACAAAGGAGATGTTCTGTAAGAAGAAGGACGTTCTAAGAGCTGATGGTTATAGCATTCACTACACTACAGGGAAGACTTGAATAAGGATGTATTTTGAATCATACTGTGTACAAAGAAATCATTCTGTTCATCATGCTTCTTTTGAAGACATAATTGAATCAGTCCCTCTCTCCTATACTTTTCTCAGAGCCGTACAAGTATATTTTTTTTCTTTTTAAGTACACATCCAATTTCCTTTTGAAATCTAATAACGTAAATTACTTCCACCAAACTTTCAGATAATTCATTCCAGATCATGAACTTTTCTTCATTCAGAATCTTGTTAAGTCTTCTGTATATTGCCGAAAACAGAAACAGATTGCTGAAGTTTTTCATTTTGCACTCAGCATGACAAATAAAATAAATACAAAATTTTAAACAATTACCATAATTTAGATTACACGAGGAACGTGACATGACAATTGTGATTGGCCACGAAGAAACAAATAGGACATTAAACATTTTCTGTGCTTCCACACAGTTCCAAAATAAAGGTATTGGGATAGGGTTAATAAATCCTCTTATTTGCAGAGAAAATTCTCTGTATGTGAATTTATTTCACTTCCACCAAGCATAAACGAGACACATTAGGAACTTTACTGATTATCTTAAATTGTTTTCGTGTAGCTATTTACACACTTGGGTTGTTCAGCAATTGCTGTCCAATTGTGGAATCACATCTCACAGTAATCATTTTATTTTAACTTTTGCAATTGTGACCTGCCTAAGTATGATCTGTGCTCTTACTATAATGAATAGCCAGAGAAATAGGTTTTCTTTTTGGTTTAACCGATCTTTTATTCTGACATTCAATCCACACACTTCATATCACTCTGGCATTGAAAGTCATACATACCATTGTTCAACTGTGTGGTAGCCAGATGGTCATTTTGGACTGATAGATAATACCACTGTATATACAACTAAACCATGTCATTCACACTTTTTAGATACTTTGTTTTCCAGGCTAATTAGATAGACACCAGATGATCTCCCAGTTTGGAAGTGACAACATTTGGCCTAATTGTGTGATTGTGTAATGCACAATGATCCAGATAATCATTTTACTGCAGTATAGTTTTGATATCCTCTATTTTCACTTCAAGGTGAGTAAGTGGCTTGGGCCTTATCTACCAGATTGATGGGAAGGCAAGTCTTTAACCATGTGAATCTGTATTAAACGCATATATATACATTGACCACTGAAGGTAGAATTGTTGCAGTAGTAGTTGATAGTAGCAAAACCATTAATTGATTTCATAATGTATAATTTGGGAGTCTTAGTTTACACTGCCAGTATGTGACGGTGACATGAATGGTATTGTCCACTAATGAAATGTTGCCATCAGTCCAAAATGACATTTCTGCCTACTACACAATTAAGAAAAGTTGTGTATGAATTTCAGTGCTGGGGCAATATCAGGTATGTAGGCCAGATATCACAATGAATGGCTGATTGAAACAAGCAATGTGTTTCACTGGCTGCTCATAAAAGACAAAGAAGGGACATTATCCCAGAAGCCTGCATTTGCAAACCCTTAAACAAAATGTCTCCTATTAGGTGTGATTCCATAATTGGAAAGCACTTGTGAAATCGATCACTTATACCAGTTAGAAGTAACACATGGACCCATCCTTTGCAAACAACAGGAATATGTTTTGGTAATCTTTTGAATTACCAAAGCTCTGTTGCTTTATTAATGACAATGTCTTGACCAATCAGAATCAAATTACCAGCCAAACAGCTCCCATGTAATTGTTGAGATTGTTTCGAATTTAGTTTTCTATATTTGTCCTGATGAGTGGAAAAATAAAAATCTTTGGCAACATTTTCTGTTTGCATCAATATTCAAGTTCTGCACTACGAAATGATTTTTTGCATCGCTTGTGAATCTTTTACCAGTTACGTTCTTCTTTGTCACTTTATGAAAGAAGTTGAATTTTCATTGCTGTGTATAATGTAAAGTTATTTTGTTTTTTAAACTGAAGTCTTGAGTAATTCTGGTTTTGAAGATTATACTTTTAACAAGATCCACATTGGGAAACATAAAGAAAATACAGAGCTCTTGTAGTATCAGTCAAGTGAACCTCACCTGTGTACATTCTGACATAGATACACTCCTTTGGAACAACTTTCCATGTTTCAATTTTCTTGCAACGACATAGCAGTAGTTTTTCTGGCTATAACAAATACTGTTTTGATTTAAGGTACTAGACCAGCATCCCAATACTAAAAGCTCCAAATTTACCATGGCTGTGAACTAGAATTGAATAAATCTGAAAAAATAATCATGAAATCTGTAGGATTGATGTTACTCGCAAATGGTTAAACATTTTTCTCCCAGGAAGAAAAGTTGTTGGTCCTACTGTCTTTGAATATACATGTCTGGCTCAGTGGAATATGAAAATGGACTTTAGCAGTGCCTTCAACAAGGTTCCGCATGGTAGACTGGTTAGTAAAGTTAGATCACATGGGACCCAGGGATAGCTAGCCAATTGGACACAAAATTGACTAATAGTAGGAGACAGAGCGTGGTGGTAAAGGGTTGTTGTTCAGACTGGAGGCTGCACGGATCAGTGCTCAGTCCACTGTCTTTCGTCATTTAGGTAAATGATTTGGAAGGTAATATAGGAGATATGGCTGTTAGGTTTGTAGATGACCATCAAAATTGAAGGTATAGTCGACAGTGAAGAGGGTTATCTCAGAGTAGAATGGGACATGATCCAGTGGGCTGAGGAATGGCAGATGGAGTTCAATTCAGATAAATGTGAGGTGTTAAATTTTGGTAAGAAAAACCAGACATTACTTATATAGTTAATGGTTGGGCCTTGGGTGTTGTTGTCAAACAGACAAATATGGGAATACCGGCACATGATTCCTTGAAAGTGGTGTCATAAGTAGACAGGGTGGCGAAGAAAGTGTTTGGCACGCTTACCTTCATCAGTCAGAGCATTGAGTACAAAAGTTGAGACATAATGTTACAGTTGTACAAGACTTTGGTAAGTCTACATTTGGAGTACTGCGTACAATTCTGGTTGCCCTGTTATAGAAGGGACACTATTAGACTGGAAAGAGTGTATACAAATTTACAATGATGTCACTGAGACTTTGGTTTGGTTTATAAAGAGAGGCTGAATAGGCTGGGGCTTTATTTTCCTTGAAGCATTGGAGGCTGAAGGGTGACCTTATAGAAGTTTGTAAAACCACGAGGGGCATCGATAAGGTGAATAACCAAGGTCTTTTCCACAGGGTAGGGGAGTCCAAAACTAGATAGCATACATTTAAGTTGAGAGGGGAAAGACTTAAAAGGGGCCTGACGGGAAACGTTTTCACACAGAGAATGGTGTGTATACGGAACGATTTGCTGGAGGAAATGGTAGAGGTGGGTACAATTACAACATTTAAAACATGTGTTGACAGGTACATAAATAGGGAAGGTTCAGAGGGATATGGACAAATGCAGGCAAATGGGACTAGTTCAGCTGAAGAAACCTGATCGGCATGGACAGTTTGGGCCGAAGGGCCTGCTTTTTGATTCTCTGACGGTTGGTACAGAACAGCCGCTAAAGAAAAGATCCCAACACTCTCACAAGTGTAGTCTTTTGAGGCCTAGGCATACCACCATCTCATGGTAACTTGGCAAGGTCACAAATGTAAACTTGCCAGAAATGGCCACATCTCATAACAACCTTCATACTCATGATATCAACACGCTATGCCAAGTGATGATCCATTGAGCTATCTTTCAGTAAAGGAGCAGACTACAGTGGAAGAATTGGCAGGCTGCAAACCATTTGTTTGCAGTGGTACAACTTGGCGCAGAAGAATAATGAAGGAAACAATAAATATTTCTGCATTTTAATTTGCTATTTAGTTTCAAGTTAGCTTATTAATGTTTAAAGTAAATACAAATTAAAATGAAGAGTAGTAGTTCTAATTCTGAGAGTTAACGTGCTATTTTACAATGGTTTTTAATCTATTATCATTCAGTTTGTGATTTTCCTCAGTATTTTCACCAGTGGCTAGTTCACTGGTTCTGTGACAGGTGGAATATCAGCCTGACTTCAATCAACAATGTGATCAGCAGCTGCTCATATCAAAAGGAAACAATTTTGTGATGTAACAATTCAGGGATTAAAATTGCTACACTGCAGAAGGAGGCCATTTAGCTCATCAAGTTTACCACTGACCCTCTGAAGAGCATCTCACCCAAACCCTGCCCTATCCCCTTAAACCTGCCTGTATCATAGCTAATCCACACATCCCTGGACACTATGGGGAACCTTAGCATGGTCAATCCACCTAACCTGCACATGTTTGGACTGTGGGAGGAAACAGGAGCACCCATCAGTAAGAGTCCAAGACCAGTCTCAAACCAAATCATCATGAATCACCACAACAGAATTCCTACCTTAAAGCGGATCCATTTATGCTGGGCTACGCAATGGAAACATAATACACAGGAGCAAAAAGGCATATCTTCTGAGGTTAGAGCTGAAGCATGCTTTTGAGGTCAAATATGGAGACTTTTGTTGTGTATCCAGTTCTGCTTTAACTAACTTGGGAATACTTGCTGCTGACATTGAGTAACAAAATAGGCAATAACTAATTTCCCAATGCCAACATTCTTCACTTTCATACATGTAACCCACAAAAGAAATTAACTTCAAAACAAATTTGCAATAAATGTTAGGGTGAACATAAAATACTTTTAAAGACTGTTTTCATCTGTGATTGGAAATGAACAAACAAAATACTGAACTAATTTGCACTCCTTTTAACCATTCAATGGGATAAACAATTGGATAATTTTATCTTCAGTTCTATACTGGTGTTGTTTTATGAAAACATAGTATAAAATGGATATTCAAGGAAATAATGTTAAGTAATGTAATGGAAATGAATATTTTTGCCCCTGTATCTACCAATCATCACTGTTTTAGTGAATTTTTCATATTATTTTCTATTTCAACAGTTTGGTAGCTGAAAAACAACCTTTGGAAAAGTGTGCTACGTAATCCAATGGTTTTTATTGTGATTTGCTGACGCAATCTTAACGGTAGGGACAAATATTTCTCTTTAATAATCCACTCATTGGCATTGTGATCTTGTAAACTTCTTAAAATATTTGATAGATAATTGGTGTTTCTACAAAGAATACAGTATGCATTGAGATGGACTGGGATAATGTACTTTTAAAGCAACCATTATTTTGTTTAGTTTCGTTTAAAGTTATACATGTTTCACATTTTGTATGGCGTTATACATAAACGGATGCAAAGGCTGTAAGTGGGAAGAAGCACCTGCTGAAATGGAAAAAAATGGAAAAATGAAAGGAGGATTTGTTTGAAACAAATTAAATGTGATAATTGATGGGATTGACTGGGCATGTGGATTATTTGGGAATAGAATGGAATTATTAAGAGGAACATGTTTTTATCATCCGCCACACAGGAAGCTATCCAGTATCAATAGAGGGGAACTTTGAAACTATAATGGTTCTATTGATCAATAAATTAGAAATAATATCAATATTTATCTTTGTTCTTAAAGCTTTGCTGTCAGTGTATGATAGATATAGTATTTTTATCAGCTAGCAGAGATCACCCATTACCTGGCATGTATTTCGCTACACCACTTACTGGGTAATTATGAATGATGAGATCAATTTTCTATAGTTGTTTGCTCTGATGAGTGATTTTTGTGACAAAGCATATCTACATTTTTTGTAGAAGACAATATTCACTGTTTTTGCTGAAAGCAAATTTTGTTTCCAATGAAACTAACAGTCACCTCATTAAAAATCTAAAGTTGACATTCAGAGAGGTCTTATTAGAGGTATCTATTGTAGGACCAGGCTTAAAGTTCACTGCAGTATTTTTAAAACTGATTGACATGGGGCTTAATATCAAATCTTTTAAATAATTGAAATTGCAGATCTGGCATTTAGCTTACACTTGTTTATAGTTGTTATGCTTACTCTTTTTCGGATACTTGAAGTGATAACTTTTTAAAGTATAACATGTCTATTACTGGGAATATGTTTGGCAACAATTACCGTTTTATTGATCTCCAAAGACTTCATATAGTGTAGAACCAGAAGCTTTGTGTAGTACCAGTTTTCATCCACCAGATGTGACTAGAGTACTTTGTAAGTAATCGACAATAGGTTTTATATCTTCCACCAGAGTCCTCGAGAGACTGTAAAAAGGAACAATATTACATCGTTATCAGGCAGTAAGATTCTCTCATTCAATTTTCATCAGTCACTGTGGTCCCAGTGAAGATGTCACTTTGTAAATGAGATTTTGACAGTCTTTGAGCTTCAATAATAACATTCACTGAAATCTTTCCAGAAATAATAGCCAACACATCCCCAATCACATTGTTTTACTAACATTTAGGTCAGACGTGTGCAGGCAATACCCACCAATTGTGCCAGGGGAAAGAAAACAATGAATTGAATCTTTTGCAAACAGGCGTTGATATTAATGGGAAATAAGCCGATCAGACCATAAGATATTGAACATTATTGGAAAAGGAATAGGATATCTGCTGTAAAGGCACTTAGATGCTGGTAAAATTGTGAATGTACCACCCATGTTAACATGTCAAATAATCCAACAATGTAATTTGTCAACATTTACTGTCCTATGATACCATGATATCTGGTTTGTAAGTGCTTTGTGATTGCTATGATATCAAGATTGAAATACAAGAAACATTATGCAAAATTAAGAAAGATGGTGATCATTCAAGGAATTTTGCAGTAACTGTTCCTGGTAGCAGTGCTTGGTAACTTATGGTAAGATGATGTAGAAGAAAATGATTTAAAGCAATTAATCAACTGAATGTTGTTCTTTCACTTTGGTATAAATGAAAATAAGCAAGTGATTAGACGAGTGAAGACATTAACTCCTTTTCATGTGTGGTGTAAATCTCTACTTCAGTTAGAGATTGAGGGTGGAATCTTTTGAAGTGTCAGGTGGCCTGCCCACCACCTGGAGAGTTGGCAACTGATCCGTGCCACCTTCAGTTTGGGAGACTTGCCAAACCACGAGGCAATGGAGATGCAAGCTTTGGATCAGAAGCAAAAGCAGGATGCTCATTCTCAAGAGGTCCCCATTCCTTTCCTGATGCTCCTTGATCCCTGAGGAATTCCACGCCAACTCCCACCCAAGCTGGCTGCACAGTTCCAGCTGCTGCACATACTGCATGGCGATAGGCCCACCTGCAGCTGGGTTAATGCCAACAGGTGAAGCACTTAAATGATCCTTACTTGTTGACTGAAGGACTGGAGGATTTGAGTTATAAGGAGAGGCTGGATAGGCTGGGGCTTTTTCACTGGGGAGCAGGAGGTTGAGGTGTGACCTTATCGTGGTTTTTAAAATCATGAGGGGTATAAATAAGGTGAAAGGCAGGTGTCTTTACCCTAAGGTGGGGATTTCAAGACTGGGGAGCATATTTTTAAGGTGAGAGGAGAAAGGTTTTTTAAAAAGGGGCAACTTTTTTACACAGAGAATGATTCATGTGTGGAATGAACTTCCAAAGGAAGTGGTGGATGTGGGTACAGTTACAATGTTTAAAAGACATTTGGATAATCATATGCAAAAGAAATGTTTGGAGGGACAGGGGCCAAGCACAGGCAGGTGGGACTAGGCTTAGTTTGATGGTGGGTGCAGGTACACTATCACACAGTCGAATTGAGTACCCTTTCTACCCTCCAACCTTACCAAGAAAAAGAACAAAAGATTCCACCCATGTCAAATTAAACTTCTATCAATAGTTGCTGCACGACTTTGAAACCAAATCATCATAGATTGCTACTTATCAACTCAGTGAAAGTTGTCCCTGACTCATAATCATGACCACATTCGTACTTATTTACGCTTGCTTCTGTTTTATTTCCCTCATCATATCGGGAAGTTAGTGCTACACTACTTCTTTCAAAATGGATTTTGGTTAGTTCAGTCAAGGAGTTGGTGATGCTGGAAGATTGAGAGGCAAGAGCAAATAAGGAAAAAAAAATGTGAATTTACTGTCATATCAAGATCATAACGTAACTAGGGACGCAGAGAGAAATATGATGACATTTAATTTGAATGTAAAAATGACCTCACAGCTGGGAATATTCTACATGATCATAAAAAAAAGGCCAATTTAGTCCACCTTGCATTTAGAAACAATGCATTCCATTAACTACATTTATCCACCAACAGATTTTTTTTTTCCTTAGCTAACTTCCTCTTACAGTTACTGATGGAAGAGGTGGTGGTATAATATTAGTAATCTAGATGGAAACCAGGGAACTGTTCTGAGGGAATGGGATCATATTCCACTGTGACAGAAGGTCAAATTTGAATTCAATTTTAAAATATCTGGAATAATAATCCTCATTGATAGCTACCAAATAGCCACTGTTGATTGTTTTAAAGATCCATCTGGTTCTCTAACGTCCTTTAGAGAAGGAAATGTGCCAGCCTTGCCCTGGTGACATCTAGTGACTGCAGACCCACGGCAGCTTAATTGACTATAGTTAGGAATGAGCAATAAATGCTGACCTGATCAGAGAGACCCACATCCCTCAAATGAGTAAGATGTCATCAGTCTTGGTTGCCTGCTTTGTCAGTTCATTCTAAATATGTGATAAGATCTTCATGGAATGGTACACAATTACAACTTTTATTATAACTGATCATGTGAATTTACACAATATCTTTTAATAGTAAATATACAATGACATACATTATGTTTGGCTTCTCTTGGTTGACATGCAACCTTCATGACCTCTTTCCAAATGCAACTTGCCCTCCATAACTTTTTAAGAGAAGCATAGGTTTTCATTTCATGGTTTATTTGTCATGAACACTGTCCCAATTAATAATTAATAATTATGATAATTATATTACGGTAAATGTTATTGTGTAGAAGATTTCCAGAAAGAATGAATCTCTTTCAAAACAGTATATATGAACTAAATTCTGTCCTGTCTTCCATTATTCCACTTCTTGAAATGTTTTGATTAACTTTTGTTGGTGTGGCCATGAAAATACATTAAGCACACATTTAAACTAATACCTAAATATAAATTGTATCTGATATATTGAACCCTGAAACATTCTTTGAAGAGCAATTTTAACCATTCCATTAAGTAAAGCAAACCAAAGATTGTAACGATTTGAGCTTAAATCAATTTCTAGTCTTATTATGATCACATATGATCTCTTCATTCACCTTCCATCTTCTGACTTGTGTTTTCTTCCACCTCATCATCATTCTTTGTTCATGTTTCTTAGGGTTGCACTTGTCAGTGTTCATAAGGATTTTGAGCACCTCCGTAAGATCCTTTCTCACCCGTCTGTGTCCTTACTGTACACAAAGCCCACGTAGTTATTCTTTTGTGAACATTCAAGGTGAGGTTTATTCTACTGCTCGAGCTGCCTGCAGCATACAGTTGTAATGTTGCTTCTTGGGCATAACTACACTTCAGTGTGATAGAGTGGTACCCAGAGGCAGTCCGTTTAAATGTTGTCCAAATATTTTGGGTCATGTGTGGTTTGAGATAAGCATTCAATCAATTTTTTTTATATGTGTTACACATATGGATAAGTTACAAATGGATTTTACACAAAAAAATCTGTAGTTGAGATACTGTGGTGATTTAATTGAGAAAACCTGTTTGTTGCAAATTCATTGCTTATGTATAGACATGCCTAATTAACATATTAAATAGGCATCTGCCATGTGCTTGTTTGCTTCAACATGTAATTAATCTGGATTTTAATGTACAATAATTTTTTTATTGGGAAGTAATTAAGTCAGATCATGTGGATTAGTTCTTAAGGACGTTGCTAAGATGGTGCCACACAGAGAAGGCAAGGATGGAGGTCCTTCCAGGAGTGTTTTCACAGCAGTGTGCCTGCCTGCTGCTGAGATCTGCCGCATTTTTAATTTTTCTCTCAGAGATAAGTCACAAATTAACAAGACAGTTTCATCCTCGGTTTGCATGATTCCACTCTCCTAGTATTGTACTTTCAGCAGTATCTGCTGAGACCGTTTGTGTTTGAAAATTCAGTGTTAATAATGTGGAGTCTCTGAAATTGAGCTCAAACTAATAACACTCATGACACATAAGCTATATCATATTTGGACTTCATTTAGTAGAATTTGTAAATCATTTATGATCCTTTTAAGGGCGGTTAGTCACACAACAATTTGCAAAGGTCCGGGATTATTAGATTTCTGTTCATTACAATACTGTGTATTAGGGTTACCCTGGGTGCAATTATGAGGAGTCTTGTTGTTGCAAAATGAGTCATAAAATTTTTATCTTAAAAAAAATTGCTGAACTGGGTTGAAATCCAACAAGGGCCAAACAAGAGCAGCAGTCTTAACCCTTCAGTGAAGGTTTCTTTGTCAGACTTCTCATGACAGTGCCATTCACTTCAATGCATCGCTTCGTCGACATGAACATAATTAGAATTCTCCCCAAAAATATGCCTGTGCATTCTAAAAGGGAGTGCGTTTGACATGTGGTGAAAAGGATTGATCATCAATCTGTAAGTCCTTTAATATACCTGTAATAAATAGACTGGGAGAGATTCCTGCTCAGCCAAGCTTGATGCAGAGTGGAGCCCCTCAAGCTATATCAGAGATAAAAGGTACTGCAGATGCTGGAGAATCCGAGATAACAAGCATGGGGCTGGATGAACCATTTAGCCATTTCTGATGAAGGGTCTAGGCCCGAAACGTCAAGTTTTCCTGCTCCAATGATGCTGCTTGACCTGCTGTGTTCATCCAGCCCCATGCTTGTTGTCCCCTCAAGCTATAGCCTGTTTCAAGAAAATCGATCTGTGGAAACAGATGTAAGCATGTTCTTTGTCTGCCTCATATGCCAATAGGTACAAGAAGAGAAAGAAAATTCCAAGAGGAAAGAGAACTAGAGTGAGGATATGAGATAGAGGAATAGTCATTACACAAAACATACTTATGCAAAAAAGGACAAAACCAAGCTTGAGTTTGATAAGCCTGACTACCCTGGAATGATGCTTGGAAAGTATGTTGCCCTCTGATTCTTACCCCATCACCAGAAAATGTGGATGTGTGAAGTAAACCAAGAAAGAAATTAAGATGGAAACTGAGAGACTGGAGATGTTTACTACATAGGTCATAAATATAAATCTCTTTCTCTCTTGGTTCATCAATATTGAATATGATTGTTACTGACTATATGCTTATATGCTATATGTGAGCTGTCAAGCATGAGATCCATCACATTAATGATTTTTCATGTTATTCGAGCACAGGAGGGTGTTCCCACTATTGTCTACCTTCATGCCCACAGAACAATACATACTAGCATCATCAAACTGTTACTAAAGCTTTGTCATATTCTAAACAAGTTCAGGCATAAGAGCAGAAAAAACAAACAACGTTCTAAATCA
This sequence comes from Ginglymostoma cirratum, assembly GCA_024137785.1. Lineage (NCBI taxonomy): Eukaryota > Metazoa > Chordata > Chondrichthyes > Orectolobiformes > Ginglymostomatidae > Ginglymostoma > Ginglymostoma cirratum. The sequence continues at coordinate 33,451,943 of JAHRHZ010000289.1, read as the reverse complement.
GGATGTATTTTTGGCTCTTTCAGGTAGCATTTCCTACATTCAGTTCTGTCTCTACTTCCAAAGTACTTTTTTGTCTGTTGCCGATTTGAGCTGTCATAATGTTGTAAATGGTGCTATGTAAATACATATCTTTTGTTTCTTCAGCTATTTCAACAAATATAAATGATAGCATTGTCCATAAATCAAGTATCCCATCGGAGCACTGATATGTACCCAATGGGGTTGTGATTAAGTGAATCCTATTGGATGTAGCTTTCAGTTCTTGACCAACTCAAAGTTTATTTCAAAAAATAACTTGATGATAAATTAGATTTTAAGTTCCCTTCACATGTCACTTCCAGTCATGCTGAGCTGTGTGCATTTTTTTCAGAAAATAAATAAAATGGATATGAAGGAGATTAAGATCAGATATTCTACAAACTTAAAAGACAAATGTAACAAAAAGTGATAAAATATGAACGAAAAATAGCCTTCAATGTTATTCTGTAAATATTTATATTTTAAATGAATGAGTTCCAGCCAAATTTGCTGTTTGGAAAAAGAGAAATATTTGTGAAACTGCTCAATGTTATTATGTCTGGAAATAAAGTAATTGATATACTTTTTAAATCAAAACAACCAAATCAATTAAATTGTAATATCTTCTCTGGGTCATGTGAAAAACAAAAGCATTTGCATTTATATATTTTATTATGATTTCAAAATAACTCAAATTCAATATCATTTAAATGTGTTTGGCACTAAATTTTCACTCTACCACATTCCTGATATTTATTTCTTCTAATTACTTGATAATTCAAAATTTCTTGTAGAAAATTGAAAAATCAAAAGGGAATCTCCAATTGTTATACAGCCCACGTTTTTTTCTGAAGTGAAACCACTTATCACTATGCAGCAAGCACAGAAATCAATTTGTGCACAGTAAAGCCACATGTATTGAGTGAAATAAATGACAAGTTAACCTTGTTATTTTGCAGGGATGGGAGTAGGGCAGAAATGTTTTCTGTGTCAAGAAAATGTAAAACGAAGGCGTCAAAAGCTGCAAAGTGGGCAGTATTACAATGGACATTGTTCCACAGTCTCAGGAATTGGGATCATGAGTATTCTAGTGATCAGAATCTTGCAGTCCAAAATAAAGTAGACAACAACCATTGTTAAATTTCCTCCTGATTCGGCTATGTCTGTAATTAAGATTACAGTTGGTAATTAACCCAAACGTCTTTACCTCAGCCAAATCTCCTTGTCATTCCTTCATAAATGATCATATGGAAAAGGTGATAATTTCTCATATCCTATCTCTGAAGCTGGAGATAAAGGTCAACTAAATGATTTCGTGCATCCATGCAATCTTCTATGACATAAATTAAGTAGCCATTGTTGGCATGTGACTGAGGATAGTAGGCAACTGTACGACTTAAAAACAAGTACTATTCTTAACCAAATTTCATAGATCCCATGTTCTAGCTGAAGCCACTATTTCACATCAACATCAGGAGTGATGATCTATTTTATTTCTCCCCGGTTTGACATAGGACAGTAATGACATTTGTAGCACTTCATCTGGCATTTGCAATCGCATAACTCCATGCATTTTTTTCCACAATGGATCATGTTTCCCCTTTGGGTCAGTGCAGTCAATAATCTGGAAGCAAGCTATTCCCATTTCAAAAATGTTCTTTTTTCCCAAATTTCATCTTAAGCTCAGTGGCATATGTTCAAATGTAAAAGTTGCCATGAAACAGCACAATTGAGCAACAAATAGGAACACGATTTTGAAAGAAAAATGGATGGTAATGTTTTCAAAAGTATTCCATGATGGGGTTAAGAGCGTTAAGCCTGTGCACTTTAATTTACACATCTGAAAATGGATTTACCACAAAAAATAAGCATTTTATTCAGAATATCTCAAAGACCAGCAAAAAAAAAGCAGAATTAGCACAAACGTACCACGACAATAAATTTGATTGATTCTATCAACAAATTTGGCTTTTAATGTGATTTTTTTAAAAACAGTACAATTTCAAAAGATCACAGAAACTCAATTTTCACTGAAAATAATTGCATTTAAACTCAACAAGGTTTTGCATAGTCAAGTTACACAAAAAGGAAGTATTACAGCCACTCAAAAACTCCTGCTTTCTGTGTGTTTAAGACATTGAAGGGAGTAAAGGTGTTAACTTTTTTTACATATTTCAGATTCAATCTTGGAATAGATATCAGTGCCTTGACAGAAGACAGTTTCTTTTATGTAGAGATAACAAGGTGTAGAGCTGGATGAACATAGCAGGCCAAGCAGCATCAGGGGAGAAGGAAAGCTGACGTTTCGGGTCTAGACCCTTCTTCAGAAATGGGGGAGGGGAAGAGGGTTCTGAAATAAATAGGGAAAGAGGGGGAGGCAGATAGAAGATGGATAAAGGAGAAGATAGGTGGAGAGGAGACAGACAGGTCAGACGCAGAGTTGGAGCCAGTAAAGGTGAGTGTAGGTGGGGAGTTAGGGAGGGAATTGGTCAGTCCAGGGAGGATGGACAGGTCAAGGAGGCGGGATGAGGCTAGTAGGTAGGAGATGGGGGTGGTGCTTGAGGTGGGAGGAGTGGATAGGTGGGAATTGCAGGGAAAAGTGCCGGGAGTGGTGGGGCTGGTGGGGAGCATGGAGCGGACAAGAGAGTCATGGAGAGAGTGGTCCCTCTGGAATGCAGATTAGGTTGGGGAGGGAAAAATGTCTTTCATAGTGGGGTCAGATTGCAGATGGCGGAAGTGTCGGAAGATGATGCGTTGCATCCGGAGGTTGGTGGGGTGGTACGTGAGGACGAGGGGGATTCTGTTTTGGTTGTTATTGTGGGGAGAGGGTGTGAGGAATGAGTTGTGGGAAATGTGGGAGACACAGTCAGGGGCATTTTCGACCACTGTGGAGAGGAAGTTGCGGTCCTTGAAAAACGAGGACATCTGGGATGTCTGGGAGTGGAATGCGTCATCTCAGGAGCAGATGCGGCGGAGGCGAGGGAATTGGGAATAGGGGATGGCCTTTTTGCAGGAAGGTGGGTGGGAGGAGGTGGCTCTGGGAGTCGGTAGGCTTGAAATGGATATCGGTTTCCAGGTGGTTGCCAAAGATGGAAACAGACAGTCCAGGAAGGGGAGAGAGTGAAAACATCTTTTAAGTAGCTACTGTTTTCGTAAAACATTGCCATAAGATGCCAAACTTTGTCAGCCAAAAGAGCTTTGAACATTGTTGTCAGGTTATGTTGGATATTTCAACACAGGATTAAAAAAAACAAAGTGTCTAACATATCTATCAGCTTGGTCGAGTTAGTGCAACTTCTGCCTCTGAAATCGATATTTGCAGCATTAAGTTGTACTCCAGTACTTCAACACATAATGAAGGTTAATAACACAGTGCAGTACACGTGGAGTGATGCACTATTGGAAGTATGGTCCTTCAGATTAGCTTTTAAAATAAAAAGAACAGTGAATTTCCCAGTTCCCAGCCAATAGTCATTAAGAGCTAATTTATCACAGAGTATATATGGTACAGCATAATGCATTTTTAGAGTGTGAAATTTGATGATAAATTCATTTGTCTCATTCAGAACCTTCTGTGTTCAAATTGTGGCATAACAATTGTTAATACCTTTATGGATACCTGTGTTGACTAATTGGGGGAATTTTTCCATAGCTGAAATATTCTAATTATGATAGCTGTTCAGCTGTACCCTATTTCCTCCCAATGTCAGATGTAATGGATGATATGTGAAAATTTTTATATTGCACAGAACACTTGCAAAAAGTATTACTCTGAGTTCCAATGTAGGTTTAAGATAATTTGAAGAAGTTAAACTTTCAAAATGCAAAGGTCACAAAAAGTATCATCAACCTATCGGCCAAATGGCATCCTTCTGTCAGATTTGATTCTAACCATTACCCAATGAATGCTTGAAAAGTTGTGACATTTGCTTAATTTATTGAGTTTTACATTACTCCATGAAAATTCTGACATGCTGCTCCTAAAGAAGACAATCATAATTTGAAATAACAAGGTGTAGAGCTGGATGAACACAGCAGGCCAAGCATCATCAGAGGAGCGGGAAAGCTGACGTTTCGGGTCTGGACTCATAAAAGAAAGGTTTTTGTTTTGCCTGAGATAGTAGGAACTGCCAATGTTGGAGAATGTGAGATAACAAGGTGTAGAGCTGGATGAACACAGGAGACCAAGCAGCATCATAGGTTGGACCAGGTACAAGGAATCCAATGTGAAAGGAACCACACAATTCATAATCTCTTGCTCCAGCTGAGGTTACAATGCCTGTCCCCCTTCTCAACCTTGCCTCTCACCTAAGGTGTGGTGACCCTCAGGCTAAAGTCACCACCTGTGATCCTCCCTATTAAGAGAGCAGCTCTACAGTCCCATGGAACAATGGCTACTTTTAATCTGAGATCCACTTCATCAAAGGTCACCTGCCCTATGGCGCCAGCTATCTAATATTAAAAGTACTATCACAGTGGAAAATTCTTTCACTTTGATGGTTTCTGTGTGAAAATTACAGACAACTATAGATGTACATGATCACCAGTTTGCAGATGTTGGCAATGTTATTGCTCATTCTGCACAAGATTAACAAACTACTGTCAAGCTCTTGAATTCTGCATACAGAAAACAAATCAGAATCCATATATCAACCCACAAGTGGCCATCCAAAAAATTTATATTTCATAAATTTTAAAGGAAAGAGTCTGGAAGTTGAACTTTTCCCACATGTCGACAGACATCCAGCCATCTCTTTCCAAAGGATCCATTGGGAATATACATCAGTAGAGGAGATATGCCAATTCAGTCTTCAAGCAGCAGTGAGTATCTGAGAGGAAAGAACCTCCACAATTCAACAAAGATCTTACTGTACAAATAGTAGTTTCCACCAGCTTCCTGTACTGTAGTGAGACCTGGACTGTGTATATTTGATATTAGATCTTCTGCTCTTCCTGATATACATTAATGATTAGGCATTGGCAGACAGAACACAATGATATAAAACTTGAAATTGTAGTGACCCATGAGAAGCAGAATATAGAACTTCAAAAGGATCACAGAAAGGATGGTGAAATGGGTGGATAAGTAGCAAATGTAATTTAATGCCAAGAATATAGAATATATAGAATATATATATAGGATAGAATATCCTTCATTGTCACATGTACTCAAGTATGGAAGTGCAGCAGTACAGTGAAAAGTTTACGATGTCGCCCCATATGGTGCTATCTTAGGTACAAAGTACAGAAACAAAGGGAAAAAAAGTTACATTTCTTACAGTTGTTCATTGTGTAAGTTAGAAAAAAATGAGAATAAAGTTAAAAAGATGAGCATTAAAGTCTTTCAGTAGGTCAGCACAGGGAGCTTCCACATGTGGTCTGCTCAGGCTTGCAAGCTGCTGACCACCTGCACCGATCCCTAATCCAACAGCTGTCCCTCTCCACTCGGGCTTCCAGTCCAGTGACCGTCCCTGCATCGCTCGGGCATCCAGCCCACTGGCCATCCCTGCATCGCTCAAGCTTCCAGCCCACTGGCCATCCCTGCAGCGCTCAGGCTTCCAGCCCACTGGCCGTCCCTGCTCCGCTCGAGCATCCAGCCCACTCTACCTCATGAGAGAATACCAAGAGGAGAAAAAGGTGAACAAAAGAGGAGAAAAATGGGAAATAAATAGAAGAAGCAAAGTATGATGGTCTTCCTATGAAAATGAATCATAAGAGAAGGCAATAAAAATTAAAAGGAATAATTCTAAAGGTCGTGTGGGGCAAAAGGGCCTGGGATACATATGCACAAATCAGTGGAGGTGGTAAGGCCGCTTGGGAGGGAAGTTAATAAAGCATATGGCATCCTGGGTTTAATCAGTAGGGTCATTGAATAGAAAAGAAGCATGTTATATTAAATCTGTATAAAAAAAAAACAGGTGGACTTCAAATTTGAGGACTGCTTTCTAGTTTTGAACACCAGACTTCAGAAAGAATGTGAATGCATTTTAGAAGGTGCTAAAAACATTCATGAGAATAAATCCAGGGTTGACAAACTTCAGACATATTGTGAAGATCGGAATAGGGAAGGTTGCAAAGAGACTTGATAAAAGCATTCAAAATAGTGAGGGTCTGGGCAGAAGATGCAGAGAACGTCTTCCTGTTAGTACAGGATAGAGAACTAGAAAGCACAGATTAAAGCCAATAGCAAAAGAAGCAGGGGCAATATGAGGAAAATATTTTTCAGGCAGTGAGTAGTTAAGATTTGGAAGGCACTGACTGAGTGTGTGGTGATGTTGTCAGTTAAGGTTTTGAAAGGTAATTGGATCATTGTATGGAAAGAAATTAAGTGCAGGGCTTCAGGTGGATTGTTCCTTCAGACTCAGCACATAATGACCAAATGCTGCCTACTTTTGTACCTAGCTGACAGTTCATTATAGAAACAAATAATATCCTCTGAAGGTACAAATTAACTTTGACTTAATGCCAGTTCCACATTCGGCATATGCAATAGGTATTGAGTAAGAGTACCTGAAAAAGTAATTCTGTCTGTCAATGTGTGACTTAAATCTTTCTCAGTGCCGATCCCTGTATTATTTAGTATTCACAGTTTAAGGGCAAGCTTTGGAAATTTGGAGACTGTCAGTGATGAAATGGCAGACTATTTTTTACTGTGTATTTCATATATGAACAGAAGCTGTACAATTGGATATATTGTCCTGTAGCAATGGTGCATTGATGTGGTTCAAGATATACGCAGCTCCCCTTTGATTCATGTTCCAGTATCATAGAGTGCGAGAAGGATTTAGGCATATTCTGCAGTGAACACACACAGTCACAATCAACACCTCACATTCAAATTAGGTTAAAAAAGTCTGCAAATAACCCAAGATAACAAGGTGTAGAGCTGGATGAGCACAGCAGGCGAAGCAGCATCATAGGAGCAGGAAAGCTTGCGTTTCAGGCCTAGATCCTTCTTCAGGAATGGGGGAGGGGAAGGAGGTCCTGAAATAAATAGGGAGGGAGGGGGAGGCGGATAGAAGATGGATAGAGGAGAAGATAGGTGGAGAGGAGACAGACCGGTCAAAGACGCGGGGATGGAGCCAGTAAAGGTGATTGTAGGTGGGGAGGTAGGGAGGAGATAGGTCAGTCCAGGGAGGATAGACAGGTCAGAGGGGGCGGGATGAGGTTAGTAGGTAGGAGATTGGGGGTGGGGCTTGAGGTGGGAGGAGGGGATAGGTGGAAGGACAGGTTAGGGAGGCCGGGACGAGCTGGGCTGGTTTTGGGATGCGATAGGGGGAGGGGAGATTTTGAAGCTTGTGAAGTCCACATTGATACCATTGGGCTGCAGGGTTCCCAAGCGGAATAGGAGTTGCTGTTCCTGCAACCTTCGGGTAGCATCGTTGTGGCACTGCAGGAGGCCCAGGATGGACATGTCGCCTGAGGAATGGGAGGGGGAGTTGAAATGGTTCGCGACTGGGAGGTGCAGTCGTTTAGTGCCAACCGAGTGTGGGTGTTCTGCAAAGCGGTCCCAAAGCATCCGCTTGATTTCCCCGATGTAGAGGAGGCCACAACAGGAACAGCGGATGCAGTATACCACATTAGCAGATGTACAGTTGACCATCTGCTTGATGTGGAAAGTCTTCTTGGGGCCTGGGATGGTGGTGAGGATGGGAGGTGTAGGGGCAGGTGTAGCTTCCTGCAGTTGCAGGGAAAAGTGCCGGGTGTGGTAGGGCTGGAGGGGAGTGTGGAGCGGACAAGGGAGTCATGGAGAGAGTGGTCCCTCCAGAAGGCAGATAAAGGTGGGGGGGGAAAATGTCTTTGGTGGTGGGGTCAGATTGCAGATGGCGGAAGTGTTGGAGGATGATGCGTTGAATCCGGAGGTTGGTGGGGTAGTACGTGAGGACGAGGGGGATTCTGTTTTGGTATTTTTTATTGTGGGGAGGGGGTGTGAGGGATGAGTTGCGGGAAATGCAGGAGACACGGTCGAGGGCATTCTCGACTACTTGGGGGGGAAGTTGCGGTCCTTGAAAAACGAGGACATCTGAGATGTACGGGAGCGGAATGTCTCATCCTGGGAGCAGATGCAGCGGAGGCGAAGGAATTGAGAGTAGGGGATGGCATTTTTGCAGGAAGGTGGGTGGGAGGAGGTGTATTCTAGGTAGCTGTGGGAGTCGGTGGGCTTGAAATGGATATCGGTTTCTAGGTGGTTGCTGGAGATGGAGACAGAGAAGTCCAGGAAGGAGAAAATGAGGTATTAGAGATGGTCCAGGTGAACTTAAGGTTGGGGTGGAAGGTGTTGCTAAAGTGGATGTTCAAATAACCCAGTTATTTTGTAAAAGCATTAATAAAAGAAAAGCCACAGAGTCAGCATTAATGTACAGCAGTAAAAATTAATGAGTAGCAAACGTGCAGAAAGCTTTCAGAGTGCTGCAGACCTTCAACTTCAACACACTTCTATACCAGTAATGCTCGAGTACAACTTCAACAAATTAATTATTGTATACCTGCGTATGTTATTCCAACAAACAAGATAAGATAAAATAAAACACCCGCACGGGACAGACTCACATAAAAGAAATAATAATAATAATAAAACATGCCGTCATTCATAGAATATCTGAAAAGAACTTGGGCTTGTTGTTGAAGAGTAGAAATGATTTGTCAAGTTATAATGATAGACTCACCACTTTGCCATTCATACAACGTGCACAGACAGCTGCTGCCAACTCTCCTCACTGTGAGCCTTCAGAATGTGAACAGTGTGTAGGGTTAGGAATTAACTCACCCTATGTCTGTCATTCTCTGTTGCTATGTCTTTTCTGCAACTTGTGTGTATTTGTGAGTCTATTTTGTGACAACATATAAAAGGAGGAGTGAGCTATGCACATGTCTCCTCCTCCTCTTTGGAATGAGTTAGCAATGAGCTTGTCACAACTGAACCAAAGAAAGTCATTTAAAAGTCAAGGTACCTGGAAGTTCAATACCAGCACTCAGGAAAGAAATGATTAAAAAAATGAGAAAATGAATAACTGCAAAAAAAAAGGAAGAAAAGAAGGAAATTAAAAGGAAGAAAATAACTTGCTTCAAAATATTGCCTTTTGCTGACTTCAGGGCATCCCAAAATGTTCTGCGGTTAATGATGTACTTTTGGAGAGTAGTCACTATAGTAATGTAGGAAACCAAACAAACAACCTGTTCTCAACAACGTCCCACAAATATCAATGTTCATAATCGATAATCTGTCTCTTGTGATGTTGATTGAGGTCAGCATATTGGCCAGAAGACATTCAAAATCTTCCCTGGTCTTTTCTCTGTCTTTCCCACAGAATCTTTTACACACATCTGAAAGGGCAATTTAACATTTGGTTTAACATTTTGTATGAAGGATGCTATTTCTAACAGTTCAGTACTTCACTTGTACTGCATTGGAGTGTCAGCCGAGGGAGACACTCACATTTGTGGACTGGGCCCACAGCCTTATGATACAGAGGCAAAAATGCAACCACTTGGTGTCTCTAAATCAGCAGCTTTGCCAGCATCAGCTTTTCTGTGATGTGCATTATGTACCCCACTTGAAATAAATAAATGAGAAATAATTAGAGTTATGCATACAGTATGTTTTTCCTTTACAGCTAGTAAAAAGCACCTTTGATTAAATGGACTGAGATCACAAATTTTTTTAGGCCTGGCATTTCCTTTCCATAGGCCTCAAGATGGCAGTGGCCACGTAGGAAGTGTTCAGGCCTGCCACATCCTTGTTTTTGCTAATTTTTTTCTCATTTTTAACATCAATATTCATCTCACCTTCTTTTGGCGGCTTCGGTGGAGGTGGAATGTTTCAGGTGGCTGCTGTGGTGGCGATGGTGCTTCTCCGTGGCCATTGCGACTGTGTCCGGTGGTGCCCTGTGTTGGCAGCATAGTCCATGATTCCCTAGGTCTGGGTTTGGCAGCTTTGGAAATGAGGTGGTTTCGGCCCAGCATCTGGCGGACCCGCATTCCCTTGGGTGGCTTCTGCGATGTCTCCTGGCCCAGAACCGGCAAGGGTTCAGGATTGTGTGGAGTCCTGCAGCTCAGGATTCCAGCATCCCGGGATGGATCGTCTGCTTCAGCGATGGCTTCCGGCCCAGTATTCTGTCACACCAGGCCATGAGTCTCTCTCTTCAGTGGCATTCTACAGCGGTACTGTCTGTTTCTGGACCCAGAAGCTGTGAATTGAACTAAGATGGACTTTGTCTTAATTTTATTTTTTTATATCTAAATTTCTAATTAATATAGGCGCCATGGTATGGCGACTTAAAACGCTTTTCACTTCTGTTTCATAAAACAATACAAATGACAATAAGTTATTATCTATACAGGTACACTGGAACTCCAATCTCTTACACAAATATACACCAATTGAACTTTTGAGAGAGTTTCTCAAAATTTGTGACGAGATATTCAATTGCAACTGGGAATAAGATCATTTTCTTGGGCTTTCTCATTGCAATTTTTATGGCTTCTCTTTCAAAATATATCCTCTCACAGTCTTGCTATATACATTGTTTCTTTGAACTTTTAAGATAAAGGAATAAATAACATTGCAAATTGGAAAGCTTCTCCAAATAAAAAAGTTTTTGGTATGAGCTAGAAGGAATGGCACCCAAGTTTTCAATGGCGAGTATGGTGGTGTATTCATAGCTGGCTGTCTGAGGAACAGTCAAACACCAGTGTCAAGATTAGCAGGGGAAAAATAAAGCAGGATGTTGTCAAATAAATCAGCATTGGTTTCAGCTTTAACGCTCACCACCTATCCCAAGTTCAACTTAACGATCCTTCGGCTGCTCTAGGGATGCTGCGGGCAGGAGTTATTGATCTTGCAGAAAGAGTGTATGGTCAAGCAACCTAACCAGTTATTTATCCAGTGCACTTTGAACTCCAGACTAACAACATCAGGTTAAAGTTGACAATGACAGCAGGAGGCAGAGGCTGTGAAAAAGTGTCTGCAAAATGGGGTAGTGGTGGGGGATGGGAGGAGGTTGGGAGAGTTGGTAGGTTACAGAAGGGTAACAGTGAGAACTCAGAAAGACCCAGTGTGAAGGAAATAAGGGAAGAGTACCAGCCAGAATTGGGAAAACTGGAATGCCTGATTAGAATGGGAATTGAGATAGAACGTGGGATTGGTGTGAACTGGGAAGGTTATTTCAATGGAGAATGCAGTGACATATTGATTACTTGGTTCTGACGAGCAGCTTGATGTGAATACCAAGAATAATAGGGGAATGACAAAGGTAAATGCTGTCAAATCAGGGGAATGAGACAAAAGAACTTGTATAAATGGAGTCGGGGCATGTTGGGAGGGGGAGGAGCCGAACAGTAACTGAGCGAAAAACGTGACAAGGGAGGGGAGGAAAGCCACTGATTGCTATAAATATGTTGAAACAAATTAAATAAAGAATTTTAGCTTTAAAGCACAAACATATGTCCACAAGAGCTAACAGTTTCTTTTACAAGAAATACTAAAAAAACTTTCAGCAGCTTTTATTACCAAAATGTCTAGCCATGTAAGTAACTGAATGTCAAGCATGTCAGGAGCTTAAGTTGTGACCACCTATGCCTCACTTCACTTTCTGTGTCATAAAACTCAGCTATGGCTGAGTTATCACCTCTGTAATGCTGCGTCTGCTTTTTTGCAGCTGATCCCAATGTTCTAAGTTCACTTGCAGCCAGGTGGATGTCTGTAAAATGGAGTTTTTTTTGCTGAGGTTGAATTGCTGCAGTAAAAACCTGGTTTTTGACCTTATTCCTTATTATCAATCTTGAATTGCAACAAATCTGGAATCAAATACAAACTATATTAGCATTATTGTATTGCTATAGAGCTATCTCTGTTCATGAGCTTTGCAGATTGGACTCAAGGGTTTGAATGTACTGATAGTCTGACGAGAACATAAATACCAGTTCTAATCAATAGGCCATAATTATATAACAATCTACTGTTATGTTCGGATGCCAAGTGAGATTCCCTAATTGGTGATTGTTCCAGATGGGAGAATCCAGATTGTTAAGACCCTGGCGAGGCTCCCCTTATTTATTCATTCCCACCTCAGTCAGTTGCAAGAAGGTTAATTTAAAAAGGATCATTTTACTTAAAGTCATAGAGTCACACGGCACAGAAACATGCCAAGCATAATCCCAAATTAATCTAGTCCCACCTGCCTGCTTCTGGCCCATATCCCTCTAAACCTATCACATTCATGTACTTATCGAAATGTCTTTTAAATGTTGTAATTGTACCCACATCCACCACTTCCTCAGGAAGTTCATTCCACAAGTGAACCACTCTCTGTGTAAAATATTGGCCCCTTTGTCTTTGTAAATCTCGCTCCTACACCTTAAAAATGTACCCCTTAGTCTTGAAATCCCCCATCCTACGGGAAAGACAACTACCATTAACTCTATTTACACCTCTCACTATTTTATAAGCTTCTATCAGGTCGCCTCTCAACCTCCTACTCTTCAGTGAAAAAAGGCCCAGCCTTTCTTTATAACTCCAAACTTCTAAACCGGCAACATCCTGGTAAATCTCTTCTGGACCTTGTCCAGCTTGATAATATCCGTCCTATAACTTGGTGACCAGAACTGGACACAGTACTCCAGAAGGGGCCTCACCAATGTCCTGTACAACCACAACATGACTTCCCAACACCTATACGCAAAGGACTGAGCAATGAAGGCAAGCGTGCCAAAGACCTGTTTAACCATCCTATGTATATGTTACACAAGCTTCAAAGAATTATGTACCTGAACCCTTACTTCCCTTTGTTCTACAATGCTACCCAAGGCCCTACCAATAATTGTATAAGCCCTACCCTTGTTTGCTGTACCAAAATGCAATACCTCGCATTTATCCAGTTGAACTCCATCAGCCATTTTTCAGCCCATTGACCCATTTGATCAAGATCCGTCTTTAATCTTAGAAAATCTTCTTCACTGTCTACTATGCCGCCAATTTTGGTGTTGTCCGCAAACTTATTAACTATGCCTCTATATTCTCATCCAAATCCTTTGCATCGATGACAAACAAAAGAGCACCCAGACCAAATCTTTGTGGTAAACCGCTGGTCACAGGCCTGCAGTCCGAAAAACAACCCTCCACCATTACTCTCAGTCTCCTGCTGTTAAGCCAGTTCTGTATCCATTTAGCAAGCTCTCCCTGAATCCCATGTGACCTATCTTTACTAATTAGTCTACCATGTGGAACATTGTCGAAGGCTTCACTAAAATCCAAATAGATAATGTCTACTTTCTCCCAGACTCCAATGATATTAAGTTTCAAAAGCAACCATTTTGACCAGGCATTCTTCAGTTAACATACAGTGAGTTGATTCATTCTGAAAAGTGAGAAGGATTTCTAATACAACAAACATACACACAGATTCCAAATAAGAGATGAGTTATGAAGGATAAAAATACAGAAATAATAGATTATATAGAACAATTTCTGAATTGTTTGTGAAGAATAGATGGTTGAACATAGCATCGCTGTAGTGGAGGTTACCAGTGGTATTGGCATTCATAGTTGAATGATTGGTTTCATGATCCTGAGTTTTACAGATTGATTGGGCTTCTATGGTTTTGATTGCTTTGACTGAATTGGGTGAGAGAGAATCCTATTGTTGTCCTGTTTTGTTTTTAACTAGTTGGCAGCACTTGCCATGGTAGAACATTCAACTACTAATGTCAACACTACTAGTAATCTCCATGACAGCAATACAATGTCCAACCATCAATTATTCACAAATAATTCAAAAATTGATCTATCTATCTGTTATTTTTGTACTTGGTACATATCCCTCCATTCCTTACATATCCTTGTGCTTATCTAGAAGCCCCTAACATATCTCTCCTGGCAGTGCGTTCCAGACACCTACCACTATCTGTGTAAAACCACTTGCCTCTCGCATCGCCTTTGAACTTTCTCCCTCTCATCTTAAATGCATGCCCCTTGTATTAGTACGCTTCAGTCCAACTTGTCTATACCACTCTTCTAACGAGAGAAAAACATCAGTATGTTTTTGCAATCTGGGGCATATTCCACAAGGAATGGCTTGCTGTTGAGTCGGGGTTGCCAGGTCCTCAGTAGTTAGTTATAAAAGATCATGGTCCAGTCTGTTTGCTGTTTCTTTGATGCCTTTAGATGTTACATAAAATCCATCTCTCATTGAATCTTTTTAACACTTGCAGTTATTTTGCTTCTACCACCATGTCCTAGAAAATAAAGATGGCAACAGAGTAGGATGTTCCTGTTGGAGCTCCTTTGCTCCGCCTGTTCTTTTTCCTCCTTTTCCCTTTTCTTTTCTCTCTCCTTTTTCTCCTTCTCTCCTCTGAGCATTGGAGGCAGCAGCAAACCCCCAGAGCAGCGAGACCTGCCGTATCGCGTGGCCGCGAGCCCCAGAACAACGTGAGGAATAGCCCCGCATCAGCATGTGGGCAAGTCGCGCAGGCAGCGAGAGCCGGAGCTGGCAGCCAGAGGGCGGTCGAGGGGCCAAGTCCCCGGCGCGATTGAGAAGTTCAGGTACGAATCCCGGCACAGCGCGACTTAACTTGTTGCTGCTGAGTGCCGGTGAGCAGCGAATTGGAGGCTGGAGCGATGTGGGACAATTGCTGGACTTGAGCCTGGTGCCACATGCTGAGCTGCTGTTATCGCCCTGTCATTTAAAACCTTTTCACTAAGTTGTAATTACCTCTGTGAGTAATGCTTATACTTTCCTTTAGTACTCTTTGTATAAGAACACCATAGTTTATTTTACTCTGTAAGATATATACTTAGGTACTTGTACCTAAGATGGCGCTATTAAAAGGCAGCCATTGTAAAAACTTTTCACCGTACTCCTGTACTTCTATATTGTAGTACAAGTGACAATTAAAGGATATTCTATTCTATTCTAATTAAAAGATAAAATTGACTGTGTTTCAGGGTTCTGACTCATCATCATAGCAAAACACACACTATCGGTATAACTAAGATAACAAGGTGTGGAGCTGGATGAACACAGCAGGTCAAGCAGCATCATGCTCCTCTGATGCTGCTTGGCCTGCTGTGTTCATCCAGCTCCACACCTTGTTGTCTCGGATTCTCCAGCATCTGCAGTACCTTTTATCTCTATCAGTATAACAACTTTTATTTGCATTTGGGAAATTTTCTGTCTTGATTTCTCTGGATAAACCTGAGTTGTTAATATAAAGCCAGTCAGGAACAGTTTATGTTAACTGAGTTTCATTCTTATGTGATGACTTTTACAGCGTCATAGAGTCGTATAGCATGGAAACAGACGCTTCGGTTCAACGCGGCCACATCAACCATGTTTTCAAAACTATGCTTATTTTTCCCACTTCCCTCAAGTCCAGTTTAAAGTGCAGTATTTTTTAAAAATGTTAAAATTTGTGTACCACAATTCATATATACATTGTTTATTCATAACGAGCAACAAATAAATCACATTGTGAATAATATAACTTGAACACGCTGCTATGTTTGGGTGATATTTGGACTGACGCCAGTTATGTAGTGTGTGATATGAGTAATGTAACAATAGATCATAAATAGCTTCTTACTTTCAATTCTACACGTAAGACCAGAACATTTAACATTGACGTTCCAAGAAAATAGTTTGGTCATCTGAAATTTGAGTCAATATGCATTAGTTGATTGGAACTCAATGCTTTTTTACCTAAAATTGAATGCAATAAACATCCAATAGTAATAACTAGTATTTTATTAGCACCTTTAATATGGCAATACATCCCAAGCACTTCGAGAACATTGACAGAGAAATATTGAAATTGAATCAGAGAATGTGACATCAGGCCAGGTGATCAAAAGCTTAGTCAATAAAGCAGGCTTTAAAGGAGTTTCATAAAGGAGGAGAAAAGTAGCAGACAGACCATGAGATTTAGGTATTAAAAGCAAAGTACTGCCAATGTTAGAAATCCACAATTGCAACAAAACAAAGTATGGAGAAACTCAGCAGAAAGCAGAAGCATCTGCGGAAAGCAAAACAGAGTTACAGAGTCATGGAATCATACAGCGCAGAAACAGACCCTGCAGTCCAACTCGGCCACGCCAATCAGACTTTCCAAACTGACCTGTGCCATTTGCCAACATTTAGCTCATATCCTTCTAAAGCTTTCCTATTCATATACGCATCCAGATGCCTTTTAAATGTTGTAATTGTACCAGCCTCCACCTCATTCTCTGGAAGCTCGTTCCATACATGGACCACCCTCCGCTTGAAAAAGTTAGCATTTTGAGTCAATACTCCTCTTCTTTGGAACTGAAGGAGACAGAAAAAGAAGTGGATTTTATGCTGTAGAAAAAGAGAAGCCAGTCAAACCAATGGGAAAGGTGCCTCAGAGAAAAAGGCAAAGGGAGTGCCAGTGGTAGTAAAGATATTGTTGGTGAGTAGAGTTACTGTTTGGTGTTAGTCACGAAAAATAGGTTAACTTGACTGTGAGCAAACTCATCCAAAAGGGGATAGTAATCAAAATAGAGGACAACGTTCATGGACTGAAGTTGTTGTATTCAAAATTGAGTCCTGAAGGTTGTAAAATACCTGAGCAGAGAATGAAATGCTGTTCCTCCAGCTTGGAGTAGTGCTGCAAACCTAGGACAGAAATATCACAATGAGAACAAGATAGTATATTGAAGATTTAGGTGCCAGCCATAGCTCAAGATTCAGAATATTTTGTATCCAAGGACTTGAGCAGAAAATCTGTGCTGACACTCCAGCACAGTACTCAGGGTGTGTTGTACTAGTTCAGAATACCTTATTTCAGATGAAACATTGAATTCAGCACTTAGCTGCCCTCTCCGCTTTATGTGAAAGGCATCATGTTTTACTAAGCAGCAGACTTTGCTCCACTGTCATGATTAACATTTATCCCTCAACCAAGATAATTAACAAAAAGGCCACCTGGTCATTATTATTTTGGGACCTTGCTGAGTGGTAACTGATTGCTGTTTCTAACATTGTCTTACAGAGACAAAACTTCAAAAGTATTTAATTGATTTTAGATCACCCTGAAGTCGTGAAAGGCGCTATAATTGCAAAACTTCTTCTAAAGGATAATTCTCTAGAGATATGTCAGCCCCACAGGCTGCTTTTGTGTAAGAGAGAGAGAGAGAGACGGCTGATGGTCATTTAATGTGAGGACCCCCTCCCCTCAAGATAAAGTTGATAAAGCAGGGCTTCATGGAATTTGAAGTCACACTGTTGATAACAAACTAGTGCATCCAGCCAACTGGGCTAACCAATGGTCTGGCCAGCTAACACAGTTTAATTTCCTGCCACAATGCAGTTTTTTTTTTAAAATCTTCGTCGCCTTCCAACTAAATGTTGTTGTGTCATGGCTTGTTTATAGGTTCCTCTGTAAAATTGGACTGGATTTAAAGCAGTCCAGTGAGGTAGGTAGCTTGACGGCCAGGCTCTCACATTTGTGGAAGAAGCCAAGTATCAGTCTCTTGGTGGCAGCTAAACTTCTCTGATTATTTTAGAGGATTGAATGGGCTGACATAGGACTCCCAGCCATCAGTTTTTCGTTCTATCACCAAATCACTTGTGGTCCTTTGTTTCATCTGTTAACCACCACCAGTAACTCCCAGCCATCAGCAACAAAATGTCAATTAAGCACATCAATGAGCCAATTGATACTCATTATCCCTGGACCCAACTCAATTTAGTGCTGGTTCAGGGATTAGATGGGAGCTGTGCGGTTTTCTTGCCAGTTTCGCAGGCTGGCCAACCATCAGCTTTCAGATCAGTGGTGTGCATGTGAGTGTGAATGTGTATGTAAGACAATTGAACCACCCCTTGCCCCTGCCCCTCTACTGTGAACCCCTCCCCAGGACCCACCTGTGGTCTGAAATCTTACAAGGATCTGAGCCTCCAGTGAATGCATCGCTTGCTACCTCCCCCATTCACGTTAGCAGCAATACTGAGGCACCAGCTTCTGATTGGTCAGCAGCTTCTCATGGATGCACTTTCCACCACCGGGGACCTCAACCCTGAGGAAAGTCCGATGGGAGCAATTGAACTGTCTCTTGGGCACTGGATCCTATCAGGCATCCTCCAGAGATTTCCAGTACCCTGTGAGTCTAGTGGCAGAGACCCCCACTGACCCAACACAATTAAGTTACAAATCTTTTCCTTCCAGAGATGATGTGAATGCTTAATTTTGCTTCATTGTTTTGATCACTCAGTAGACAATCTAATATTTACTCTGTCAGTGCTATGGTTGCCTGCACTTGTTTAGCAAGTGTCTCATCCCAAAAGCAATCAGCAGCATATCATTCAGAGCTGTATTGTTTACTGAAGCTGAATGTTGAAGTCTCTTGGCAAAGAGCATAAATGCATTTCACCCACACTTAAAAACTTTTGTGAAGGCTGTTTCCGACTAGCTGACAATAGGCTTGCTTGTAGTTTGAATTTGGAATTTTAGGGGGCAATTTAACCTTACATGTCAGATAGAAGAGTCTTGGGATCAGAGGAAATGTTGATTGTGTAGCCTGCTAATATTACCCAGTAAATTTGATGGAACATGTAAAGAGGAAGAGGATGGGGTGTTACTTGGGAAAACCAGTGTTACATTGAATCCCATTTGTTTCCTGGTGGGGTGGTGGTGAGGATAAGGTTTAAATTGCTTTCACTGCAGTGTGTAAAATCAGTGATCCATTTGCTTCCCATCCTGCGAGTTCATTTAAACTTTGCACTTAGTCTTTTCACACTTGAATGTTAACAATCCTTTCTTTTTTTGTAATTTTATTTCCCTTTCCCATGCAACTTCTGCAGCAGGGAGGCCTGGTGGAACTGTACCAGTATTTTTACAGCTCAATGATATTGTCCTGGTGAAAAGGCATTTCCATAGACATGGTCGTTGTTAACATGATGGTTTTGGCACCAGGAAAACAAGTCAGAATTTGAAAATTCACATCTCACTAGGGCAAATTGTGAAAATCCAATCATGTCTGAACATTTGTGGACTAAGAAAATATGATCATGAAAGTTGCCAATTTCTCAGAACATCCTATTTCTTTATTACTGTCCTTTATGGAAAGGAATTTGCCAAAGTAACCTGACCTGATCTATATTTATGTCTAATTGTTAACTCTCCTGTTACCATTCAGTAATATTTCAGGAAACACGTCTGATGCAAACTTATTAGACACTGAAAGTGACCATAAAAAGGACTATCATTGGACACCAAGAAACATGAAACATTCTGAGCTTTGATTCTTTGAATCGAGCACCTGACTGATCTTTTCTCCACTAAAATACTATTTTCTACATTCTACACTTTGAAAGATCCATAATAGAAAAATAACTTCCCAACTTTCCCTCTTACTATTCTGGAAATGCTGATAGGTGCAACAAAATAATTCACTGCTATTTATGGACATGTATGTGCCATCCTTACCATCTGACTCATGGCTGCTACAGTGCAGCCTCATCATATCTACACTAGCTTTTTCCAATGAACATCATTACCTGCTGCTAATTTTCTGCATTTCTGCTTTAACTTTGCATGTTATTTATATCCAAACATTCATTAAAAACCCTCTTGAATGCCTCAATTCAACCTGCGTTCACCATACTTTCAGGCAGTGTGTTCCATACCCAGATTACTTGCTGTTTGATCATTTTTTCTTACAACAAATTTATTCCCTTTACAAATTATTTTTAATCTGTGCTTTGTGGTTCTTTAACCTTTTACAAGCAGGAACAGTTTCTCCCTATCCCATCCAACCTGGTCATGCCTTTGAAAACCTCTATCAGATGGGGTAGCACGGTGGCTCAGCAGTTAGCACTGCAGCCTCACAGCGCCAGGGACCCAGGTTCGATTCCACACTCGGGTGACTGTCTGTGCGGAGTTTGCACATTCTCCCTGTGTCTGCATGGGTTTCCTTCGGTTTCCTCCCACAGTCCAAAGATGTGCAGGCTAGGTGGATTGCCCATGCTAAATTGCCTGTAGTGTTCAGGGTGTGTGGGTTATAGGGGGATGGGTCTGGGTGGGATGCTCTGAGGTTCAGTGTGGACTTGTTGGGCTGAAGGGCCTGTTTCCACACTGTAGGGGTTCTATGATCCAGATCTCCTCTTAGCCTTATTCCCTCCAATGAGAACCGTCCCAACTTCCCCAATCCATCGTTGGAACTGAAATTTCTCATCGCAGGAACCATAATTGTGAAACATAGGAACAGGAAGAGGTCACTTGGCCTTTTGAGCCTGTTCTGCCATTCATCATGATCATGGCTGATCGTCCAACTCAATAGCCTAATTCTGCTTTCTCTCCATAAACTTTGATTCCATTCGCCCCAGGTGCCATATCTAGCTGCCTCTTGAAAGCATTTGATGTTTTGGCATCAACTACTTCCTGTGGTAATGAATTCCACAGGCTCATCACTCTTCTCCGTCCTACATGGTCTATCCCAAATCCTCAGACTGTTCTGGACACACCTACCATCGGGAACGTTCTCCCTACATCGACCCTATTCAGTCCTGTTAGAATTTTATAAGGCTCTGTGAAATTCCCCCTCATTCATCTGAACTCCAGCGAAAACAATCCTAACCTAGTCAATCGCTCCTCATACGTCAAACCTGCCATCTCCAGAATCAGCCTGGTAAACCTTCGCTGCACTCCCTTGAGAGCAAGAGCATCCTTCTGCAGAAAAGGAGATGAAAATTGCACACAATACTCTAGGTGTGGCCTTACCAAGGCCCTGTACAACTGCAACAACACATCCCTGCTCCTGTACTCGAAACCTCTCACAATGAAGGACAACATACTATTTGCTTTCATTACTGCCTGCTGCACCTGTATGCTTACCTTCAGCAACTGGTGCACAAGGACATGCGGGTCCTGCTGCACACTCCCCTCTCCCAATTTACAGCTATTCCGGTAATAATCTGCCTTCTTGTTTTTGTTTCCAAAGTGAATAACCTCATAGTTATCCATCTGCCATTGATTTGCCGATGCACCCAACCTGTCCAGATCATACTGAAGGATCTCTGTATTCACGTCATAGTTCACCCTTCCACCCAACTTGGTATCATCTGCAAACTTTGAGCTGCTACATTTCATTCTCTCATCCAAATCATTAATATATAATGTCAATAGCTGAGGTCCCAGCACTGATCCCTGTGGCACCCCACTAGTTACTGCCTGCCAATGTGAAAAGGACCCATTAATTCCTACTCTTTGTTTCCTCTCTGCCAACCAGTTTTCTATCCATCTCAATACAATTCCCCCAATCCCATGCACTTTAATCTTGCACAATATTCACTAATGCGGGACTTTGTCAAACACTTTCTAAAAGTCCAAATATACCACATCAACTGGCTCCTCCTTGTCAGCTCTACTAGTTACATCTTTATTGAATTCTATTAGATTTGTCAAGCATGATTTCTCCTTCATTAATCCATGCTGACTCTGTCTGATCCTGCCACTGCCTCTGTCTGAAGTCCTTGATAACGGATTCGAGAATTGTCCCCACTCCCGATGTTAGGCTTACTGGTCTATAATTCCCTGTTTTCTCTGTACTCTCCCTTTTTGGAATACTGGCGTGACTCCAGCTACCTTCCAATTTACCAGGACTGTTCCAGAATCTATAGAACCCTGGAAGATGACCTCCAATACATCCACAGTTTCTAGAACCACACCCTTAAGTACTCTGGGATGTAGATTAACAGGCCCTGGGGATTTATCCACCTTCAATCCTATAAATTTTCCCAGCACCATTTCTCTACTAGTATTGATCTTCCTTGATTCTTCCCCCTTACTAAATCTTACATTCTCCAACATTTCTGGTATCTGATTGGTTCTGTCGTCACAAAAGAGGACACAAAAGTATGTATTCTGTTGATCAGCCATTCCTTTGTCCCCTACCATACATTCCCCCATTTCTGCCTGTAGCAGATCTGTATTGGTCTTCACCAATCTCTTTCTCTTTCGTAGCTATAGAAACTCGTAGTATCAGTCTTTATGTTCCCTGCAAGCTTACTTCCGTACTATATTTTCCCCCCTTTACTCAATCCCTTGGTCCTTCTTTGCTGAATTCTAAATTGCTCCCAATCCTTAGACATATTATTTTTCTGGGCCGATCTGTATGCTTCTTCCTTCGATAGGATACTATTTCTAATTTCCTTTGTAAGCCATGGATTGGCCCTCATACCGATTTTGCTTTTGTGCCAGACAGGAATAAACAGTTGTTGCAGTTCTCCCATGCGTTCCTTGAATGTTTGCCATTGCCTATCCACTGTCATCCCTTTAAGTAACTCTCCCCAATCTCTTAAGGCTAACTCATGCCTCATATCTCCCTAATTTGCTTTATTAAGATTCAGCACCCTAGTTTCTGAATCAACTACCTCACTCTCCAATTTAATTAAAAAATTCTATCATGTTATGGTTGCTCATTGCCAATCTAGCTGTGCGAGATCCCTTGGGAATGATTCCCTTCTCATCACACAGCACCCATTCTAAGATGACCTGCTGCCTAGTTGGTTCCTTGTGGCTAATTTGATTTGCCGAATCTATGCAGATTTAAATCCCCCATGATCACCAATATTCCCTTATCACATGCATCTCTAATTTCCTGTTTAATGCCATTCCCAACATCATCACTGCAGTTTGGGGGTCTGTATGTTGCACCCACCAAGTTTTTGCCCCTTGGTCTTTCTCAACTCCACCCATACAGACTGAACAGTGTCAGAGCTAATATCCTGAGGTACTTATGCACTCTCTCCAAAGCATTCACATTCTTCCTATAACAAACTTTGACAGACATTATAAAATGAGGAATTCAATTCTAAATTTAAAAAAAAATCTGGAATTAAGAATCTAATGATAACCTTGAATCCATTGCCAATTGTCGTAAAAACATATCTGGTTCACTAAAGTCCTTTAGGGAAAAAAACTGCCATCCTTACCTGGTTTGGACTACATGCAACTCCAGAACCACATCAATTTGGTTGATTCTTAATTGCCCTCTGGCCTGTTAGGGATGGGCAATAAATGCTACCTAGCCAGCAACACCCTCATCCCATGAATGAATAAGCTAAAGCAGAGAGAGTGGAAGCAGAGAGATCTGTGCACAGATGCGCAGATCATTGAAGGTTTTGGGACAGTTGGAAAGGAGTTAATAAAATATACTGTATCCTCAGCTTTATTAATAGGGGCAGAGTGTATAACAGCAAGGAGATGATGTTGAAATTTTGTAAGATACTTCTTAGACCTCAGCTGGACCTTACAGCTGTGAGTGCCACATTATAGGAAAGAAATTAATAGAGTCAAAGAGTCAAACAGCATGGGAACAGACCCTTTGGTCCAACTCGCCACCACCAACCAGAAGTCCTAATTTGACCTAGTCTGATTTGCCAGCATTTGGCCCATATCCTTGTCAGCCCTTCCTATTCATAGACCCATCCAGATTCCATTTTAAATGTTGGAATCGTACCCACGTCCACCACTTCCTCTGGCAGCTTGTTCCATACACACACCACCTTCTGCATGAAAAATGTAACACCTCAGGTCCCTTTTAATTCTTTCCCCACTCACCTTAAACCTATGCCATCTAGTTTTAGATTACCCTATCCTATCTGTGCCCCTCATGATTCTGTAAGCCTCTATAAGGTCACCACTCAGTCTCTGCCTCTCCCTGTAATGCAATCCCTCCGGTCCTGGCAACATCCTTGTAAATCTTTTCTGCATTCTCTCCAGTTTAACAACAATATACACTACAGAGAATGCAGAAAATACTTACAAAAGTGCTCCCAGAATGAGTAACTTATGTTATGAGGGTAGATTGGAGAGGTTGGTGCTGTTCTTCTTGGAAAGCATAAACTAAGAGGAGATTTAACTGAGGTTTTCAAAATCATGAACAGGCTGGATACAGTAGGTAGTGCGAAACTGTTCCTGATCATAAAAAGAACAAGAACAAGAGGGCATAGTGATTTTAAAGTGATTTTAGTTTATGTGTGGAATGCACTGCCTGGAAGTGTGATAGAAGCAGGTTCAATTGAGTCATTCAGCAGTGCATTGGATGACTATTTGGATAGAAATAGTTCCTAAGTGACTGGAGACAAAGCAAGAGATCAACGCTAGATAGTGATGCTCAAATAGTAAGTATTTGAAGAGCCAGTTGTAACATGATGGGCTGAATGGCCTCCTTCTCTGTCATAATAATTCTGTGATAATGTGTCACCCAGAACAAAGCTCCAGCTTAGGTCTAACAAGGTCTTTGACCATACATGGCATTTACAGCTGATATTTTCACCTGGAAACTTTGCAGGAAGATTGGATGCCTAAAAACAGAAGGGGAAGCTGCTGCTAATTATTTTTTCACTTCTTTGTTCTGGGATGCTGAGAAAAGATGCAGTCCTGCTGACCTAGCTGAGAGCAACTCAGTAAGTGCAGATCAGCAATCAAATCTGCTCTGTATGATTCAGTTCAACAGGAGGGAGAGCTACAAACAATAAAGCTTGATTTGATCATCGTCAGTTTTGATCAATAGCCTTCTTAAGGTGCAGTCACATTAGGGGAGGCTGTAATTTGGTTGATTCAGCAATCTCTGCTAATTTTTACAGTGCAGTTTACTTTTTTTCTAAAAAAGTTCCACATTTCCATGTAAACGTGAGTAAATTAAAATAAAACAGTTTTTGCTGGTAAACAAGATTAATGTGATTTAACATCTTGATTTGATGTCACCACGTATCTTAGTAAATAGATTATAAAAATTAGTTTTGTTAATAAGCTGCATTGTGTTTTATTTGAAAGTGTGGAAATTTGAATATGCCATGGATGTAAATGAGTAACAGAAATATTTCATTTGAGCAAGAAATGAAGGACCCATTCTGTCAAGACAAACTCAAGTTTTAATGTAGAGAATGAACAATGAAAACCAAGGTTATTGATGGAAGTACCAATGTGGAAAGAGAAAGAAATGATATGCTGCATGCAGAACACATGGGACATTTATGGACAACAAAAGCCAATTATAAAGGCAGGTATCGCTGATTTTATTGCTTAGAGTCACTGATCGAGAAGTGCTGTCTGCCCTATGAGTCTCTGAAATACACCAACCATTTCCTACAGAGTAGCAGCTGCAAGACCCTCTTGGACCAATTTGTCATTTCACTCTTGGCGCTTCAGTGTGAGGCAAGGTTGTAAGCCATTAATGAAATAAGGAACACTTTTACCACACCGTCAGGGAGCATCAAGGTGTGAGATGGCATTTATTGCATTAATGAAGTTCTTGCCATAGTAAATTGCTTCACTTTTTATTCTGGTAATCAATGATGTTCACGTAAATTATCAGGGCAACTGCTCTGTCCTTGCTTATCCTGCTGACGACAACCAGCATTTTTATGCCCCTCACTGCTCTGAAGGTCGTGAGAACTGACAGTCAGCAAACTGCTTAAGAAAGCTAAAAACAACTCTGCACTGGAAGCTGAGTCATGCACTGGCAGCATCCGTGAAGAGCTTAAATTCCTGCAACCGAATCGGCACTGAAAGTAACTTAAAAAGATCTCAAAAAATATTCTCCAAGTAACAAACAATATTGTCAATGAAAACAAAGCATGTTTGTATGTCTTGGAGCTTTATTGTACATTTAACATTACTTGTTGCAGAAGATTACTTTTGGCTAGGACATTTCAATGGAGAGTGAAGATTCGATCACATTAAAAACCAAAAAAGTTGCAAATGCTGTAAACCAGGAACGAAAACAGAAGTTGCTGGAAAAGGTTAGAAGGTCTGGCAGCATCTGTGAAGAAAAATCAGAGCTAACGTTTTAGGTCTGGTGACCCTGCCTCAGAATCTGTATGTTTTGAGGAAGGGTCACTAGACTTGAAACGTTAACTCTGATTTTTCTTCACAGATGCTGCCAGACCTTCTAACCTTTTCCAGCAACTTCTGTTTTTGATTCGATCACATTGTTGTGTGTCTGGAGTCACATACAGGTCAGAATCAGTCGAGGACAGGAGACTCCTTTCCTAAAGAATATGAATGAAACAGTTTTTTTTTTCTTTGACAATCTACTAGTTTCATGGTCCAACCAGGACCACTCAGCTCCAAATCCCGTTGTAGCCTTTGTCCTAACATGAACCAAAGAACTGAATTCCAGAGGTGAAGTGAGAATCGCTGCTCTCAGTTTCAAGGCAGTATTTGACCAATCGTGGTATCGTCACCTTAAGCATTCATTCCAGGCTCATAGTGTCAGCAATACAAGATGCACAGCAGCAAGAATCCTTCAGTTGTAATTTTCAAACCCATGACTTTTATTGCCTGGAAGCCCATGGGCATGGGAAAGCCACCACTTGCAAGTTACCCTCTGAATTCACACATCATTCTGACTTGGAACTATATTGCTATTCCTTCATTGTTGTTGGATCAAAATCCTGAAATTCCCTTACTAACAGCACTTGTGATGCACCTACACCACATGGACTGCAGCTAATGGCAGCCCAGCCCCATCTTCTCAATCAAAATTAGGGGTGGGCAATTACTACTCGTCTCATCTGTATCACTTTTTCATGAATAAATAAAAGAAATGCAAATATTAAGTGATAATGAAACATTTGTTGATGCTGTATAGCTGATGATTAAATACTAAGTCAAAGATCAACGTTTGCTCATGTGATAGTTCAGATTTTGTTTGCATCTTCATTGTATAAAACTGCAGGAATTCAGTAACATGGATGCTGCTGAAGTTGTCTTCCAAATAACTCAGCACTTTAATGTTGCTAGGAGGAAAGGATTAGGAAATGTACATTAGTTAATATGTCAAGTATTGCCAGTAATCCTCTTTTAATGTTTAATCGTAAATAGGTTTCATCTTGGCAGCACAGTGAAGGTCATTTTGCTGGCATAGAGGGGTGCTTTGTTATTATTTCTAGGTTTTTTTTTAACTTCTACATTGTCAATCATGTAATGCAAGTGCCTCTAATGGAATAGGTGAGACAGGCTACTCAAAAGAAAAATGCATTAAAGAGAATTTGAATCCCAACAAGTATATGAAGGCTTTACCTACAGACAGAATGTGCATCAATGTTCTCAATGCCGTACATGGACAACAGCATCATAAAGGTACTCAGAACATTGTGAAAAAGCATATATTTATGCATGCACAACAGTGACTATTGCTATGTTTTTATTAAAATAGCTTGTATAACAACATGTTGTTGTTGGCACAAGAAGAGGAGATTGTTCCTGGATTTGGCACCAGTGCCATAGCAGATAGCAATAACTGAATCTCAGCCTAAATATCTTGACAGAGCTACCTGACAATTAGATTTATAAAGTTAATCTTGAGTAATGTCTGATGGCTACATTGTGGAAAGAAGTATGAGAATTGATATTTCTTTCAAATGAGGCCAACATTCTAAGATGTGTTAATTTTTAACAGCAAATTGATTGAGTAATTGACTGAAGTTTGAAGTCTTCAAGTGCTGGAATCTGGGTTTAATTAAATTCAGCACAAATGATGCAATTCGCTACTTTTTTGCTGGCCTACATAACATGTTAAATAAAATGACTTTTCATGTCCTTTTAACACAGGCCCAAGTGTGCAGCATTGCTTCTGAGTCAACTATAAATCGATAGTCGATCGTCAGGTTTCAAACAAAAAGGGCACAACATGGCTGATTGGTTAATAAATGTATCATACAAGTGTAGTATGGCTGGTAAGGGCAAAACCCATCTACGTTTATGGCACATTGTCGGAGAGCTACAAACCTGTTGGGGACAATATACCAGTATGGTTTAATAATTGGATAACAAGCAGGGAGCAGAGAATATGAATAAACAGATCATTATCAGAATGAAAAAAAGAAAGATCTGGAGAAACTGTTTCAGAGATAGTAGGAACTGCAGATGCTGGAGAATCTGAGATAACAAGGTGTAGAGCTGGATGAACAGAGCAGGCCAAGCAGCATCAGAGGAGCAGGAAGGAGCTTCCTGCTTCTCTGATGCTGCTTGGCCCGCCCCGGTCAACCAACCCCACACCTTGTTATCTGGAGAAACTCAACAGGTTTGGCAGTATCTGTGGAGACAAAATGTATCGATTCCCATGTCTCTTCTTCAGAACAGCATTGTAGGCTATTACTAGTTGTAGAACAAGGATCTATGCTAGGTCTATAGCCTATCACAATCTATAGATGTGGTTTAGATGTGGGGACCAATTGTAATATTTTCAAATTTGTTGATGATGGGTGGAAACTTAAATTGTGAAAAAAGAGCAAGAAGGCTTCAACAGGACTTTGACAGGCAAAGTGAATGGGCACAAAAATTGCAGGTGGAATCTCATGTAAGTAATTGTAAAATTATTGTAATAATAGTAATTGTAAAATAATTGTAACAATGTAAAATTATTCACTTTGGTAGAAAAATTAAAGGAAGAATAGACCTTAAATACTAAGAATTTGGGAAGACTGGTGTCCAGAGGGAGCAGGGTTCTTTGTTCATGAGTCATGAAAGGTTATCACGCAGGCGCAGCAAATAATCAGAAAAACAAATGACAAAGTTTTCTTCATCACAAGGGGATTCGAGTGCAGGAGCAAAGACATCTTGTTGCAATTGTATAGAGCCTTGGTGAGTCCTCAGCAGGTGTGTTATGTACAGTTTTAGTCCCTTTAAGTAAGAAGTTATATTGTTGCCACAAAGGTACCTGATTAATTACTTGGATGACAGGATTATTCTCATGAGGAGAGATTGAGCAAACTGGATCTGCATTTTCTAGAGTTTTAAGGAATGGGGAATTATCACTATGATACTTATTAAATTCTTGCAGGACATGACATGGTGGATGTAAATAACGTGGTATGCCTTGGCCAGTAAATTTAAAACCAGGAGAAATGATTTGAGATGAGACAGCATGGCTCAGTGGTTAGCATTGCTGCCTCACAACACCAGGGACCAGGGTTTGATTCCAGCCTCAGGTGACTGTGTGGAGTTTGCACATTCTCCCCGTGTCTGTGTGAGTTTCCTTTGGGTGCTCTGGTTTCCTCCCACAGTCCGAAGATGTGCAGGTTAGGTGGATTAGCTGTGGGAAATTGCCCATAGTGTCCAGGGATGCGTAGACTAGGTGAATGAGTCGTAGGAAATACCGAGTTACAGGGATGGGGTGGGTGGGGAGGGGCGGGGTGGGTGTTGGCGAGTGAGTCTGAGTGTGGTGCTCTTTAGAGAGTCAATGTGGACTTGATGCAGTGGATGGCCTGCTTCCACACTGTAGGGATTCCATGAGGAGGAATTTCTCCACTTTGATAATCTTTAGAATTCTCTGCCACAGAGTGCAGTGGAAGCTCAATCATTGAGCAGCTTCAAGAGAAAAATCAATAAATTTCGGGAGACCAATGGTATAAAGCAATAAGGTAGATAGTCAGCCATGATTTAATTAAATAGTAGAGCGGGCTTGTCGGGATGAATAGCCCACTTATGTTCCAATGTTTCCATGGGCAAGAGGAGATGCAACTTTACCTAAGACCTCACCTGGGAATACCTGAAATATAACGGATTGAGAAAAGTAAACACACAATTTGTAACTAGGTGTTAAATTTTGTTTTCGCGATAAAGAGATGAGAAGAGAATTTCAGACATTCAGCCTCTTTAAAATATTTAAATGAGTTGTCCGCTGGCCAGTGTTAATTATAAACCAGTTCTGAAGAAGAGTCACTGGACCCAAAACATCAACACTCTTTTCTCTCCACAGATGCTGCCCGACTTGCTGAGTTTATCCAGCAATTTCTTTGTTTTTGGTGTTAATTATAAGTTAATTGGAATAATAGTAATTGTAAGATAATTTTTAAATTATTCACTGTGGTAGAAAAACAAAAGGAAGTGTGAATAGTTCTTAAATACTGAGAATTCGGGAGGGTTAGTGTCCCTAGGGAGCAGGGTTCTTTGTTCATGAGTCATGAAAAGTTATCACACAGGTGCAGCAAATAATCAGAAAAGCAAGTGATAGAGTGTTCTTCATCAAAAGGGGATTCGAGTGCAGGAGCAAAGACATCTTGTTGCAATTGTATAGAGCCTTGGTGAGTCCTCAGCAGGTGTGTTATGTACAAGTGATAGGCATTTGCTAGGGGTTCACACGCATACATTCTAGTAAGTAGGAACAGGATGTCTGAATTTCATATTTAAACAGAGTGCATGATGTTGCAGACCTTCTTCAGTTGTAGTGGAGTTGCATCTGAAATTTTGTTTGCACTTCAGTCCCAGGTTCCTAACCTTTGATCACCTGGTGGAGAGAGAAGCAACATGATTGGGAGATCTCCACAGAGACCCTGAACAAGGAGTTGAAGTAGTGGACAGTCAAGACAATCATTCAGCCTGACTGTCTTCCTGTATTCAATGGCCGCATCCATGCTTCAGTGTCCTCTGAAAGGCAACAAGAATTGTTCGCCAGTGCCCTTGAGATCTTTCATGATCGCTAGGCGTTGATGTGATGGAAGTGCATCATCAGCACCAAGAATACCATACCAGAAAGTATTTTCAGAGAGTCTGCCCACAATACATAGAGCTATCTGTGCATGTACAGTTTGACACACTTGCACAAACAACTTCCTTGTTCCAAGTGGTAGCCAGTGACCAGTGGGATGCCACAGGTATCAACGCTTGGACACCAGCTACTCACAATATATAAATGATTTAGTTGAGTGAATGAAATGTAATATTTCCAAGTTTGCAAATAACACCAAGTTAGGTGGATAAGTAAAATGTGAGGAGGATACAGAGATGCTGATTTGGACAATTTGAGTTAGTGGGCAAATACATGGCGATGAAGTATGATATGGATAAATGTGAGATTATCCACTTTGGTGGGAAACAGAGGAAAACAGTTTATTATCTGAATAATAACAGATTGGGAAAGGGGGAAGTGCCTTTATACACCAGTCGCTGAAAGTAAGCATGCAGGTGCAACAGGTGGTGAAGAAGGCAAATTTGGCCTTCATCATGAGACGATTTAAGTAGGGGAGCAGAGGTGTCATGCTTAAATTCTGTAGGGTCTTGGTGAGACTACGCCTGGAATATTGTGTGCAGTTTTGGCCACCTTACCTAAGGAAGGATGTTCCGGCTATGGAGAGAGTGCAATAAAGGTTTACCAGACTGATTACTGAAAAGACAGGATTGATGTCTGAAGAGAGATTGGATCAGTGATGATCAATGATTCACTTGAGTTTAGAAGAGTGATCGGGGATCTCGTAGAGACCTATAGAGTTCTAACAGGACTAGACAGGATAAACAGGTTCCTGGCGACCAAGCAATCCAGTACCAGGGAGAAAAGTCGAAGGATACGTTGTAAACCATTTATGACTGAGACGAAGAGAAATTTCTTCACCCAGAGAGTGATGAACATATGGCTGAGACCATAACATTGAATATTTTCAGGAAGCAGTTAGATATAATTCTTAGGGATAAAGGGATCTAAGGATGTGTAGAGTAAGCAAAAACAGGGTACTGAATCGGATGATTATCTATGATCACATTGAATGGTGGAGCAGGCTCGAAGGGCTGAATGGCCTACCCCTGCCCCTGTTTGCAGTGTTCAGCCCCTCTGAAGCGAATACTCTGCTATATCAGACATAAGATTATTCTAAAATTGCTACGCAAAGCTGCAAGAGGTCTATGGACAACTCTGAGCACAATAAACTGCAAGCTGTTTGTTCACGGCTGAACACGTGCCCTGGGCTAATGTTATAGTTGTAAAAATATCATTGAGCTGCCACGTATCATTTACCCACCCTACATAGTAGTAAGTTTGATTGAAATATTGATTAAGAAATTATGTTCATCATCAGACATATACTGGCAATGGTTAACTGTGCTGGAAATGAAATAGGTTCTTTGTTCAGATCTTGATTTCTAAAGAATCATTACTGAAAGAACCCTTATTATGTGAACCAGCAGATTACCCTTCATTTTGCACTGGAGATGGATCAGATTATTCATCATTCTGGAATTACCTCCATTATAGTCTCACTTATCTACATTAAACTTCTTTAATCAAATAAATGTCTTCTGGGTAACTCTACAGATGGTGTGACATGAAACAATTTATTGTTCACAATTTTATGTACATTTTCCCATTTTACTGGATATTTTGTCAGAAAGTAGAGGCTGCCTAAGATCAGAAAAACAATTCTAAGCTTTGTCCTTAAACTTCTGGTCCCTTTGAACTTTCAGAAATGGTTGCTATCTGGTCAGATTTACATTTATCATTGCTGCTTTTCATTGCATTAGAATGCAGGAATGACGTGGATTGATTTGGTAGGAGGACAGGATAGCAAAGAATGAGAAATTTGTATCTCATTTAACGAGTATGTGATTATAAATGTACATAGAGATGTAGTGTAAACCAACATATAAATAATATTGAGATTTGTTGGTAATATATTAAGTCATTGTTTCAATTTTACTTGAAGAACTTGGCCATATTTTTAGTTGGAAAAGGGAAAAATAGGGATACTTCACATGTACCATTTGGATAGAAATCATTGTACCGTTGTTGCATTGGGTGTGCATTTAACTGTGTTGACCATATAAAGAGAATATGCAATGTTTCTACATCTGCTAACAGAGATCAAAATTCAGTGGCCTCATATAAGCTTCTTCGAAGGATGAATGGTTGGTTTACAATGAACAAAAAAAGTAGACACCGTAGGGTGGAGCATAAAGGAAGAAATGAGAAATTGTCAGGAAGGCATGGCAATCATCATGGGATATTTTAATCTACATATAGATACATTCTGATAAATAAGAACAATTCCAAGAAATAGACTCACCATCCGTGATTAACTAGAAATGTTAGGGATAGAATTTAACTTAAAGAGAAAGCATATGATTGTGCAAAGAAAGTGGCAGATTAGAATGAGAAAATAAGACAGCAAAGACTGATAAAGAAAATAATAAATTGGGAAAAGTTAGAGTACAAGAGAACAGATAGTTAGAAGTTCTGTGAATGTTTAAAGAAAACAGACAGTTGACAAAGTCAGCATTTGTCCTATAAAGAGTTAGATTGGAGAATTAATAATGAGAAATTAAGAAATGATAGAATTGACCAGGAATTTCTGTGGGAGAAAAGGATGAGAGGAAGGTATTTGCAAGGGAGAGTACCATTTCTGGATTATCCGTCTTCTGACCAACCCTCAGGGTGGTGAATTAAGAAAGGGAGCCAATTTATCGCTCCTCATCTGGGCGATTGACCATTTGGAATATCAAACTCTCCCACGAACTTTTCATAATAGCCTCGTAGCAATCACATTTTACATAATTCCTCCAGTTTATTACCACAGTTGCCCAAAATTTGCTTTAATTCTATTCATGATGAAACCTTAATAGCTGACAAATTTACTTGCAGCTCTACTCTACTGTTGTAAAATCTAATTCTTGAAATCATTACAACAATAAATCCATGCAATCAATCTAATTTTGAGCTTATAGAATTATATTTTCAACTCAATATATGCCTGAACCTCAAAAAATTTGAAAGTACCATTGTTGTTCCACTAAGTTATATGTTTTTCTTGGCGACATGCCTGTGGGCTCTAAGCTTGTGTTGCCAAAAGCAATTGCACAACAAGACACAGAGACTCCTACATGTGGGGTACAAATCTAGGTACAAACAGGGAAATCAATGTGCCATGCAAAAGATGTGAGAGGGCATGTGATACCTTTTAAACTTTTAATTAATTAATTGATGTCATCAGTCATCCATTTGACATACATTATTTCCTGACTTTTCTCGAGATCAATTCAAGCTATTATTGTTGGATCAAAAACAAAGTTGCTGGAAAAGCTCAGCAGGTCTGTATTCTGTAGCTGCATTTCCCCAAGTTGCCAGATCCAGTGACCCTTCCTCAGAACTGATCAGTAAAGAGTCACTGGACCCGAAACGTTAACTCTGTTTTTTCCTTCACAGATGCTGCCAGACCCGCTGAGCTTTTCCAGCAACTTTGTTTTAGTTCGTGATTTACAGCATCTGCAGTTCTTTCTGCTTTTATTATTGTTGGATTCCTGAGAAACAGTTAACTTCTGTAAACTCTCCATGAGTATTGGTACCTGATCTGAAGGTGGCCTGACAGAGGGTTAGTTTAGCTCAGTTGGCTGGATAGTTGGTTTGCGAAGCAGTATGAGGTCAAGCAGCGTGGGTTCACTTCTCATCACAAGCTGAGGTTACTATGAAGGAATCTCCTTTTCAACCTCTCCCCTTGCCTGATGTATGGTGACTCTCAGGTTAATTCACCACCAGCTGTTTCTGTCTAATGAGAGAGCATCCCTATGGTCTGGTAAGACTATGGTAACACAAGCCCAAAGCAATGACAGAAAAGTGAAGAGTAAAAATAAAGTGACTTCAAAAAATGTACCAAGTCTCATCTTGTATTCAAATTTACTGTTCCTCAATGCAGTTTGGATTGAGGGATTGAGGGGAACCTTGATCAAGGAAGAATTCTTTTCTTTTCCACTTTTCCATTTTATATGGTGAATTTGCTAAAAATCAGCCATTGTCATGGCTGCTCAAGTCTGAATTTCAAATTTCTTCATTTTTACAACAAAGGAGAATATGTCTAGAAAGATTAGTTGGGGAAAAAGGAAGAGGACAAGAATAAATATTGGAAGCTAACAATCCTGTCAAACCAGAAATGAAATGATGCCATTAACATCTTTAAATAAAAACTTGGCTTGATTGATGGACAGAAATAAACTTTGATGAATTCTTCCTCACCTTGTGCCCTTCCAATTCTGTAGCTGCATTTCCCCAAGTTGCCATCATATCCCAGTTTGCCATTTATATTTCCCTTCTATCCCTAAATGTCATTGTTGTCATTCTTTCTTCCATCTCAGTGCTACTGATCCTCCCCAATAGCTAACTTTACCTGATGCTATCCAATTACTGCAAAAGAACATTTCACAAATCAGCAACAACTCCAGTAGAGTATCTGAGACACCTACATTGCAAACATAGAAGCTTTATGAGATGTTTGAAATATAATGATCTGTTAGGAATAATTACCTCCACTGTCTAGCTTGAATATTCTTTCCCTACCAGTCAGCAATAGACTGACTGAGAATTCCTTCAAATGGTGTAAACCTCAACCTAAAGTCAGAACAGCCATAGGTAACAATGTGTTGTTCATTATTTTATAGTAGGTGTTGTGGGGAAGGAAAACGTTAAGGCCATTGCCAGTCTACAGCTCTGTGCTGTGAAGTGTCAGGAAGCGGATGTCTACAGTCTCTCACACACAGCAAGTTCACATCATTAGTGAGAGATTAACAAGGAAAAACCAACTATTTTCACATGGGAGGAGGAAAATGAAAGTCAGAAGGGTAAGTCACCACCCTGAGCTACTTTTAGCAACCAGTGACAGGGCAACATTGATGAAGGTTTGGACATAGCTTGTCAACCCAACCACTGAAGCAGAATGTCGAATGTGTTTGAAAGAAACCCCAAGGAATAAAGAATAAATAAAATGGACTGAAACTGTGATTTTATTATTGAAGATTGGTTTTCCAGTCACTTACAGTCAATGGGTGGAAAGTCTAGCTCACAACTTTAAGCCTTTTTTCTATTTTTTGTTCTAATTTAAATGAAATAATTTAAACAGTATCTCCATATCACACTGGTTACTGAAAGCCTGGGAAACTCATTAAAAGGTACAGATCTTTATTCAAAACTTCAGTGCGTTTCATTTTTTTGTGTGCACAACGAGAGGTTATGTTTTACATCAGAAAGTAATAAGCCTTAAAACCAGTTGTAGTAAATGAACAATTTTGTGTTTAGTAGGATAGAAATTTGTTACCATTGAATGATATTTTATTTTTTCGCTGTTCCAGCCTTTTAAAAAGTAATTTTCTGAATATAAAATGAGAAATGAAAGCATGTTGTATTATCTGTGCTCCATAGACAAACATTTTCAAAGTAATTGCTAATTCTCATGGTGTTTTGTGAATTGAATCCACATCTGTCATGTTCTTTACCCTGTAACTTGCCTTAAGGAGAATATAGATAATCTATCTCCCAGGACAGACCAGACACAGTGTTGCATGCTGGCAATTATCGTACATGTCATATCAAATGAAGAAAACTGTGGTATAAATTCACTTAAAATGCACAAACAGTGGAAAACTCTGAATTGCCTTTTGCTGGGGTGAGTTTTCTAATAAAAAGGATGGCATGTTGGCTTCATGACCATAGGTCTCCAAACAAAAAATTCAGTTTTGGTATGTTGAACAGGGAATGAAGCAGCTTAAATCGGCCCTGATTATTTCTGACTACAAGAGATTTTAAGTAAAGGAGAGGATTTGGAAAACAATGAGAGCATGAGTCACACAGAAGATTTGGCACTTTTTCTTTCCTTTCGGAATCCTGCTTCTCTGAAGAGATTCAACAGGTTTGAAGTTCTTCTTGGGTGGTATCACATGGTCTGTGTGTTATGCATGTCATCCAAAGTTCTGATCTATTCGAGTCAATCTAAGTGAGCATTAGCTCAAGACGTCTCATGAAATGTTGATATGATTGCAGCCATATTGTTCACCAGCCAAGATAACCCTCCACTCTCCTCTATGTTTCTGTTTGATTTAATTGCATTTTCTTTCAGACTTTTTCCCTCTCCCTCCAGTTTTCTTTACCTCAGTGACATAAAGGAATCAATGCAAAGTGAGGTAGAGGGACCAGTGCAGTTTAATTCAAAACAGGCTTTTCCACCAAAGTGAACCCGTCGATTTCCTTCACACTATGATAATCAAATAAGAAGACTCACAACAAAAGACAAATCATAGTACTGCGATGTTGTAAATGTGAAATAAATTCAGAAAATGCAGAAATTACTCAGCTGGTCAGGCAGTATCTGCAGAGAAAGAAACAGAGCTAAAGTTTTAGCTCAGTGACCTGTCAACAGAAAATAAATGTTTTCTATTAAACCAGAAAAACGAGAGATAGCAATTCATTAGCATCTTCAATATAGGAAAATGTCCCAAGGTGCTTCAGGCAGAATATTATCAGACAGAAGTTGACAGAGCCACACCAAGTCAGGTGACCAAAGGTTCAGTCAAAGAAGTAAATTTTAAAAAGTGATCATTTTAAAATTACAATTTTACATGGAGGCGATGGCCTTGTGGTATTGTTGCTAGACTATTAATTCAGAAACTCAGCTAATGCTCTGTGGACCAGAGTTCAAATCCTGACATGGCAGATGCTGGAGTTTGAATTCAACTAGAAAAATGTGGAAATAAGAATCGACTGATGACCATGAAACCATTGTCAATTGTTGGAAAAGCCCATCTGGCTCACTAATGTCCTTCAGGAAAGGAAATCTGCCATTATCACCTGGTCCAGCCTACATGTGACTCTAGACCACAGCAGTATGTTTGGCTTTCAACTGCCCCTGGCCCCTAGGATTCACTTAGATGTATGAATCGCTATGAAGTCACAAAAAAGGATTAAAACTGATCGGACCACCCAACATCGACCTAGGCACCAGAAAAGACAACAGCAGAAACAGTCCTATATCATCTCAGGGCCAATGCCAAAATGGGGAGATCAGTCTCACAGAAGTAGTCAAGCAACAGCCATCATACTTATGGAATCATACCTTACAGACAATACCCTAGACATCACCGTCACCATCCCTGGATATGTCCTGTCCCATCAGGAAAGACTCAGCAGTGGTATACAGTCTGGAGGGTGTTGTCCTGGGAGTCCTCAACATTGACTCTGAGCCCCATGGAGACTCATGACTTCAGGTTAAACATGGGCGAGGAAACCTCCTGCTGGTTACCAAGTACCGTTCTCCCTCGGCTGATGAATCAGTACTCCTCCATGTTGAACAACACTTAGAAGAAGCACTGAGGGTGGCAAGGGCACAAAATGAACTCTGAGTGGGGGATTTCAATGTCCACCACCAGGAGTGGCTTGGCAGCAGCACTACCGATCGAGCTGATCGGATCCTAAAGGACATAGCTACTAGACTGGGTCTGTAGAAAGTGGTGAAGGAACCAACAAGAGGGAAAAGCATACTTGACCTCATCCTTACCAATCTGCCGGCTGCAGATGCATCTGTCCAAGATGTATTGGTAAGATTAACCACTGCAGAGTCCTTGTGGAGACAAAATCCCGCCTTTGCAGTGAGAATAACCTCCATTGTGTTGTGTGGCACTATCACCATGCTAAATGGAACAAACTTTGAACAGATCCAGCAATTCAAGGCTGGGCATCCATGAGGCACTGAACTAAATGACAGAGATTATAACATCTTAGAGAAATTATCAATTTTGTGGTTATTACATATTGTTATTGAATAAACAAACGCATTTCAATGATAGTCACACGACACCTGATTAGACCCCAATAGGTTTATGACCTGACGAAAGACCAGCGCTCCGAAAGCTTGTGACTATAAGCTGGTGTCGTGTGACTTCTGACCTTGTCCACCCCTATCCAACATCAGCACCTCCACATCTTAGTTCAATGATTTAGAATATTTATTTTAATAATGAGAAGTCTCTAAGCTAATCATAAAATTCAGATATCTTTTCCACTTTAACGTCAACATCTTTGCTACATGACTTCTTCAGTTTAGGAACGCTCATTTATATCTCATACCTATCTTTATTAATTCTGATCCAGATCTCCCCACTTTACTTGAATACTTCTACACTTTTTCATTTTTAACTTAAGTCTTTCCCTGTTACTGTTATTGTCTTCGTTCAGCTAGGATGTATCACAAAAAAAAGTAAGTGATGTGCAATTTTTGATGCAAAGTTTCACTGATTAACCTGATTTCCATAAAGTCCTTCTTCCTTGCTTACTTTTTTTGGACAACATGGAACAAATCCTCCATTCGAAACTTGAGAAAACCTGACTTGTGCATGTTAGAGCTTGCAGATTACACAACCGACTCATTGTGAGTTTTTTCTGGTCATTTTTTTTCTTCGTACTGAGAATGTGAGCATCGCTAGTTAAGTCAGAACTTATCTCCAATCCCTCAGTGTGCAGTTAAGTGTCAACCGCATTGCTGTGGGTCTGGAATCACTTGTAGGTCAGACCAAGTAAGGATGTTAGTGAACCAGACGGGTCAATTGTTTCTAGAGACGGCAAAAGCCTTTGAGCCACTGTGCTCATAGATGCTACATAAAGCTGTCAGGGCTTGGATGATCTGCAGGACTAATTTTGATCGCCATTGGTGGAGGTGGGTGGATTGCAATTGTATCTGTTGGGAACGGCTGTATTGACAAGATCTTTTACAGCCTATCATTATTTACATGTCTAAAGTTTCAAAATGGATTACCTTTGAAAAAAATTCTGGGGCTAACTTATGTTTTGCTTTCTCATGCTTCAGAAATGTCGCTCCTTTTTTCTGCTTCTTCTTTCTATGCCATGCATTGATTTCTTGACAGTAAAATTGCTGTCGGGCTGTAAGACTCTGCTTTCTAAATGACCCAAATATGAGTTATCCATACATTTTCTTTACCTCCTGTGGTAAAACATTAAGTGACTATTGAAAGCCATGTACTCGTTAGGATGAGAGAAAGGAACATTTGTTCAGAGAATCCGTTCCATAAACAGTAAAACATTTTTGTTTTGCTGCTGTTCATCAGCTTCAGGAGTGAAGGTGAGGGTTTAGCCTGAGGTGTGGAAGAAATGAGTACCAGCTTCTCTCCCCCATGGTTCACAGCTCCTAAATCCAGAACACAAGCTCCTTTATAACTGAGTTTAGAGTCAGCAAGACCAACAGAGAATGCTGCAAATGTGCTGTCAAATCAGATATTAGGGTCAAACTGGGAACTGATCCTGACTGAAAGTGAAACAGCAGCTTTAAGTTTCCAGTCTGGAAATGACTGTGGCCGCTACGGTTTGAGAATCTGGTCCAAGATGGCAGCAGAATAGCAAAGCCACGTGTGGGCACTTGCCTGGGGATCATCCACTCCCATCTGCTGTTTTTCTGTTTTTTCTTTTGACTTCTGCTATTTTTCTTTTGTTTATTCCTTTTATTTTTCTTTTCTTTGGTGGGTTAGTCTGCAGCATTGGTGCGGCAGTGAGAGTTGGCCATGCGCAAAGTGGCAGCAGCCTTCCAGCAGTGGGAGGCAGCGTTGGCACTGACAGCAGCAAGGACTTCCTCCTGGCATTCAGGGTCAGTTCCTCCGGTTAGTCGGAGGCGACTGCAACGGACTCTTCAAGATGGCAGTGTTGATGGCGCGACATCTGCAGCCGGAATGGGGTTATTGGCATGGCGGAGGCCTGGCCTGGCAGCAGAGCTAGGAACTCCTGGTTGCAATAGGCTCAGAGCAGGGATTCCTGGTGTGGTGAAGTGGCAGCTGCAGTGGTGGCAGCATGGTATGCTTGGAGCAAAGCCTCCTGGCATCATGAGGCGGCAGCGGAGCCAGGGACTACTAGTTGTGGTCGCGGTAGTCACGGAGCGGGGAATCCTGGTTATCGTCAAGGTAGCAGTGGTGGAGCCTGCTGGTTGTGGGGTGAGTGTAGGTTTGGCATGGTGCACCCAGCAGCAAAGTGACTAAGACATGGTGCCTAAAGAGTGGTGACTCCTACAAGGCAGTGGAGGACTCTCTTTAAGTTATATCTTTTTACTCTTCCTATTCTTAAACAATCAAAATTATAGTGACAGCCAAAGCTTTTCACTGTATTTTACTATATTATTCACTGTAAAATGCAAGGGACAAAAATAAATCATTCATTCATTCATTCAAAAAAGTGCTCAAGAGAGCTTTAATTATCTGTGATCCAGAAGGCAGGAAATTTAATCATACACAGAATATTTTTGCTTGCATTTTTCTGTGGCTCATCTCTTTCTCTCTCATAGTGCACTCAGGTGGAGGGTGATATCCCTGACCTTAAATTGCTTAAACTATCTTATCAGCACAGGAACGCTTTTCTTGTGTTACCGGTTGCCTGGTCTTTCTTACTACTCTGCCAGGTGACCATCGTTTGTATCAGTTTGATCGAGGTACGCTACAACAGTTATGTCGGTGTATAATTAAACCTATTACAGTAGGAATGTTGCTGTGCCAAGGTTAAAACAAAAGCAAATTTATCTAATTGATGAGTGAAGGACACTCTTGAGTATCTGACAAATTAAGTGGTGCACTGTTGCAACTGAGCAGTGGATAACTGTTGCCACCTGATACTCAATTGGTCATGTACAATGGTAAAATTTATATTGTGATAATGTAGTTGTGTCATGTATTGGTTCAAACTTTAAAGGCAAACTCATGTAATAATATAGCAAACACACAGTTGGACTTCAGCAACATTCTTAAGAGTAAGATATTTAGCATTCCAAAGGCTTCCCAAATTCAGCAGTTGTAATATTGTTGCTGGATTGGTAGCTGCATGCCAATTTCATATTAGTTATCATAGATTGTGTGTTCATCGAGATTAGGATTATCACTCCTTGCATTTAGTATCACATTCAACACAAGTAAGATACAGGATGAAATACTTAACATTAACATCATAAAATCATTCCTGTTTGCATCAGCATGAATTTACTGTACATCCACTTTATGGATTCTCTAATTTAAATTTAGCAATTCAATGCTAATTATTATAATTATGAATTTAACAGTATTGTGATATTGCAAGCCCATGAGGAACTGAGATGTAACTGTTCCAAACTTATTGCAATCATGATATTTCTACTGAGTTAAAAATAAGGTGGATGTTCAATTTATTGGATTGGAATTTACTGGGAATATAAGTGAAGATAAAATATTTGTGAAGAATAATAATAAGCAGTTCTGGACATTAACAAATAGGCTTCAGTTCCACATAAGGGATCCCATAATACCCCTAAGGTCAATTTTTATTGACTGTTTTATTGAAAACTGGCAATTGCTGACATGCTGCATCCTGTTAAATTTTATTTTTCTTTTTAGGTCTATATTTTACTGAACTTTTCTTAAAGATATCCAAAATTTTCTAACATAAATCAGAAAATGACTGGTCATTTACTTAGAAGTACAGTTAACGTTCTAATTTACTGTATTAAACAAATAGTTTTGCACCAAATCTTTATCTATTAAAGGGAACACATATTATTTCAATATCTATAATTTGATATAACAAGCATGGGGCTGGATGAACACAGCAGGTCGAGCAGCATCATAGGAGCATGAAAACTTGACGTTTCGGGCCTAGACCCTTCATCAGAAAATCTCTGATACAATATCTATAATTTGATAATGCTTTTACTAACAGTGAGGATGTAAGTAATCAAATGTGCTTCGATTCATCCACCATTTATCTTTGTGATGAATTCTACACGCGCTGTTTGTTCCAGCCAACTTCCTAATTTACTAAACTTTCAGTCTTTGCTGACTGACAGTGACATTTTTGTTTTGTTTAGGGAGCTAATACCCATATCACATGCCACCACCACAAAAAAATTAAGTAATAAATCAAGGTGTAATGTTTGGGGCAACACCAAGTTTAGGTTTTAATGAAAGGGGAAAAAAAGTTATTTGCATTTTTAAGCACTTCTCACAGTCTGAGGGTGTACCAAACTGATCTACAATCAATGAATGGTGTACTCGGAAAACCAGTAAAATTTGGGAATAATGCATACTGATCTGACTTATTTTGTATACCTCAGAACAGTACTCCAGTATGACCAGTACATTCATTTTCAGGTATTACCAGTTTTCTTTTATTGGTTTCCCCTCTGGGGTTTGAAGTGGAGTCACTGTTTCACTTTATGGAAGATAACTGTGAATTTGCACACAGCAAGGTGATAATGACCATTGGAATATACACTTTTACTGGGATTAAAAGATAAATACTGATCAGGGCATACCAGAGAGAACTTCAAAATAAAACAAAGAATGGTAGTTGCTGGCAATCTGAAACAAAAACAGAACTGCAGGAGAAACTCAACAGATCTGGCAGCATCTGTGGAGAGAAGTCATGGTTAAAGTTTCATGTCCAGTGACCCTTCTTCAGAACATCACTGGACTCGAAACATTAACTCTACTTTCTCTCCACAGATGCTGCTAGACCTGCTGAGTTTCTCTGGCAATTTATGCTTTTGTTCCAGGGAGAACTCCTGGTTCTGCTTCAGAACTTGTGCCATGGTATACTTTACGTATCAAAGTCGAATGTGGTCTCATTTTAACAGGTCATCCAAAAGATCATATTTCTGCCAGTGCAACATTCCCTCACCACTGTGGTGTCCAAGATCAGAACTCATATGACACCAGGTTATAGTCTGACAGGTTTATTTGAAATCACAAACTTTTGGAGCGCTGCTCCTTCGTCAATTCCCCTGACAAAGGAGTAGCGCTCTGAAAGTTTGTGATTTCAAATAAACGTATTGGACTATAACGTGGTGTTGTGTGACTTCTGACCTTGACCACCCCAGTCCAACACCAGCACCTCCACATCACTGGATTGTCAGCATCCTCAAGAATTTGAAATAGGCCTTGAAATCATAATCATTTGAGGTCAAGATGAGAAAACCTCATGTGAGCCATGGTTATCATTCAAAACAATTCCTGTAGTTTTTGAGGATGATGGAGGGCACATGGAGCTCTGTCTGCAGCTTTCAAATCCTACAAAAGCAAGTCAACACAGTTTTTAAACATTCATTTATGGGATGTGGCTTCAGCAGCATTAATTGCCCATCTTTTGTTGCTTGGAGAAGATGGTGGTGAGCTGTCTTCTTGAATTGCTGTAGTCCTTGCACTGGTGGGACACCCACAGTACTAGTAGGGAAGAAATTCCAGGACCTTGATGTAGTGATAGTGAAGGAACAGCTATAAAGTTTTCAGGTAGCAAGGTGTGTGTCTTGTAGGGTAAATTGCAGGTGATGGTGTTGCTTTGCATCCATGTGTCACATATTTGCCACATATCAGTCACAGGTTTGAAAGGTGCTGTCTGAGGATGCTTGGTGAATTTCTGCAGTGCATCTTGTAGATGGTGCACACTGCTGCTACCATTTGTAGGTAGGAGATGGAATGAATGTTGAAGACAGTATATGAGGTGCCAATCCACTTAGATAGATGGAGGATATTCAATGAGAGTCCTGATTTGTGCCTTGTAGATGGTAGACAGACTCTGGGACAAACATGGTAAATTGATTTAATTTGAATACTGTGAAATTGCAGAAATGATGTTTGATGTGTAGGAAGGTATTTTTGGAGCCTAACAGGATCAAAGAGTTCCTTTGAACATATTAGCATTGACTAGCTCACGCAAGATTTTGATAGAGTGTAAAGAGATTGGAAGATAATTTCAAGAAGCAATTGATTGTTGATTAATAGACATTTTCTTGTTACATGCCTGTGATTGAAAGTGATTGGTTTCTAATGTATTTGGACAGGGAGCAGAATTCTATGTCTGTATAAGCCTCATTGAACGAAGAATATTGTTCAGGCTTGAAAGACGAATTCATGACAGCAATTTCTGCATTGGAAGAGATATGAATATTCCATTTGAGATTGGGGAGATAGTAAGCC
Organism: Ginglymostoma cirratum; assembly: GCA_024137785.1. Taxonomy (NCBI): domain Eukaryota; kingdom Metazoa; phylum Chordata; class Chondrichthyes; order Orectolobiformes; family Ginglymostomatidae; genus Ginglymostoma; species Ginglymostoma cirratum. The sequence continues at coordinate 33,407,450 of JAHRHZ010000289.1, read as the reverse complement.
GAAGATTACTTCAAAGGCTTGCAAATAATCAATAAAGAGAAACTAAGCAATAGGTGTGGTGCGCACATTCAATCTGCATAATTAGTTGCACAGTCAGGGATACCATTAGGTTAATGAGATCTAACCAATATAAAATTTCACTTAGGGGTCCTATGAATACCAGGTTCTGCTGTAACATTGCAGTATTTTAAAGTGCAGCAACATTCCCTCTCAAACCTTAATTCACTTTAATAACATAACTTGTTTCACACATCAGTAGCTGGAGATTCATTATGTAGTCTAACTTTGAAAATGTAATTATGTTTGGCTGTGCTTTAGCCGCTACATTGTGATTGTATTTTCATACATGAATTGATAAACAAATGTAATCTATTAATGTGTGAAACACTGAGGGATAATTTGTCTTCATGTTGTGTGCTCAGGATGCAGTACAAGTACTTCTGCTCTTTATTACAAATCAGTATAGTAGGTACATGCCTTATTTGGATAAGTAACAAATGCTGGTTATTAACCTCCTATGGGGAGGTTACCGCAGTTAGTTGACTGCAGTTGTTCATTCTGGGGCACCCTGGGATAAAATGAATTGGAATTGGATTGAGGGTAGGAATAGAATTTTTCACCATGGCATTTCTATTCAGCAACGAGTTTGACCCTAAGAAACAAAGAATTAGGAACAGGAGTGTATCATTCAGCCCCTCAAACCAGCTCTGCCATTCCAATATAATCATTGATTGATTGTAGGCTGAATTCCACATTCTAACTTGTCACCAAAATCCTGAGAATCTTTGATAGCCCGTCCACTTACAAATTATATTCAGTGATTTTGCTCCCACCTGTCTCTGGGGAATAGGGTTTTAAAGAGCCACCACCTCTAAGAGAAAAGGAAATTATCCTAATTTCCAGACCAAATAAGAGACCCATATTTTAATCTGCATCTTTTCCATATGGCGAAACATCATTTTGGCATCCACCCTGTCACGTCTGCTCAGGATTTAGTTGTCTCAAAAAGATTGCCTCTCATATCTTCTAAACACCAATGCACAACATTTCCTCACAAGGTAACCCTTCCATTACAAGTACTAATCAAATAAAACTTCTCTGAACTTTTTTTTAATGTACTTATAGCCTTTCTTAAATAAACAGACAACTGCGCATAATACTTGAGATTGTCTTGCCAAAAATGAAAACGTTCCATTTATTTTCCTCATGACTTGCTCTGCATGCATACTAACTTTCTGTGATTCATTTATCAGAAAATTTATCATTTATCTAGATCACTCTGTTCTTCAGAGTTCTGCAATTTTTCTCCATTTGAGTAATATGCAGCTGTACTATTCTTCTTGCCAAAATGGACAAGAGCACATTTTCCTATACTGTATGCCACAGGTGTCCATTAGCCCAGTTGGTTGGTACAGCTGGTTTGTGCTGCAAATTGATGCCATCAGTGTGAGTTCAAATCTGCCATTGGCTAGGGTTACCATAAAAGACTCTCCTTCTCAACTTCTCTAGTCACCCAGCCAGCAACCCTTAGGTTGAACCACCACCAGTCATCTCTCTCTAGTGAGAGAGCACGCCTTTATGAACAATAATAATATCACGTTGCCCTAAATGTATATCACAACCACAAGATCCACTTTATCCCCGTCACTTATTATTTGCTCAAAAATCTCCCATAAATTAGTCGAACATGCTTTGCCTTTTGCAAAGCCAGGTTGACTCTGCCAGATTGCATTGTTGTACCCTTCTAACCAAAATATTCCAGTATTTTCCCTGTTTCAAGATGTGAAGGCAACAGGCCCGTAGTTTCCTGCTTTCTGTGACCCCCATTCTCGACTAGAAGAGTCACATGAACTATTTTTTCAAACTGAAGAGATCTTTACACAATCTGGGGAATTTTGGGAAATTAAAACCAATATGTTTACTGTTTCAGCAGCCACTTATTCTGATCTCCTCGGATAAAGTCCATTAGGACCTGGGGACATGTCAGTTTTTAGTGCTGGCAATGTTTTCAGTATTCTTTCCTTGGTGAATGTAATTGCATTATTTATTTTCCTTTCTTTCACCTCCACATACAGAATTATTTCTGGGATATTGCTCTTTGATATAGCTTGACCAACATCTGTCCAATAAATGACCACTCCATTTCAAAAGAATTGTTCTTTAAGGTCAGGTGCAGCAGAGTATTTCACATGTTTGTATTATATTCTGGAAAGTAACTGTGCCTAATAATCTAAGCCATTGCAAGACTTGTATCCAAAACCTTTCCATCGATGGTACAACATCAAGGGATCAGACCTGCAAAATGTACAATCAGCTTCAGGGTCAAAAATATGATGGGACCATCAGACTAGACTGGTTCAAATACATAGTATCCATAAAGTTAACCCTGCAGATTCTGTCAAATTTAGGTTGGTATCAACTTAAGAACTTACCAGCAACAATTTTAACCCACTCAGAAACCTTTGCATTTCAGTGACTGCATGCAGACTTATGCAATTCTCCCTCAGCGGGCAGCATCATGGATTGCTGCTTACAAAGCCCTCATGGCAATCTCCCTTTATATAATTGAAGAACCCATGTGAACCATTGAGGTATCAGGCCATGACTGTTTTGTGCCCTCGGGAATCGACGTAGCCTTTCTGGTGATACTCTACAAACAAATATTTTTCCCTAAATTTCAATTATTTACAAAGGATTGATATAAATATTAATTAATAATATTCACAACGTTGTCGGAGTCCCTGAGATTTGAGATTGGCTACTTTCCTAAACTAGCATTCCAACAACATTGTGTAGTCACTGTCCTGTGAAGGATTTCCTCCCTGCATGCACTGTCCAGGAGGCCACCCTCTGCCCATGCACCATCCAGTGCACTTCCTTCTCTCTGTGTGCAATCCAACAGGTCACCCCCTCGCCATGCACCATCCAGTGCACTTCCTTCTCCCTGTGTACAATCCAATAGGCCACCCTCTCCCCATGCACCATCCAGTACAATTCCTTCTCCCCGTATACAATCCAATAGGCCACACTCTCCCCATGCACCATCCAGTGCACTTCCTTCCTTCTCCCCGTGTACGATCCAATTGGCCACACTCTCCCCTTGCACCATCCAGTGGGCTTCCCTCTCCCCGTGCACCATCCAATTGGTCACCCTCTCCCCATGCGCCAGCCAGTGGGCTACCCTCTCCCCGTACACCGTCGGGGTACCCTCCTCTCTCCCCGCATCACTTAGTACTCTCACCCATCCCTGCACCTCTAGTACACTCCTCTCTTCCTATTTTCTCCAAGACACTCCCCTTTGCCTGTACCATCCAGCACTGTCTACTCATCCTGCATCATCTTGTATTCTCTCCGCTTCGTGCACCGTCTCTTTGCTCCAACTGTAAACTCCTCTGAGTTATTGCAGTCCACATTGTTTCTGTCACTGTTCAAGGACATCAGAAGTACAATCAGTCTGATCTCCTTCTATAGTTCCCTGATCCTATTTGCCCTCAGCAGTCTCCCACCAGTATCTTTACTGCAAACCTCTTCCCAGCCCCAGCAGCTATTAATATTCATTCTTCCTTCCCTAATGTGATCCCAGCCAAATTTCTGACTGTCTACAGACTCTAAAATGATAGAACTCTCACAGGAGTCTATATTCTGGATATTTTATGTAACAATCTGTCTCAAATTCATGCTCCAGTCCTCCACCACTTAAGTGCATGTTGGAGACTATTAAAGGGCTGTGAATGTATTGTCTGTGCTCTGACAGGCAGGTGACAAGGAAAACAAATAGTGATTTAGGAGTGAAGTAAGGTGTTGTCCTTCCTCCCTCCCTTCCCAATATCCAGCTTCTCAAACTTTCCTTCCAGGAGTAAGCACAATGTACAGGTACTATTTTCAATTTGATATACTTTATTAGTTAGAACATTGTAGTCGCCTGGACAGGGAGATCAAACACAGATTAGGAAATCATTCTGTAAGTATACACCTGAACTTCTGGTTGCCTGTCATTTGAATTCCCTACCCCAGTCCCAATCTGACTTCTCTGTCATAGGTCTTCAAGTTCTTCTTAATCAGCCCTCCAGTATCGACGATTACTCGTTGCCACTTTAGTTCATTGGGCTATTTGATGCCTGATATGTCCAAATCAAGTCTGTAGACTCTGTCACCTGCAGGGCTACTGGTGCCTGATGGCTGGGTATCTCGTTCTTTTGGCGATTCATGCCTTGGTTTCACTGACAGTTCTGTAATCTATGTTTCCTGACAGTTGCTTGAGCTGTTGATACCTTTCCATTTAATGCCTTCTGCATTTTCATTGACCAAAAGCCAGGATTTCCCATGAGTCAACAGATATATTGTCAGGAATGCTTTGAGGGCATTCCTCAAGGACTGAGGAATGGTGTTCTGAGGAAGGGCCACTGGACCCGAAAAGTTAACTCTGTTTTTTCCTTCACGGATGCTGCCAGACCTGCTGAGCCTCTCCAGCAATTTTGTTTTTGTTCCTCAAGGACTCGTTGACCTCTTTGGAGTCTCCTGAGTTCTGAGCAGAGCAGTTGCTTTAGTGTCAGGCATAACAATAATATGTCCTGCACAGTGGAGCTTATTAAGAGTGATTAGTGCCTCAATGCTGGCCATGTTGGTTTGGAGTAGATTTTTCTTACAACTGAATTTGAAGACATTTCAAGTGTTATGAGGTGCCTGCTTTTCCGCGTCTCCAAAGTTTCCTATGCTGCTCCCCTGAAGCTCAGCGAAGGCTTAAAGGATAGTGCCTTATCTTTCAAATGGGATCGTTACATATTCTGCTGTCAGCATTAGCTTCACCAATTCTTAGTATGAACCACGCTGCTCATGTTTCAAGCAGCAACAATTGATGATGTTTCTGCTCTTTCCTATTTACAGTGCCTCTGAATCCATTGTCTGTTTCTTCACATGTTTCATTATCTTTAGCAACCTATCACAGACATTTCTTTTTGTTCTTCTCTTCCCCTTTATGTGTCACAAAATCTCTGTAAATCTCTTAAGTCTCTCATGTTTCACAGTTAAAATTCAGCAACATGATGTGCTAACATTTATTCCATCTTTGTAAATGCAGCCTGACTTGTTGACTATTTCTTTTAAGGGCAGGTATGCTTGGACAAAGGCATATGTTTCAAGCTTTATCTTATGTTCGATGAGAATGGTTGAACATGCAGAGATTTATGGAATGGATTTCAAAGCTTAAACCTTAGGCAGCTAAGGGCAAGGCCACAAGTGAGCAGCATTGAGAATCAGGGCTGTGCAAGAGGCCAGAATTGGAGCACACATAGATTACAGAAATCGTTAGTGCTAGATAAGGCAAAAAAGATAGAGAGGAGTGAAGCCGTGGAGCAATTGGAAATAAAGATGGGAATCTTAGAATCACAGCATTGCTATACTCAAAGTCAGTGTTATTTAGCAAGCGCACGTTGATGCTTACCATGATTCCAGAGTAATCACTGGAAAAACGGCCAACCCCTGCACAAAGACAAGGACTCTGGAAGTCAACTGTTAGAAGCTGTAGCGGTGCAGTAAAGACTGATCTACTTTTTCATGACATTTTATATTAAAAATAAATCCCACTGTCTTTCCCTAGGGAAAGCTGCCCATCTCCTTGTGGTGTTATTTGCTGGCTGTGTGAGATCAAGAAAGCACTGCACGTGGGATATTAAAATTACACCAATCACTTTTTTGCTCCCTGAAGCTTAATGTCACTTCTCTCTATTGTAAACGTTTCCTTTATTACTACGCTTGGTTATTCTGCCTCACCCGTGACATTCAACATCCACAGCACTACAGCAGGCTCACTATATTTGATGCAGCAGCTTTTTTCTTCCGATATGACTTTGGCACGGAGATGACTTTTGACAGAGACAGGGCTGCAAATGGAAGTAACAGACAGGACAAGGTCCCTCAGCGAAGACTGTGCAGTGAAGCTCACAATTTTCCATCTGTGCATTCCTTTTTAGCAAGTACCTTTGAATAATATATAGATCCATAGATTATAGTCCCCAGTGCATTCTGCACATCAACTCAACCTATAAGGATAATTTTGTTTACCCTAGGCATTGTTTACTCTAAGGGACCAGGAGCAAAATTTTAAATCACTAAGGAACTCTGGTTGAAAATGCAATGCATTTGCGAGCATATGCTATGCAATAGGCAGAGGAAGATAAGAAATGTTACATACAACTAAATTTATATTTAAATCAGAAGATCTGCATTGAAAGACGGGAACAAGTAGAGCATCACTCTACAAGGATTGTATCACAGCAGGTTTGTAAAGTGAATGAAGTAGGTGTTTTACTAAAATCTCTGGGAGTTTTCTCATTCATAAAAGCTGTTTTGCCTTCTGAAAATACAAAGCCTACATGGACAGAGATTTTAACTCAGTTGAGTGCCATTTCCGGTGAAGTCTTGGCGGACTGCTTGAGAAACATTTCATCATTGTAAGTTATATTATGGTGTGAAAACGTGACCCATGATAGCAAAATAGATTTTCAAAAGTACTTCCTATAAAAGTGAATATAGTCATAAAATGTATCTTTTTCGCTGCCATGAATACATTGATATTTCACAATGCTACAAATTGATAAGAAAAGTACCATTGCCTACCTGTATGATGAAGGTATTTACGGAAATCATGAATTTGAATGCATAATGGCACTTGTGTTAGAAGGTTGAGCACACTCATTTCATGAATATTGTATGATAGTGCTGACTGTAAGATACACTGGATAGGACATGGGGAGTTTCGTTACACTCAGTGGGTCCTTTATGACTGAAGTTTGCTTCTCTTCAGTGTTACACTGCTGAAGGATAATTGCTTTAGAATGTTTTAGGCTGCTCTTAGATCATTCTTCTTCATCTGTGATTCTCAAAACAATGTACCTTCCTGTTGCACGTCCTGCTTGATTCCCAAGATTGGCAGGTGTGGATACAAGTCTGGTTGTAAATTGTTTTTTTATATATTTCTGGGGAATAAGTTTAGAATTGACTCCAGAAGCTTCACTAACAGTCATTTAATAATGAATTTCCTCCTGTGAAGTTAGTTCTTTTGTTGAGGTGGTAGTTGATGTTTCTTTCAGTTGAGGAAATTGATGCTTCCACACTCTTATTGCTGCTTATATTTGTCAATGATAGATAATCATTTCAATCACTAAAAATGATTTTACAACTTTAAAAAAAAGTCATGCTACTGTGATTTTGTTTTTTCTTTGCTTTCTTTTAACGTAACATTTTTTCTGGACAAATTATATCATTGATGATTGAAAAACTGATATTTCTCATCTTTTTTCAAAGGTACGAAAGAAAAAGGATGTTTTTAAAGTATATTATGAGGAATCATTTAAAAAGCTGAAGGATAAATGTTTGAGATAGGCACATTACATGTGGCTTGGGTTCAAACCCTGCTCTGCCATGATTGAAGGTGAGGAAAGCTAATAAAATGCAGCACATAGCTTGTCTACTGACATCCGTCCCACTCAACACCCCTCAATCATTTTATGCTCAGGGTGGCAAGAGTGGAGGCAATGGGCATTGGAGATGTAAGGGACTCAACCACATCAACCACTATTTCAATTATGGCTGGGAAAGGACCTGGCCAAGTGATGGCCCAGAAACTTTTATTGAGAGAGATGGCAATGGACAACATGGTGGGAATGTGGGAGAGCTGCAACTTCTTGGGGGGCTCCCCTACCTATTGGAGGAACCCACCCATTCTAAGATCAAAACCCTCCCATCTTGGCAACTCAAACTCAGCCCCCAAATTTCATCATTTCCCTTTGCTCCCCAAAGCTGACACCCTGGTCTTAGCCTTCATCTTCCTTCTATAACCACCTCTTTCTGAGATTCTGCCTGTAGGCCACTGTTTGAATACAATGCTGTTGGGATTAAAGAGATGTTGTACAATCCAATTGGATCCAACTGAATCAGTTTATCGCGATCCCCACCCCAAATGGGACAGTGTGGTTGCTCAGCGGTTAGTACTGCTGCCTCACAGCACCAGGGACCTGGGTTTGATCCCAGCCTTGGGTGTCCATGTGGAGTTTGTACATTCTCCCCATGTCTGTGTGGGTTTCTTCCAGATGCTCTGGTTTCCTCCCACTGTCTAAAGATGTGCAGGTTAGGTGGATTGGTGGATGCTAAGTTGTCCCGTGGTGTCCAAGGATGTGCAGCCTAGGTGGATTAGCCATGGGAAATGCAGGGTTGCAAGAATGGGTGGGTCTGTGTGGGATGCTCTTCAGAAGTTTATGTAGACGCAATGGGCTGAATGGCCTCGGTCTATGCTGTAGGGATTCCTAAAAATAAAAGACTAAAATGACTGTGGGGAAATCAGAATTTTGGTGGGAGGAACCCAATTGTAAACACTATTTTTTTCTCTATTTGTGATTGTGGGTTGAAATGGAAGAATAGCTGCTTTAAAAATCAAAGGTTGGCAAAGGATTTGTGCACTTTTGAAAAGCAAGTAACCTGACCCACTTATTATAAGTACTGTTGTGTGTCTACTTGTTCAACTAGTAGTGGGAATCTCAGTTGCAGATGAACTGGAGTCAAAGAATATGTCCAAATGGAGTTTTGGTTGGCAACAAGTAGCTGATTGGTCTGTGCATGAGTGACTAGTTATTGATGACAAATGCCTTATGTTTACCATCACCTATGTATTGACTCCTAGGTAGCTGAACAGTTTGGGAATGATAATCTTACACAGAACGTTACTGGTTCTTGTAGCAAAAATCTGGCAGTAATGGAGTAACCATTTAACTGTGCAACAGTTTTTTCTTCAATTTAATGGTGGCGTATCACAGGCCTGACAGTTCACAAGGACTATACATGACTTGGTCTGCAATTCACAGACATTGATTCAGAACATGTGATTGTGAAGTCAGCACTGAATATTTCTTCAACAAACTCAGGGTAGGTCTCCTCCCTTGTTTTTAAGTCCTGTTTCCTGCTGATGAACTATGGTGGTTCCGAAGAATGAACTTACTACATCTTCCAAAGGTCGAGTGAATATCATGCATTAAACAGAAAAGAAGAATTAAATGAACAAAACAAAAAGGAAGCACAGAATGAGAGAGGTTGTGGTCACAAGTTCAGGAAAAGAACTCCCATCATTTAGTTTTGAGATAAGGAGAAATATCTTTGCTCAAGGGATGTTGAATGTAAGCAGAGGAGGGCATATCACTTAGGGAGTTGTGATAAACTTACAATGAGTTAAGGATGGTTGGGGTGGGGAAGGAGGAAGAGGGTTTAGTCCCTTGTATTGAGTGATTACTGATACTAAGAACTTAGGCATCATCAAGTAATGAGCTCACACTACACCAGATCCTCCCATTCCAGCACTTTTAACTGATCCGTACAACATGAATGACTTCTAAGGCTGACTTTTCACTTTTGGTTAAGAAAAAGGAGCCAGAGTCATTTCAAAGTCCTGAAATATGCCCGAACAGTAGCAGTCACTCTATGGGATTTTATCTGCGTTCCTTGTCCAATTAAACATGACAGATGGACTGTGCAAGGTAGAAGCTGAACAGAGGCTTTAAAGCTCGAGAAGAACAGCATGCTGCAATGAGTGATAAATAATGAACATGGAAGCACTTGCGCATAAACCTTTTCTAAAAAATAAATCATTTGAGAACTTGAGATAGTGGGTAGGCCGTCACAGTGTGGTGTGAGGGTTAGAAAATAACAGAAAAAATCCCTCTACAGGGTCATCTTTGGTTGCTACACTAGTCAGACAAGGCTCTGTAGACATGTTTGAAGTGCTTTCCACCCCCTTGACCCCTTCCCCTTACTCTCCTCTTCTCCTTATTTCCTCATGCTCCCCTGCCCACCAAGACACACCTCATGTTGCCACCCCTGTCTTTGGGTATCTAACTCGAAGCAGTTGAACTGACCTTTTATATTGGGAAGCCAGCTAAAAAGTCCTAGTCAAAATCACATTACAAAGCTCAATGAGCCCAATTTGCTGCCTGCCTGTTGGACTTCCAACCCACATGGCCAAGAGAGCTGATGCCTGGAATGGGATCAGGAAAATTGCATGCTGGCCATGCTGGTATTTTATGCTCTGCTTACCTTTGTTCAAGTCCTCACCAAGGCCTAAAAATCTTTCCCCTGGTATTTGATACTTTGTGAATTGCAGAAGTCTTTTGAGATATTCAGTAAGGAATCTGGTCCTGATGAAAAAATAAGTAAAGCTGGAAAAAGGAAAACTCAAAAGTGTGATCCTTTCCTGCTTGGACTTGGTTCTCTATTTTCAGGTTCTCCAAAGCAGTGCATTCTTCCATAGATAAAAGGGGCACATATAGAACATGTAATAAAAAATAAATGGAAATTTCTGATGCACAAAAAAAACATAAATGCTACAAACACTCCAAGACAGAGCCCTACAATACCGTTGCATACTCAATTTGACAATGGGCAAACTAGTGGAGTTGAATGGAGAATTACTAGAAGCCTTGAAACTCTGGATCTGAAGTGCCGTTTGAAAAGACAGCCATTCTACTCTGTTTTTCTGCTTTGCACTATTAGCCTCAGTGGCCATGAAATGAGCCTGCATTTTATTAGTTACTCGACAATTAACACAATGAGTTTAAAGAATTCAATTTAATCCATCCTTTCTTTAATGAGGCTAGAAATCAGCACTGGCGATATTGGTGGATGAACATCCGTTGTGCCTGTGAGCCATTATTTGTCGACTGTTGTAGTGGAGACATTAGCTTCTTTAGAATAAGACTTTCATTAAAATAGTAAAGAAGGATATCATGTTAATATTGTAAATCTTCACTGATAAACAGAATAGAGAAAAGAATTTGCAATGTACCTTGCAGAGGACAAATAGACCAGATAGCCAGACATTGAGGGTGGTTAGCAAAAGACAGTTAATGGTTGTTTGAAGAAATTAATTTAATGAAGACTTTTCAAAGGGAGGGGGAGAATGTGGCGGAGGAGTTCTAAAGATTAGCATCAAAATAGCTGAAGGTTTTGTTAATTCGGCAAAACTTGAGGACAGCACAGGTTCGAAAGGATAATGAACAAAATGCGGTAAAGCTGTAGATGACAGGAAATGTAGGGTGAGGGGGAGGCCATAGGGAGATTTTATAGAAGATGCTGACTTAACTGCTATCATCTGAGGGATATGGAATGTGGATGAGACTAATATACTGTACAAGAAAAAGTTTGTACAGAATCAAATGGGAGCAGTGAAGGATTTTCTAGTGAATCATTTAGGTTTTGTTAAACAATATTGCTGCTGGTTTGGGAGCTTAAACAGCAGAGATGGGATTATACATGCAACCTATGTGTTTAGTGCTAATTTTTAAATGTACAAATGTGCAGTTTGTGGTAGATATACAAACAACAAAGGTGTCAGCTCTTATTAGAAATCAGTGGTGTGTTAGTTGATCTTAACAAAGGTTGCAGTGAGGATCCTGTAATTGGGGAGGGAGGGGAAATATCACAGCTAATTATTTGTCAGCCACAGACTGCAGAGTGACTTCGAGTCAAATAAGCTGCTGCTGTTTGTCAACTAGGTCACAGGAAGAAATTGAAAAATTAGTTCAGTCTCCAGTGAGGTGCAGAGATCTGGGAGATGTGGCTCAACTCTTCCTCAAGGGGTGAATGATAAATTGTTCAACACAGGTGAAGGCCATTCAGCCCATTTTCATCAAACTCATTTCATTGATCAGTAATTGCCCTATCTTGTGCACTTTGACTATGTATCTCCTTTTGTTACATGTCTATTGAAGTCCCCTTTATAAATTATGTCTGAGTCGATGGACACCATCTTTTCAGCAAATGCACTGCAGATCAAGGAAAAATAAGAAAAATATGAATACTATTAGAGAGTTACTAAATAGCACAACTGACAAGACTTTCTCATTTCCAGTCTCCAATGATACAGTCTTGGCTCCCCATGCTGCAAAAGGCTATACTTTCTGAAAAAGTTGTCACTGTTTCTTAGGGACTGAAATGAGTGGAAGAAATTGATGTTTCAAGTTAACCACCTTATTAATGAATTGAAAAGTGTAAAAATAAATTTGATTAAAATCTTTTCAGTGTTCCTAGTGTCTCATTATGGAAGACTTGAGGTTTATTGTGTTGAAGATGTTATCGGCTCATGTTTCCCCAGAGTCCAGTCTAATGCAGTTAAATCCAATAGTTCATCTGATGTTGAATAGCAGGTTTGATTTGATGTGTTAAATTAAGGCAAATAGCTCACTCTGCAAAGGGAGAATGAACAAAGTAGCTGGACTATGAACAAGATTGTTTTTCACACAAGTGTCAGACAATTAACAAAGCACCAAACTTTTGTTCGGTAATAATAGCAATCTGACAACCAATAATTTACCCAATTATAAAGGGACAATTATAATCAACTAAAAATGGAGTACAAGGTTCACTTTACTGTTCATACAATTTTGTTCTCTCAAGTAAAGCACTATCATTTCCAGGGTGAGGTGTTGCAATACCACAATAAATTCATGTAAGTTGCCTGGGAATTATTCACTGTGAATCAATGATTACATTATGGAAAACAAGAAAAGTTGTTTTCTTATGGAAGGATGTCAGTGGTGTTGACCTCCCCTGAACAAGATTTTATGTATATATAAATATATATGTTATATATATATATATATGTGTGTGTGTGTAAGGAAAGATATTTTATAAATTATACATCTATTACCATCTCTGTTCCACTGTCAGTTGAAGAAAACTTCCAGGTTTCCATGTGCATTCAAGATATTTTCTCTGCACGTATCCATTATGCTGTCAAATTCACCCAAAGTGATTATGTTCTCTTCTTCATCGTTTAACTAAAGGCATATTTAGGTGTTGGCCATTCCCAGGAAAGCCAAACTTAATGCCCATCCCTGGCTGTTCTGGTGAAGCAAACTATCTCTCCTTTATCCCACCACCACCCCCTGGCTTTAGTGTATACATCACGTTTCTCCAGCTACCATCGGTTCTGTCAGCCGACATACATTTCCACAAATGTCAACCGCATTTTAATATCGTACGAGTTGACCATTCTCTCTATGTCATAGAGGACAGGTTTTATCAATGTTTACAGTAGGGCTTATTGAATATTGATGGAAATTGTCGATGCTATCCTTCGAATGGCTTTTCAGACTGTTTGTTGGGCGTGAAGGGAAATTATTCACAATTATAATGGCATAAATTGTCCAAATATACATTCAATGCAATCAGCAGTACAACAATTTTTTTTTTCAATTCGCTTCTCCCACCTCTATGAGGAATTTTAACCAGTAAGCCCAATCAAACATTCAAATCCAATGCTTATTGAGCTGTTGTGGCTTCCTCCGGAGTAGGAAAGGGAACATTTGGCTAGAGTTCCTCGAACGGTGGAAGTTTCTTGAAGTTCCAATAAGGACAAGCACAACTTAATTATCATGCTGTCCACCATACACGTTGCCATCATGCCAGTCTTGCGTTACAAAAGGTAAGCGGGTGCAAAAATTCTGCCTGCCATTTTGAAATTTCTCATTAGCAAACCTCTTAATGACTCACCAAAAGTCAGAAAATTTTTGGGCATTTGATGTGAAGATGTTTGGGAGTGTAATAGGGTAGCTATGATGAGGTGGCACAAGAGGAGAAGCAAAGCCCTGCCAGAGTGACCACAGCTGAAAGAACCAACAGGTTCTGCTGGCAGCATCTTTGCATTTTTAAAACATAATTTTAAGCTTTTTTGAGCCTTCAATTCAAAATAAAGGCTGACTTTGAGGGTCGGAGGCCTTTAGAATTCTGGCCATAAGTGACTTCCTGTTCACTTCATTATCCCTCCATGTTCTGGCCTACACTCCAGTATGGGCATGTACCTCCCACCCACATGCCTGTAATTGGCCTCCTTGCTGCTGGCTGGCCTGCTTGATTGGGTGACCTGAGATGATGGTTAAAAAGTGAGCATGTGGCTCAGTTTGCATTCTGTCTTTGTCACCTTGCCAGCCAAGATCCATCCCATAATACTAACAGTCACTCACAACGCACACATGTGAACAACAGTAAATTGGACAAGTTATCCAGAAAGACGAACACGTGAAGTAACTGTCCAAAGAATGAACATTTTCAAGAGAGTTATAACAAAAGAAAACTGGTGAGAAAAGCAGATGACTCAGAGCTCCCGACATCATCCAAAGCTAACCAACATATACCTTTGGCATGATGATGCAGTCTGACAATTTCTTAAAATACTTGAATTGCACTCCTCAGTAATAGGTAAGAAGCCGATATTTAAGAAAACATATATAGTATTTCAATGGATGTTTGGTGGACAGGAATATGCCCTGCACTGTGAATACTCAGTGGCATAATGGTAATGTTCATACTTGTGGTTTCAAGTCCCATGCCAGGACTATTGACTAGAGGAGATGTGTTCTATACATAGCCTTGTAGTTTGATTATCAGCCTGTAAAATCTTTCAATATTCCCGATGGCCAGTAATAAGGCCTTCTGGTCAGATGTCTTACAGAAGGTGACAGTAAACCATAGCAATAAGCAGAAAGCAATCCAGTGGATGTCCATGGCACAGCCTTGAGAAAAATGGGAATGGGAGAGCAAAAAGTCAATATGTAGGATTTGAGTTTTCCATTTTCATGGCAGAATTGAAGGAATGTTTGGTGGATAATTCAGTGTGCCGTGTCCAAAGGTGGAGATAAAATTAAGAGAAAATGATAGTAAATCAACATTTAATAATTTGAATTGGAAATAGGAGCCAGAGGACTGCAACCCACTCTGATGTCTCATAGTTGGGTACTGTCCATCGTGATGTTTAAAAAAAAGACACTAACTTCATTTTAGCTTGTAGATATATTTTTTGAAAAATGTAATACTTATATCCATTAAATCCTCGTTTAATTTATCCCAAATGGAAATCTAGAATGACAGAACTAATTGCTGTTGCATTACGTGTTCATATAAAACGTGACCGCAAGCAATGCATAATGGAGAAGTGTGAAAGGGTTTATAATCAATTAGTTTTTTTATCTCTGATATGCAGCAGTGAAGGATAATCCGCTTCAATTATTTATCAGAGGTTGAGAAACAAGTCATGGAGCTTGAGAGAAAGTTGTTGCATGGAAAACAAAACTGATTTTACCCTGTAAATTGGACTTACCTGTTTCTCATCTTAACCTGATTTACTACATGTTGTAATTTGGGCTGCAGTATCACAGTCAGATTGTTGCATTGTTGAACTGCTGAGGTAGCAGGATGATGAAAGGTTCAGATAATTGTCACTTTTGCCATTGGGGTTGCATTGAAATTATTTCTTTTAATTAGAAAATGGGACAGAGGAACAACTGATCTGCAGAAAATGCAAAGGATCAAAGCATTTTATCTTTTATATACTAACAACTTTAGCCTTGACTTTTATGGTAGTAGTAAAGATGGACTATCAACTTTCAAATTCCATCATCTAGCTTTAATACTGGCACCTTTTCTGGATTAAATCATTTTATAAAAGAGGGACAACATTGACTTAAGATAGCTACAGTGATCACCTGACCAGGCCAATCCAAGCTTCATGAGGTCATCATAAAAAATCATAGTTTGAACTGACATTAACGTGTCCCCCAGAATGACTGAAGCCAGTCACACAGATCATTATTACCTGTTGATTCATATCTTTCTGGTAGTTTCACATAATGGGATATAAGGTTCACCTGCAGATTATCCAGCATGGGGACAAAACAAACAAAGAGAGTTTACACAAAAGAACTGTATTTCAGGCAAATACTTGCAGGCAGAGCAGAGAGTAGAATGGTATTTTTGTAAAAGAAGAACTGGAAGCTTTGATTTCTCTTTCCATGTTTCTCTTAGCCACTTGAAAGTCAATGCACAGTGATGAAGCCAACTGCACTCACTGAGAACTCAAGGACATCTACACATTTTACTGTTGTAAAGAATTTAAGTCAACAGTAAAAAAAAACATAAACTCAAGTTAAACCTAAAGGACTGTAAAGACTCCTTAAACTGCATTTACTTGATGTTCTTCTCCTGATACTCTTCCTCTGTTCAGTTCTGGTCAACTCATTACAGGAAAGATGTGGAAGCTTTAGAGAGGTTGCAGAGAGATTTACCAGGATGCTGCCTGGACTGGAGGGCAGGTCTTATGAGGAAAGGTTGAGGGAGCTAGGGCTTTTCTCATTGGAGCGATGAAGGATGAGAGGTGATCTGATAGAAGCGTACAGGATGATGAGAGGCATAGATAGAGTGGATAGCCAGAGACTTTTTCCCAGGGTGGAAATGACTATTACAAGAGGGCATAAATTTTAAGGTGTTTGGAGGAAGGTATCGGGGAGATGTCAGAGGTAGGTTCTTCACACAGAGAGTGTGGAATGCGCTGCCGGCAGTGGTAGCAGAGTCAGATCCATTAGCGACATTTAAGCTACTCACAGATAGGCACATGGATGATAGTAAAATGTAGGGTACGCAGGGTAGTTTGATCTTAGAGTAGGTTAATAGGTCAGCAAAGCATCATGGGCCAAAGGGCCTGTACTGTGCTATACTGATCTATGTTCTATGTTCTCTGTTAAAATTACTACCTGTGTTTGTCTGCGTGTTTGATGTTACATTTTATCTCTGAGGGTTAGTAAGCAATAGGATTGCTCCTTTTTTCCACTCAAGAAAACATTTCAAATTGCCCTGCATTTTTGAACTAGTGAACTGCTTTTTAAATCAAGTGTGATACAGCTGCACAGTAAAAAGAATTAAATTAAAATTATTTGTTATGGTCAAATGGGGGAGCGTAGAAGGCAATGAGTTGATTCACTCCTCCTCACCTGGTTGTAACATTTTGCATACGTTTATGAAGTGACTTAAATGAAACGTGTTGAACCAGTCATTTAGAATATTTTTGTTCTTCAGGGTCTGAGTTCAATATGCTCTTTGCTGGATTCTACTCATTCTCTTAATTAAGATAGTAAAGCTCCTTATATCAAAATTCCAGTACGTAACTTTGTTTTATTCAACTTTGTCAAATTACATTGCACAGTTCATCTGACCACATGGCTGAAAGACACGAGAATCATTTTGTTTTGGATAGTACGTGGCCATATCACTTCTTACAAAAAAGATTCTATTCCATTCTTCAGCAACATTCTTTTCATTTTGTTTTTTTCATGTTGATCTTCATCTCATAAAAGTATTGATTCCTGCAATTTCAGTGTCCCAGATTTTTCTCAATGACCATCAATCATTTGTTAATCCAAAAAATGAATGCCAGAAGCCAAATTAATTGTATCCAGCCCATACTCCTTTAGCCAATATTCACTGTGTACACAGTCCTTGTTATTCACAAGTGATGGGGCATGGATTTCCAGTGGATAACAATCATGGATACCATTAAAGTGTCTCTTGTATGCTGAGAAGGAGCAGAATCACCAGTAAATGTTTACTGAGATATGCGGGGCTGGATAAGACATGGTACATGAACGCTCTCACCTAGGTGACACGTGAGATGTGTATGTAGGAATACACTCACACAGATGAATATATCTGCTCTTTTGGAGATGTTTAAAATCTGTTTGGTGCCTCTGATCAAATTTGAGATGGAGTCTGGGGCTGATTTTGCAAGCATGCAGATGTACAGGCAGCAAATCAGTGGACAGTGAATACTGAGTACAGGCCATTTTGCTAGTAGTTTCTAGAAGTCAAACATAACCCTGGAACTTTGTCAGGGATTCCCCAGTTTGCCTCAGAGTCATTGAAGAAAAGAATGTTGGTATAACCATGAAAAGCATTATTGAGATCAGTTCACTCATTGTGGAAAGGCAATTGAACATGGAATTTGTCCACCCTGACTGGCTCAGTTACTCAGCAGATAAATGAACCGAGTCAATGAGAGGCAGGATTCATATCAACACTAATTATATTTTGCTCAGAATCTATTTAATAAGTCATGTCAGAAACATTTTTTTGAACCTTTAGTTTGTTTGAGGCTTGTTTTTTTTTTGTTTTATGACATCTATTTCCATGATGACAATGCTATGCCTCAAATTATTTCAAAAACATATGCCTGTTCCCCTTCTCAGCCCTTCTTCTTGCAACAGTAAGACAGTTCTGTAAATCTCCTCTCAAAGTTTAAAGTGGTTACCTTGCTGCATTTTGTCACACTCTTTGAACTCACTCTCTGAAGCATCATTGATTGTTAGAGACAAAAAAAAAACTGCAGATGCTGGAATTAAAGGTAGACAAACAGGAGGCTGGAAGAACACAGCAACCCTAGCAGCATCTGGAGGAAAGGAGCAGTCAACGTTTTAGGTATTACCCTTCTTCAAATAGAGACAGGGACAGCCATACAATTGAAAGAAATAGGATGGTAAGTCATTTCCTGCCATTTGTTGGGACTCTACGGCCCTATTCTTCTGCATGAGAGGCATCTGAGCCTCTTCCCTCAGACCTTCCACATTGTGTTCTTCATCTTTTATAACAATATAAACAAAAGAAGCCACACAGCAGATCATGTGTAAGTATCATGTGCAGTACCGGCTAGCAGTCAATTCTTGTATTTTTTTTTTTACTTACACATGGGGCATGAGTGTCGCTGCCTGGCCAGCATTTATGGCTCATCCCATGTTGCCCTTGAGAAGGCAATGGGGAGCAGCATTTGGAACCATGCAATCCATGTGTTGTAGTTTGACCCACAATGCCCTTAAGGGAGGGAATTCCAGTATTTTGATCCAGTGAGAGTGAAGCCAGAGTAGTGAGTGACTAGTAGTGGGTGGCAATGTTCCTACATGTCAACTGCCTCCTAGATGGAAGTGGTCATGAGTTTGGAATGTGCTGTCTAAGAATCTTGGGTGAATTTCTACAGTGCATCTGAGGATCAGTAGTGGAGAGAGTGGATGCTTGTGGATGTGGTGCTGATCAAGCAGGTTGCTTTCCGCTGGATAGTGTCAATCTTCTTGACTTTTGTTGAAGCTGCCAATAACACAGACAAGTGGAGAGTATTCCTTCACACCCATGACTTGTGCTTTGTAGATAGTGGACAGGCTGTGGGGAGTCAGGAGGTGAATTGCTCACTGTAATATTCCTAGGCCCTGACCTGTTGTTGTTGGAACTGTATTTATTTGGCATGTCCACTTGAATTCCTGGCCAATGGTAACCCCATGATGCTGATAATGCGGGATTCGTTGATGGTGACGCCATTGAATGTCAAGGGGCAGTGGTTATATTGTTCCTTTTTGGAGATGGTCATTGCTGGGCAATTTGGTTTCAAACAAGCTGTGAAGGTGGCTACTGTAGAACTGTAACTTTTGGCAATTGGACTGCTGAAACCTCAGGTGACTATCTGTGTAGAGTTTGCACATTCTCCCAATGTCTGTGTTGGTTTCCTCCAAAAGCTCTGGATTCCTCCTACTGTCCAAAGATGTGGAGGTTAAGTGGCTCAGCCATGCTAAATTTCCCATAGTGTCCAAGAATGTGCAGGATAGGTGGATTAGCCATGGGAAATGCCAGGTAACATGTTGAGTCTGGGTGGGATGCTCATTGGAAGGTCAATGTGGACTTGATGGGCTGAATGGCCTACTTCTACACTGTTGGGATTTTATGGTTCTATGAAAAAGTCAAGTTACTGGTGGATATCTAAATAAATATCGACTTAGGTAAGTGTAGCTTACAGTTATCAGGAGAATTCACAAATTTTTGTTTAAGGGCCAACACCTAAAATGTTGGAGTTCCAAACTGTCTGCCTGCACATTTCATACCGAATAAAAGATCGAAACTGAGTGGCATTGATCATCTTCCCATCCTGTCAAGATGGCGTCCTCATCCAAACTTGACATACTGAATGTTAATTCACAACACACAATGTGGAATCAGCATGCAAGTGGCCTAACAATGACCACTGGGGGAGTCCAGTGGATGCAGACTTCCAGTCTAAAAAAACACCCTTCAACCATTACCCTCTGCTTCCTGCCACTCAACCAATTGTGAATCCAATTTGCTAAATTTTCTTGAATCCTGTAATTAGTCTTCCATGTGGGGCCTTACCAAAAGCCTTGCCAAGTCCAAGTAGACTATATCAAAAGCATTGCCGTTATCCAAACACTTAGTCACCTCATTGAAAATTTCAATCAGGTTGGCCAGACATGATCTCCCCTTAATAAAACATGCTGACTGTTCTTGATTAATCCCTGCTTCTCCATATGCTTTAATTCTGAATTGCTGAGGGAATGAGATTAGATGGATTGTCCTACAGTTTCCTGGTTTATCCTTTGCTGCCTTCTTGAACAACAGTATCACATTGGCTGTCCTCCAGTTCTCCAGCACCTCTCCTGTGGTCGGAGAGGCATTGAATTTTTTTTATAAACACCCCCGCTACTTCCTCCTTTGCCTCAGTCAAGAACCTGGGATACATCTCATCCAGGCCTGGAGATTTATCCACTTTTAAGCCTGCCAGACCACTCAAAACCTCCTCTTTGTCTATGCTAATTTCTTCAATTGTATCACAGACCATCTTCTCTGATTTCTACTTATTGTCCCTCCCATGAGTGAACACCAAAGCCAAAGTATGAATTTAGAATCCTACCCACATCCTCTGGTTCCATGCACAAATTACCACTGCAGTTCTTAATGAACCCTATTCTTTCCTTCGTTATCCTTTTACCCGTAATATACCCACAAAACAGCTTAGGATTTTCCTTTATTTCACAGGCTTCTATTCTTTCATATCCCCATTTAGCCCTCCTAATCCCCCTTCTAAGTTCCCTTTTGCACATTTTGTATGCCTCCAGAGCTTTGGATATTTGGAGGTCTCACTGTCCACCATAAGCCTCCCTTTTTCTCTTAATCCAATGCTGTATATCCTCAATACGCAGAGTTCACAGGATTTGATGGTTCCATCCTTTTTCTTTGCTGAAAATTTTGGCCCTGTACTCTTCAATCTCTCCATTAATGTCAGCAAAATGAAGAAGCTGTTCATTGATGTCAGGAAGCCGAGTGGAGGTCACGCATCAAACCTGCCGAGGTGGAGATGGTCAACATAGTCAATTCCCTGGAAGTGATAATCACCAATAATCTGTCCTGGGCCACCCACCTCAATGCGACGATCAACAATTCCTTGACTTCCTCAGGAGCATAAGGGAATTTGACATGTCCACAAAGATTCTTACCAATTTTTATAGATGTATCTTAAAAAGCATCCTAGCTGGATACACCACAGTGTGGTATGTCAACTGCTTTTCCCAAGACCATAAGAAGCTACAGAGAGTTGTGAACACAGTCAGAGCATCATGCAAACCAGCCTTCCATCCATTGACTCCATTTATACTTCCCACTGCCTCGGGAAAGCAATCAACATAATCAAGGACCCCTCCCACCCCAGTTACACTGTTTTCCACCCTCTTCTGCTGGGCAGAAGATATAAATGAACCTCTCAAGTGTTAATTCTGCTCCCTCTCTCTGCACCTTCTCTACGCTGTAACATTGTGTTCTGCACTCTGTTCTGCTACCCTGATGCATTTTGTATGGTACGATCTGCCTGTATAGCATGCAAAACAACACTTTTCACTGTATTTTGATTCAAATCAAACTCAAAACTTTTCATATTTCCCTCTTGAATATATTTCACTGTTCTAAAACACATTTAACCTATCAGTTTCTGCTCCTGTCCACTCTGGCCAAATTATGTCTGATCTTATTAAAATTAGTTTTCTTCCAATGGAGAACTTTGCTTTCAGGCTCATCTTTGTCCTTTCCCCACTGGAAACTGACAAACTGATGTGAGTTTTTCACTTTGCAGGAGTTAGACTTTAACTCTAAATTCCTGAATCCATTCAAGAAACAGTAAGTCTGCCACATGGGAGACCAGAAATTGTAAATAAGAGACAAAAATTGCCATAAAAGCAGTCAATTCGTACTTGACCACAACATTTAAACTGTGAATCCAACACTTAAAGCCATGTTGTACTGATAGGTTCACAGTCAATAACCAATTTCTGTCATCTGATTTTGCCTTCTGTTCATGCCACACATTTGTAGTCCTTTGGCTTTTGCCACTGTTGTTACCTATTTTCTTTTTCTTTTCCCAAGACCACAAGAAGCTATAGAGAGTTGTGAACACAGTCAGTCCATCATGCAAACTAGCCTTCCATCCATTGACTCCATTCACAGTTCCTGCTGTCTTGGGAAATCAACCAACACAATCAAAGACCCCTCCCACCCCAAGTACACCCTTCCACCAGAGAGCCACTGGTTGACTTGATCACCGATTTTCTCTTGCTGGAAGCAGCCAACTAGATGCCTCCAATACCTCAAATAGTAGGTAATCAGGAATGCTTTATTTCTGTGTGGTGTTATTAGCTTTATGCATTCTTTTTCATTGTCAAGACTTGTATATGTACAACGCGGAGCGAGTAAATAAAATATTAATTCTCTGTCACGTTATCTAGGTGACATTGAGGCATGTTAGCCATCAGCTGACATGTGAGATATCACTTTTTCATTGTGTAATGTAAATGTAAAGGTTGCACTGTGTCATATACAAGTTGTATCATATAAGAAGAGAATGTGTCTAACCTGTGTGTACTGTTCATCCCCAATTGCTACAGAATAGCTAATCAGGAAAGCAGACAGGATTACAAAATCACAGCATGAACTAAAATGTCTGAAATCCTGAAAATGCATGAGAGACTATGATCTTGTCAGTAAGGTAGAATAATTAATGGATATTGGCTTTAAGCAGAGGATGAGACATAGGTCCAGAGTATGGTGCAGATATATTACAATAATGGCAATTTAGTGCAGATAGGTTTAACTGTACTCAGAACAAATTAATGTTTCTCCTCACAGAGCATTTAATGGCAAAGCAGCACTGCTGGGCTTGGTTTGATTAGACCTAAAAGGGTTGCTGACATCCTGGTTGCTTTTGACTATCCCAGGGCGACATCATTGTTAAATTTCAATTAATTTAATTTATTGCAGGAATTGTTAGGAGTTTAAGTGTGTTTTTCCTTTTGCCTCTAGCTGTTGGTGCAAGGAATAGCTCTAACAATCATAGCATTTATTAATTTTATTTTTGAAAACTATTGCAGTTTAAAATAGAATGAATCAGGAGTCCCAAGAGGGAATAATAAATAAGTCTATTTGCATTCTAATGAGAGCAAATGTTTGGGGTGCATTGTCAACATGTTAAAATGACTTGTATGTAATTATTTCTCTACTTATTTTCAAAAGAACTCATTCCCTGAACTCTGCTTAAATATCCAAGGAGCCAAAGCACTTAGGATTCTGGAAGAAATTTCATTAGCGTAATTTGAACTCTTTACCAGTAACTTCAACAGAAATGTTTCTGCATCTCCCACTCTGATTTTCTTTTTCTTCAATCTTTATCTCTTAAGCAGTTATGTTGATGAGTCCTTCAAGAAGTCTTGGTGAAATCTTTCAGTTTGTGCATATTCCTTGTTCGTATTAGGTAATCGCTTTGTAATTCCAACCCAGGGTCAAATTGGGCACCTTCAGGGTCCTGTTCCCATTCTGTATGTGCACGAAATTGTAGTTCTCTGCTGTTACTCAAACTCTGCCCATTGACTCAGTGTGCAACTACAAACATTTACTTCACTACGGATTTTATTATCTTGCATGGGATATATCTATCCCATTGAATTCTAATTTTTAATTGTGTTTGCTGTTATTGGATGGCCCTGTATTCTTCGATCACTCCATTAGTGTCAGCAAAATGAGGGAGCTGGTCATTGACGTCAGGAAGTGTAGTGGAGGGCACACCCCTTTCTGTATCCATGGTGCTGAGGTGGAGATGGTTGACAGAGTCACGTCCCTGGTCGTGGTGATTTCCAACAATCTGTTCTGGGCCACCCACATCAATGCGACAGCCAAGAAAGTGTAACAATTCCTCTACTTCCTCAGGAGGCTAAAGGAATTCAGCATGTCCACAAGGACTCTTACCAATTTTTATAGAAGCATCATAAAAAAGCATCCTATTAGGATACATTACAGTGTGGTATGGCAATTATTTTTCCCAAGACCACAAGAAGCTATAGAGAGTTGTGAACACAGTCAGTCCATCATGCAAACTAGCCTTCCATCCATTGACTCCATTCACAGTTCCTGCTGTCTTGGGAAATCAACCAACACAATCAAAGACCCCTCCCACCCCAAGTACACCCTTCCACCATACGAGGAACAGGCGGGTTTCTAGTTACCAGCTTTAAAGGCAAATTAGAAGTGAAAAAAGAATTGGCTTTCTTTCAGTTCTCAAAAATACTCCAACATTCTTGTTTTTTTATGAGCGAGAGAAGAAAACTCAAAAATGAAGGCGGAAACAAAGCCTTTTTAAAACAAAAAAAATCACTTTAAGTATAAAATTATTTGAATCCTGGAAATCTAAAGTCTAAGTAACACGCTGAAGTCACCATTTGTAAAAGGAAAGAAAGGAACATGATAAATATGCATTCAAACCAACAGCAACAAATGCTAACATTTATTATGCATTAACTAGTTTCATTTCACTTCATGAACAGACAGGGTAAGGTTGCAAAATTTTCTGAAACATAGGCAATATTGACACCTTCACTCCCTTTCTGATAAACACAATTCTAAAATCCCATTAATAATAGAGGAGAACAGTCCTTCTTATAAAATGTCCCATGGTTGAAATATTCTGCAATTTCCTTAGGTCCAAACTGAAAAGCAACAATTACCTTTTTTAATTATTGAATGAATTGTGTTGATGGCATATATTCGTTTGGGTAATGGGCCCTCACGATCAGTGTTTATTAATATCTGTTGGGTTTCCAATAATTCAAAGGATTCTTTTTAAAATGCAGTAGTCTGCTGAGACAATGCCACATTTCCATTTAGATAACACTTTTGCCATTGAATCAGAAAGTCTTGTAATTATATCCTGCTCTAGAGGCTCATGCAGCAAATCTAGGTTGATACTTCTGTGCGATACTGTGGTGCTACACTGTCAACAGTGCTGTTCGTCAGACGAGATATTAAACAATCCGCTCGAACTGTGCTTTTACCATAGCAAGGAAATATAGAAACATTGAAGGAATTACATACATCCACACGAGAAAGGGAGAGAAATACTCACCGCTGTTCATGACCGTATTCATCCTTCAAACATCACAGAAGTTGATTATGACGATACTCCTGTTTGTGGACCCTGACTGTGGTTCAGTAAGCTGCCATGTCCTACCAAGTTACATTTTAAAAGTATTAATTGGCTCTAAAGTTCTTTGGGGCATTGTGAGGTCATGAGTGGGTCTCTACAAATCTCTCTTCCACTTCTGTCATTAAAGTAGAAATAGACCGCCAATGTAAACACCAAATACTTTACTTTCAACACGTGAATGCAAAATGTTAAAAATCATTGAATTTATGGTGAAATGTCTGAGAAATATTCTGTTATAAAATTTCAATGCAGTAAAATTTCAGTCAAACTGCAATAGTGAAACGGTGTCTTTATTAAGCGTGTGGAGAGCCAATGCTGGACAGTCTAGGTGCTTCTCTGCCAAGATTCAAATGAGCACAGTTTATATGTGTTTTCATTATCAGTTACAACCTAATTGTTGTAGGAAATGTAGGAAGAGGCCATAGAACAATGGCCTCTGGTAGGTAGATAATTGTGTTCCTATACAGTAATTGCAATGCAGGGACTTGGTATTGACCTTCAGGGACAGTAACGAGAGTGTGTGTGTGTTTGTGTGTGTGTGTGTGTGTTTGTGTGTGTGTGTGAGAGAGAGAGAGAAATATACTTAATTCTGAATTTATGAAAATCTGTGATGGTCCAGATTGCATTTAAAACAAATTTAAATTTTTAACATTCAGTGGTCTTCACCATTGGCAGAAACCAATGATTTTCAACTTTGCAGTGCAGTGTGATTGAGATATCAGCTGTAACAATGAAACACACAATCCTTGGACAGATTGGGAGGTAAGTAAAGAATGATCTGTTCATAGCTGAGACCCAAATCTTTATTAACTGATCCATTTCTGGGGGGCTGGTTAAGAGAGCCACTGGTTGACTTGATCACCGATTTTCTCTTGCTGGAAGCAGCCAACGAGATGCCTCCAATACCTCAAACAACTTGGCTTTTCGAAAGGCAGTCCTGGATTTTGACCCATCAACAATGAAGAAAGAGTGATACAGTTCCAAGTCAGGTTGATGTGTAGCCTGGAGGGGAATTAACAGGTAGAGGTGTTCCCAAGAAGTTGCTTCTCTTACATTTATCTTGTCTCAAGTAATAGGAGTCATGGATTTGGAAAGAGGCTTGGCAGGTTTCTATAATGCATCTTTTATTGTATATGACAGAACGTATAATAGCTTCGGCATGCATTCAGCTAGTAAATGAAGGAGTTAACATTAGTGCACACAGGGAAACACACACACACACACACACACACACACACAAGAACACACACAAGAACACACACAGACATCCTTCACCTGGGTGAAACGCCTGCAGTGGGATTCCAGCACCATTGTGACCGAAAAATAAAAGACTAACATATCAAATAGCTCTCCAGCCCTCACTCTTCAGGCCTCCTTCATTCTCCATCATTTCAAACACTCACCATGCCCCAACAATGCTACCTAAAATTGTCCATCTATTTCCCATTTACCCTTGCACTCTCTCTGTCTCCCTGTACTGTAATACCCATACCCCATGGCCCCTTATATCCTTGCCCCTGAGCCATCACCCAGAATGTATCACACTCCCGATTCCAACTTAGTGTCTACATCCACCCATTACGCTTTCCCCTTCCCCCTTTTACTACCATACTAACACATCTCAGAACCACAATGGTTCACGCACCTAAGAGAACAAATACATTTCCGTTACTTAAGTGCTATGTTGCAGTCTACACACTATTAAAAAAAAAACACTCATCTTCAGAAAAACACAAATCTTGACAGTTGTTGACAGTTCTTGACACTTTTGACAGGTCAACATTTCTTAATGAGTTGGGGACAGTTCCATAGGGGTTTATTCAAACATTTACGTACAATTGCCTCTACTGTTAACAAACCTAAAAACCTAATCGACTCTTTCTGAGCCCACTCCCTAAAAGTCCTTGACCATGTACACAGAGGAACCATAGGTTTCCAAAGGTATGCTGGCTGGCCAGAAGAAGTGCACTAAGAACACTTCTGCTCCTATCTGGGCTAATTGCCACACTCAAATGGGGAAGCACAGTGGCTTAGTGGTTAGCACTACTGCCTCACACCACCAGGAACCTGGGTTCAATTCCAGCCTCAGGTGACTGTGTGGATTTGCACATTCCCCTTGTGTGCGCATGGGTTTCTTTTGGGTGCTCCAGTTTCCTCATACAGTCCAAAGATATGTAGGTTAGGTGGACTGGCCATGGTAAATTGCCCATAGTATCGAGGAATGTGCAGGCTATGTGGATTAGTCACGGGAAATGTCGGGGAGGGGTAGGTCTGGGGGGAGGGCTCTTTGGAGGGTTGATGTGGACGAGATGGGCTGAATAGCCTGTTTCCATACTGTAAGGATTCTACAGTTCTATAAGCCCAAAATCCAATTTGAGTGAAGGAAGCTGATCATTGAAAAATCCAACTTTCTCCAGAAGCAGCATGTCCGAACCATGGCACATCCCCATAAAATGAGAAATCCCATATTTAGTTTTGCTGGGCACAGGCTTTGTCATGGCAAAATTGTGGACCCAAGTTACATCAGAACTTTTGATATAATGGTGGATGTCTAATACTGAAGACAGTCCAATAAACCTGCAGGTTTGAAGCATAAAACTCAATGTATGGTGTAACCTTATTTCAGGCTTGCTCTTTTATCGAGCCTTTAAAACATCCAGCATTGTTCTCTCTTTGCCTGTTTACATGAACGTACCGAAGTCAACAGTCTTACGCTCCCCAGTGTTCAATCATATGTGAGTTGTCAGGTTGAGTACAAACATCTGTGTCACACAGTTGCCCCCAGATAGAACATGCTATGTTAGTTTCAGGTCTGGGATATTAGCTTTTCTATTAGGGGCCCAGCAGCTGTTTCCAGAAACAATCAATAAACCAGTACTTTTCTAGACTTATCACAAGAAGTGCAGACTCAAATTATTCTACATGCAGACGTTGGTTCACTGGATTTAACATAATCTCCCCTATTGCATTACCGAATTCTCTTTGAAACACAGGTATCCAGAAAATAAATTGACAGATGAAAACAGTGGATAGTCTTATCTATCCTTATATCTTCCAATAATAAATAAAGTTTCAATAAACAAACACGCTTCAGTTTTGAAGCAAACAAACTTAGTTTCGTTCTATCTTCTCACAGCCCTATCTTTAAACACAGAATAAAATCAAGGTTTCTAATTCATCAGATTGTAGAACACATCTCGTTTCAATAATGTGATCACTTCCTGTTCTTGCCAATTATTTCTTGTGTATTATGGGATTGGCCCAATTTCAATCTCCAGTTATTAACCCTTCAGGCATCAAACTTAGCACATTTCCTAACAATACTGATGTACGAACTCCCACACAACCTCAATAAATCATCATACCAGTAAAGAACGATTTTCATATGTAATAGCAGATGTTAAATACCCTGATAAACATGTCCATGTTCCATTTTTTCATCAAACATGAGAAATTATACAATGCACACACAATTTCTTGCACATAGAAGAAAAATATTACTGAGTACATCAAAGATTTAAAACAGTTTAATCATGAAGTACATGAGGCACACAATTTAAACTTTGCTACTGCCATGTGCAACGATGTTACTATCAAAAGAATTTTATTTTTAAAATGGCTCAACGTAATCATTCTTATACTACTTAGAAACATCCAAGATTCTGAAGCTTGAAAGGTTGGATGCTGAAAGGCTGTTTCTCCTGCCTGGTGAATCCAGAGAATGGGGGAGCAATCCCAAGATAAAGGGTAATTATTTAGGCTTGATTTCATCTTTCTTGCCTGAAGGTATGCAGGTGGTGAGGACCCATAAATTCCCCAGATGGCCTTTCCACCACCCTGTTGCCTGCCAAAACCTGTTTGCAATTTTACAGTGGGTCAGACTTGGTCCATGCCAAGTGTCTCACTTATGCCCTGTTTCAGGCCATTGCATGGGCAATCAATGATACTTAAGGGTCATTTTTCTGCCTGGCTTCAATTTTAAGGCTGGTGCGAGAGTTCAGAAGTGAGACAAAAGCCCATAAAGTCACTTTGCATTCAGGTTTTGGCAGGACGATGGCGGATGTGGACACCTCCTTTATCAACCTTCTTTCCACACTGGGGACACCCCCACCATGCAGCAAATACTCCCTTACATCTTTCCCCAACTTCTTCATGCCCCAGCTTCCTGAAAGACCACCCCCTGATCCTGAAATCAGAGTACTTGCACTGATTGTGGTCCCAGCCCTGGCTGGGAATGCTGGGACTAGTCTGAGGTGAGACTTTGTTCCAAGTGAGAAGTATGAGTCCCATCTGCAGTCAATTAATGCTTCAGCGGCTGAGGTCCTACCAGCATTGGTGGTGGTGCCTTCCCCACTGGCCCTTTGAATGGGAGGGCAGGAAGCATTTTCATGTGAAAAATCTTGCTTATGGAGAATTTTTTTTTTTTGCATAAATGCTCATGAATCTTTGGCGCCTGTTACAACAGAAAATAGTGCATGCTCCATTTAGCACATGTTCAACACTGAGATAGATTTTTGATTTCTCATGGAATCAAAGAATGTGGAGTATCGGTAGTCAAGTGGACTTGAGGCTGAAGATCTGCCATGATCATATTGAATTCCAGAGCAAAATCAGGGACAAAATGCCCTATTGTTGCGAACATTTGTTATGATCTTACATAAACTTTTGAATGCAATCAGAAAATAGATTTTCTTAAAAAAACCTGCTCTGGTTGCAAGAACACAAAAACTAGGAGTGAGAGCAGATCACATTGAGTTTACTCCATCATGGCTGATGTTGGACTGTCATTTGAAATTGATTCTCATCCTAGGATAGCAATTACCCCTTGAACTTACATGTGCATTGATCAAGACAGTGTGGTTCATAGACTTTCCGGTCATCCAAGATATCCGGCTGGACATCACAGAGAAATCTTCCACAATTGATCACCTTAAAACATTTTACTCATTTCCATCAAGCATCCTAACAAAGACTGAGGCAAGAACTCTGGCTGTTTTCTCCTTACCAACTTTCAGTTGCTTGCCGAAGAGAAAATACTCACAAGACTCCTCAGAAATGTAGTCCTGAGATATGGGCTTTTTTTCCCATTTGTTATCTGGTATCTTCCTCTACATTATATGAGGTAAAGACTGAAGGTTTTTTTTTAATTAATAGGCAGGTTTTGTATTGAAGATTAGACTGGTCCACAGTAAGTGCTACTCCACAAGCGTTTTGTTTTGTTTCTTGTGCTGGAGCTGGTATTAAAGACTGTCAAAGAAATAGCTGAAAGTGTAAAGAGCAAGTCTTTTCAATTGATTTGATTTCTACATTTCTGACATTTAAATCATCTGAAATTAAGCATCCTGCAGTCTTGTCAGTCACATCAGCAGGGCTTTTGATTGGTCACAGCACGATCTGTGATGAGGCACATAAATAAATGTGTGGGATTGAATCTGCAATCTGATAAAGTGCACAAATAGATAGTTTGTCATGTAAATGTATTCAAATAAATGGGGAATGTTTGCTCAGAAAATGATCTGAAAATAATTGGAATTTATGCAACTAAATGAGTTTGGGGATTAGGTTTTATGCAATTAAATAGGTTGCTTTTAAGAATATGATAACATATGGAATATAATTAGGAGAGTACTGTGCAGCCTATCGAATCTACTTCATCATTCATTATGATTGTGACTGATCTTGGGCTTTAACTCCACTTTACCGACTGCTCCAAGTGAGAACACTTCATTTTCTGAGAGACCATAAATCTACTTTTCTCACGATTGCGTACATTCAGTGAAGCAGCATTCATAACGCTCTGTAGTGAAGAATTCAAAAGGTCCACAACTTCTTGAGTGAAGTAGATACTGAACTCACTCCTAAATGATCAACCTCTTACTCTGAAACTTGTGCCTT
Source organism: Ginglymostoma cirratum (assembly GCA_024137785.1). Classification (NCBI taxonomy): domain Eukaryota; kingdom Metazoa; phylum Chordata; class Chondrichthyes; order Orectolobiformes; family Ginglymostomatidae; genus Ginglymostoma; species Ginglymostoma cirratum. The sequence goes on along the minus strand of JAHRHZ010000289.1, from coordinate 33,376,396 downwards.
CTTGTTCTAGGTGCTTCAACCAGGGAAAATATTGAGTGGGTTTTCCAAAGATTTTCCAATCTCTCATAGATTGCCACTCCAGGCCTTATTTTTCCTGAAAGAAGAGAGCTCCACATTTTTGACAGGAGATTTTGATCAGGTCTCCTTCAGAAATGTGGAGCAATACTTTCAGCTGGCAGTTCTTTCTTTGCACTGAACGATCAAAGGGTAAGTCCATGTGATGTTAGGGTGTCAGATTCGTCAGGGAGAACATGGTGCCAGGTAAATAGGTTGCTAAGCAGTGGGATACCAGCTGGGAAGCATGCCAGCTGGGAACTGGATTGGGAGCGGGGTAGGATGCCAGTTGAGTAGAATATGGAATGTTAAGCTAATAGGGTGTCAGCTGGGTACAATACAAATGGCAAAGGGGTAGTGTGCCACATGCAGGGTGCAAGGTATTTTGTTTTTTTTTACGTGAGTACACTCAAGTCTTATTGAACATCAACACTTATAAGTTTCACACCCGGTAAAACACACTCTGCACTTCTTTTGTTATGAACACAGCAAATAACTTGATATTTTCCCATATCATATGCCATCTGCTATTTTTATGACCATTCACTTAACCTCTCTATATCTCTTTGCATCCTCCTTTTGTGTCCTTCTCACAGTATACATTCTCACAAAGCTTTGTATTGATAGCAAACCTCTCTGTCTCTTGTTTTAAGTTGTAATATGAATTGTAAATCATCGAGAACTTAGCAGTGATTCTTCCAGCATTCCACTAGTCATAGCATTCCAGCTGGAAAATGTCCCATTTATTTCTGCTCCCTACCTCCTGTCCATGAATCATTGTGCTCCATGCCTAACCTAAAGCATTATCTGACCTAAAATGTCAACTTTTCTTCACCGTCATAAAACCATTAGTTCTCTTAGGTCAATTACTGGAAAGAAATTTGGTGATTTACATATGCATATTAATCAATTAAAGCCTTCTAACTGATTAAAGATTTAACAGCATCTTAGGTTTGTTTAATACATCCTCATCAGTTGTGTGACCCTTTGATCTTTTACTCATAAATTCTGTGTCTGATGCCACCTCTCTCATGAAGAAGGTGCGAGGTTCCAAAAGCTTGAGTTTTCAAATAAACTTGTTGGACCTTGTGTTGTGTGATTTCCGACCATGAATCATTCCACCATCTCAGCTAATGAATCATGCCAACTCCATGGGTTCTTATCTTCCACATTAACCTTTTCAATGGCATCTTATCGTTTGCCTTTTCAAAATCCATATAAAATACATTTGTTGGTTTCTTTTCACCTTCCCTTCTAGTTACTCCTCATGAAAAAGAGTTCCACAATTCTCAAATGCAATTTCATTTTCGTAAAACCATATGGATTTTGTTTGATCATATTGTGATTTTCTAAGAACTTAGTTAAGACTTCCTTAGTAAGAGATACCAACACTTATCCAATGACTGTTGTCAGGCTAATTAGCCTGTAGTTCTGTTTTCTCTCCCTTCATTTCCTGAATAGCGTTGGTATGTTTGCAAATTTCCAATTTGCTGGAAGTGTTCCAGCATCTAGAGATTTTTTTGAAAATCATGGTTGCACCTCTCACTTATTGTACTTTAGGATTTAGGGCATCAACTTTTCCAATCATGATCCCATTTTGGCACTTGAAAATACCTGTGACCTCAGGCAGAATCTGTCGGAACAGGGGTGGGGGAATGTGAAATATATTCTCGATAAGCAAGGGGATGAAGGGTTATCAAGGTTGGCAGAAGTATGGAGTTGAAGTTATAATAATGTGCCATGGTCTTATTAAATGGCAGAGTATGCTCAAGGGGCCAAATAACCTACTTCTACTCCTAACTCATGTTCATATGATATTTATCACCACATTCACTTGTTGCTGTCAGTCTCTATGTTGCTTTCTGTTTCTACTCAGCGATATGTGGGATCTACTGTAAACATAGACATAAAACATTTGTTCAATGTCTCACTTATTTCTTCATTCCTGTGATAATTTCATGTGTCTCCACTTTTACAGACCAGTGTTTACTTTTGCGGCTCTTTTTATGTACTTCTAAAAACTTTTTGAATCTGTTTTTATATTACTGGCCATTTTACTCTCGCATCTTGGTTTATTCTTTGTTATCAGCAAGTGGACCTTTGTTTCTGAAAAAAAAACTTCCTATTCTCAGATTTCCTACAATTCCTGACAACTTTAAGCTTTTTCTTTAAAGTTATATGTCCTCCATTATTGCTGTCTCAATTATAGATCTAAAATAGCGCTTTCCCCAATTGGTATCACAACTTACTACTCCAGGAATTTATCAGAAAACTCATCTGCTAGACGATCTATGCCAATTTGATTGACTGGTATATATGAAGGTTTTTGTCCCATATGATTATTATATTGCCTTTGTTACGAGGTCCAATTTTTTTTTTGTTTAATGCTCTGTCTACAGCATAACTGCTGTTAGGGGGCCTATAAACAAATCTCACCAGCTTTCACGAACCTCTAGTTTTCCTAATCTTTACTTTTACTGATTTCCTTTCTGACTAATATCCTTTCTTCATCTTTTATTATCAAGAGTGCTCCTCCTCACTTAACATTGCACTTGCAAAATGTTATTTGTCCTGGCATATTTATTTCACGTTCTTGGTCATTACGAAACCAAGTTTCTAAGAGGTGATTCGATCTAAACCATTAACCTATACTGGGTATTTCATTATATAAATGTATGCACCCACATAACATTTTTTTTCACTAATCATACAAGATAGAAGGCCGTTCTGCTCAAAATGCCTATGCTGACTGTTTGAAAGATATATCCAGTTGGTTCTCTGAAGTTGAATTTATCTGAACACATGCTTTGGCCTGCTTTCAGCCTATATATACACAGTGACTCATCAAATACAGATGCTACCTCTGTACTACAGTCTAAAGGATGTAGAGTACCAGAAGTTGATTTGATGGTTGCAAGTGTCAGATGATGCTTTTTTGTTAGATGATTTCTTCCGTGCATTGTTACAATAAAATCTTGAGCTTGTTTAGTAGGAATAGCTTTACAGTTTTATTATCCATACTGCAGCAAGAAACTGCAGTTGTGGGTGCACCCAATAATGGAGAGCATAAAGCATTTGCCCTGGATTTTTTTGCACCAGGCACAAGGCAATTTGTTATCATGATCTCTTTCCTCATTAAGAGGCCTTGTTGATATTTTTCTCTATATATTTAAGTTTAAATATTTATTCTCTTTTAAATATTTGGAGTTAAACATTCTGATTTGACAGATTGTCAATGACAGAATTATAATATTGTTGACACTCCTGTCATGTCAGCCCACCCTTACAATAGAGAGTATAAAAGCAAAGAGCAATATATTTAGATAGCTGTGTGGAGGAAGATTTCTTCTGCGCAATGTAAGTAATCAAATCATGAGCTTGTTTACAGGGAATAGCCTTACAGTTTAATTACTCATGTTGCATCAAGAAGTTCTTTCCCTAGTATGTGCAATATGACCATTCAGATCATTAATCCCTTGATTTTCTGTTCCTTAAAAAAAATGCTACAAGCTGTATTCTGGAGCTTGAGAGGGACAAGGTGATTATTTTTGAGTAAGTATACAGTTATTCTGTGAGCAACATAGCCTTAGAAGCATTTGTTTTAAGTTGTGCTGGAGGAATGTGTCATAATTTCAGTGATTGTGCTTCTAAAATGAATCAAACTTAAGATCAAAGTCAAAGTTGCAGTGTATGTAACATCTTTCGTGGTGTCATCTTTTCCAACACAACACCTTCAGATGAGGCAATGACTGAATCCGAAAACTTCTCACTGTGTCAACAGCTCGACTTTAACTGAAAATATTCTTGGGATATCGAAGTCTGAATCAAATTTGACATTAATCAACTTAATGTGAGGCAAGATTATGAAATATCACTCCAGTTTTCAGAGAATAGGGTCAGAAAAGCTGAATTATCAAACTGGTACAGCAGGAACATTTTACAATAGTTGACACTTGTAGAAACATAAATGTTTTCAATTGCATTGACCCGCATCATAAACAGCCAACAACCCAAAACTGTGAAAGCACCATCAACACTTTATAGATCAGCATTTCTGTTGTCATCCAGGATGATTTGGACTGTCAATTTCTATAATAAAATAAAGCAAAGCTAAATTCAGCACTTTGAATGGTGATGTGGATTGTGAATTCTCTGTTCCTTCTCCTCTGTTGAAAATTAGGAACTATAGCAGGAATAGGCCATTTGGCCCTTTGGGTCTGTTCTGCCATTCAATATGATCATGGATGATCTTCTATCTCACTGCCGTATTCCTGCTTTCTTCCCATACCCCTTGACCCCTTTAATATCTAAACCTTTAGCAATCTCTTTCTTGAATCTATTCACCATGATGTTGCCCGCAGTCTTCAATGGCAGAGAATTCAACAGGTTGACTACCCTTTAAGTGAAGACAGCTTGCTTCATCTTGCTCTTAAACGGTCCATCCCACATCCTGAGACAATGTATCCTGGTTCTAGGGAAAATATCTTCCCTGCACCAGTCTGGTTGATATGATTAATCAGATTCCCCAATCCTTCTGAACTTTTATGAGTACAGTTGGCCCAATGTCTCCCCATTGGACAGTCCTGCCATTTCCAGTATCAGCGATTGAACTTCTGCTGCACACCCTCGATAGCAAAGTATCCTTTCATAGATAGGGAGACCAAAACTCCACAATACTCCAGTGCCAAAGCCCTTTATAACTGCAGTAGGATATCCCTATGTTGGAGCTGAAATTCCCTTAAAATGGCAAGTGATTATTTGAGTCCAGGTCTCTGAATGAGGCTTAACTTTTTTGACTATATGTCAGTTTGGTCAAGTTTCATTGAGGATTTCCATCTGAGAAGCGTAGCAATGTTTCTCGCTATAGCTTGACAAACCCAACCTACCAGCGAGCTATCCTGCCCCTGTGGCACCCCTGTTGTCTAGCCCTACATCGATCAACTCACCATTCATGGGATGTGTGGAATTGACCAGCATCCGTCTTTAGAACGTCATTGCTCACTGTTAATCTGGAGCTGCATTGTATGGAACCTGATATGGCAGACAGGGGAAACTGGTGCCCTATTTTGCAGGCAGGCAGCTAGAAGTCCTCATGGATGAGATGGCGCAAAGGTTGGATGTATTCGTCCCCCCGGACCAGCAGATGAGGCCATGCCAGACATAACCAGACCATGCCAGCCTTGTCTGAGGTTGCCACCCCAGTCAATGCAGGCTCAATCATTTAGAAGAATGCACATAAATGTAAGAAGAAGGTCAATGACCTTTTCCGCTAGGCCAGTAGAGGTGCCTCCATCTTTCCTTTGATACCTCACACCCATCTTTTTCACCAGTGCCCTCTCCTTAGCAAGGAAGAGAAATTTCTGCTCATTGTGACCAAGTGCTGCAGTTAAGCTCCTGCATCAGGAGCAGTCACCTGGTAGCCAATGGAATTTAACAGTTTAGTCTCTATTTAGAGTATTGCTTGCCCAACGTAAAGACCAATGTTGCGGGAAAGTCCACAGAAAGTGGCTGACCAGCTGTTAAATTTGAATGCCTGGAAACCATTGTGATGGAGCCCTGGGGAAATGGTCTTTGACACAAGTTGCAGGTGCAGGAGGGGAACCCAGTTTAGGAAAAGGGAATAGATAAGAGTTGTGTCAGCAAATGTGAGGGGCCAGTGAGGAGAATGGCATGTGGCCCAAATGTTTCTACAAATAAGAGCATAGCACTGCCAGTGTTGGAAATCAAACAAGCACAGAGAACGCTAGAGAAACTCAGCAGATCTGGCAGCATCTGTGGAAAGAGAAAGAAGAAGAATCGGACTGGACTCGCAGCATTAGCTTCTATATTTCTTGCCACAGATGCTTCCAGACCTGCTGAGTTTCTCCAGCATTGTCTGTGTTTGACCCAGTGTTTCCTTGTGAGTTCCTAAAGAGCGTTACAGGGAAATTTTTAAAATTATTTTAAATAGCTTGTTTGTCCTTGCTCAGGTTTCGCATTGAAATAGCAGATCACACTTTTCAGAATCCCTTCAAGCATGTTTAAAACTGATTCTGTTGGATTTACAGTTGCAAAGAGGCTTTTTTGGGTCGGAACACCAAAACAACCTGTCTATTTTATTCCCTGACAGATAGAGGCAGTTTGTTGTGATCCCACCTGATGGTAAGACAGATCTCAGAATCAAACCTGGATTGACATTCCACAAGTTTTCTGTGTGCTATTTGTTTACTGCGGTGGTCAGTCATTGAATAGATTCTTCAGTGGTTATCAATATTCTTTGAACAAAAGAATATCAAAGTTTATTGCTCATAAAACTAGATTATACTGTTTACAAGCTATTTGAAATTGTCTTATTACAAATATTAGGAATAAAGATTTCTAAGTTACCCTCAACAACAAACCTTCAGATGCACATACTTCAGGAAAGGCTCACCCTATCTCACTTTAAAACTCCTTGTTATTTTGGTATGAGTAGAATCAGCTCCTTTCCAGCAAAGTTCTACATTCACACAATGTTATTTTACTTTAGTAAATCTTTCTTCCTGAGACCCTTTAACAAGCTGTTATCTCGGCTCACAACTCATTCCTTAAACTCACACATTCAATAGGCTTGTAAGATGTCTCGCTCTTTAACAACTAAAAAGTTTTGTTTTTGGACCTTTTACCTTACTCATTCAAAAAGCTACTTAGGACTTTTTCTCTTCTGTCTTGACTGTTTTAGAGACTGCTAAACTAGACTGATGCTGTGACAGGTCTTTTAACTTCGAATTGACTTCTTTCTGAAAATAACCTGCATAGTACCTTTATAAAGAAAGTTGTTTTCTGTCTTCTTGTCATAAGACACCTGTGGCTAAACATTGACCCTTTTTTTACTCTGTGTTTCACCCTTGTTTCAAATGTACTAGACTATTCACCTCAATAGTTTTAAAAACTTCATTTAAATCCATGTAACCAAGCTTTCAGACAATGTGATACCACTCACAGAATTCAAAAAAATGCTAAAAATGTGTCCTTTGCTTCTTAATACACACATAATTTTAAATTTGATTTGTATTTTTGTGTCATTTCTCCACTTTAGGACCTAAGTTCCTAAACAATTATAATAAATTATGAATCTTGATAAGTTAAGATCAATAAGTGGGCTGCAGTGACAAACTACATTCATGTGGTGCTCACATAATTGTGTGCTTAGACATGCAAAGAATCTGTACAATCACAGTATAGCTTTGCACAGCATTTCACTTACTTATTCTCCTATTTCTAAGCATTTGGACACTGCATGCACAAATAAGATGGTGCTGAGTGAGTTAGACTAATATTACTCAGTTTGTGTTTCATGCTTGAGTTCATGCAATCAATGTCACAGCCTGATTTATGTTTCAAAGCAAACATCAATCTTTTTGGATCCTTGCTTTTACTTTCTGGTTTCTGCTGTTTCACATTTGTGTTTTAATCCCTTCAATAAAATTCCGCGCATTGTATGGTTATAGAATAAAATAACTTGTTAAGCAAGTTAATATTTTGGAGAGACTTTAGAAAATAATGAGACAAACTGAATAGGTTTGATAAATATAAATAAGAAAATTTCCACAAAAGTACTTGTGATTGAAATGAAAGCTCTTGTAAATTGATGACTTATTTGTATGGATAATTAGAAACAGGAGGATAGTCATATCTGGGAAAGGTTCTGATTCTCCTCTTCCACCAGAATTCAGTCCCAGAATGAATGTGTCAATGTTCAGAAATAAATATTATGATGCAAATTGCATCTAAGAAAAAGATACTTTTGAAATAAAGTTATGATGATGTAAAATTACAGCGGCATTCAGTAATTATGATTCTTTTTGCAGATTATGTTTTTAAAATATGTTTAATACAGAAGTTTTAACCTGATAGTTGATAAAGATAAAAAAAGTTTAATTTATTGTATGACAGCAATTGTTTAGCTTTCAGATCATCTCATCTATGCTGAGAAGAAAACATTCCTCTACCATTAATCCGGGTGTGAATAGAACATGGGTAAGAGACAGGTTTGATGTAGAAATGTTGACTTAAAGCTTGAAATCACTTTTCGGTGATAGATTGCTAAGAGGCTTAATATACTTTGGTAATTTTAGAAAATAACAAAAGAAACTGTAAAGGTTTACTAAATATAAATTAGCACTCATATTAAATGTTGTGGCACAACTTTTTGGGGATTCACTGTAGATTATGAGGTGAGAAGGAACCGCATTATTTGGAATTGGTTCAGCACTGAAAGAAATCTGAGAGGCAAGGGCCACATGGAAACTGTGCAGAATTTTCCAAGGCATTGAATGAAGTGAATACAGGTGAGAAAGTTGGGAAAAAAAATCTCATGAGATGGCCAGCGAGGATCTTCTTGATGTCAAAAGCAAAAAAATCCCATTTCAACCATCCATGTTTTGAACAGCAGGATGGGATTCTGTCTAGTGTGTGTTGAGAGGCCTATTTGCATGTATTACCATCTCATTATGGTATAAACATCCTTTATTTATATGCATTTTCCCATTTGCCTCCCAGCCAGAATGAACGTACCAGCCTCACCCCACTGTCATTGCACATCTCTGATCCACTGCACCCATTGTTGGATTTCATTGAAAAGCTGCTGCTGCAAAGACACTTGGCAGTACTTGACCAAGGTCAGAGGATTGGGCATGTTAGGACTACAATCACAGCGGTGGTAATGGGAGAGTAGCACAACCACAAAAAAATGCATCATACTTGTTTGCCAGATCATGGATGTTTCAGCATTACTACATGAGCAGTTGTGGTCTTCACTAGCAACAAACAGGATCCTTTCCTCACAAGGGCTGAGGAGTTGAATATCAGTCACCCCACCATCTATCTTGACTCTTTTCATCCCTTTGTGGGCTGTTTTCTCTTGGAATCAGACAAAAGAAATGAAATCAGCGTGGCACTGCTGTTAGTGCAGGTACAGGTTGGGAAAGGCGATGAGGTGGCCCAAGTGAGTCAGTCAGCAGTGCAGAGGTAATGCAGGGTTAGTTGGGCGAGAATTTGGGGTTGGTGAGAGTGAGTAAGGGAAGATGTTGCATGCAATATTGTTTGACCATGAACATTGGTGGGAGGTGGGTGCTGTTGTAGAGATGCAAGGTTGCAAATGAATGACGGTGACACCTACCTTCGTGGAGTGGAGAAGGTCATGGAATTTCTTGTGGCATTGCTGGGCATTTCCCTGAACAATAGAAACTGCACCAAACCAGGTGGCAATCTTGGACAATGCTGGCAATATCTGGTGTTGTGGTTTTCCTCTCTTGGTCCTGGGAGAAGAGGACTATCACCTTTGCACTACTTCTCCGCCGGGATCTCCAGGTCTCTGTCTGTCTTGATTGACAACATATCCATGGCAATGATGCATACCATGCAGGGCAGCCCTGGACCTGAGCTGGTGTACAAATGTGTTTTAATAATGGGGCCAATACCAGGAATCCTGGAATGTTCTGGCAGTGGTGATTGCCACACAGTGAATGTTGGTAATAAGTTGAGTTTGGAAAGATAACATGAGAATGCTCACCAAGCCTAAAGGAGATAAACCTTCCATGAAATTCACCAAATTTCTCATGTGGTCAATTTCCAGGATTCAGCCCTCTGAATAGTTTCAGATATGTTATAAAATATATGAATTTGCTCTAATTTTATATGAGAAACTTGAGTCTGCTGTAACTTTTTGGATGCAGAACCCATGAAAGAACTTCAGATCTGGAAGGGAGGAAAATACATTGGGATCAACTTTAGACAAAACAGACCTTTCATTTCCAAAAGAAGGAAAATGTATTCAATTTGGATTCATTTTTTTAACTAAATGTTTGTAGACTTCTTTTGAAAAGCAAAGGTTTGCCGCAACATAAAATATCACATCCCACCACAAAACAGATTAAAAAAGTTAAAAAAAATGTTTTGTAAGCACAAAATTAATTTGTTTCAAATGGACATTACCATGCTTAAAATTTGCCTGGAGAGTTCTTTTGTGGGCTATTATTATTCTTTTTTCTAGTTGATTGCATACTTCAGATAGTTTTTGCTTCAGGCATAGAAATTAAAATCCACCCATTAGAATTAATTATAACATAGATTTTGATGGTAACAGCATAAAAGGGGGAAGAGTTTTCTCCAGTTCAGAATGTTTCCAATCAAATAATGAAGGAATGCATAACTATATCTGGTTCTGTGGAATGAGGTGGGAAAATTGACCAACCGGTAGTCGTGGAACATTTAGGTGACAATACTCATGGTAGCTTTGGACTGACTATGAAAAAGAGCAAGGAACAATCTGGAGTAAATGTACTTATTCAGAGGATTGCTAATCTTAAAAGGGTGAAAATGAATTTGGCCGAGTCAACATTGCAACGTACAAAAAAAAAACTGCCCTTCAAACATGTGACCTTTTGTGTTCAGTTCAGATACATTCTGATTGGGAAAATTTGTACAAAAGACCTGGAGCTCATGAATGATAGAAGATATAGAGCAGTAATTCTCGAACATTTTCCCATTGACCCCAGACGTGTTGAGTAAAGTCGGAGAGTAAGGTGGAGGGATTGGGTTGGGGGGGGGGGGTGCGCGTGGGGCGTTGCTGTTGGTGTGGAGGGTAGAGACTTGTGAACCCATTACCACCTTGGAGAAGCCCCTGGGGTAAGATCATGAAGACAAGATGGCTATGTTCCGATCTCAGGTTAATGTTCCAAGTAAGAAACAGGCAACATATAAAACATTCAGTGGGCATGTGAGAAAAGCAATAAGAATTGCAGACTATCTTTGGGGAGGCAATGGCCCAGTGGTATTATCACTGGACTGTTAATCCAGAGATCCAGGTAATGTTTTGAGAACCTGGGTTTGAATCTCGCCACGACAGATGATGGAATTTGAATTCAGTAAATATCTGGAATTAAGAGTCTACTGATGACCATGAATCCATTGTCAATTGTCAGAAAAAAACCCATCTGGTTCACTAATGTCCTTTAGGGAAGGAAACTACCATCCTTACCTGGTCTGGCTCCATGTGATTCCAGTCCCAGAGTAATGTAGTTGACTCTTAGCTGCCCTCTGGCCGATTAAGGATGGGCAATAAATACTGCTAAGCCAGCGATGCCCTCATCCCATGATTGATTTTTTAAAAATTATGAGAAGAGGCGAGCAGTCAGTACAAATATCTTCCATCAGCATACAGACAGAAAATTATGGCAGAAAGAGGAGTAAGATTGGTTTATGACCAAAAGAGAATTTACACATGGAGGCAAAGTGCTAAGGACATAAATGAGTACTTATTTTACCCAAGAAAAAATATGCTAATGAGGTTTTAATGAATGATGAGGTAGGTGAGATACTGGATGGGCTAAAAATGGACAAACAGCAGGGATAAGAAAAGCTGGCTGCATCAAAAGTTGATGAGTCATCTGGAGCTGATCAGATGCGAGAGAGGACACGAAGAAACATAAGAGTGGAATTGATGAAGACACAAGTCTGGATCTTCAAATCCCCCAAAGGGGGATTCAGAGGACTGAAAACCATGATGCACCGTAGTTCAGAAAGGATAAATCTAGCAACAAGACAAATTGTTTATCATTTGTTTTGGGAAAACACTTCAAAAGGATAATACAGGACAAAATTTACAATCACTCGGCAGAAGTGGATTAATTAAGGAAAGTCATTGTGAAGGACAAATCATAATTCATTCACTTGGGTGACTTTTTGAATTGGCGGAAAAGGTTGATGAGGGTCATGTGGTAGATGTGATATACTTCAACATCTAAAAGGTGTTTGATTTAAAAAAACATCCCAAGCTTGTCTGAATCCTGAAGCCATGTTATGAAAGGGACAGTGATGAAATGACAGATAAGTTAGTTGAGTGACAGGACATGGAGAGCAGTGACAAATGGTTGTTTGTTTAGACAAGAGAATGGTACATAGTGTTGTTCCCCTGGAGTCAGTATTATATCAACTACTTTTCTCAATCTATATTCCTGACATCAATTTGAGTATACGGGGCACAATATTTTTTGAATTTTGCAAAGTTTAGAAGTATTCTGAAATGTGAGGAAGATAGTGGCAGATCTAAAGAAATAAGATAGACTGGTGGCATAATTGGACATTTAATTTACTGCAATTTAATGCAAATAAATTTGAAGGAATATATTTTTGGGGGAAGAATGAGTTTAGACAATGTAAAGTAAAGAGCACAAATTATAAAGGGATCCAGGAGGAAAGGAACCTGGTCTATGTATGTCCAAATCATTGATATGATAGTGCACATTAAGAAACTGGTGAAGAAGGCACTCAGGATTGTGAGCTCTATAATAAAGACAGAGTACAAAATAAGGAAGGTATAGCTTTATAAAATACTGGTTCAACATCAACTGGAGTATTGCGTCCAAATCAGAACAGAATAAAGAAAGCCGACAAGCAGATGTCAAAGAGGCAGTGAATTTCTTCTGTGTAAACAATAATATTTTGCAGAAAATGAGGTCCAGAGTAGACCCAAAATGTTAGCAGGCCATGATGGATTTAATAATGAATAATGAGCTAGATTTACTGAAATAATTGTATGTGAACTTGTAGCTAATAGAAATCATGGGCTGAATATGGCATGCCCATGTCAAGGGTGTTTTCAGTGGGGGTAGCAGTGACGGCATGTAAAATAGAGTAGGTGCCCAGATGAAAACCTTCCCCCTCACTCCCATAATGTGGAGGGTGGGCAAGTGCCAGAATCAGCAGCTCCCCCACTATTCATAAATAAATAATTAAGGAGCAACAGAGTTTGTTTGAAAGCTCAATTGAACCCCATTATTACCTTGCCCACATCCATAATGTGGTTGGAGAGGACAACCTGTGTCTGTTTACAAAGTGTTAAAAGTGAGGATAAAAGTATTTGGCGGGGAGACCTACTTTATTCAGGGGATGTCCTTTGCACATACGGGCTTTATCAAAAGAAGTTAGCACCTCCCCTCCCTTCTCTTGGCACAGGCCATAGAACTCACCCTTCCACCCCATCTCTTCCCTAAGGTCACCAAATCCTCGTGCCAAATATCCCTTACGTACCTAGGCCTGGGATCTATTAAGGCCTTCAATCCTTAAGGGACAAGGGCAGCACTTACCACAAAATATTGCTTTGGATGACCAACCAGGTGAGATGCAGCAGACTCCAGCAAACTAAAACAAACGCAAAAATAACGAAACAAACACAGTGAGTAAACAGAAGAGTGTGACAAATCAAATAAGTGTTGCAAAAGGGGGTGTGAAAATTAACTTGCAAGGCGTATCTGAATTTACACAGACATTTTCACAATTACATTATGAGAATGTGGGTAATCAGGAGCAAGGAATGAAGGCTCCTTGAAAGTTGATACTGTCAATGAAATGAGAACATCACAGACGTACTGAGTAATTACCTTTCATGTGCGTTCATCTGGAAGAGGAACTTGGCATGCTAGACATCTCATCAAAACTCCAATTGAATCAGAGTCAGGGAATCATCAAGGTTAATGTAAATAAATTAATGGAAGAAAAATAGTGTCACTAAAGAATAACAACTCCCCAGGCCCAGATGGTTTCTATTCCAGGGTGTTAAAGAAAGTAAGTGAAACATCACAAATGCCTGAACTATTTACTTTCAAAGACCCTTGATTCTGGAACTTCCGTCATTTTAGAAAATAGGACAAGTCACATGCTATTTACAGATAGTGACATCAAGGAATTAAAGATGTTTTAGTCTAATTTACATTTTAGGATACTTGAGTTTATAATTAAACTTAGGATAAGTGAACATCTTAAAACTTTTACGTTAATCAGAAAGAGCCAACATAGATTTATAAGGAATTGCTTCCAAAACGTTTTTTCCAGATGTGAGCCAATTTCACTTCCTCAAGCTTTGTGTGATCCCAGAGTGCAAATTTGGGGAATGGAGTCTCAGTTGCAGCTAATGGGAGATGGGGGCATAGGTGAAGGGGCTTCATTTTCTGAATGATAAGGGAGGAAGATGCTTTATTGTGACTGTGGAAAGAAGGAGAACAGAAGTTGAACATTGGAGAGTTGGTAAAAAGGGAAAGTTTCTCACAAAATAAAATGAACACCTACCTGTGCACAGGCTTTTTTTTTTCAGAGCCAGTAACAAAGGAATTTTGCAGAGCACTTCATTAGCACATCCATGAGTAGAAGAGAATGTGAATAAGTAAGACAGGGTTCCAGCCTTCATGGATCAGTCTGAGCTTCACAGTAACCACTGTCGCCTCAGAACTTACAACGCCAACATTTTGTTGTGCATTATCATTGGGGTTATGATCCACAATTTGGCAAGCTCTGTTGTAAACAGTAGATCATACCCGACAAATCAAATTGAATTTTTTGCAGAGTTCACTAAAGTAGTGAAAGGAGGAATGTCAATGGATGTTATTTACCTGGACTTCAACAAGGCGTTTGATAAAGTGAGTGAACTAAAGTTTAAGGCTCATGAAAAGCAAAGCAGCGTGTTGATCTATTCAGAAGATTAACAGAAGGAGACAGAGAAGGGATAATGGGCAGGTATTCAAATTGATGCAATGTTACTAATGGTCCCTTTAAGGTTTTGTGTTGAGGCCCCAACTTTACACTATATTTGTTGCTGACTTCGATGACGATTTAGAAGGCACATATCTGGATTTACCAATGACTTAAAAATAAGCAAGCAGTGTGGTTTAAAGCATAATATTGCAAAGAGATATTGACAGGTTAAGTGAATGAACAAAACTGTGGCAACAGATTTCAATGCCTGCAGGTAGGGATTCACCCATTTAGTTCTTAAAAAATGGGATGGAACTAAGTGCAGTGTAAATGGTGAAAAACTAGGTAAAGTGGAAGTACAAAGTGACTTTGGGCTTCAGGTCCACAAGTCATTAAAATGCTACAAATGGTTCAAAAACTAATAAAACAAACTTAATGGAATGCTGGTCTTTACGTATAGAGGACTGAAATACAAGGGAGTGGGGGTCATGCTTCTGTTTTGCAAAATCTTTGATAGATCAAAACACACTGTAAATTGTTCTGGGAATCATAAGTTAGAAATGATAAAATAAACTTAGAGGGAGCAGATTAGATGCCACATGGACTCTAAAAACAAGTATGAATAGAAATTAAGCAAACTAATGTTGTGTAATATGAATTTAGAAAGTTAAGAGGTGCTTTTATTGTATCTTTCAAGGTGTTGAAGGGAACACATGTAGCAAGTAGAGAGAAAGTATACTTTTTCTATGAGATGAAAGATTAGAATCATGTTTGTCATGAGTGAAATGAAAATTAAAACAAAAATTCACCTCAAGTATTAGGCCTTTTATTCTGAAAATAGCAATTGATGCTAAATTCATTGTTAATTTTAAATGTGAAATTGATCAAAATTTGTTAACCAAAGTGTCAGGGGATATGGGACAAAGGAGTGTACATAGAGTTTGTCCAGATCTGCCATAATCTCATTGAATGATGCAGTAAACTCAAGGGGCTAAATGACTTGCTCTATGTTCGATAAACCAATGGAATATGGCAGTACAATGTCATGCAAGATAACAAGGTGCAGAACTGGATGAACACAGCAGGCCAAGCAGCATGACAGGAGCAGGAAGGCTGACGTTTCGGGCCTAGACCCTTCTTCAGAAAATGAAGAAG
>JAHRHZ010000289.1:33327429-33355700 GCA_024137785.1 Ginglymostoma cirratum | reverse complement strand
CCTGCTATGATGCTGCTTGACCTGCTGTGTTCATCCAGCCCCATGCTTGTTCCCATGTATCTGCTGTTCTTGTGCTTCTTAATGGTTGTGGTCATGGGTTTGGAACATGCTGTCTTAAAAATCTTAGTAAATTTCTGCAGTGCATATTCTAGATGATACACGCTGTTGGCACTGAGTGTCGGTGGTGGAGGGACGGAATATTTGTGGTTGTGATGCCTCTCAAGGGCTGCTTTATTCTGATTGGTATCAAGCTTCTTGAGTGTTGTTAGAGCTGCACCCATCTGAGCAAGTGAGGAGTATTCCATTACACTCTTGACTTGTGCTTTGTATATGTTGGACAGGCTTTGGAGAGTCAGGAGGAGAGTTATTCATTGCAAGATTCCTAGCATCTGACCTGCTCTGGTAGCCACAGTACTGCTATGGCTAGTCCAGTCCAGTTTCTGATCAATGATAAGCCCTGGGATGTTGATTCAGTGATGATAATATCATTGAGTGTCAAGGTATCAATGGCTTGTTGGATTTGTTACAATGCCTTTATTCTATGTACCCCATTTAAGAAATTTAGACTTTCACAGAAAATACTGTGAAGAATACAGACTTTAGGTCTATGAAGAGGAAACAAGTGAACAAAATTCGATAGTCATTCCCCTGATCTAACCATCACAGCTTGTGCGGTAGGGAAAGAAGCATGACAGCTTTGGTGCATCTTCAACATCTGGTTGAAAAATACTGGTGCAATGATCAGGGAGTATGTTTTTGTGCCTGCTGCCTAGCTTAGAGAATGATGCAAACTAAGAACAACTCTAAAGAAGCTAAAATGTAAGCAACATATTCCTTAATAAGGCAAATAAAGCAAACAGCCTGAAGCTCTTTTTTTACTGTGTAATCACAGGACATACTAATTTTATTTTGGGTGGAGTTGAATGAGGAATAGTCCAGGGGTGGAAATTTTAAGGAATCTTGGGGGAACTGAGTTGCATAGTTAATTATAACATTCAGTCTCCTGTTCCTGAATTTGAATGTAGTCCACAAATGAGATGAAAGACTTCTCTTTGCCAGCTGTCAGGGTCTTATGTCGAATGAGTTTTGGGCATTGTTAACCCAATTCCTACTGGGTGCAATTAAAGAGCACAATACTGCTTATAATTCTGCAGTAATTGGCATTAAATTGTCAATCTTGCACAGAAAAGTTAGAAGATTGACTAGTCCAGGAAATAGTAATGGCGCTCCAGAGCAGCAAGAGAGTTGAGGTGCACTATTAGTCCATTGAACAGAGGTTTTACATTTATATTAGAGAATGCTTGAACTCTCAAAATGAAAATATGCTCTATTTCCCAAGATCTGAATACTCGCTTGAGTACGGACAAAAAGGTCAACAGAATAAAAAAAAGGTGTTAAATGGACAAGTGGTGACAAACCTAACACCCACACAAACCCATAAACATCATTAAATTTCCACCAATTTCGATGTTCTCACCCTTTGCTAAGAGCAGTGTTTTGCTTTGATTACCATATCTAGTTTGTATACGTGCTTTGTTCAGAATACTGTTTTGATTTCAATACAAACAGCAAATGGAATAAAACTTCATTGTGTATTCATAATGTTGCTAACACTTAGTAAACAGAAGAAACTTTCACATTCAGCATGAAGTTCCAAAATAGAAGGATTAGCTTTTTTGTTTCACTTGCTAATTCATGATTACATAATAAATAATTGTAAATGAACTGCTGCATGCACTTTGGGAGTTTCTTTTATTTTTTCATGTGACGTGAACGTCACTGGCAAGCAACACGAATTGCCCGTCCCTAATTGTTTTTGACTGTGTGGTTGACAAGTGATTTTCTTTGTATATAACTTTAATGAACCAGATGGGTTTTTATGTAATATTATTTTACAGAGACTATATGGTGAGTAATTGAGTCATTCTTATATGACTCATTGAAAAATGTCACCCTGTTTTAGACCTTTGAGACTGCTTCCTCCCAAATCTTCACTGAAACCTTATCATTTAGGGTTAATTGTTGATGATCATTTATTATGAACTCTGTATTAGGTACATTAGTGGATCAGATGTAAAGGTCGAAATGATAACAGTAGGGTTATGTATTTTTTAAAATACTTATCCCTCTATTACGACTGACCTCATGATTTCATCCCTTCCACGCCTTTCCCAATCTAACAATCCCTGAAGTCTCTGTACTCCTTGAATTCTGGTCATCAGCACAACCCCAATTTTATTTGCTCTGACTTTGAGAGTTGGGCTTCCAGTTTCCAAGCCTCTAACCCTGGAACTGCAACCCTGAGCCTGTCCTTCATTTGTGTAATCTTGCTTGGTTATGTTCATTTGAAGTAAGATGTGTTGTTTTACAACATTGAAAGGTGGAATGTTAATGCAAGCATTCACCTGGAAAGGGGCTTGTAGGGGGAGGTAAAGTCCTTTCTTCTGGGACTGATTTTGGACATGACAGTGAAACAAATATTAAGAGGCTGAACCTGAAACCAAAACAAAATTGTGTAAACATTTAAACCATTGAAAATGTATTTGAAAACACTGCAGAAATTAATGAACAGCATTCATTAAGCAGCACTGAGTAAATAAAGTTAGACTGCAAAACTCTTAACCTCACCACTGCATGTGTGCACAGGCTGACCTAAACGACCATACGCAGCACTTCAAGAATCTGCATTTCAGTGTTTTCTTTTTATTCATCCATGGGATGTGGGCATTGCTGGCATTTATTGCCCATCCTTAGATTTCCTCTGGAAAGTGATGGTGAACCGTCTTCATGGACTGCTGCAGTCCATATCGTGTAGATAGACCTTCAATGGCATTACAGATGGAGTTTGAGAATTTTGACATCTTTTAAGGTTGCTGTTGGCCAGAAACTAAACTCAAAATAGCTACATAATACAATATACAAAAATTGGTCAGAGACTAGGCGTTCTGCAATGAGTAATTCACCTCCAAAGTCCCCAATAAAAACCAAAAGAACTGCGGATGATGTAAATCAGGAACAAAAACAAAGTTGCTGAAAAATCGCAGCAGGTCTGGCAGCACCTGTGGAGGAGAAAACAGAGTTAACGTTTCGGGTCTTCCTCAGAACTGTCCAAAGTCCCCAAAGTCTGTCGACCATCTACAAGGCTCAAGTCAGGAGTGTAATGGAATACTAGATAACAAGGCATGGGGCTGGATGAACACAGCAGGCCAAGCAGCATCAGAGGAGCAGGAAATCTTGACGTTTCGGGCCTCGACCCTTCATCAGAAATGGGGGAGGGGAAGAGGGTTCTGAAATAAATAGGGAGAGAGGGGGAGGCGGATAGAGGATGGATAGAGGAGAGGATAGGTGGAGAGGAGGCAGACAAGTTGAAGAGGCGGGGATGGAGCCAGTAAAGGTGAGTGTAGGTAGAGGGGTAGGGAGGAGATAGGTCCAGGGAGGACGGACAGGTCAAGGGGGCGGGATGATGTTAGTAGATCGGAGATGGGGTTGTGGCTTGAGGTGAGAGGAAAAACAGGTTAGGGAGGTGGAGATGAGCTGGGCTGGTTTTGGGATGCGGTTGGGGGAGGGGAGATTTTGAAGCTTGTGAAATCCACATTGATGCCATTGGGCTGCAGGGTTTCCAGGCTGAATATGATTTGTTGTTCCTGCAGCCTTCGGGTGGCATCACTGTGGCATTGCAGGAGGCCCAGGATGGACATGTCGTCTGAGGAATGGGAGGGGGAGTTGAAATGTTTCGCGACTGGGAGGTGCAGTTGTTTGTTGCGAACTGAGCGCAGGTGTTCTGCAAAGCGGTCCTCAAGCCTCCGCTTGGTTTCCCCGGTGTAGAGGAAGCCACAACGGGTACAGCGGATGCAGTATACCACATTGGCAGATGTGCAGGTGAACATCTGTCTGTTGTGGAAAGTCTTCTTGGGGCCTGGGATTGGGGTGAGGGAGGAGGTGTGGGGGCAGGTGTAGCACTTCCTGCGGTTGCAGGGAAAAGTGCCGGGTGTGGTGGGGCTGGAGGGGAGTGTGGAGCGGACAAGGGAGTCACGGAGGGAGTGGTCCCTCCGGAAGGCAGATAAGGGTGGGGAGGGAAAAATGTCTTTGGTGGTGGGGTCTGATTGCAGATGGCGGAAGTGTCAGAGGATGATGCGTTGGATCCGGAGGTTGGTGGGGTGGTACATGAGGACGAGGGGGATTCTTTTTTGGTTATTATTGCGGGGACGGGGCGTGAGGGATGTGTTACGGGAAATGTGGGAGACACGGTCGAGGGCGTTCTCGACCACTGTTGGGGGGAAGTTGCAGTCCTAATGGAATACTCCCCACTTGCCTGATTAAATGCAGCTCCAATAACACTCGAGAAGCTTCATACCATTCAGGACAAAACAGTCCACTGATTGGCACAAGATCCATAAACATGCACTGCGTGCACCACCGATACTCAGTCGTAGCAGTGTGTACCACCAAGGGCATACACTGCAGAAATTCACCAATCTATCCTATATGCCTTTGTAACTACTTTATTAACCTGTTTTGCTGCCTTCAGGGATCCTGGGCAAGCACCCCAAGATGCTTCTGATCCTCTGAGCTTCCTAGTATCCTAACACTCATTCCCTTGTCTTGTTACTTCAGTGCATCACCTTACATTTTTCAGGGTTAAATTCCATTGGACACCGATCTGCTCATTTGATCAATCCATCCATATTCCCCTGTAATTTAGAACCTTCTTCCTCTATCAAACACCGAGCCAATCTTCATTCCATCTGTAAACTTACTTGTCACCAACCTCCCCCGCTACAGAGATAAAAGGTACTGCAGATGCTGGAGAATCCGAGATAACAAGGTGTGGGGCTGGATGAACACAGCAGGTCAAGCAGCATCATAGGAGCAGGAAAACTTGACATTTCGGGCCTAAACCCTTCATCAGAAAATCGCTCCCCCGCTACAGTTTTTTCTATACCATTTATGTTCAAGTATAAATACTCCCTACTGATGTCTATGTCTCTTTTAATAAACATTTTGTTTTTTCCGTTGCGCACAAACCTTCTTTGAGGATTCTTTAGGCAGAAGTTGTTAATTATTAACTCTTCTTTAATGAGTATATTTCCTTTAAGAAAATATGAGGGGGCCTGCTGCTAAAAGGAACTTAATTGTTTTAAAATTTAACTCTGAGGTTTGTAATGTATTGGGCATCTGAACTTCATGTTCTTGCCAGTTTTGCACAATCACAGTACAGTATAGCGTTTTCAAACATCTGGCTTATGATCAGCAATAAACTAAACACTGGCCAAGGACTGGAAGAGACTGATGCAACAGCTCCCTTATATGAAAGCCATGGTGTTTAGAGGTGTCACGTGTGTGGTGTCTTTAATGATGAAAAACTAATTTGCCATTAGTCCTACATTTTACCTCAGACTTTATTGAATTCAAATTTTGTCATCTACTAATGTGGGATTCAAACCCGTGTCCCCAGAACATAAACATCATGTTTTAGATTGCCATTAAGTCAGCATCTCCCCTGCCTTTATGATCTATTATTCATGAACACGCTTCTTTGCCCAGCAAATGATTGGAATATAGAACTCACTGCCCCAGTATGTATTTAAAGCAAATGGCACTGTGAAATTTGAAGGGGGAGAAAAGATAATCTGAGGGTTAGATGGAGGCTCATTTACAGTGTTCACACCAGACTAGGCCAGTTACTGCACTGTAAATGTTCCATAAAACAGAAATTTCTCACCTAACGTCTTAGTTGAGACCCTTAAAAACATAACTTTTATGAAACAACATTAAGTGAATCAGAATTTTCCAGAAGAGCTAATATAAATGCTAGAGTTAGATTCTGCTGTACATGTCTTGTTAGAAAGCAATTATTAGTTAAATAGTTAAATTATATAACTTGTAAAAGAGATTCATTTTTAAAAGTTTTATCAGTATGAGCTTAAATAATAGTAACCGCTGATGGTAGTGAATTTGTTTGTGGAGGTAGTGAATATTGTGTTCAATGAGATAAAGGGGTAGAATCATCAACAACCTTAAAAAATGTATCTGAAGAATTTTGAAGAGCTCTTTTCCTTCTGTTGATAAATCTCCTTGGAAGCATTAATGTCATCATTGATTGTCCTGTTCTCTTTAGAAATGCATTCTCCGTTCAGGTTACCCTTACTGTAGATTTCCATTGCATTTCCAATAATGTAAAAGGCTTTTTTCAATTGTTTTGTGAGCATGGTGCTTCGAGAGTCTGGTTTCTTCTTTAGTCTCTTCTCTTTTCAAGTTGCATTATTTCCTCATTTGGCAACTTTTTCTGTGGAACTCAAGAAATTTCATCTCATCAGTGAACTCCATCTCTTTGATACCAATTTTCTTTGCGAAGTTGATGATTTTGCATTTGGAGACCGCATCATCAAATATTCTGATGTGTTTGACAAGCACCTTTTAAAAAACCCAATGTAACTTCATCCCATGTATATGCAATATTGATAATACTCTTGAGAATATTATGGACATGTCGAAATTCCCAGATTGTTGACTTATTCACATTATCCTTTTCACTGGTGAGCTGGGAGCAGATATGATATAAATAGTCAGCTATTAGACTTCATTATTTACCCTGGTACGTGGCTGTAGCAATTAAGTTACCTTGGATGTCATCCTGATAGAAGTTTATAACATTGTGAAAGGCATGGATAGAGTGGGAAGTATGAGGCCTTTTCCAGGGATAGGGGTCAATTTCGAGGGGACACTGGTTCAAGATATGGTGAGATGTATGAGGCAAGCTTTTCACACAAAGGATGGTGAGTGCCTGGAATGCATTGCCAGAGGAGGTGGTGGAAGTAGACACAATAGCAGTATCCAAGAAGCACCTGGACGGATACATGAATAGGGAGGGAATAGAGGGGTACGGAGCCGGTAAGTGATGTTTTAGTACAAAAGGGCAAAATGTGTCGACACAGGCTTGGAGGGCTGGAGGGCCTGTTCCTATGCTGTATAGTTCTCTGTTCTTTGGATGGTTAAAAAAGAATCACCTTATGTTTTTCCAACAATTCACAAAGATTGACAGCTTAACCTGATACATTGTCCATGATGAACAATATCTTGAAGTCACTGCAGTAGTTCCAGAAGATCACTAGAGTAGTGCCAGAAGGTTGGAGGGTGGTAAATGTCATTCCCTTGTTCAAGAAAGGGAATAGGAATAATCCTGGAAATTGCAGACCAGTCAGCCTTACTTCTGTGGTGGGCAAATTATTGGAGAGGATTCTGAGGGATTGTGTTTATGATTATTTGGAAAAGCACAGTTTGATTAGAAATAGTCAGCATGGCTTTGTGAGGGGCGGGTCATGCCTCACAAGCTTTATTGAATTCTTTGAGGACGTGATAAAACACATCGAGGAAGGTTGGGCTGTGGATGTGGTGTATATGGATTTTAGCAAGACATTTGATAAAGTTCCACATGGTAGGCTCATTCAGAAAGTAAGGAGGCATGAGATTCAGGGAAATTTGGCTGTCTGGATACAAAACTGGCTGTCCAGTAGAAGACAGATGGTGGTAGTAGATGGAAAGTGTTCAGCCTGGAGCTCGGTGAACAGTGATGTGCCGCAGGGATCTGTTCTGGGACCTCTGCTCTTTGTGATCTTTTGAAATGACTTGGATGAAGAAGTGGAGGGGTGGGTTAGTAAGTTTGCCAATGACATGAAGGTTGGTGGAGTTGTGGACAGTGTGGAGGGCTGTTGTAGGTTGCAATGGGACATTGACAGGATGCAGAGCTGGGCAAAGAAGTGGCAGATGGAATTCAAAGCAGAAAAGTGTGAAGTGATTCATTTTGGAAGGTCTAATTTGAATGCAGAAAACAGGGTTAATGGCAGGATTTTCGGCAGTGTGGAGGAACAGAGGGATCTTGGGGCCCACGTCCATAGACCCCTCAAAGTTGCGACCCAAGTTGATGGGGTTGTAAAGAAGGCGTATGGTTTGTTGGCTTTCATTGGCAGGGGAATTGAGTTTAAGAGCCATGAGGTTACGCTGCAGTTCTATAAAACCCTGGTTAACCACACTTGGAATATTGTGCTCAGTTCTGGTCGCGTCATTACAGGACAGATGTGGAACCTTTAGAGAGGGTGCAGAGGAGATTTACCAGGATGCTGCCTGGACTGGAGGACAGGTCTTATGAGGAAATGTTGAGGGACCTAGCGCTTTTTTCGTTGGAGCGAAGAAGGATGAGAGGTGACTTGATAGAGGTTTACAAGATGATGAGAGGCATAGATAGAGTGGATTGTCAGAGGCTTTTTCCCAGGGCAGAAATGACTATTATGAGGGGCATAATTTTATGGTGATTGGATGATGGTATGGGGGAGATGTCAGAGGTAGGTTCTTCACACAGAGAGTGGTGGGCGTGTGGAATGCGCTGCCAGCAGTGGTAGTGGAGTCAGATACATTCGGGATATTTAAGCGACTCTTGGATAGGCACGTGGAGGATAGTAAAATGTAGGGCATGCAGGGTATATTGACCTTAGTAGGATAATAGGTTGGGACAACATCGTGGGCTGAAGGGCCTATAGGTACTGTTCCGTCCTGTGTTCTAAGCCCTTTTGTTACAATGTTGGGGAATATAGAGAAAACTACTTTTGAAAGGATAACCAGTTATCCAGGCTTTTTTTTTTAATTTGGTTACTTGATGACTGCCCAGTTCTAATGAAAGAGTCACTGGACTCGAAATGTTAACTCTCCTTTCTCCCCATAGATGCTGCCAGACTTTGAGTTATACCAAGCATTTCTGTTTTAGTTTCAGATCTCCAGTATCCACAGTTCTTTTTTTTATTTTTATTTTAATTCACTGCCACATGTCTTCAAGGTGTGTTTATCATTACTTTAATTTTCTCTCCCAGGACTTGACAAAGTCTTACCAAAACTCACTTCCACAGCCACATCTCATTCCTTTAGCAAACAGTTCTGATGAAGAGTCACTAGACTCGAAAAATTAACTCTGCTTGGTCCCCATGGATTCTACCAGACCTGTTTATGGATGTGGGCGTAGCTTTTAGACAGCATTCATTACCCATCCCAGTTGCCCAGAGAGCAGTTGAGAGTCAACCATATTGCTGTGGTTCTGGAGTCATATGTAGACCAGATCAGGTAAGGATGGAGTTTCCTCCCCTAGAGGACATGAGTGAACCAGATTTTTTTTTCCCCAACAATAGGCAATGGATTCATGGTTATCACTCGATTCTTATTTCCAGGGTTTTTTTTATTGAATTGAAATTCCACCATCTACCTTGGCAGAATTCAAACCCAGAATGTTGTATGTGGCCTGGTTCGGCCACATCTGGAGTATTGTGTCCAGTTCTGGTCACCTCATTACAGGAAAGATGTGGAAACATTAGAAAAGGTGCAGAGGAGATTTACCAGGATGTTGCCTGGAATGGAGGGAAGGTCTTACGAGGAAAGGTTGAGAGAGCTGTGACTTTTCTCTTTCGAATGACGAAGGATGAGCGGTAACTTGATAGAGATGAACAAAATAATCAGAGGTATAGATAGAGTAGACAGCCAGAGACATTTTCCTAGGGTGGAGGTAGCTTTTATGAGGGGACATAGTTTTAAAGTGAAAGGAGGTAGGTATCGGGGAGACGTCAGAGGTAGGTTCTTTACTCAGAGAGTGGTCAGGGTGTGGAATGCATGGCCAGACAGGGTAGTGGAGTCGGCCTCATTAGCGGCTATTAGATAGGCATATGGGTGATAGTATAAGGTAGCGGTGGAGGTTAGATAGACCTTAGGTTTAGGGTAAAAGTTTGGCACAACATCGTGGGCCGAAGGGCCTGTACTGAGCTGTACTGTTCTATGTTCTATGTTCTATGTCTAGTTTCTGTTTTTGTTTCAGATCTCCAGTAACCACAGTTCTTTGTTTTATAGATCGTAGGAACTGCAGATGCTGGAGAATCTGAGATAACAAGGTGTCGACCTGGATGAACACAGCAGGTCAGGCAGCATCAGAGGAGCAGGAAAGCTGACGTTTCGGACCTAGACCCTTCTTCAGAAAAAGGGTCTGAAGAAGGGTCTAGGCCTGAAACGTCAGCTTTCCTGTTCCTCTGATGCTATTTGGCCTGCTGTGTTCATCCAGCTCTACACCTTGTTATCTTTGTTTTATACAAGCTTTTAGCTTTCCCTTAACTTGCTGTTATACAAAGAGACCAATTACATTAGTTTTGATATTTGCTCCTGATGTACTCTTTTTATGTTTTCCATGCTGCTGTTTCTACCATTTCTAGTATCTTCTATCTTGATAGCACTAAATTATGTAAATGTGTATGAAATTTTGTCAGCATTGCTATAAAGTGTTCTTACTGTCAGAAGCCACTTTCCTGATAGCAGCTACATATTCTCCAGCTGCAAGCCATTTGAAAATCTCTAATTAATGGTCTAAAATAGTTATTTTTCTTCTTCTCTGAATGAAACCAGACTCAGTACCATTTTAAGTTGGCTGATTTTGACATATTTACAAGAGATTGTAAACGACTGGATCAATAAGTTACTTTAACTCTTAAATCACAAGCTTCAAATGGCCTCAAACAACATCCAAAAATTGGCCTCTGAGTGCAACTTGTCTCAAAATGGCCCAGACACAAACAACACAATAGTGAACACGGTAACATCAAATTGCTGAAAGAACTGTTGATGCTGCAAATCAGAAACAAAAACAGGAATTGCTGGAAAAGCTCAGCAGGTCTGGAGAAAAATCTGAGTTTACATTTTGGGTCGAGTGACCCTTCCTCATTAAGTTGCTCTCTTTTGAGACTGCAGCTTGATAATGAAACAGCATTGACTGAATCAATACTAATACTGACCCAGTATGCCCCCTCCTCCCTCCCCATTGCCAACCCTCCCCAGCCAACTAAGAAACATTAATAATACATTCTGACTGAGGTTGAGACATAATCCCACAATTCTGCAGCGTCTTACAAAATAAGCCAGGCATATTTATTGGCTGGGTGCGTAAAAAGCAGCAAGACAAATCAAGTGCAGAGTTATGAGTAAAATAGAAAAAGTCAAGCCCTGCTAGCTTGTAAGGGTGATGGTTAAGAGAAAGCCTCATCAAAGCACATAAAATATTTAATGGCATAGGCAAGGGAAACCCTTAATATTACTTTCGAGTAGGGCTGGAGAGACTAGAGGACATCAATTTTTAAAATAATACATGGAGATAGTGGTGAGATAGCTATCATTCGAAGAATAAGATATTTCTGAGCTGCTTTTCCAGTGGAGTAATAACAATGATCTTGCATGAATTTCTGTAGAATTCCTGGACTTCGCTTATCCCTCTTTTATTTGTATACTGTAATGAATTGAAGTGAGTAGAGTATCAAGACTTGACTTTTTAAAAATGCAGATTTCTTACAGCGGTTCAAATAAATTGTGGAAGTGCTAATATGATCACTCCTTGCTAAGGTGCTGAACTGCTGCCAGTGAAAAGCATAGAAGTCACATCAGATAAGACTATTTTAGGACTCATAATTGTGCTTGGAATGGTTAATGTTTGTTTTCTTGGTCTACCTCTGCCCAAACTCTAAGCAGGAACTGCATCTCTCAACTCTAGGATCACCATTACTTCATATTTCAGACCACTGAAATGGTTTTTTTGCGGTCCTAGTTCAGAGTTATTCTTGGAAGTAGCTTGCATTGGTGGACGAACCTGGACATCCTGAAAGGATTTTCAGATCCATTAGATTTGCAGCTACCTCCCTGATCAGGGTGATTAAGTCCTTGTGCCTGTCAATCAGCCACGAAGTCCCGATGAAAGTGAAAACATCTGAAAGTTAAAAAGAAACAAATCAATGCTTGTGGTATAAATTTTTGATCTGCCCTCAGGACTCCTGTATATCCATTCATCAATAGGTTTATGGACAGTTCGTAGTGTCCACTTTTCAGCTGGTCTTTCCTGCGCTGGAATGTTTAGCACACACTTCAGGTAGAAGTGGAGGCAGAAGGCTAGTAACACTTTGTCCTGCCTTATCAATGTGGGTTTATACAGAGTGTGACAAGAATAGGATTTGCTGCCATATGTGACAGTTGAGGATTGCAGCAGATGCAAATGCTGGAAGACTAGTTAATAGCATGAGGGGTAAAGGAATTCAAGCACGTAGTTTCAGAATACAGGGGTGAAAATTGAAGACTGAAGTAAGGAGGAATTTCTTCTCTCAGAGAGTTGTAAGTCTTTGGAACTTGTTGTCACAAAGAACTGTGGGCATAGACTCTTTATGTATATTTAAAGCTGAGATAGATCCTGTGTTTCCCCAGCTCCTGTTATCTCTGACTCCAGCATCTGCAGTTCTTACTATCACTGAGATTGATTCTTGATCAGTGGGACAATCAAGGTTTATAGGGAAAGGGCAGGAATGTGATGTTAGGAATGTTGGATCAGCCATGATGATATTGAATGACATAGCGTTCTTGAGGGGCTGAATAGCCTGCTCCTGTTTCCATTTCTTATGGTCTTATGGCCTTAGAAAAGGGTGGAAAGATGTGGAGCATAAACACCACCTTGGCCTTTTTCTGTGCTGTTACTTCTATGAATTTTAAGCTCTAATATCTCCACTGTGGGTGTCCTAGGACTTTGAAATTAAGTACATTTACATGAATATGTAAAACCAAATGTTATAGAGATAGTAGTGGCATCACAAGTGATACCTTGTTGCAAAAGTACTAGGGCTTGAGTCCACCAAGACATTGCAGGGAGTGCTAAACATAATATAAAATGTTGGCACAGCTTCCATATTTGTGAAACCAGACACCATTTAATCAGACATTTGTCAAAATGGAAGAAGCAGAAGCAAATGAATAGGCAATAATAAACCTAGCATGGTCACTTGCAGTACAATTTACTCCACTGTAGCTTCCACAGTTCTTTGCTGATTCCCTTTTAAAAATATGTGATACTGCAACACATGCAGATTTTATGTCACTTCGAAAACTTTGTTTCATATTCTTTTCTCGAGCATGTTTTCATTCCATTATCAAGGGAGAGAAAAGTTCTGGAAATGTACTATGCAGGGAAACTCTGATCATCCAGTAGATCTGGCCAGTTAGCTCAATTGTAACTCTCATGAAACTATTGGAGGCCATTGTGAGAGATCTAACGCAGAAAAATGTGTTCAGAATGAGCATGATAAATGAGAACTGACATGGATTTATAGAAGGTAAATCATGCCTGAAAGAATGATTTTTTGGTTTTTTGGACATCATGTTAAACGTGAGTAACTGAGTTGAACAGGGTGGATTTTGTGGGATGTGAAGTCCTGAAGTCACTCACAAGGGATCTTCACAATATCATTAGAATTTAAAAAGAGAACTAGAACAATTTAGTTAAAGGTTTTGAGTCAGAAAGCTCAAAAATAAGATAATTTATGAGGTCCTTTCAAATTTAATCCCAGAACATGGTGTTTTCTTGTTCAGAATTACGTGTAGTAAAAGAGGGGGACAAAACTGACAGCTATCAAGATTCGTGCTTAGCAGATGTCTTTTTTTTTAAGATGGATGAGAGCTTGAATAAAAAATGGTAAAGGACCTTTTGCAAAATGTAAGAAGTATACATATTAGCTCTTGCAATCACGGCTACAAACATGAGATGGGGAAACACTTAATGATACTGGCTTTTAGAGCGACAGCTAATAAGTTATTGAGCATCTCCAATATACAAAACGCTAAGCAAGGCAGGCAATCTGCATTCATGTTTCATGAACCAAAATTGAAAATGACAACATGCCGTATATTCTGAGTTATATATTTTTTTCTTTGTTGTAGAGTTTTACGGCTGTGAAGGGTTTCATTTGGAAAACCACATGGCAGAATATTATGAAGCACAGTGATCCCCAATTACTCCTTCCCCCCCTCCTCGACTAGAGGTTTGGTGGGATCCTGCCCAAGATCCCAATGTCTGGGTCACAATAATTTAACCTTGGGAGCTGTGTTAATTGCATTAAGATAAGACATCAACCCCATTACAGAAGGAAGTCCCATTTAAGAGAGCTCCCAGCCAGCTGAATGGCTCGGTGTTCAGGCGCTCCAGCTAGAAGTGATGGCCAGTGCTGGGATTAAATGCAGTCCATTTAGGCCGAGGAGCCCAATTAAGTCCAATCAGATCTCAGGTCTCAGGGAGGAGAGTTATAGAAGTGGAGGATGCCAGGTTTGTTG
This sequence comes from Ginglymostoma cirratum, assembly GCA_024137785.1. NCBI lineage: Eukaryota > Metazoa > Chordata > Chondrichthyes > Orectolobiformes > Ginglymostomatidae > Ginglymostoma > Ginglymostoma cirratum. The sequence goes on along the minus strand of JAHRHZ010000289.1, from coordinate 33,341,543 downwards.
ATGGGGGGAAGTGTTTAAAGACTATAAGACCATAAGAATAGGAGCAGAAATTAAGCCATCCAGCCCATTGAGTCTGCTGTCCCATTTAATCATGGCTGATAAATTTATCAACCCCATTCTCCCGCCTTGTCCCCATAACCTGAAAACCCCTTATCAATTAAGAACCTATCTATCTCTGTCTTAAATGTACTCAATGACCTGGCCTCCACAGCCTTGTGTGGCAATGAATTCAGTAGATTCACCACTCTCTGGCTGAAGAAGTTTCTACTCAACTCTGTTCTAAAGGGTCTTCCTTTTACTCTAGAGCTGTGCCTTCAGACCCTAATATCACCTGCCAATGGAAACACCTTCCAAATGTCCAATCTATCTAGGCCTTTCAGTATTCTGTATGTTTCAACTAGATTCCCCCTTCATCCTTCTAAACTTCACTGAGAATAGAGCCATAGTCCTCAAACATTCCTCATATGTTAAGCCTTCCATTCCTGGAATCATTCTTGTGTACATCTCTGGACCCACATCAGGGCCAGTCTAACCTTCCTGAGGTATGGGGCCCAAAATTACCCACAATATTCTAAATGTGGTCTGTCCACAGCCTTATAAAGCCTCAGAAGTACATCCCTGCTTCTATATTCTAGTCCTATCGAAATAAATGCCAACATTGCATTTGTCTCCTAACTACTGACTCAATCTTTAAGCTAACCTGAAGAAAATTCTGGACTAGGATCTCCAAGTCCCTTTGCATTTCAGATTTCTTAATTTTCTCCCCGTTTAGAAAATAGTTTATGCCTCTATTCTTCCTACCAAAGTGCATGACCTCACTCTTTCCCATATAGTATTCTATCTGCCATTTCTTTGCCCCCTTTCCGCTTAAGGCGTTTTCCTTGCAAAAGGATGTTGATGCTCTGGAGAGAACAGGAATAAGGAATGTTAGGATCATTCCTGGGCTCTGGTCCGAGAGCAATGAGGATAAGTTAAGCCAGTGTTGCCTATATCCTTCTGCAGCCTCCCTGCCTCCTCAATGCTACATGTCCTTCCACCTATCTTTGTATCATCTACAAACTTAGCCAGAATTCCCTCAGTTCCATCATTGAGATCATTAATGTATAAAGTGAAAAGTTGTGGTCCCAACACTGACCCTTATAGAACATCACGAGTCACTGGCTGCCATCCTGAGATAGACCTTTTTAATCTCCACCCTCTGCTTTCTGCCAGAGAGCTAATCTTCTATCCATACTAGTACCTTACATCTAACACCATGGGACCTTACCTTACTCAGCAGCCTCCTGTACCGCACCTTGTCAAAGGCCTTCTGGAAGTCCAAGTTGATAACATCCATTGGCTCCCCTTTGTCTAACCTGCTCGTTACCTCCTCAAATAATTCTAACAGATTTGTTAGGCATGATCTCCCCTTGATGAAGCCCTGCTGACTTTTCCCTATTTAATCATGCACTTCCAAATATTCAGAAATCTCATCCTTCACAATGGGTTCCAAAGTCTTACCAACATCCAAGGTGAGGCTAATCAGCCTGTAATTTTCCTCACTCCCTTCTTAAACAGGGGGATTAATTTAGCAATTTTCCAGTCCTCTGGGACCCTCCCTGACTCCAGTGATTCCTGAAAGTTCACCACTAATGCCTCCATTATCTCTTCAGCTATCTCCTTCAGAACTCTGGCGTGTAGTCCATCTGGCCCAGGTGGCATGACCCTGAGGAATGGTTACCTCCAGTGGATCCAAGGGACACAAATTCTTGCATCCCCATTACCCTTGTTCAATAGTAAGGAGCACTGTGAAAACTACTGTGCTTCCCTTGTGATGTGGAGTCTTCTCCAGCCCCAAGTGAAATATCAGCAAAGGTGGTCTGCCTATTGTCTCTTCTGACCCTCTCCTAAAGTTTCAGTTGGGTCAAGGCCATGCACGTAAGTGGCAGAAAGGACACCTCCTGGATTTTATACGTCCCCTGCCATTAAGACTGTTGGTAATTTGACTGTAAAATCTCATCCAAAAGTTATTTAGTAGATCAATAAAATAACAGTCATAACATGTCATAACAAAAATGAATTACCTTTAATTAGAGCTCGAGAAATTGCTAGGTTCTTTTAATTGGTGGAGAGTGAGGTTTGTGTGGGGAGAGTGTGTTTTTTTTCTGTGCAATATATTGCGTTAACTATTGAAGGGGAAATGTCATTTGATGGAACATTTATTTTGACAGGAATTAGCAGCAGTTGAAGATGGGCAAGGTAAGTAAGGTGCCTCCATTTAATTACACTTAAAATACTGAATGCAGCTTAAGGCGTTTTCCTTGCAAAAGGATGTTGATGCTCTGGAGAGAACAGGAATAAGGAATGTTAGGATCATTCCTGGGCTCTGGTCCGAGAGCAATGAGGATAAGTTAAGCCAGTGTTGCTTACTCCCCTTTGCAGAAAAGGTTAGATGGAATGAAGGACATAATAGAAGTATTTAATTTAGTGACAAAAACTGATCTGCTTGAAAATTACTAAATTAGTGAAACAAGGACATGATAGTGAGATTCAAAAAAGGGCTAACAAGGAATTTGGATGTAATTCTTTATCACAAAGGACAAGGGAATAAAATCCATCTTAATGTGATTAATTCATTAATGGGAAAGCTCTCCAAAGGGGAATCGAATAAAGTTTAGTTGCCAGAGGAAATAGAATAGGTGGGGTAGGGAAAGGAATCGTTTTATTTTCTTTCTTAGCTCATGTTGTTTTCAGTGCAGTATTTGGATAATTCTATTTTATGTGACTTAGGTTCTTTGCAATTTACTTCATCCTGGAGGGTCTTTGGCATTTTTGCGATCATGATCCCAACAGGGGCTCCTCAGATAAAATCATGGGTGTACAGCTCATCAATTTATGACCATGGTGCATCCCTCTGTGCACATTCATATAGTTCTCCTTTCATGTTAAAGGACTAGTATAATTCAAAAATGTAATTGTTTATTGCTTGCTAAGAGAATCTTTGTAGGCTACCTTTAAACAGAATGTTGTACAATTAGATTTCATTAAATTAAAATTTTAGCTAATAGCTAATTGCCTGCCATAAACCTTCAGTACAATTCAAGGGATTCATAAGCTGCTTAACTGCTGTGAATAGTCAAAAAATAATGGATCCAATTGTGAAGTGCATTATGTTTTTGTGAATTTGTCTGTGTGGCAAAGTTAGAATCTCTGAGAATCATGTAATGATGCAACATGGGAAGGGGATCTTTGACCTATTTTGCCTCTACTGGATCTTTGGAAGAGGTAGCCATTCTGTTGAAAAATAAAATTACACTTCTTAAATGTAATAATTATATATTCTGATTTTGATCTTGAGTGTCTGGTAATCTTGCAGCTGACATAGTTCATTTGATGTCTTGGATGTAGCTGTCTGGAGCAGTTTCTTATATTTTGAAAGATTTTGCTTTACTCTCAGGTCTGATCACTTTTGGAGGACTTCAAAAGAAAGAGAGATGCTACATTCTATCAGGAGCTCTTTGTGAGATTACTGGATTTTATGGTATTTCTGTGTAGAAGGATGCTGCCACTAATTCACTTTCCTTTGTGCCTTAGGACCTAATTGGTTTACAAATGTAGAAGTTTAGCAACTATTGCATCTTAATAAGAAGAAGCTGTTTTCTTAAAAATATGTTATTACATAATAGCTATTAGTTGCACATTACTTTAGTTTGTTAGATGCTGTTACTAAGGCTGAAAGGAGACTTGTGGACGTATACTCATGCACGACATGAGATCCTGAAATGTTCTGCCTTATCACCACACAAACCTGTATGGCATCATCTGATTGGTGAAGCCTAATGCAGTTTTCAACATTAACCTTTTCACAATTACCTCAATTAAAAAAAAAAGTTTTTATTTCTTTATTCATTCACAGGATGAGAGTGTCACTGGCTAGGCAGCATTTATTGCCCATCCCTAATTACCCAAAGGACAGTTGAGAGTCAACCACATTGCTGTGGGTCTGGAGTCACACATAAGCCGGACCAGGTAAAGATGGCAGTTTCCTTCCTTGAAGGACATTAGTGAACCAAATGGGTTTTTCCGACAATCGACAATGGTTTCATGGTAACCATGTCACTGTTTCCTGTTGCAAAAGCACAAGTTTATAATGTTGGGTTTTCGTGGGAGGGGTGTTTGGATGCGTGCCTACTGAGTGTTGACACAAAGTGGCATTCCATTCTTACCAAAGAAATTTGATGATCCATTTTTAGATTTCATTGTTCATGCTCAGATTTACCAGAATAATTCCTGGAATGGCAGGACTGGTGTATGAAAAGAGACTGGATCAGTTAAGGCTGCATTCAGGGGAGTTTAGAAGAATGAGGAGAGAATCTCAAAGAAATCAATTTTAAAAAAGGGACTAGACAGGGTTAACTTAGCTAGGAAGTTCCTGATGACCAGGGATTGCGGAACCAGGAGTCACAGTCTAAATATAGGGGATAGATTGTTTAGGACTGAGATGAGAAATTTCTTCACCTAGAGAGTGGCGAGTCTGTTGAGTTCTCTGCAACAGAAAGTGCTTTGAGATCAAAACATTGAATGATTTCAAGAAGGAGTTAGATATAGTTCTTAGATCTAAGGGAATCAATGGGTATGTGGAGAAGGTGGAAAATGATCCTGACTTGGATAGTCAACTGTGATCATATTGAATGGAAGACAGGATCAAAGAGCCAATTGAACTAGTCTTGATCCCATTTTCTGTATTTCATTTAAATGTCTTACCAGTCACTGAAATAAGCTATACATACTGAAGTTCAAAATTTTCAGACTTCTTTAACAGAATAACATTAAATTTAATAGTATTGCAATCACTGTTTTCTGAATGCTCTCCCACTGAAACATATTCTACTTTTCCCACATCATTCAGCAGAATGAGATCAGGCCTTGCTTCCTTCTTCACTGATCTGAAATTTCTCCGCTCCTCGGCCACAATTTTCCAATCTAAACTAAGAAAGTTAAAGTTTCTGCTTTGACCACTCCAAACTTCTTATGTCTTGCTGACAAATTTGCTTCTCCATCCCTGTTAATTAGTGACCTGGAGGATACACTCACCCATGTAACAGCTCCACAACTTTTTATTAATTCTAAGCAAACACAGAATCACAAAATTGTTACGACACAGAAGAGACCATTCGGCCCATCTTACATGCATTGACTCTTCAAAAGAGCATCATTACCAAGTGCCAATCTCCTGCTACTTCCCCAAAACCCTACATACTATTTCCATCTGCCACCTGTAGTCTTCACCCAGCCAGCACTCAGACTGTTGCCCACCCATCTGCCACCCTACCCATTCACTTCCCTTGCACACTTACCGTCTCTCAGTAGGTCTGGCAGCATCCATGGAGAGAAATCAGAGTTAACATTTCAGTTCCAGTAACTTTTCCCCAGTCCTGAGGAAAGGTCACTCGACCCAAAACACTAATTCTGATTTCTGTCCACACATGCTGCCAGACCTGCTGACCGTTTTCAGCAATTTCAGTTTTTGTTTCTGATTTACAGCATCTGCAGTTCTTTCAGTTTTTACCTTCTCTCAGCTCCTGTCAAAGTGGCTTTAAACTAGTGAATATTTCACTTACGCTTCAGTGCTATTCCACAGTACTGCTTGCTGCAATGACTCTTGGTCTCATCTATGTTATTTCAGCTGGCGTGGAAGTTCATTTGAAAACCCGTGCAGAGGTTGAGCAGACAAGTTATAATCTGATCTTGGTCGATAATATAGGGATTCCAAACCAAATTGCAAGATTCAGGCCAATAATTATCAATGCCTCCCCTTGTTTGAGCAAGGGCTGTGTAATTGCCAACCTATGTAGTCTCATGTAGTTCATTAACCTTATTAATAAAGTACAAATATAGTCTACCTAACCCAATCTTAGTTTGTTTCATATTTTCCCTGTCTGATCCCTCCAACTTCTGAACTACTCTTTCTTCTCATATTATTTATCTCACAGCCAACCATGCACCTTGAATCTCCTTTTTCCACCAATCATCTTAATTCCGTTTAATTCACTCAACTTTGACTGCCCTATGGAGTACGTAAGCTGTACATATTGATTTATTTGGTGAGAGTGGATAGCCTAAATAAGGCATGGAGATCTTGTTGCATACATGTAAAGGAGAACAACAATTTGATGTCTGGGTCTCATGGGAGCTAAAAGGTAATCTAAAAGGAACAACACAACTTGAGAAAGATCCAGAAAATACAGCCTAAGTATTATTGCAAAATTTTCAGCACAGACATGAATAGAGAAAAGCCATAAATGAAATTATAGACCGAAATAGAAATCTTAAGGATGTAGCAAGAGAATAAGGGTTACAATACATCTTATTTCTTTGGTTCTCAGTGCAAGGAGGCGACTTTCCTGGACAACATTGCTTAAGCCCTATGAACTAAAACTTCAATTGATGCATTTCTATACAGGAGATATCATCCTAGTCTTATTTTGCCTCTGCATGTTACATTGAAATTCTAACATGCCTCACATCATGCCAGAGATAATATCAGAAAAAGCTAGGCACATTTTGTAAGTAATTTGTTAGAGGCTTATTGACAAATAAAGTGCCTTACAGAATACAGATGATTTGATTTGAGCAGACACTGTAGACTCAGAAGTTGGACAATCGCTCACAAGGGGTTAATCAAACTAATCAGTCCTACAAGTCTCTTGCAGATTAGCTTTAGAAATGTATTGCTGAGGAAGGAAATAAAAAAGAATCTTGCTTCTCTGCAAAAACAAAATGCAATCTTTGTAGGAATTATAACTAAGCTCACAAAACCTAATTTACCCCTGTGCACTGTGTGAAGTTCAACCAAGCTACTGATGCACCAAGCACGCTTGTTTATCCACTGCTGATTCCTTTAAAAATATTTGCAGTTTTGAAAGTCGTCTGAACAATGCCACATCAATTTCAAGATGTAAGCAGTCGGAATTGTATATTTGCGCAAGCGCTATTTGCTGACCAACATATAAATACTTTGTTTAGGCTTTGTACATTGATACAACTTTATCTAAAACAACTCATATTTTCATTCGCAGCTGGTTCCAAGCAACTTCAATTTATTTCTGATCAAATGCAAGCAGAATCCTTCCAAACAAAAACCTATCCTAATTACAATATTAGCTTGTCAATGAATTTATCTCCTTTTAATTTTCATTCCATAAAGTAACCCAGACATCTGTTATAGTGTGAATTCCAATTTGTGTCCAAAAATTTCATTTCCTCAAGATGAGAGTATAACATATTCATTGACTTCTTGTTATGCCCAGGTAATGTGCATGTTTCTTAAGGGAATTATATGTCAGTTTCACATTGATAACACTTCCTATTTTAAGAGGCTAAGACTGTTGCACAAAATACTTCTGATATACAGTTTTGCCCGTAACCCCTTGAAGTTTGGATTACTTTAAGCAGTGTTTGCTCCCACTGACTGTTATTGTTGTATGTCCAGGGATCTCTGGTGAAACATTGTGTGAGATACATTAATGGAACAGGACATGTAAACAAAACCACAGGGACCTGGACTAGTGAGTCTAACTACAGTTGTAGGCAAACTATCGGAGAAAACATTGAAGGTGAAAATGATCTGTTTTGAAGAAGGGTCACCAGATCCGAAACATTAACTTTGCTCTCTCTCACCACAGATGCTGCCAGACCTGCAGTCTTTTTCTTGCAATTTCTATTTTTGTTTCTGATTTCCAGCATCTGTGGTCTTTTTTTGAGGAGAAAATTGATCTTCATTTAGAGAGGCCAGGTTTGATGAGAATGGTCAGCATGTCTTTGTCAGAGGGAGGTTATGCCTAAAAAATCTTGGTCAAATTTTTCAAGGAGGTGAGCAAGTAGTTGGATGAGGGGAGGGCAGTTGATATAGTTTGTATAAATTTCAGCAAGGCCTTTGACAAGATCCCACATGGGAAACTGATAAAGAAGGTGAAAAATCATGGGATTCAGGGTAACTTGGCAAGCTGGATCCAAAATAAGCTTCATGACAGGAGACAGAGGATGATGGTAGAAAGCTGCTTGTGTGACCGGAGCCCAATGCACAGTGGCATGCCACAGGGATTGATGTTGGGTTCCTTATTGTTTGTGATGTTCACAAATGATGACAAGAATGTGGTTGAGGACAAGTTAGTTTGTCGATGACATAAAGATTGGTTGGTTGGTTGACAGTGAGGAGGAAAGTGTTAGGTTACAGGAGGATATGAACAAATTGCTTCGATAGGCAGAGCAATGGATGAAATTTAACCCTGATAAATGTAAGATGATGCACTTTGGATGCAGGAACAAGGAAGTACTCAATCAATGGCAAGACACTGGGAAGACGAGAGGAATAGAGGGACCTTTGGGAGCTTACCCACAGATCCCGAAAGGTGGTAGGACAGGTTAATAGGCCGGTTAAGAAGGCATATGGGACGGTTGCCTTTATCAGTTGTGGCATAGATGAGGGACCCAACACTGATCCCGGTGGCATGCAACTGTGTTTTGGGCTCCAGTCACACAAGCAGCCTTCTACCATCACCCCCTGTCTCCTGTCAAGAGCAGGGAAATAATGCTGCAGCTCAACAGGGCTTTGCTTCGGCCACAGCTGAAGTAATATAGTTCTAGTCATCGCACAATTGAAAGCGTAAGTTTGCATCAGAGGGGATGCAAGGCAGATTCACCAGGATGTTGCTGGGGATGGAGCATGAAGAGAGGATGGATAAGTTCAGCTTGTTTTCTATGGAGCAAAGAAGGTTGAGGGGGACCTGATAAAGGTGTATAACAGTATCAGGGGAATGGTCAGGGTGAATAGAAAGCAGTTGTCCTCTTGATTTGTCAGGTCACTGACAAGGGGGCATAATTTTTAAGTGAAACACAGGAGTTTTAAAAGAGATTTAAGGAAAAGTTTTTTTTTCATTGAGAGCATGGTGATGGCCTGGAATGCATTGCCTGGGAGGGGAGTTGAGGCGGAAAACCTCATAACCTTTAAAAAGTACTTGGATGAGCACTTGAAGAGTCATAAGTTTCAAAGCTTAGTGTGGAAAAGTGGGACTAGTGTAAGTAATAGTATATTTTTGTCAGTACAGACTCAATGGGCCAAAGGATCTCTTCTATACTCTCCAATTCTCTGAAATCTCCAGGGCTTTTCCATTCAGGTGCCTGGAAATATCCTTTGTCATTAACAGTGAGGGAAATGGGATGTTTCACTACCACTGGTCATGCAGCAGTGACTGTGCTGACTAGGTCTTTATGAATCACGAGGCATAGTTCAGCCATAGACACACCGCTGAACCTTGGCCCCAATATGTATTGCTCATCAGTTATGCCCAGATAGCCAAACCTGACGTTTTAGATCTTTTGTCTGAAAGAGTTCTTCAGTGAGCTGTGCCCTTTCAATGTCCTTTATACCATAGAGCCATTGTCTCCAGCTTCATGAGGGGATAGTTAGTTGTGCCTAGTTAATTGACTATGCACTAAATCTTGCTTTAGATTTATCATCTGTCAACTTCTGTAAATCGTGCCCATCTGCCTTAAAGTTTTGATCTACTTTCACAACCTGGCCATACAATAGTGGAGTTTAGAAGTCATAGCAATAAATGCCTTCAGTGTGTCCCCTGGTAACTTTAAGCTTGTGCATGCCCCATGTACAACTTCTACAACACAGACTAATACACATTCTAGTGGGATAAAACCGGGGGATTGGCCAGTTGAGCTGTCAATCAAATCTGCAAATGAACTCTGTGTGTAACTGGCAGCTATCCTTGGAGAGGGCTAAAATAAATAAATCTAACCCAACATATAAGGTAAGAATGTTTTAACGAATTTCTATACTTTAAATTGACATGGTTTGTTAACTACAGAACATTGACCTATATTTCACGTAACTTTAATCAGTAGTTCCAAAATTTGGGTGCATTGTGTGGATTTGAACATTTTTGATCTAAATATAACTAAACTATCAAAGTATCATTGGAAAATGCAGTGATCCAAAAACACCCTCTTCTGAAAAACACTATCTCAAACCATGACATTGGTTGCTATTTGTCAGATCTTCTCTATTATTGTTTGCTGCTGTTATTAATGTGAAAATACTCTGGCATCTGCTCCTTTGTTCAGTTGACTAACACCAACTGTGATGACTGGCAAAATAAACATTGCTGAGAACCCTCTGAGGAATTATTTGCCTACCTAAGTCAATGCCCTTCAACAGTAATTCAAAGGTGAAGCTCTGTTTTGATGTTTTGATGTAATCAGATGCTATTTAAACATTATCATGCAAAGATATCTTGGTCCATAATCTTTTTCTGCAGCTTGATGCCAGCTTTGCATTGTGGCAAGAGTTGAAAACATGACACACCGTCAACACCTGGGACCTCCCCTGCAACTAACTGTTCAGATGTTTAGATAATTAGGATGCTCTGTATCTGAATTAAGGTTAAATATAAAATTACAGCTTTATTCTTGGATATTTTCAAATTGATGTGAGAAGTTCAGCAATTTCCAGGTAAATTGTTCATGGCTTACTAAAAAAGAGTTATTCAGCCATTGTTATGCATATAGGTATCAATACTAGCATACGTCTAAATATTTATCATGTGCTTTCTTCCAAATTTTCAAATTATCATAAATTATTTTTCTCTTGTGCCAAATAATGCTTCCCCTTCTTGCATATAATTTCCCTTTTTGGCTGACTAGCTCCCAACCCATCTTTGCTTATTTCCATTTTCTTTGTTCCTACAGATCAACATTCATCTTGCTCCTGAGTATTGTCAATTACTTTGAGTTTCCTTTCCTTCCTGTCAGTATCAAATTTGTCAGTGACAAATTTATCGCCTTGAACTTTCCCAATTGCCTCTCTAACTTTGTTCATTCAGTATCTCACTGTTTATCAAGTGAACATTTAATAATAAACCTAAAATGCTCCAACTCCACTCCAGAAATTGCATCCTGTCTTTGATCTCCAGGCTTCCGCAAAAATGAACTATCCATTTTCAAGTTCCATCATCTAATTATGATTTCTGGGACCTTTCATACAGTAGAATTGTTTTTAAAAGTAAAACATTGATTTTGGCTGGTGACAATATTCACCTGACAAAATTGAGCCCAGTTCATAAAGCTATGAAGATACAAAAATAAGCCGGAGCCAAAATTACAGACAGAGAGAGAAGAAAGATGAACTGATAACAGGATCACTGTCTTTCTCTCTGTTAAAATTCAATTCCTGGTGAAAAAGCACCAAAACATAAGCATTCGTCAGGAAGGAACTCCTTTGAAAAATCACACTCACACACAGATTTTACATCTTTATAATTATTTACCTGTAACCAAAATATTTGTACATTGATGTGTTTATTTGCTTCTCCTTGGAGTCGTTGATTCAATTTTAATAACTAACCAACAAACTTTTGTGAATTTAAAAATGAAGAAGACTAATTTATTTCTTATGCATTTGCCCCAAGTTTAGCAAAAGTGCAACATCACGGTTCCTCGATTCAACCACATTATCACACATACACAAAACTTGATATGATGAAAATATAGAAATAGTTCTAAAAATGGATTTATTTCAGTCTCCATTTCTTCTTTGAGTTGATACTTCAGACAGAGCGAAGGCCTTGAAGAAAGCAGAATTCTCAATAACTGTGAAGGTTTTTGTAATCAATCTGCCTAGAGGTGGAGACCTCAGAGAAGCATGAAAACATGAAAGAAGTATATAAATTGCCCAATGGCCCCTCACGCTTACTTCACTTTCCAATTGATCCTGGCTGATCTGTGTGTGTTTTGCACTCCACATTCCCATCTAATCCGAATAACCATTGATTCTCTTGACTAAGAAACCATCCACTCTACCTTAAAAATATGTGGCCACCCCACTTCCATTGCATTCTGAAGCAGAGATTTCCAATGTCGCAAAACTCTCTGAGAGAGGAAAAGTTAATTCTCCTCATCTCTGTCTAAAAAAGTGACTCCTAACTGTCCCTTATTTCTGGATTAACCCACAAGAGGAAACATCTTCCACATGGCCATCTTATCAAGACCATTCAGGATCTTATACACTTCAGTTCTCACTCACCTAAACTCCAGTGGAACAAACTCAGACTGTCCAAACTATCATCATAAGACAATCCACTCATTCGAGATATCAATTTAGTAAACTTCCCCTGAACTACCTTCAATGCATTGACGTTCTTCCTTAACATAAGGGAACAAAAATTGATCATCATATTCATGATGTGGTCTTACCAATGGCCTGTATAATTGAAACATAATATTCTTACATTTACGTTCAATTTCTCTTATCATAAAGGATGGCATCTCATTAGTGTATTGTACCTGCATACTAACTGTTGTTGACTCATGCACTCGGACACTTAGATTCTTATACTCCTCCCAATTCCATAGACATTCTTCATCTAAGTAATATTCTGCTTTTTCATTCTTCCTGACATAATAAGCCACTTCAGATTTTCCCACGTGATATTCCATCTGCCAGATGTTTGCCCACACACCCAACCTATCCATTGTCTGCAAACTCATTTATTCGTCACAACATACTTTCCTCGCTAGACATAATGAGAACTGCTAATGCTGGAGTCAGAGATAACACAGTGTGGAGCTGAAAAAGCGTCCTGACCCGAAACATCAGCTTTCCTGCTCCTCTGATGCTGCCTGGCCTGCTATGTTCCTCCAGTTCCACACTATGTATACTTTCCTCTCTATCTTTGTGACAAGTGTGATTTTTGCCTTTCCTCCCTTCATCTAAGTCATTGATGGAAATTGCAAAATGGTTATCACCCCAGCAAAGATCCCTGCAGGACTCTCCTTGTGATATCCCTACCATCAGACAAAGATCCATTTCTGCATATTATCTATTTTCTGCCAGTCAGCCAGCCTTCAACTGCATTAATATATTATCGCCTACACTATGAGCTTTTATATTCCAATTAACCCTTGATGATGCACCTCATCAAATGCCTTCTGGAAATATAAGTATAATACCAATATAGGCACTTCTTTATCACAGTAGATGTTACCCTTTGAGAGAAGTCTAATAAATTCTTTTATCATGATTTCCCTTCTGTAAACTTCACTGACCCTTCCCAATTACCCTGGATTTGTCTAAGTACCCATACATAAACTCTTTAATTGTTAATTCCAACACCTTCCTCGTGACAAATGTCAAGCTAAGAAGCCAAAAGTTTCCTATTTATTTCCAACCTTCTTGAAAGAAAGATTATCTTTGCTACCTTTCAGTCAGATGTAACCTGTCCTGAATCTAGGAAATTTTGGAAAATTAACGACAATTCATCCATTCCCTCATTAGCCGCCTCTTTTAAGACTCCCAGATGAAGTCCATTTAGACCCAGAGACTTGTCAGTCGGTGGTTCCATCACCTTACTTAGTGAAGTTACAATCATTAAGGAAATGATACCAAGTTCTCTCCCTCACCTTGATTTACAGCTAGTGCTAGATTTTTTTTTTGATAGTGAAGACAGAAGAAAACTACTGTTCATTTCATACACCATTTCCTTATTAAATAAAATTCCCCATTCACACTCTCTAGAGGACCAACATTCACTATACATCCTCTTTTCCTTTTTAAGTATCTGCAGAAACTCTTGGTTTTATTTTTAAATTTCTAGGTAGATTTCCCTCTTAACCTAAGTTCTTCCTCCCAATCAAACTCCGAGTCATTCTCTACATTCTTTATGTTCTGACCAGTCATTCTCATCTGCATATTTTTACGCTTTTCCATTAGAATTGATGATTTTCCGAACTACTTCAAAAATGGTGAGTCTTGGCTTTATAAATTTCTTTACATTAGGAACATATCTATTGTGAGTATTCTGAAATATTCCAAACAAACATATGAGCACACAAACAAGGAACAAGAACAGGCCACTTGGCTCTTTGAGCATGCTCTTCCATATAATAAGATTATGGCTAGAGATAAAAGGTACTGCAGATGCTGGAGAATCCGAGATAACAAGCATGGGGCTGGATGAACACAGCAGGTCAAGCAGCATCATAGGAGCAGGAAAACTTGACGTTTCGGGCCTAAACCCTTCATCAGAAATGGGGGAGGGGAAGAGGGTTCTGAAATAAATAGGGAG
>JAHRHZ010000289.1:33298244-33327029 GCA_024137785.1 Ginglymostoma cirratum | reverse complement strand
CCCCCCTACCTACACTCACCTTTACTGGCTCCATCCCCGCCTCTTCGACTTGTCTGCCTCCTCTCCACCTATCGTCTCCTCTATCCATCCTCTATCCGCCTCCCCCTCTTCCCCTCCCCCATTTCTGATGAAGGGTTTAGGCCCGAAACGTCAAGTTTTCCTGCTCCTATGATGCTGCTTGACCTGCTGTGTTCATCCAGCCCCATGCTTGTTATCTAAGATTATGGCTAATCCAGTTTTAACCTCAACCCTACATTCCTGCAGATCCCAGTAATCTTTCATCCCCTTGCTAAAAGAAAGTTTTTACTTCTGCCTTAAAAATATTTAAAAATTCTGTATCCAGTGGCATTTTGAGGAAGGGAATTCCAAAGACTCACAAATCTCTGAGAGAAAAAAATTAGTTTCCTAATCTCTGTTTTAAATGGGCACTCCCTTGCTTTTAAACTATGAGCCCTAGTTCTAGTGTGTCTCATAAGAGGAAACATGCTTTCAGATTCCATTCAATGAAGTCGTTTCCCTCTTCCCAGGATCGTATGTCCTTCAATTAAGTCACCTCTGACTTTTTGAAATTCCAGAGCATACAGACGATACAGAGGACAGACTAGTCTGCCTGTCTTTTCCTCATGAGACAATCTGCTCCTTCCAGGTATTAGTCTTGTAAACCCTTTTCTGGTATCCTTAAGTATCTACCACTGCTTCTCTATTAATCTGTTGCTGTTGTCTTGTTTCTTATTGAAATAACTCCATGAAGGCCGATATCCTGTCACCAAGTCACCCTAAATTTACATGTGCACAGTACATAGATTCTGAGCAGCTAGGTCAGAGCCAGTCCCTTGAGTGAGGAGAATCCCTGAGACTCCTATTTATATCTGTCAGCCAGGACTCCCTGTTTGGCCCAGGCTATCAGCCCTTGTCTGGGAACTCATACTCAATGAGAGCCACCTGGCCAACCTTGTTCCCATCACTACACTGATAAGGAGATAGTAAGAACTGCTGAAGTTGGAATCAGAGATAACACAGTGTGGAGCTGGAGGAGCACAGCAGACCAGGCAGCATCAGAGGAGCAGGAAAATTGACGTTTCAGGTTGGCACCCTTCTCTCGACCGGAAATGTCAATTTTCCTACTCATCTGATGCTGCCTGGCTTGCTGTGTTCCTCCAGCTCTACAATGTGCTATCACTACACTGATAATGTTAGATCACTTTAGCTGGAACATTGTTCACGAATATATGAATACATTGTTGTGAAATCATCTTTTTATTTTTCCTTGTTTTGGATTGAAGACCAAAATGGTGGCATTTACAATAAAGAAGTTGGAAAGAATAAGAAGCTCAGAGATCAGAAGGGCCTAGGATGTGTCATCTGAACTTTTGGACTGGTCCTATTGCACAGCATTTCCCCAATACTTTTCTCTCCATAGTATTCAAATTTGTTTGCACGTGTGTGTGGAGGCTTAAGAAAGGGGCTCGAGTTTCAGTTAGTAGTTATATGTTGATAATTCATTGTTTTGTTTGCCTCTGGTTACAACTGATTTCTTTGTAAATAAATAGATTTTAACAAAAAAACAGTTCATGGAATGTGGGGGTGCCTCTGGCTAGACCAGTATTTATTGCTCAGAGGGCAGTTAAGATTTGAGCACATTAATGTGACTCTGATTAACATGCAGTTCAGACCAGATAAGGTGTCAAATGTGAAACAGATGAGTTTTTAAAACAATGGTTACGTGGAGACCCTTAGGCTAACTTTTAATTTCATATCTTCAGTGGATTCAGATTTCACTATTTACTGTGGTGGGATTCTGAAGCCTTGTTCCCAGGATTTTAGCTCCGGGTTCTGGATTACTAGTCTCGTGCCATACATCTACTGCCTTCGCTACTGCCCCTCCTCTTGTTCAGTACAGAAACTTGGCCAATGTTTTCTAAGTTCATCAGACAAGAAAATTGGGGATTTCAAGTAATTTGATCAAATCCTTTGTGACTTCCCCAGGCATAGTGGGGCAGTAGTATCAGGGCATGTCTCCAAGTGGGTCTTGACAACATAAAAATGTAAAATTCAGTTCCTACTGTCTTCAAATTCAGTCATGTTGTGGTTGCGACAACCCGGTGATGCCTTTTTTTCTGAGATAATTAATTAATCCTGTCACATTACACAATAGCGTCTAATAAAACTCACCCTGCTTGGTTCCACAATGTGATGCACTAAGAAAATCTCTCAAAAGCATTCTATGAGGCCTTATCTGGGTAACTGCTGCCAATCTGTTTATTTTCCAGTTCATATGTAGATTAAAGTCGCACATAATTATTGCCATCCCTTTATCTCAAACACCCAACACCATTTCATGAATACTTCATTCTACATTGTGGTTGCTGTTAATGGGCTTGTATCCGTACTCCTTTCTCTGGCTATTCCTCATCTTCACCCAAACTAGTTCTACAACTAGACCTCCTGAAGAAAGTCATCCCTCAATGTTGCACATATGTCAGCCTTGATTTTCAATGCCACCCCTTCACCTTTGTCCAGCTTCCTATTCATCTTGAATGTTAGATTCAGGATCTAATATATTCGGGATATAATCCCTCTCGTTTTGCAGTCATGTCTCCCTAATGGCCATTAAATCATATTTATTCATTCTAATGTGTTTTTTCATTGTGTTTGCTTTGAATGCTATGTGCATTCAGATACAAAGCCTTTATTTTGCATTTTTGTTCTTTTTGTAACATTGATTCTTGATTACCATTGCATACTTAGTTTGTTTTTTCTCTCTCTCTGCATTTTCCTGCCTTTCTCTTACCTTTTTTTA
This sequence comes from Ginglymostoma cirratum, assembly GCA_024137785.1. Lineage (NCBI taxonomy): Eukaryota > Metazoa > Chordata > Chondrichthyes > Orectolobiformes > Ginglymostomatidae > Ginglymostoma > Ginglymostoma cirratum. The sequence goes on along the minus strand of JAHRHZ010000289.1, from coordinate 33,324,229 downwards.
CCGTATTACTATTTTCCTCTACTCATTGATATACCACAACTTTCCACATTTGATCCTTTTTCACTGGACCTGAAACATTAACTCTGTTTTTGCCTTCACGGATGCTGCCAGACCTGCTGAGCTTTTCAAGCAACTTTGTTTTTGTCCCTGATCCTTTTTCCCTACTGTTTTGTTTAAAACACTCCCTGTTTCTCTAGTTGTGCAGTTCTGAAAAACATGATGCCAGTATGACTCAGGTATAGACTCTCCCAACAGTACAGCCCTATTTTACCGACTAATAATGCCAATGGCCCACAAACTGGAATCCACTTTTCCCACATCAGTCTTTGAACAATATATTCACCTCTCCAATTTTACATGTGCAATGCCAATTTCACATGGCTCAGGAGAACCAGAGATTATAACCCTTGAAGTTTTACCTATTAATTTAGTGCCCAGCTAGTCACACTCTTATGTAGAACCTCATTCCTGGTTTTACCTTTACTATTGGTGCCTACATGGACCACCACAACTGGATCCTGCCTCATCTATTACAAGTCCCTCTCCAACCCTGAGCAGATGTCCTGAACCATGTATCAGACAGTCAACACAGTTGTCTAGACTGTCACTCTCCTGCAGATAATAATGTCAATTCTCCTCATTATACTTTCCAATATAACCACCAAGTTTCTTGCTAGTTCCCGTACCTGAATGTCTTCCTGTACCATGCTGCCTTAGTAAATTTCCTCATCCATCCAGCAGCCTCTGCTCTAATTCAAATGACCGGAGAGGACATGAGGCTGACTGAACAATTGCAGAGACGTTCTCCCCTGCATTCCAGCATTCGGTGTCCCTTATCTGCTTCACTTACAGTTACACACTCCTGTCTCTGACCACTGACCAAATCAAAAGATTCTATCCTAAGTGGTGTGACTGCCCCCGGTACAAAGCACCCAGATAACATTCCCCTTCCCTGTTATGTCACAGTGTCCACAGCATAGCGTCTAGCTCCATGACTCTGAACCAAAGCTCCTTAAGTAGCAAACACTTAGAGCAGATGTGTTTTCCTTGGAGTGTAATGGTGCCATGGTAAGGGGCGGTGGAACAGATTGGCAGAGAGAGTCATTCCTTCTCTTTCAATACAGCATTTCCTTTAACTACTTTGTCTGCTCAACTGATTGCAATGGGCTGATGGTTGTACCTGTAAGATTCTCGATCTAATTGAATTCTCACTACAGCCCATTGGAATTCTGCTAATATTGTTTAGCAGGGAGATAGATGCCCACTTTATCACCTGCCTTGACATCAGTTGTCCAATCATTGTACAAATAAGTTATTATTGTAGTCAAGTTTGCGGCTGTCATCACTGAGATTCTGTCAGCCAAAGGTCTTTGCCATTAGGCAAACCATCATATTACTGCTCAGGTATCCATGTCCTCATTTCACTTTTAGACTGATTCACAGAGTCCTATCAGAAATCATTTTCCTCTCTGTTCTCCCTTTAGAGATAAAATAATCTTAATCCACAAAAGGTGTCTGATGGCCTTCAGGAAGCATGTTTTCCAGTCTTTTTTTTGAAGAAAATGGAGTTTTTAAAACTTTAATTATTAGTCATATCTTCATGCCAGCATTAGGATGAATAAATCACATGTTCAGGTCTCCCAAAAACCTGTCTTAATTTCTCCTATCATTTTTATTTTGTCTTCAGTGAAATTATTACACACTACGTGTTGCACCAATACACACCATCATTTCTGCTAACAATGTATTACTTTCATGTTAAGAGGTGTGTTACATCTGTAAACCAGTAAAATATAATTTGAATCTACATTGATCTAAAAGTTACCTCATCCAGCCTTTTGCTAGTATTTCCAGAACCTGATCTTAATATACCTTTTTTTTAACGTCCTCCCATCACACCCTTATTTTATAACTCCAAAGAGATATTTAACCAGTTCCCAAGAATTAGAACTTGCTCACATAAATAATTTCACTTTTAAATGATTTATTATTATACTTTTGCTGTAAGCCTTTCAAAGGACTACAGTGTCTCCTGAGAGCTGCTATGCTATTGGTTCAAATGATTTGTATCAAGTCAAAGTGGAATTAGAGTCAAATGCTGTAGAAATGCAGATTCTTTCATCTTTCAAGGTCAGTAAAATGTTTAATGTACAGGTAAACATAAAATCCAAATGCAGATCAAATCATTTCAAGCCAATTAAATTCTGCATTCTTATCTGTTCATTACTGACATGAATGAGTATTCTCTCGCTGGTTGTTGAACTTTCCAGTCAAAATCTGTTGGGGGTGAAGTTTGACAGGTTTCTGAGCCATTCTGAAATGCTGTTCACATTTCACAATGCTTCAGTGACTGCCTTGCAGCGGAATAAAATAGAAATGGAATTACTCCGCCAGTGTATTGTTTCAGAATAATTTGCAAGATTCCATAAAGCACAAGATTTAAGTACCTCCATCATGGTTCATACACTAACCAATACAATCATAATCCAACGAGTGGACCCACACAGTTCTCTCCCCAGGCAACAATGTACTGAATTGAAACACGAATCACTCAAAACCAACAACATTGACTGAGACATGTGTTCTATATGTTTGATACCAGATTCTGAAAGCAGCTGTTTTAACTGAGAACTCAGTCATTGGCAGGAGGTTGTCTCAAGTACAAAGGAATCACTTTAGGGATATCATCAAAATATCCTTAAAGAGATCAGCCATCCCGGCAAAATAATGGATGTCTCTGGTTTATAACTGATTAAAATGGAGAGGTTTATTGGAGAGGGCATGGAACATATTGAAAAAGACTGTCAAGAACAGACATGGGTGAAATCAAAGGCAAAGTCGGTGGGAGTGCATAAATACTCAAACAATTCATCTACCCAACACTTCAAGCGTCATCTGTCCTGCATATTGTGGAAGTGCTGGTGTTGGACTAGGGTGGACAAAGTCAGAAGTCACATGACACCAGGTTATCGTCCAACGGGTTTATTTGAGATCACAAGCTTTAGGAGTGCTACTCCTTCGCCAGGTGACGTCACTTCAACCAACAAAGGAGCAGCGCTACAAAAGCTTGTGATTTCATACAAACCTGTTGTACTATAACCTTGTGTCATGTGACTTCTGGCTTCATCCTGCATGTGGCAGAATCTGCAGATCACAAGTTGGACTGAGTATCTCAGAAATCAGAGTCAAAGCAAGGTATGCTTGATCCTGAGGGGGACTACCTTTGAAGAACAGATTTACATGTACCTTTCCAATTGTTAGAAAGATCAAGATCCAGAGGACACTGATTTTCTAGGATTAGCAAAGAAAACAATGATAGCAAAAGAAAGCACTTTTTTTATGCAGTGAGTGGTTTTGAAGTGGACTACACTCCTGACAGTATGGTGGGGGCACATTTAATTGTGGCTTTCAAAAGGAATTACATAATTATCTGAATTGAAAACATTTGTAGGACGAAGGCATGGGTGTGGGATTAGGTAAGGAAAAATGCAGAGAGCTGGCATGGACACACTGGGCCAAATGGCCTCCTTCTGTATTATCATTCTACAAATTTACACCTCTTTAGAAAGCCCATTTTATTTAACCTCTGACCTGTGTTGAATTAACCAGTCTTACTCCACTCGAGATTTGCATGTCCACACAGTGCTCTTAATCAATAGAATTTATCTACCCAAATGAATGTTCATGAATCCTGTTCGAAGTCTGTATGTGCTTTGAGAGGATGTGGACCTGCCTTGGATGAGGAAAAATCAGATAAAATTGGCATTTGTGAATCACAAAGGCATCAGGCTCCTAGGACCCGAAATCCCAATAAGAGATTTATTCTGAGAAGAGAGACCTGTGACTTAGTAAAACAAAAGTGAAACAATTGTGGAGTCTAAGCTGTGTTAGCACGTGTGCTGATATGTTTCATTCCTAGAGAGCAGGCCATCTTAGATTGGGTACTGTGCAATGAGAAGTGAACCATTGCCAATCTAGCTGTGTGAGACCTTTTGGGAATAAGCGACCATAACTTGATGGAATTTTTTATTAAATTGGAGAGTGAGCTAGTTGATTCAGTCAATAGGGTGCTGAATGTTAATAAAGGAAACTATGATAATTTGAGGCGTGAGTTGGCCTTGATAGATTGGCAAATGGCAAACATTCAAGGAACACGTAGGGGAACTGCAACAACTGTTTATTTCTGTCTGGCACAAAAGCAAAATGAGTATGAGGGCCAATCCATGGCTTACAAAGGAAATTAGAGATAGTATCCTATCCAAGGAAGAAGCACACAGATCAGCTAAATAACATGTCTGAGAATTGGGAGCAGTTTAGAATCCAGCAAAGAAGGACCAAGGAATTGATTAATAAGGGGGAAATATAGTACGGAAGTAAGCTTGCAGGGAACATAAAGACTGACACTAAGAGTTTCTATAGGTACATGAAGAGAAAGAGATTGATGAAGACAAATGTAAGTCCCCTACAGACAGAAATGGGCGAATGTATAATAAGAAATAAAGAAATGGCTGAGCAACTGAATGCATACTTTGGTTCTGTCTTCACAAAAGAGGACACAAGTCAGGTACCGGAAATGTTTGAGAATGCAAGATTTAGTGAGAGAGAAGAATTGAGGGAGATCAATATTAGCAGAGAAATGGTGCCGGAAAATTGATGGGATTAAAGGTGGATAAATCCCCAGAGCCTGATAATCCACATCCCAGAGTACTTAAAGAAGTGGCTGTAGAAATAGTGGATGCATTAGTGGTCATCTTCCAGGATTCTATAGACTCTGGAACAGTTCTTGCAGATTAGAGGATAGCTAATGTCACTCCAATATTCAAACAGGAATGTAGAGAGAAAACAGGGAATTATAGTTGATACAGTGTGGAGTTGGAGGAACACAGCAAGTCAGGCAGGATCAGAGGAGTAGGAGAGTCGATGTTTCAGGCTAGAGCCTTCATCAGGACTGACTAGTAAGCCTAACATCAGTAGTGGGGAAAATTCTCAAATCCATTATCAAGGACTTTACAACAGAACATTTTGAAAGCAGTGGGAGGATCAGACAGAATCAGCTTGACAGTTTTTTTCGGAATTCTATGAAGATGTAAATAGTAGAGTTGACAGGGAGAGAGCCAGTCGACGTGGTGTATTTGGACTTTCAGAAAACGTTTGACAAAGCCCCACATAAGAAATTATTGTGCAAGACTAAAGCGCATGGGATTGGGGGAATTGTATTGAGATGGATAGAAAACTGGTTGGCAGAGAGGAAACAAAGAGTAGGAATTAGTGGGTCCTTTTCACATTGGCAGGCAGTAACTAGTGGGGTGCCACAGGGATCAGTGCTGGGACCTCAGCTATTGACAATATATATTAATGATTTGGATGAGTGAACAAAATGTAACATCTCAATGTTTGCAGATGATACCAAGTTGAGTGGAAGGCTGAACTGTGACTAGGATGCATAGATCCTTTAGCATGATCTGGACACGTTGGGTGAGTGGCCAAATCAATGGCAGATGCATGTTTAATTTGGATAGATGTGAGATTATTCACTTTGGAAGCAAAAACAAGAAGGCACATTACTACCTGAATGACTGTAAATTGGGAGAGGGGAGTATGCAGCAGGATCTGGGTGTCCTTGTGCACCAGTTGCTGAAGGTAAGCATGCAGGTGCAGCAGGCAGTAAAAAAGGCAAATGGTATATTGTCCTTCATTGCGAGAGGTTTCAAGTACAGGAGCAGGGATGTGTTGCTGCAGTCGTACAGGGCTTTGGTGAGACCACACCTAGAATATTTTGTGTAGTTTTGATCTCCTTTTCTGAGGAAGAATGCAGTTGCTCTCGAGGGACTGCAGTGAATGTTTACCAGGCTGATTCTGGGGATGGCAGGTCTGATGTATGAGGAGAGATTGACTAGGTTAGCAATGTTTTCGCTGGAGTTCAGATGAATGAGATGGGATCTCATTGAGACTTATAAAATTCTAACAGGACTAGACAGGGGAGATGCAGAGAGGATGTTCCTAATGGTGGGTGTGTCCAGAACCAGGGGTCACAGTGTAAGGATTCAGGGTAGACTATTTAGGACGGAGATGAGGAGACATTTCTTCAACCAAAGGGTGGTGAGCCTGTGGAATTCATTACCATAGTAAGTGGTTGATGCCAAAACATTGAATGTATTCAAGAGGTGGCTAATATAGCACTTGGGGCAAATGGGATCAAAGGTTACAGGAAGAAAGCAGGATTAGGCTATTGAGTTGGATGATCAGCCATGATCGTGAAGAATGGCGGAGCAGGTTTGAAGGGTCAAGTGGCCTCCTCCTGCTCCTGTCTTCTATGTTTCTATTCTATACACAGCTCACATTTTACATTAGTGTGAATTGCTGCAAAATTATGCAACATTCACTCGTGATGACTGCTACTCTGTTGATAGTGAGCATTCTCATAGTCATCAGGTTTGGGTGTAGAGATAGCTTTTGGGTGTTAATGAGAAACTGATGTAAGATGAGGGCTGAAGTAATATTAATTGACCAGTAATAAACTTTCTAATGTCATAATTTTATTAACCGACCGTACGTAATAAAATGCTTCCTGTTGAACGATTACAATTCATAATCCTTTCATCATAAAGATGATTTGATCCAAATCAATTGAAGTTTGAATTGAAAAGTTACTTCAAATATTTAGCTGATTACTTTTCAACAAGGTATCAAGTATTGGCTTGATTACTTTCCAATAGTCTGTGAAGCACTTGAAAAGAGCAGTCTCATGATGGGGAGGATGTTAAAATCTTAGAGAATGTCTATATTTAGCAGGTCATTGTCTGCACCACACCTGTGTATTTAAAATCACTTTTCCGTCAGAACATTCCTACTGACAGAAAGATATATAGGTTAACTCCTGGCAGATTTAAAGAGAACATTGAAACAACGCTACAGAGGCCACTATCCCATTACCAAGTCATCCTTTATTTACACGTGCATATTACTTGAAACTGGTCTGGCTTTCTCAGAGTGAACAGAGCCTCTGGCACTCCTGTTGATATCTGTCGGCCAGGGTTCCCTGATTGGACTAAGTTAACAGCCCCAATCAGAGAACTGATATTCTATGACGCCTACTTGGCTGACCATATTACAATCACAATACATGTGTATCTTTATAATTTGGGAAATGCTGGCTCATTCTCGCAGAAGTTACTTTTTGTGAAACTATCAGAAGAGTGGGTCTAGTTCCATTTCAAGCCCTTTCAATATCAACTAATATCTTGTATTCAGCCATCTTAGCCCTTCATGAATGCACAATTCCAAGTATTGCTTATGTTGTGGGACTGTGCAATTTGCTCAATTAGCGATTTCCGTGCTGCATATCTATCTCTATGACTCTATGACTCTAACCCATCCTATGTTAGGCGGGATAGAGATTAAAAGATTGTTACTTTCCAGTTCCAGTGATCAAAAGTTGATTGTAAAGCACTGGTCCTGTAAACAATGCATGAGTAATTGTACTAAATAGAGCAGCTGGGACATGATTTCTAATTAACTAAAAATCAAGAGCCAATTTAGGTTAAAGAGCAAGTAGAAATGTTGCTGATTAAGTCAACTTGGAAAATTTCCAAATTACAAGTGCCTTTGTTTAACAAGAATAGACTAGGAAACTAAGATGGCACTGCCCCTTTTGTTAATGCTTGTGCTGATATTGATATGAATGTTTTTCATTAACTTCAAACCTGGACTGTGGATGTAGCCTAGCAATGACCACTTGCTGATAAAATAAAACATATCACAAAACTTTGCAGTGACATTTGCACCTCTTCAAAGTTTTGGGACCCATGCTTCTACTGAAAGCCTCACACACAAAATTAGCAATAAAGATATTACAAGAAATATTTTATCCAGTTGATTTTTTATTTAAAGTTCATACCTAACAATATTATTGCTACAATCAATGTGCCAGTTCTACAGCATTTTTCTGACACTGGACGTTGAAAACATTGTCAAGGGTGTTTAAGTGTTGGTCTGTATTTGCTTGGAAATTGTATGTTTTTGCACTAGTGGCAGACTCTGAGCATCACACATTTGTTCAATATTTGGTTATGGCTTTAGAACCTGTAAATAGTTACTTACTGAGCTGGACAATGTTGTATTAATCACGCAGTAATAATTGTTTTGTGATTAAAGGATAAACACCAGAAATTTCCAACATGAAATGAAAAATACGTCGAGCTGGTAGTTTGATGGTAGTTTTTGACTTAAATCAGACAGATTGACTCTGGTCAAGCTATTAACAAGAGAAATGAATGAGAAAATTGCGGCTGCTACTTTGTTGAATTGAAATAGATGCTGTATGTTCATTCTGATGGCAAAGAGTAGGATCCATTGAGCTTTGCTTGTAAATATTTAATTGGCTACATGGGTGATTAGTGGTGGTGGTTAGTCATTAAAACAAATAAAATCACGGTGATTTGGTCATGGGAAAGTAATTCAGTTGTGTGTGACAGCACATCTGACTATATAATAAAAAAAATTCATAGGAGACCTGTGATGCAGTGGTAGTGTCTCTGTGTCTGAACCAGGAGGCCTGGGTTTGAGTCCCACTTGCTCTAGAAGTGTGTTGTAACATTTCTGATCAGGTTGATTAAAATATAAGACACACACACACACACACACACATACACACACAAACAAAACAGGATCCAGTGGTTAATAGATGGAAAAAAATACCATGGGTGATTTGGTGATGTTTGTGAGTTGCCTGCCACAATATAGTTAGTCGGGAAAGGTTAGATAGCTTACACATTCTAGGCAGCACGGCAGATACAGTAATTATCTTCGGATTCCTGGTCAAACTAAGGCAAACATTAAGCAAAATAGTTGTCCTTAATTGTTTTATCCACTTCAGTGTATAAATGACAGATTGGTTCAACAGTGGCCTCAAATTGCACGTTTTCATATTTGTTTTCAAATGCCTCCTCAAATCTCCTTACCTTTGTAACATCTTTCAGCCCTTTGCACATCACTTCTCACCTCAAGGTGGCATGATGGCTCAGTAGTTAGCAATGCTGCCCAACAGCGCTAGGGACCTGGATTCGATTCTAGCCTTGGGCAATTGCCTGTGTAGAGTCTGCACATTCTCCTCCTGTCTAAATGGGTTTCCTCCCACAGTGCAAAGATGTGCAAGTTAGGTAGATTGGCCATTTTAAATTGCCCATTGTTTCCAGGGATGTGTAGGTTAGGTGAAGTAGCTATGGGGAATGCAGGGTTACAGGGATAGTGTTGGGCTGTGGATCTGGGTGGGATGTTGCTCTTCAGAGCCCTGGTGTGCACTCGATGGGCAGAATGGCCTGCTTCCACACTCTAGGGATTCTATGGTTTTCTGTGCTCCACCAATTCTACTCCCTATTCCTGTCTCTGATTTCAATCATTCCATCACTGCTGGGCCCTAACCTCTGCAATACCCTCCCTCAGCCTCTGTGCCTCTCTAACTCTCTCTCCTACACCTTAAAGCACACGTTTTTGACAAAGACCTTTTTTCACCTATCCTAGTACCTCATTGTGTGGCTCAGTGTTTTGTAACATTCAAATAATGGAACATACTGCAAAATAGGCAGAATACAAAGTTGGTATGCAAAGCCATTTCTTCACAAAAAAAAACCTGGATCAATGAAGTTGAAATAAGCATTTTACAATCATCTTGTGATTCCTTCTTGCAAATACATTGAATCACTTGTGGTTGAATCAGAGCTGTCAGCTCTGAGACAATGTTGCAAAACATATGATTGAAAGGAATGAAACAAATTGCACGTGGATCTATAAAACTGGAGCTCAGTTTGAGAGTCAGCTGCATCAGAATTAATTCCACTTTGAAAACAGATTGAATGAATCTGTCCCAAACTAAGTGAAATGTGAGGTTAGCTTCATAGAGTCTTACAGCATGGAAACAGACCCTTCAGTCCAAGCCAACCATGATCGCAAAATAAACCAGTCCCACCTGCCTTGCTCATATCCCTCCGACAAAAGCAAAATTGCTGGAAAAGCCCAGCAGGTCTGGCAGCATAGTTCTGAGGAAGGGTCACCAGACCCAAAACTTAACTCTGTTTTTTCCTTCACAGATGCTGCCAGACTTGCTGGGCTTTTCCAGCAACTTTGCTTTTGTTCCTGATTTACAGCATCCACAGTATTTTTTTTTTAGTTTTCACATCTGTCCAAACCTTCCCTATTCATGTATTTATCGAAATGTCTTCAAATATTGTAATTGTACCTGCATCCATCACTTTCTCTGGCAGCTCATTCCACATGCAAACCACTTTCTGTGTAAAAACGCTGGCCATAATGTCCTTTATAAATCTTTCTCCTCTCACCTTAAAAATATGCCGACTAGTTTTGAACTCCCCGACCATGGAGACTGGGACTTGGCTTTGACATAGCTGATTCTGCAATTGAATGCCTTTTAGCCAGATTCAAGCATGAAAAATGATTAGTTCAGCGAGGATCAGAGGATTGCAGCAACCCACGGAACCATCTGATGATGAGTCTCTGCACAGGATTTTCAATGTGTAGCCCGGCCTGATCTGTGTCACTCTCACTATGCTATTTTTAACTTCAAATAGCTTAATTGGCCAGAAGGCAAACTCAGCGTCCAATTAGATGACAACCAGATGGGGGGAGCTTGCTGAAAAGAGCAGGTAGTTCCTCAACCATAGGGCCAACTGTGTCAACAGGGCTAGAGGGGGCCATGTGGAGATAATGATAGCCTTATACCTGCAATGACACAAGTTGTGAAAAAAAAGGGTAAAATACAAAGACAGATAAACTTTAATTGACTCCACCATGTATGTGACAATCTGCTGCATGTTATGTGCACAATACATACCAGACATTTCAATTGCATTTAAAAATTGGTTAAAAATTCAATTCCAAACTGAACATACACCTTAACAGTTCCACAAGAATGAATAGACTGTTAATTGGCAGCTGGTGGGTTCTCATCTTCTCCCTGTTGCATTTTTTTATTTGCTGCTAACGTATCAAACACAGTGTGAAGGGATCCCAAGACAACAATTCCCAAGAAGTACAATCTGCAAATTCCATCTGCACCCAGTCCCAATCCAATCACCCTTTGAACATCTGACCCTGTATCTCCAGGACACCATGTAAAATATGAGTGGAAGTTTGGAAAAAGAGCAAGACTGAGTAACTCCAGTGAAAGTGTCTTTTATCTTTGTGTTCAAAATGCAAGGGGCAAATTCGTCACAAAAGCTTCCAAAACACTCACCAGGGTGACCAATTGGAGAAAAGCTGTTCCTGTCAGTAAAATGGATAGAACTTGTGAGGAGCTGCTGCTCCAATTGTACCTTGGTTCTTTCTCGCATTTATTGGTATCACCGGGATATAAAGAAGGAATAAAAGCCAATGATTGGAAGAGCAGGGTAAGCAAGAAGGAATGTAAGTGAGCAAACCAGTGGCAAAGACCTCCGTAGGGTGTGTCAGAGCTGAGGTTGACAACCAGGCTATTTTGAGGTCAGGGTGAAAATTTGGATATTGTCAAGAACTCGGGAGCCTTTTGCTTTGTGGAGGGTGGAGGAGGACGAAGATGGTGGGGATGGGGGTAGGGGTGAGGCTGAGGAGGCTGGCGAGATGTCTGTCAGGAGCACCATCTGCCGGGCCTAGGAGAGGGCCATCTACAGGAGGGAAGGTAGTGAGTGGGAGGAAGAAAGATGCTGCAAAGGGGCGTGGGGTAAGAAATGAGCCTACAGGAAAGTCGGGAATGAAAACTGTTTCAAAGGATTTTGAGGATCGAAAACAGATTCAAGGGAGTAGGGGAAAGGGGAGAGGCTGCGAGATGATCGGGGGTGGAAGCAGATGGGGAGGCTGTGAGGTAGCGGGGGCGACAGGGATGCTGCAGTGTAGTAGGTGGAGTAGCAGTGGCCACAAGTGGATGGGTTGGAAAAGGGGAGGCTGTAAGAGGCTGGAGAAGCTGAATAGGCAGAGACTGCAAGGTATGGGGATAAAAGAAAACTGCAAGGAGAGTGGAGAGAGGAAGGCTGTAGGGGGTTACTTGCATAGAAATGTGGAAACTCTTGCTTAAGGCTGCATCTTGTTTAGGAGCTACTATATGGGAAACAATGTTGAGGATATTTCTGTTGTAATAAACACTGCATCAAGTGTTACATTTAAATCTAACATTGGGATGTGGGTCAATTGCCTGGTTAAAAATCTTCTAGTTTTGTACATGTATGATGGAAATCCATTTGCTATGATCTCAGTAGTTTGTGAATTATCTGATATGATCTCATTAGTTTGTAGATTATCTGCTTAGGGTCATGACTCTTTGTGTATAGGACTGTGTGTCAGCCATGACAAAAAAAAATTGCTAACTTATTCCTGTTGCCTTGTGCCAATTTTAAATACTGTGGTGCCTAATGCATACCTGGTGTGTTGTGGCATTAGGTTTAAAGGAGGATTGATAGTTATTGTAGATATTGACTCTGCTTCTGTGTGAGTCCAAATACTGTATATGTCATCACAAAGTTAGAAGGTGTTGTTTTTACATGACTGCAGCACCTAAAAACTGAGTTGGTGAGGGTGAAAAAGGTGTCAATTGAAAACCAAAATTTAGTCTCCTAGAAACAAAAAAAAGAGCTCGAGCAACAATCCCAGGAAAAACCCTTGGGAAAAAAAATGCCATTGTTCTTTGTGAGATGCTGATGTAACCAATTTCTAGAACTTGCAGGGAATAGACACAACCTGGCAAGTAATTTTTGGAAGTTTCATGTTGCACTGTCTAAATTGAATTGAAGAGTAATTATTGAAGATACCACTTTCCCTTCACATTTCCTTTCCCCTTTCCTCCCACTTTCCACTTCCTCTTCCTCGAAGTAAAGTCATTGTTCACCAGCAGCTAACGATTTGAATCTCTATATTAATAACTTACATGTATAATATCTGTTATACCTAACATGGTAAAACATTCCAAGGTGCTTCCAAGGAGCAATAAGGAACATTTTAATATTGCTTTATACCAAGCGACAGAAGTAGAATATAGGTGAGATAAAAAGTTTGATCATGGAGGTCACTTTTTTGAGGGTTTTGTAAAAGATGAGAAAGCCAGCCAGACAGAAAGCTTTAGGATTGAAATCATTGAGTTTAAGGCCAAGACAGCTGATGGACAGCTGTAAATATTGTGGCAATGGGCAGCAAATGAGGTCAGATTGGATGAGTAGACCTTGAAGGAGGAGTGAGGGACTGGAGGAGGCTGAACAGATGCGGAAGAATGAGGACATGGGGGAATTTTCGAAATAAGAAAACATAGTAAAATTGAGACTTGGAAAGGTTGAAGGGGGTCAGTTTGTTTCTGAGAGGGCAGTGAATTGGATGATTGATATTTGGAGCAAGTTAAAATATTGTCATTACTGCATACAGCTGGTACAACTCAACTTGAAGAAATGGATCTGTGACGAGCGTGGTGCAGCAATAATAGTCTCTCCATGGTACAAATCTGACAATATAGCCAGAATGCAATTTCTGTAGTGTGAAATAGGATTTAACTTATCAGTGAATTTATATGAAACATTCTTTGCTAACACTGATCTGCTCGTTGTGCGCTGGTGACTTTTATGTATCAAAATGCTTATGAACTAAAGCAAAACATGTTTATGTATATATGCACACTGTAGAAAATTTAATAGGCAGGCACTATTTCCCTAAGTGCACTTGGGAACTATGCCAAATGGTATGTGGAGAAATTATGAACACCAACCATATGGCTGTAACAACAATCAATTTACATGCAATAGAACATCCCAATATTCTTCACAAATTATCAAACAAAATTTCACACATATTAAGACAGGTGATCAAAAATTTAGTTAGAGGAGATTTTTAAGACATGGCTTAAAGGAGCAGAGAGAGGCAGAGAGATGGAACAGTTCAGGAAGAAAGTTGTTTGGCATCTTATTACCTCCAAATAAGATTTAGTAATATGTTTTGCATCAAGCTGAATAGATACAGACAGCAGGATGACTGAGAAGAAAAGCCATGCGACATGTTATGTGTGCCATCCGACTTCTTTGTGATACTTTGATGAATTACTTTTAATGAACCCAAATAATGGCTTGGAACTTTTCTGCATGTGACTACCAGCATCTCGTGCATCAGAATTGTCAACACTCTATATCATACAGTGACTGGACTTCTCAGTTTACTTTCCTGTTGATTTATCTTTCCCAGTTTCAAGAACTGAAAATGGAGCTTTTCCCCTCTCTCTATTAAGCACAGTGAGTTAGCACCTCTTTGAGTTGAACTTACTGGTAGATTTCCAATCTGTAAATGCACCAGTGATAAATAGTAGTTTCTTTATTTACTTGAAAGCAAAAAATGAAGGACTGGATTTTTCTCTGGACAGTTTATTTCACACAGCTGATGACATGCATTAAAAAATTCAGCTGTTCACTGGCGACTTCTGGGATATTTCATTTGATTGACAAAAATAATTAATGGGAACTTGCTGTTTGGTTTCTGTCCAGATTAGTGGAGTGGAATCAAATGGGCCCACCTGGAGCTTTCCGAAACACAGGCCATATCATGTAAGCAGGTGGGAGGCAAACATTTTTTCCTCAAAGCAAGTTAAAGCTTTGGTTTTGAGTTCTCAGAACTTTTAAGGCAGCTCAGCTTTCCTCACTTTGATGGTTGGGATCCTCTTCTATGAGTGCTCATTTAACACCCCAGCTCACTGGCATTACATTCAGTTGCAAATGGGTGCAGTCTTGTTTGGCAAAAAGGTGCAACACATATGTTAACAAACTCAACCACATACAAGGAGTGAACCTAACTGAGTGGACACCTTCCTCCTATCTCTGGTGAGTACAATCACAAAAACTCATAGTCCAAGGAGTGAAATCTCATTGGATCAATCGGCTCATGTGAAGTGTCAAATGTATGTAACCTGTCTTGTTGTTCTTAAATGGTTAACATGTGATGGGTGAGGATTGACCAAATGAACTAGCTCATGAGAAATCTCAGTCATATGCAATCATGCTTATGGCTTTTAAATGCTGACTGCAGTGTAATGAATGCAGTCTGACTAGATCAACAAGCCAAACTGACTGACACCAACAAATCTGACTTGGGCTGCAAAACAGGGCACAATTCAAAAGATTTATAAAAAAGTGGGTTAAGTAGAAAGGAACAGTAAGGAATGGAAATAAAATTGCATTGAAGGGATTGGAACCAAGAATGTTGTGGAAGAAAACATCAGTTATAGAAGCAATGGAGACAAGGGAAAGAGTTGTGCACTATTTACATAAGTGGGAACATAATGGGCTATTTAGATGCACTACCCATGAATAAAGGGTGGCTGAATTGATTTCGGGATGATGTGAGGCTAAGGCTGGATGCAGGGAACTGGATGGAAATTGGATCGGGGAAGGAGCAGGAATATCAAAGAAGGGAGTGAAAGGATGGATATTCACAGAGAACTATTGAAGATGAATAGAACAGTTGCTAGAGAAAAGGAAATTGTCTTCAGTGATGGGTGAGAAAGTGTGATGTTAGGGTGAAGAGTAAAGGACGTACAAATCAAATGAGATATTTACAAACACTAGCTAGAAAGAGCCCAAGATCTGTTGCAAAGTTTCTGCCCAGCGCACATAACTATTTGAGTTTGCTGTGGTCAAAATGGACATAAACCTCGTAATGTTTATAACTAATAACACTCCCAGAGTTTCCTTTTCCACTGGAGACTATAAAGACCATTTTTTAAAATCTTTTTCTGTTTTTTGATCGAGGACTGAAAATGAAAAGGGATTGTTTCACGGCAAAGGACTGTAGAATGAATTGCTGTACTTTGAAAGCAAAAGATTACTAAAACTCATTCTAAGTTGTGTCTATACTGTGTTGCTTTCTCCAAACAGTGGGGGAGGTGTTTCAGTAGATGGGCTGGCACGGACAGGTAAAAGGAGCATACAAAGTGAGGTTCACCCAGTAACAGGTTGCTGATTGATTTGTGAAATTGTGACCATTGTCAATGCTAAAGACCATCAGCCAGACAATAACTTGCTAATCAGAGACTGGAAATTGAACGTCTTGTGGGTGCGAACGATGCTAACGAAAGCCTTTGGACTGCTGTAAGGGCGGATGGTATGTCTTTTTTCCAAGTAAAACACCTAAAGACTGAAGGAAACCATTTTATTTTTCCTCACCAGTTAATATATAATCGTTAATATATCGTTAAACCAGTAACTACGAGATTTCATACTCATGGACTGATTTCCTGTGCCTCCTGCAAAGATGTGAAAAGAATCTGGAGAAGATACATTTGAAGAACAGAAAATCCTGGCAAAAAAAAAGTTCATCTCAATGAACACTATCACCTGGGGTTATTGAACTGCTTCCCCAGATTTTTTTTCCTCCACCCATTAAGCCGATTTTTTTTTGTCTGTATGTGTGTTTGTCAAGGGTTAAGAGAGGTGGGGGTGTGTGCATGGATAGGCTAGAAGAGTGTTATATTTTTAATTAGTAGAGCTATATGTAACTGTGAGAGTAGTTTACTGGTGATTAAAATCTATATGTGATGGATAGCAGTTATTATTAAGCACAGAAACCTAATCCACGTTTTCTGCTGGCCTAGATCTGTCCAACAAGAAAATTGGAGACTTTGTGTATTTTGATTAAAATCTTAAACTTTTGCGGCAATTCTGGAATAGCAGGGCCTCATTAATAGCACATTACCAGAGTGCATCATAACACAGTTTGGTATTGGTTGGATTTCTCAAAAAAAGTACTCCATTGGCT
Organism: Ginglymostoma cirratum; assembly: GCA_024137785.1. NCBI lineage: Eukaryota > Metazoa > Chordata > Chondrichthyes > Orectolobiformes > Ginglymostomatidae > Ginglymostoma > Ginglymostoma cirratum. Next base: position 33,307,465 of record JAHRHZ010000289.1, on the reverse strand, counting down.
CCTCTACTGCCAATTCATACTGCCAATTGCAATAATTGCTAACACCAAATGCAATTTAAAACAAATTAATAAACTCGGGGTGGATGAGGGAGAGGGCAATAGTGGAATTGCCTTCAACTTCTCAAAATCTGTTTGCTGTTCTTTTGACCGTATTACCTTTGTTTGTTTTCACAATGTGTGTTCATGTTAGGCAAATTTTCTCATAAAAACCACAAATCCCCAGGTATTGTATGATTGCCCATTTAGTTTAGGAATGGGGAGTTCTATTAGAACCTTCCACCTTCATATTTCTTGACAACTCTTGCCCTAGCCTTACAATATGTCCTTTCACAACCTCACTATTGGCAAGATGTATTACTGAGCCTGCTAACAGTAACTGCTTAAATAGGTCTACTAATTGTTTTACATGTTCTTCCAGGTGTTGCTATGCGTTAGTACACCCTCTAAATAAACTCTACGGTGAGGCGCATGAATTGCTGGCAAATGGTTTCACAAGTCCTTGGAAAGTAACTGGGACATTTGTAAACTCAACATTGAAATACCCCACGTAAACAAAAGCTGATATATTGTTCGTATCGATACAATCTTCTAACCGAGGAATTAGGGATCAAATTATTTTCATTACTGCATTTATTTTTTCAGTACTTTGCAATATTTCATCAAACTATCTGGTTCGGGTGTGAATACAACCAATAAACTTCAACTGTTTTGACTGCATCCAAACAAGTGATTTTCTAGCATGTATTGAAACTCAATCGTTTGACCCAAATGTCAAGGATGTTGTTTTATTGGTATTTATTCTACTCTATCCACAGCATGACTGGCTAACATCATAAACCTGCTGTTGTATCGCTAAGGGTTTTCTTGAATTTTCTAAGTCACCTTACTCAATCTTTTCTTTGCCTTATTTCTAAGTACTAGAATATAGTTGCTCGTTGTCCCAGTTTTTCCATAGTAGTCTGAAAAAGCAAAATTACGCTCTTGATAGCTGTTCTTAGAGTTTAAGATGGTTATTAGCTGTAGTCCACAAAGAACCATAGTCATCTTTATTGGAGAGATACAGTTCACTAGATAGAGAACACCACTCCATCTCAAGTGTGGCACAGCCCCCACAAGCCACGACAGTCAGCATAGGGATTGGACCAATGTTAATCTGCACCAAACTTTAAAGCTGGTTAATTTGGCTAACCGACTCCCACTTGAATACAAAACTGTGTTGCATATGTGTTTCAGCAATGTTGTCCTAAAACTTAGGGGAGAATAAAAGTAGCAAAAGCTGACACGGCTCCAAAACCAGCTGTTGTCTCAAAAACAGTTCTCAACATAGGCGTTGGACATGTCAATTCAAGTAACGACAGTGAAAGTGCAGTGAGACATGAACTCAACATTTTAATCCATTAGTATTTCTTAAACTAGTGTGTTTGTGACTGCATAGGAATGAATTTCTACAAGACTTTTGTTTTGACTTTTAGGTAGCTTGAATTTAAGTCTCTGTCTAACTACTGTGATTTAAACAGATCCTGCCTCCTGTTTGCTTTCACTTTATTACTATCTTATATATGCTTCTGAAGTTTGTGGTAATAACACACATTTAAAACTCAAAAGGTCTGACTGTCTTCAGATTCTCTTCCCAACTTCACTATGAAGCTCACTCTAACCTCAATTTTCTTCCAATCTGTGGAGAAATGCTCAGTCCCTTGAGCACCCACTCTGAGTCCTGGCTGAAATCAGGAATTCAGCCTGTGGGGAAATAGTTTATAATTAGACTGAAACCTGTAAAGTACACCTGAACCTTGAAATCTGGTGTCAGGCAGAAAGGATTTTTCAATGAAGAAATATGGAAATAAATGATAGCACTTCATTCCTTACATTGCGGCAATTCTCCCCTTAGGAAAGTTGCCACGATTAGATGGATGATAGTATGCATCAGTGTAACACATGAAGCCTGGTATGGAAAATGCAAATATCTCATAGCAGATCAATGGGGACTGCACTTTGAAGATAGGGAGGGTAAGTCAAACTATGAAAAACAAACTTTTACAACACATCGAGTCAATTAATCTGCTTAGAGATACTTGACGCTGAATTCAGTTTTAAAAGTAATGAACTGTTCCATTTCTGGGTCTTGCTCATTTTTACATTGAGTAAAATGTTTTAATGATTAAACTTGTATTTGATTTGTTTTTGTGTAGGAGGATCTGCAGTAAGAGAAAGAAAAGGGGAAGCTTGATAAGCAGAGGTGGGAGAAAAGGAAACAGGATATGCTGCCAAAATTTAGCAGAAGACTCAAATATATCATAACGACCAGCAAACCTAGTTAGGACATTGGCCTGTTTCAATGCTGTAGATTGCATGTAACTAAAATGACAATAAAATCAATCTTACAATCAAACAAAAAGAAAAGATGGATGCAGAGACAGTAATTCATCACTATTTGCTCAGGACTTAAGAGAGTTCGTGGAAGGATGGGCATTTTCAGACTGGGAACCCAGCAGTTGAGGCTTTCCACACATTGTGCTGAAGTTAGATTTGGCTTTGATTGAAAGGTTGATGGCTTGGCTGTTGTTTGGACTGGAAGTCGGTTGTTGACCATTTATTGGGTAAGTCTGGCCACATTTTTGTTTGGGTGAGGGAGAGAACCTTTGGTGTTCAGATGCTGTGGGGATGAAGATTCAGGCAACATGGCGGGTTTGTGGTCAGTTGAACACTTGTTTGGGGGTTGGGTGTGAGGAGTTTGATGATTTTGGTGGCATTGGGCCTGCTGCTTATGTCTCACAAGCAGTGCAATAGAGGCACTTTTACCCTCGTGAATCTAGTGTTTCACATCTGTTTTCACTGACCCAGATGTCAAGACTAAGAATTCCCTATCTCTATGCATAAAAATAAAGAAATTAATAAATAATTGCAGAGGTATGTAACCTCTTAAAAATAGCTTTTTTTGACTAACCCACCTTCTAAAAAGGAATTGTCTGCCCAACACCTAGACTGTTTCTGGTGAATCCAATTATTTGAGAATTTAAAAATGATTACTTTTCCTGTTATCCCCCAATCTACCTATCCTTTGATGTTAACATTTGCCCTCAGGGTATCAGCATTTCAGTTTTGGCCGGACTTTGATGAGTTTTTTTTTAGCATTCTCGTTCCCGCAGAGATTGACCCATTCATGTTTCATCACGGTTTTTCATAAGGCATTGCCTTTCATAATTGTAATTACAGCATTCTCCTAAGGGAGGTAATGTTGCTCTTAGTGTTGACGTTCAAATGCGTTCTTACATTGTGCAAGATGATAGATGATTCAAAACATTTTTTCTCCTTTTCTCCCTCCCAACCTTTTCTTCCTCTTAGTCTTGTATTTAAGTTAATGAGTTCTTTTAGAGCTCTTCTGTAATCAAACTAAGTGTGATACTAACTTGTACTGTGTGCAGAAGAAATGAGTAATGAGGTCCTCTCCTCTGTGTCATTCTAATTAACAGCAATAATTTATATGGGGTAATTTTTAAAATTAATAATCATGTAGTATCCTTGTGTGACCTACATAGGCAGGGAGGAATTAATTTTTTTCATCATTTTATTTAACCCTATTAATGTCAGACCTTTAAGATGTCCAATAGGAAGCGACACTAATGAGGTTAAAAGCTCTCCAGTATTATCAAATATTCCATTTGCTGTCTGTCTGCAGCTTCTGCACTTGCTAAAATATCCTTTCCCAACAGCTTACACAACATGTGTGGCCTGGGAACTCACAGAGCTTCTCATATTTCCATGTTTGTGATGTCATAATTATTCAGCAGCTGGGACTGGGACTACTTTGCATCTAATCCCTCGTTCCCCGAGAATGAGATGCCAGTTTTTTTTTTGTGTCTCCTCTTCCCAGAAATTTTGGCTTCTTAGTGCAAATGTATTCAGCTTCACGAGAAGGGAAAATAGAATTTTTTTTAGATATGTTGTTCTTTTGTTATCCATTACACTGAAACGCTGTGTTCTGTGTAAGTGCACTACACAGCTTCTGCCTGTGCTCCGTGAGTGAGTTCCTATTGGAATGCATTAATATGTGAAGAATGGAGCCAGGCTTTGCAATCCTTCCTGCTTGCAAAACAAGGATGTGTTACAACACCCTTCAGATCTTTCTCACATCTTATGCTTCTATCCATTTCCTTTTTGGTTGCCTTTAGAGTCTACACGGTTAGGTCCAGCAGCAATCTGTTCCATAAATCACTAACTCTTAAGGTCAGAGATGAGGCAATTCCCCAACTGGCGTTGAGCTTGTAAGCTTTGCTATTTTAGAATCTTGGAGCTTCCTTTTTGGTTACCTACTGTGGGTGTAAACCATTGGCGTAGCCTCAGAGATCATGGATTTTGGGCAGGTACACATAGCTACAAAGTGCCAATATTTTACCTCCCTCCATCAGGTCCCGAGTCCAGCAAATCTCCAGTCAGAACTGGTCACACTCTTGACTTTTATATAGACTTTCTCATGTCTATTTTCGAGTTGTACTTCTTGAGGAAAAAGTTTCACATTTGAGATGAGATTTTCTAGTGCAGCAGGTTGCAATAATTTTTTCTGGTTTTATGATTGTAATTTTTCAGAGCAGGTTTAAAATGAATCTTCACTGAGAATAGCTGTGTATTTTGTGTTTCTATTAACGCATTTTTATGGCAAAGTATAAATCACATTAAAAAATTGCAAAGCCACCTCGATTCCAGCTTTGCCTGATATGTACGAACAATTTTAAATGAGTTAAAGCTTAAATTGAAAGACTCAACAAAGGAAATATACTGGTATGATTTTGCTGTCTCCTTGGGTCTCAATTGTTTCATCTGATTTATTCTGATGCACTCACTTTGAGAGTTTGGAATATATGCCATTGAGACTTGAATAGGAATTTGGTTGTTTTTTGACAAAATAGAAAAAGATTGAAGGACAATTTAGGGAGCTATGTCCATGTTATATCTTGAAAAATCCTAAGTTGTGATGTCCACAATTCTGTTTTCCTGATTCAGTGCTAAGCCTTTCCATATCACTTCACAAACTCCTGTTTTGTGATTTTCAGTGGTTGTGTTTCTCCGCAGTTAGGAAGTACAGAGACTTTAATGGTACTCCTTTAATGGTATCGCTGTATGCATTTGCCTTTTGTACACTTGCAGTCTTGTACATAGAGATAATTATCTCTAATCAGAAGCTACTGCATTGTGTATTGTGGTAACCCCAAATAGTTTTGCAGTCACAGGACTCAGGCTGACCAAGCTCAAGCTCAGATATTGATATTGGTATTGCTGAGGTTTGTTTCATCTGCTAACTGACACTTTACAAGTGAGTAAGAACAAATGTTCGAGATGGGGACAGCAATGAAGAGTCCATGCCTAATGCAACCCAATGCATTCGACTCTGCTCAGGTGTGGCACAGATGTGCTGGCAAATAGTCCAGGCATGCTGTGCATGCTTGCAGAGTGATTGGTAGAGCCCTTGTCTGCTGGAGATCAGTTAGCTCAGTTGGCTGGTCAGCTGGTTTGTGATACAGTGATGTCAGGTTCAATTCCTGCACTGGGCCCAAGTCAACAAGAAGGTTCTGCCTTCTTAACCTCACCCCACACCTGACCTTAGTGACATTCAGATTAAATACACCACCACTCATTTCTCTGCCTGATGAGGGAGCAGCACTATGGTCCTCTGGGACTATGCTGATTCAGTTACCCAGAAGGCAGGCAAATTGTTGTGGGTCTGGAGTCATATGTGGACCAGACCAAGTCAATTTGGAGGATTTCCTTCCCTAAAGGATGTTAGTGAACTAGTTTTTTTTCAATATCAATTAACAGTACTTTCCTTGTTACATTATGTCTGCTTTGGTTCCAGATTTTTCAGATTGGTGGGATGGTATTGTCACTAGTGAGCTGCATCTCTTGCTCAGCTCCTCTTCCCATGGGGAGTAGCTGACCAGTGAGGACCAGATTACGACTGCTGCTGGCTTTGGAGCTGTTCCTGCAGCTTCTGCTTTTGGCTCTGGTCATCCTGCTCCTCAGCTGAGGTCCTTAGGAACTGTCAAAATGGCACCCATCCTGTTCTGGGTAGATCTGAGTTCCAATGAGCCGATTAGATATACAAGCCTCCAAAGCTGTCAGGGTTAAGTTTGGAGCACGAGCTCTGTGAACAAAATCTTTCACACAGACAAAGAAAAACCCATTGCCAGGTTTTCAAACTTATTGTGTGTTATTTTCTTTTCCTGTCATGTTGTCAGCTCTTTGAATTGCTGCCATGTTCTTGCCTTGCTTTCATTGGCAAATTCCAGGAAGCCCAGGAAACCCATGGACCCACACTTAAATTGCAAAAGTCATGCTCATATCACTGTAATTGAGCGATTAACATATCGAAGTTGACAAGCCACCTGTCCTCAGGGTGTTGCCCCTGCACAGCCCAATATGCTGCAGCTAAATGCAGAAGTCAGTATGTTGGAGCTGGCTGCATGAAACACTGTCAATTTGAATGGTTTTAACCCACTCCCCCTCCCCACTCTCACTTGTTCCCAATCCTGGACTCTCCTGCACATTAAAAATCAACCCTTAGTTTCTGATCGCTGCAAAAACATCCTGTGCTCACTACGGTGTAACTATATATCCAGCATAATTTAATATTTCTTGTGTTACTGCTGAAATAATGTACACTATATGGTCACATTTTTGGATTGATAACAAACCACAACAGCATCTGCAGACTGATTGAAGATTATTCTGTTTTTTGACCAACTTTGTTAACAGCTAAGTTTTGGTCCTTGTGTGACATTGCATCGTTGAAAGATAGAGTCTGCTTAAATCCTGGCATTTCAACTTTTCACAACTGTCTCCCATGAAGCTTCACTGTTCTGAATTGCACCAACCTCAAGAAATTTCACTGCAAAATGATAATTAGAGTGTGACTACATGCCAGCATCTCCTTCAATGTCAGCCTAACGATTGGTAGGAGGAACAGTTTGACATATTTGTTTTTGGCTAGATTTCAAGATACATTAGTTGAGTTATACCCCATGTGTGAGCTTCTGGTTTCCTTGAAAAGGAAAGAGGGAGAGAATGCACAGAGATTGAGCAATATTCATTGAGTCAAAGTGTTATACAGCACGGAAACAGACCCTCTGGCCCAAGTCGTCAGTGCCAACCTAAATTAATCTCGTCCCACTTGCCAGCATTTGGCCCATATCCCTCTAAACCCTTCCTTTCTTGTCGCCACCCAGATGCCTTTTAAATGTTGTAATTGTACCAGCCTCCACCACTTCCTCTGGCAGCTCATTTCATATACACAGCACCCTCTGCCTGAAAAAGTTGCTCCTTAGCTCCCTTTTAAATCTTTACCCTCTCACCTTAAGCCTATGCCCTCTAATTTTCGACTCCCCTATCCTGGCAAAAAGACCTTGTCTATTCACCCTACCAGTGCCCCTCAAGATTTTTAAATCTCTATAATGTGACCCCTCAGCCTCCGATGCTCCAGGGAAAATAGTCCCAGCTATTCAGCATCTGTTTAAAGGTCAGAACCTTCAACCCCTGCAGGTCACCAGTATAAAACTCTGCAACCCAATTTTGGTTGGATGTTGATAATGATCAGAATTGTTGTCACGATAGTTAAGTGTTTATCTTGTAGCCCCAGCCCATTCTCCTCCAACCAACAACCCGAAGGAAGTGTAAATAATTGAAGGAAGTAAAGCTGTGAATCAAATAGTTCGTATCCTGGATTGGATACTGAAGGCTCTGATGGAGATGGTATTAGAACAGGGCTGAAAATAAATGGGTAAGGCAGACCCTTTTGTCCCCCATCCCTGACAGATTGACAAATGGGGGAAATGTTACTACCATAGATAAAACAAACAGAATCTCTGAGAAGCTGCTCTCATAAAGTAAGTAGCTGCAGTCAGCGCATTGCTGGCATGCTATCAGCAGAGTCCAGGCTTTAGGTGATGCTATTGGCCACATCTAGAGAGTGCTGTGGTCAGAGTTCAGGACAGGTAGATGTAAAAGAATAGAGTTTACAGGGAGGAGGGAGGAAGGAGGCTGCAAATGTGAAGGAACGGGGCTACATTGGTGGAAAATAAAGGGGATTACACAGCTGGGAAGAAGAAAGTTATGGGGGAATAGGAAGGAGACTGTAAGTAGAAGGGTTGGTTTTGACCTCTGTTTTAGAATATCTTTAGCACTTAATGGTATTATCATCACTGAGTCCCCCAGCATCAACAGCCTTTGGGTACTATTTACCAGAAGGTGAACTGGACTATTCATTTATCTATTGTGGCTGCAAGAGCAGGTCAGAGACTAGGAATTTTGTTGAAGCAACATCCCTCCTGACTCCTCATTTTTTGATGACTATCAACTAGGCACAAGTTAGGAGTGTGATGGAAAGCTCTCCATTTGCTAGGTTAACTGCAACTCCAACACCACCTAAGAATCTCAATACTAATCAGGAAAAGTGGTTACCTGAGTGACATCCCATCCACTACAATAAACATTCAATCCCTGTGCCACAAATGTGCAGTGACGGTAATGTATACCATCCGCAAGGTGCAATGAGGCTCTTTGAGAGTACATTCCGAGCCCATGACCTTTAAAATATAGGAAGTCAAGGGTGAAGATGCCTGGGAATACCTGCAGTTTCCCTGCAAGCTACACAATTTTCTGACTTAGAAATATATTGGTGTTCCTTCACAGTCACTGCGTTAATATTCTGGAGCTCTAACCCTAACATCACAGTGGATGTAACGGCACCACATGGAGTTCAAAAATGTGGCTCACCATTATATGCTTACTTGGTCTAGGTAGGGGAGATTATTGAGTCATTGATAGATTTTAACAATAACTAGTTTGTTACATATGCAGTTTTATGGAATTATATGCAGTTTTAGAGATATCTCAACATCTCTACAGAATCTATGTTGATTTCTGCCTGAGTCTCTTCTTCTCTGGTACTAACTGTTAGGTAATAACAGCAGGGAGTGTTACTAATGCTGTTCCAGATAGTAACCCTTTCAAAACCTTACACCACATCTCCCCCAAGTCATTTGTTAAATATGTTATCATACAATCACTTTTAATTGAAGTAATCAGTGCCAGATTAATATTGTATCAGAGATAAAAGGTACTGCAGATGCTGGAGAATCCGAGATAACAAGCATGGGGCTGGATGAACACAGCAGGTCAAGCAGTATCATAGGAGCAGGAAAACTTGACGTTTCGGGCCTAAACCCTTC
>JAHRHZ010000289.1:33258966-33297844 GCA_024137785.1 Ginglymostoma cirratum | reverse complement strand
GCCTAAACCCTTCATCAGGGTTTAGGCCCGAAACGTCAAGTTTTCCTGCTCCTATGATGCTGCTTGACCTGCTGTGTTCATCCAGCCCCATGCTTGTTATCTTAGTGCCAGATTAATTCTGCTTTTAGATCTCCATATTTACACACTTCAACTAGCCTGTAAAGGTCATTAATTAAACTACCTGTAGCTTACTCAGTTTCTGGACCCTTCTGTTGAATTTGCCCAATTCCAGAACTTCGTTGCTCTTCAGGTTGAAATAATTGTGGAATTGTTAAGTTCAAGTTTATTTGATGTTTCTTTGATATCTTGTCCTGCAAAAACACCATCTGTTTGCTGTTTCTATGGAATAGTGATCTGCTTCAGATTTGCTGACTAATTTTGGAGCAATTCTGTACCTAAAAGAAATCTTTTTCTCCAAAGCACACACTTCCAAGTTTGATTTGTTGCTCCCATGTGTCCAAACCTCTCTGGTAGCATAAATTTAAGACCCATGGTTTTGCTAAATATTCTAGAGAGTTTACTTGCTGCTTTAAATTTGCCTTCCAGTATTGGAAGTTTTCCCTTGCTGCTCAGTCCCGCACTAATTCCACTGTGGTTGCCATCTTCCCTTGAGGAATCTCTCTCCTAGACTAGGTATTTATTTTTTAAATCACTCAGAACCATCGAAAATTCATTTACTTTACATTAGTAAGTTGGTCACTTCTGATTTTTATTTCCTTTATTCGGGATATCAGATATCTGCAGCTTCTTTTTGGTTTTGCTTTTCCTTTCTGCCTCATGGTCCCCACATGTAATGATGTCAACCACTGATTGGAAATGCCTTTTTATTACTTTTTTTTAAAGCCAGCCTTTCCAGAGAACTGAATTCTCCAGTGCTGCTGCCCAGTAATAGAAGCAGAAATTTATCGCTACTTGTATTTGTGGAAATACAGTAAAATGTGTATAAGTCGCCACAAAAACAGAGCCATTTAATTACATAAATTAAATATTTTTAAAAATGAGACAAAGTTAAGAGATATGTAATTTTCTTTGCTCATTCCACAGTCTATTGGTTTCACTACCGAAACCCATGGGTTATCTAACTGTTGAGGACCTGTGGGCCTGTCGAAACTGCCCAGGACCAGGCTGCATCAAAACTGCCGAGGACCAGGGCCTATTGAAACTGCCAAGGACTGGCAGTCTCTTGAAAAGGCCCAGGGCTGGGGGCTTGTTGAAACGGCCGAGGACCGAGGCCCCGTCGAAATGCCTTCAAATCAATTTTTTTTTTTTACCTTGGTTGAGTATTGCTCGCCAGATCATCAACTATTGTTCATTTCTCCAACTTAAAGTCAGAAATTGTTGCAGTGTGTTTTTTTAATGTCAGCCACCACTCTTCCGTAATGCAGCCTGTGTGACTTTGTAAGTTGACTTCCTGACTGTCTGTACCTCTGCTTCAGTGATGCCCAAGTGGGGTCACAACCTGAAATTTTGGAATTATAAGCTCTGAGGCAATAATGACTGCTGTGGACCTTGAACCAAATTATGACAGCTAGGTAGCAATTTTGAGGTCTTCAGTTACCAGAAACTATCTGGGTTCTTCAATGCAGCCACCATATTGTGTAATTGATTAATCTAGTTAGGAGAGAATTCAGAGACTTAAATAGTTTTTAACAATGACTATTTTATCACTAATTATTCAGCTTTGCAGAATTATGGAAGGGTGAAACGACTTGCTTATTTTTAACCCTACCCCACTTCGAATGAACACTACAAAGATTTGATTTTTTCAGTAAAGAGCTACATCACACTTCAATTAAAATGCAGAATTGGTCAAAGGCTTTCTTGAAAGAAAGAAAGAGGAATTGTACTACTTACTAACCACAAGAAGAATAATGAAACACACAAACAAAAACAGGTATAAAATTTGAAAAGGGGGGAGGAATCAAGAATTGGCAATTTAAAAGAAAAATCCTTACAACTCATAAGAGTTTAGATTTTAACCTGAGACCACTCTTGCTTAATTGATATCATGTATTCTCAACAGTGCCAAATTTATATATATTCTAGCAATCTTACTGAATGGATGTTTTTCTGATTTTCACCAGGCATTATCTTTGAGAGGCTGAGAGAAATGGGGTAGAAAGGAGGAAAGGGGAGAGAGAGTGAGTGAGTGAGTAAGTGGCGGGAGGGGGGAAGAGAAAGAGAGAGCAAGAGAGAGAACATCTTCCAGTTCTGCTATTTCAAATCCATGTTCCTTTACTCTTCCCCAAAATTGTTTGCCTGAAATCTGGCTTTAATGTTTTTTTCCAAACACTATAATCTGAAGCAATGTACATTCCAATATGTGAAACTTCTAGGAAGGTGTAAGTGATACATACCTGAATTTCAGTGCCTTTTTATAATGATGTTACATTTGCCTCAGACTAATCCTCCTTTATTGAGAGTTTCATGTACTTGCTTCAAGCTGGTCAGGAAATGACTGGTGTGTTTGTCCATTTTTAGGAAAAGCATTTTAGTCCATGAAAAGGTCCCAGATATTAAAATTAGATGATGGAATTAAAAAGACTCTAAACTCCATTTCACCACTGCCACTATAATGCTATCTTGATTGATGCATGCTGAGTTTCTGAATGTCTCTATCATGTGATCTCTTACATAATCACAAGGGAAGCTGTTAGTCACGTAGACCCAGATGTTATCCCTTTTAAACTCTTTAATACAATCAGCTGTTTCTTAAAACCGAATAGGAATTGAGGCAGTGAACGTTATGCCCTGTGTAAGAATTCTTGTAAAACTTTGCAATGAAAAATGAAGGAAGGTGGATTTGTTGTTATTTTTGAAGAGAGAAGATGTTGATATGACCAAACCGATGTCCTCAAGATCTATAAAAGAGAATAATCAGGCTCGATTGATGCAATTTATTCTATTGTGGTAAAAGATTCACATACAAGGGGTGAAAACTCGGGAAAAATAAAGACAAAGAGAGTAAGATAAATCGTTAGTGGGGAAGGATGGGGAAACTGAGCTGAACAGGGAATGTAAAGAAGAAAACAGAGTTAACGTTTCAGGGCCGGTGACAAAGGGTCACTGGACCTGAAACGTTAACTCTGTTTTCTCCTTCACAGATGCTGCCAGACCTGCTGAGCTTCTCCAGCAACTTTGTTTTTGTTCCTGATTTACAGCATCCGCAGTTCTTTTTGTTTTTATTAGGGAATGTAAAGAGCTTTTGTTGAGGGTCACAATGAAAAGATGGGAAGTTGGACTCCACGTATCAAAATAAACTGGGCTTATTGGATGACGAGTGCTGTCCATACACCAGAAAAAATTGCATTTATCAGGAAACAATTTTTGTGATTTAATTGCCTTAAAGGAAGTCCCTGCTTCCAATTACTTTAAAATTAAAAAGCGTAGAACTTTAAAATAATCCATAAATGGCCACTATATCCAATTGGAAACTGCATTTCTTGCATCCCAGCAAAGTCACAAGGCCATAGTCTGCTGACATCAGCCGCAGGCAACACCATATGGTTGACTGAAAATCTAATTAGTCAGAAATGGTTTAATTACATTCATTAATAAGAGTATAATTAGCAGTGTAACAGGTTCTGTAATGATCAGTTGCTCTGTGACTTTTCAGAGGAGATTTATCCTGACAGAGTCACAGATTGTAGAGTGAAGTGACATTCTCTCAAAGTCTCTGAGATGAAATGCAATGGTTGTACTGATAGAAGGAAGGCGTCTGGCTTCTGGTAATTTCCCTACATTCGCAGATGCCAGTGCTGATAATAAAAAATGAGAGCACATCCATCATCTATCTTCTTCCAATGGCCTCCAGGGAGGCTGGCCAGGTGCTGCAATCGCATTTCAGGGAACAATTGTATTACTCTTTCAGATAGATTACGCTCTTTTAATACATTAAGTGGCTTGTAAAATGAAAAGTAGTGAGTTAGAATATCAAATCATCATTTTTTTTTAAGTTCAAACAAACTTCTCCATTGGAAATAATACCAAGGCTGAATTTTAATTATTTTAATCCTCTTATAATGTATTTTGTTGTGTCTTACTCTCTCTCTCTCTCTGCCACTGACTCCTTACTGTCTCTTTTTGCTCTCTCTATTATTAATGTTCCCTAGATGAGAGAGAGAGAGCAGACAGGTGACCAGCTTCATATCTCTGCTTCTCCTTAAATCAGCCACTGGGACTGACAATGTACAGGTGTGTGACCCAGGATTGCCTTTCCTTTAGCTTTTCCTCCCCTTGATTCTTTTCCCCTGGTCCTGTGGTTACAAAGCAGATTGTGATCCATCACCACAGGCTGCACTTGCATGAATTCAAGTTGACACCTGAATTGACTGCAGCGATTTTTCTTTCCACGCATTTTTTCAAAAAAACAATGTTCCGACCATCAAGTGCCCTTGACAGAAAAAGTAGAAAGTGCTCAAAGCACACAGCAGGTCGTTCACTGTTTGCAGTGAGGACAGTTCATATTTCAGGTGCATGCTGTACTTTAGGAATGTAAGATATGCATGTTAACACTTAAAATTGGGTTGCTACCTACAAACAGACATATTTATAGTTACAAGATAGTTATAACCACAGGACCAGGGGAAAAGAATCAAGGGGAGGAAAAGCTAAAGGAAAGGCAATCCTGGGTCACACACCTGTACATTGTCAGTCCCAGTGGCTGATTTAAGGAGAAGCAGAGATATGAAGCTGGTCACCTGTCTGCTCTCTCTCTCTCATATTTATATAGGGGGCTGGTTGGCTAGTTTGTGGTACCAAATGACGTTAATAAAAGATTTGATATCTGTTTTGGTTGAGGTACGCTAGGGACCTGCCTCCTCTCCCTGATCTCGAGACTGGAAGGTATTGGCAAATCACCGTTCTAAAAAAACTGCCAAGGAAATGGCTCAGGGTGAAGAATGCAGACAATAAGCAAAGGACCTGCCTTCGAGTAAAGCATATATAAATGAATGAATGCATATATTATGTTAATATATTGAGTGAATTTTAAGCTTTGAAGTATGGCTTTGAGTCAAACTTAAAACTAATCGTGAGTTGCCACTTTCCAATCAGTCAAGATGCAAATGCAAATAATATGGCTATATGGTGGGCTGTTGTGATTCAACAAGAGTTGAAGACATGATTTAAAATTGCTGGTGTACAGGGTTTTCTGATGCAGTTATGACGTGCACAGGTCAGTGCAGGAAAGTGTGAGTTCAAGTCACACCTGCCTCAGCGGTGAGTCATAATGTATCTGATAAAGTTGATTAAAGTAATGACAACATTATTGGTTATCTGACAAGAACCAGATAATTGTGATAAGCAGCGAGTAATGTTCTCAGTTGGGAAGGCTTAATGCTCTGTATGAATAACTCATTGTCCCTTCATTTCCTCTCGGTGCTCAGGTGTTAACTTCTAAACCTCCACCCCCCGCAACAAGTAACCAGAATCTTCCCTCAGAATCCCTCACTACTTCAGAGAGAACCTTACACAATCTTTCATTCTATATTATTTTTCAGGAGTAAATACTGAGATGAAGTATTGACAAGGCTTTTATTTCAAAATACCCTATATACTGTCATGTTCTTTATAGAACATAGAACATAGAACAATACAACGCAGAACAGGCCCTTCAGCCCTCGATGTTGCGCCGCCCTGTGAACTAATCTAAGCCCATCCCCCTACACTATCCCATCATCATCCATATGCTTATCCAAGGACTGTTTAAATGCCCCTAATGTGGCTGAGTTAACTACATTGGCAGGCAGGGCATTCCACGCCCTTACCACTCTCTGAGTAAAGAACCTGCCTCTGACATCTGTCTTAAATCTATCACCCCTCAATTTGCAGCTATGCCCCTTGTACTAGCCGAAGTCATCATCCTAGGAAAATGTCTAAATTTTGGGATCAAAATCCCACCTTTGATGTCCATTTATTTTTAAAAGTGTTTGTTCCTGCAGTTTAGGCATCATTGATGAGGTCAGAGTTTGTTGCCCAGTTGTACTTGCACTTCAGGAAGTGTTGGTCAGTTCCTTCTTGAATCTGTGCAGCCCTCAGGGCTTAAGTACACACACAGTGTTGTTCAAAAGGGAGTTCCAAGATTTTGATCCAGTGAAGGAATGGCAATATAGTTTCATATCATGTTAGAGTGTGCCTTAAGGGAAGTGGGAACTTGTGGTTTTCCAATGTGTCTGCTGTTCTGGTCCATCCCGGTGATTGACGTTGTGTCTTTGTGAGGAGCTGTCTAAGCAAAGTGGGTGAATCCACTGTGTGCAGTTGTTGAAGGAAGTGAATGTTGTAGGTGGTGCATGGGGTGTCAATCAAGCAGGATGTTTTGCATTGGATGATGCTGAGCTTCTTGTACGTTGTTGGAGCTGCATCTGTCAGGTAATTCAAGAGTAATCCCCCTTAAAAAGTCTCACTCGGCTCCATACATCTGAACTATGGCACTTTGTTTAAACTTGCTCACCTTAGAATAATGATCGCACTAACCTAGATTCCATGATAGTTTTAACTTAAGTAATTCCCAGTAAAAGTAGACGTAAAATGTATTGAGTTGAAAACACTAAAATATTGCATCCTCGTTCCCAGTTGCTAACAATATAAATAAAATTAGGATTGTACCACCAGACAGTATTGTTATGAATATTTTAATGTTGAAATGTAACACTCTGTGTCACACATTTTTCTTATTGGGTTATAATTTTCTACATCTGCAATTTAGCCACTTAGTTCCTGGAAATAGATCAATACTTTATAGTATAAATTTTGGTTGCAATTTTTCCTGAATAACTGAAATTTCTGGAATTCAAAATGAAAACTTTGAATATTTCTTTAAAAATACATCTTTCACAGTAAGAAAATCCAAAAACCCATTGAACAATTTTTGAAATCCTTCCAGAAAGTTTTGTTTGAAATCTGCAGCTTCTCCCAAAAGCTTGTGACTTTGAATTGAATTTAAATTGAGTGGTCTCAGCATATCCAATACATTTAATTTTCCAGGATAAGGTTATACTATTCAGTCAATTCCACTGCTGGGATATTTTTCTTCTCCCCCTGACACTTTCCACCCAAAAGCTTTTTTTCAAATAATGTTCAAAACTAAAATGAATCATTTCAAAATCCTTACTGAACTAAATTTGTGTATATATAATATTTATACTTAAAAGTACCTTGCAAGAATCTGTTGCAGCTTTTATGATCCATAAACCTGAAACAAAAGAGTCAAACTTAAGAGAGACAAGGATCAAAAAGTGAGAGCATATGTCTTGTAACTATAGATAACAAGGTGTGGGCTGGAGGAACACAGCAGGTCAGGCAGCATCAGAGGAGCAGGAAAGCTGATATTTCGGATCTGGACCCTTCTTCAGACCTTGTTATCTCAGACTCCAGCATTGGCAGTTCCTACTATTTCTGTCCTGTAACTATCATGTTATTTACTTTTTCTTTAAAATAAAAACACGTCAAGTAGTTGTGAAGGCCACTTACTTAACTTGCCTTTGACAGGGTTAGATAGGTCAATGATGTTCACTTTTGAAATTTAAAATCTATTTTCTTATCCTGAGATAGAGAGAAATTTGAGAGTTAGTAAACAAGTCTTTCAAAAGATGAGGGAACCCTTAGTCTCTTGGCAATCACCAAGGGTAGGGAGGGCGGCTAAGGGAAAGACAGTGACAAATTGGGGCAGCACAGTGCCTCATTAGGTAGCACTGCTGTCTCACCGTGCCAGGGACCCAGGGTCAATGCCAGCCTCGGGTGACTGTCTATGTGGCATTTGCACATTGTCCCCGTGTCTTTGTGGGTTTCCTCTGGGTGCTCCAGTTTCCTCCCACAGCCCAAAGGTGGATTGGCCATGCTAAATGGCCCATAGTTTCCAGGGAGTTGCAGACTAGGTGTATTAGCCATCATTAGAGGAGTAGGGTAGGGATGGGTCTGGGTGGGATTCTCATCGGAGGATCAATATAGACTCGATGGTCCAAATGACCTGCTTTCACACTGTAGGGATTCAATGAAATAAGAGTGGAGTAATATGAGTTGAGTAGATGAACAAGGAGAGGAGGATACATGATTTATGTTCTTTAAAGGGAGAAGTGATGTATTGGTACAGCAGTAGAGAGAGGCTTAGACTGTGAGAGGTGCAGGTAGGAATTCTATTGTAACCAATAGAATCAAATGGGTGTGGGAGAGCGATTGGAAAAGGAGTTGTGGGGGGATATTGTCTTTACATTTCCCCTGCAACAGTCTCGTAAGTGGGGGGGGGGGGGGGGGGGTGGGGGGGGGGGGGGGGCTGGTGTTGTAGGTGGGAGTGCGTTATTACCCTTACAAGGCCCTTACCCCATTCAACTGGCTCAATTCTAATACAATTAGAAATGCAAAACAGATTAGGGACAAATAAAGGCATTCAATGACAACATGACAGAAATAGACAAAATTGTCAACAATGATTTGAGAGCATAAAAGGCCTTACACCATGATAAACATATAACATTTCAAGATAACTTTCACCCTCCCCAGATTTCACCTGTAGCCATTGATTGCTCTGTTCTCCATTCTAGTCTGCTGTACCACCAAATTCTTCCAAACAAAAGGCTTGGGAGACAGAGAGCAGAAGGCTTACAGAATCAAAAGAGAGAGAATGGAAGAAAGGAAAAATCAAATGATGAAAGACAATAAAATTTAGCAAAACAAATGCTAAAGTTTCCTCCACACATCCACTGAGAGACATCTATTTTATAGTACTAAGCAATTTAACTATGCAACCACAATTTGTGAAAATATTCTCAATCTTGTTTGAACATGTGTCAAACACTTCAATGCAACAATTTCTTAGCCACAAGATTGGACACACTCTTCTATACCGCCACCACCCCATCCCAAGTCTCTTGTGAGTTTCCACAGAATGCAATTATTCAGGAGGTTCATAAACAGTGTGCCCAGGTAACAGGGGAGAAAGTCATTCCACTGATCATTTTATTGTTTGATTGTTTTAGCTTATTCCTCCTCAGTCAGACATCTTCTACACTTTCTATTTCATTGTACAGATTTTTAATTCTAAATAAAAGTCATGTTAAAATTTGAAAAGCTTCCTCAGTTGTGGGATCCCACAGATGATGCGCTTCATGTGGTTGAACAATGAGTAAAGGAGATGAATTTCAAATTTTCATACTTAAAGAAGAAATATTGGCTGAGGGTTCAACAACTTCCTGGATGGTGTTTGTTTTGCTAATTTACACCCATTTTAAGTGTGGGCATATTCTAATGAGATTAGAAGATACTGGAATCAAACTCCCTTCTGAACAACACTGTTGGGTATACCTACACAACGAGACTGCAAACCTTTTTGATTGAGTTAGATATGGGCAACAAATGCTGACCTTGTCAGCAGTGCTCACATTCTCTGAAAGATTTATTTTTAACTGAAGTGTAAAGTTAATGAAGCCTCTATTCAGAAATGAGAATTTCAGGGCATGTAGGAGAAAAATTGGATACTCTGAGTGCTTGTCTTGAGCCAGATTTGAATGCAGTAGAAGGCAAATGATAGACATCTGAATGTGAATGTGATGGGAATTCAAAGTTTGGATCACACAGAGCTTGTAATGACTTGGTAGTGCATTTACCTTTGATTGGTCTAATTGGGAAAAATAAATAAGATGCTCACTAGGTGTTGCAGTCATGCTATTAAAAATGTCCGTAGTGTCCATTTGCAAACAAAAGCAGGTTGTATCCCTGTTTGTTTGGATAAGAAGATGCTGCTAAAGCACATTATTGGAAATATTGAGTTTTATGACTAATGGAATGTTAATTGACTGCAGTTATTTGATTATCATCCTAATGGTCAATTACCAAATGTGGCAGAATAGAACAGTTTCTGACTGCTTCCTCTGGAAGCATAATTTATACCAGATTCACCTTATTTAGGAATCGGCTGTTGGAATTAATTAGGGTGTTGCTAGTTCACAGGAAGTATATTTTACTTGTCTGCTGTTTTCTATGTACTTTTACAAAGAAGCATCTGCTCCTTTTTTTCATATTTCTTTTCAACTGTTTGCAATTTTTTCTGTTGTGTTACAAGGCTACATAGGTCTCCATCTCCCTCTTTTGACAAGGGGAGAATTTGACTGATGAGGCTGTGGGACTAAAGTCATAAAGGTGGAAAGGGAGCAAAAGGTTAGTTGTTAGTTCATATTCTATGTATTAACAGGTGAGTTAGGAATTTTACATTACATCCAGTGAGGAAATGAATTTGAAGTATGATTCCTTGAGCTTATTAGTGAGTGAAAAAACTTTGCCATCATTGTCATCTACTTTTTTTTTAACAAAACGTATGCAAAATTGAATTATTGTCTGAGATGATTTCTGTCAATTCCTGCACATGTGCTTGAGCAGCATTACCAAGAACTTTGGTCATAAGTTTTGAGTTTGCCATCCTGTGGGCTTATTAGATATAAATCATAGTGTTGTTATGCAACTTGAAATGGAAGAAGGTGAATCACTTATCACCCTGGCCCTGTTTTACCCTCCTGATGGTCTCTAACATGTCAACAAAACAAAAAGGTGGCATTTGCTTGCTGGTACGTAAGCATTTTGCGTTTGGTCATTCTCTCTTCCTGGCATCTATTGAAGAGCTTTCGTTACCATGGGAAGATGTTACTTAGTACTTTGGCTGGGAAGGTTGTGGAAATTAGGAACCAGGAAGAAAAGTAGAGCGGCAACATGTCTTTTGTACCGAAGCAAAAAAATAGCTTGAAAATTTTTCTAATTCTGAAGAGTTTGGGTATCTTGTGCATGTTTGAACTTGCCTGAAATTAAACCTTTTCACAATTTTTCCCTATCATACAATCAAACAGGAATGCAATTTCACAATACTGAAAGCAAGCACGAACTAAACAATTTAAGAATGAAATCTACCATTCATTTGAACAGGTGCAAAGCCCCTTGGGGTGTTCCATCAAACTTGGTGTTTTGTGACTGTTGGTAATGATTAGTCAAATGATGCTGTTTAAAGCTGCACAAGATCATTTTACAAACTACAGGCAAGGGAGTTGGTCCATTTAAATTTAAATAGTTTTCTTAGCTCTGTCAAGAGAGGGGACTGAGCTATTTCTATAAAAGGTTCCTGGAAGGCACAGTTTTCAGAGTCAAGATGGTGGTTTCTAATAATTGCTGTTAATCCCAAGGAGAGGCCTGAGGGTTGAAGAGTGGAGCTGATGGCATGGCTACATGGATGTTATGATTGTAGTTAATTTCCATCCTTTCCAATACCCATATCAGTGAAAAGTAGACACAAGCATTATCCTAGAGGTAAAATTCTACAAATCCTGTCTAGACCTTGAAGGAGAGATGATAAAGTGTGAAAGTTTATTAAAAATATAATTTATGATTTAAGTATGAAGTATTGCTTTTACCTCTGCCCCCCTCTAGATAATGAGTGCCAAATTAATTAAAATAATACTATCTTACTTAAATAGGTGCAAAGCACTTTGACTAAAATCTTTTGAAATTGTGAATTTGCGCTCATCATTAATAATTTGCATTGTTAATTCATGCGCAACACTAACTGGATAGAAACTGCTCAAGCACATTTCCCAAATGGCAAAAAAAATAGTAATTCCAGCAGTTTAATGCTGAGATCCAAACCACTGAGATCCACTCGGAACAGTCTCAACAATGAGCATTCACTGGTAATTCTTAAATCCTTAAACTGTTGAGGGGAAATGTCCAATTACAGAAAACCGCTTCTGTTTATGCTACATGGATCCGCATCAAAATCATGACTGCAAGCAGCACGATGGGCCAAAGAATCATAGAATCACTACAGGTAGGTTTGAGCTTCCTGTGTGTTTCTGGAACAGCATTCATCTAACAAAACAGATAATATGCTCTCACACTCCTGATGTGTACCTTGAGGATTGTGGGTAGGCTTTGGGTGTTAGGAGGTGAGTATAACAGTGAAAAATTTCTAGCCACTAAAGTGCTGGGGTTATTGTGCGGGCAAGAACTTAGCAATTATAATAATACCATTTACCTCGACCAGCTAGACCACAGTGGCTCAAGATACAGCTGATCACAATACTAAGTAGTGACAGGTTATCCATCCTGGTTCTACCAGTGAAACTCACATCCAATGGTTGAACAAAAACAAAAATCAATGGAGGATAAACACTCTCTTGTTGGCAATATCAAGAACATTTGTGAAACATTAATGTTCCATAAGGCCATGAGTAGGCCATTTAGTATATTCGGTCTGCTCTGCCATTCAATGAGATCACATCTGATTTGATAATCCTCAACCCTGCTCTGTCATTTTCTCACATACCCTTTATATGTTTATCTTCGTCTTTATCTCTTTCGAGGTTACGCTGTCTAGTTGTAAACTCTCCCACAACGACAAACAACTTCTTTGCTAAGTATCCTACTTTGTTAAGCACCCTAAGACTCATATGTATTTGAGTAATGTTGCCTCTCATTCTTCTGTCCTCTTATGAAAATCCCTTCCTACCCAGGTTCAATCTAATGAATCTTCTCTGGACTATCTCCAAAGCCAATATATCTTTCTTTGGATAAGTTTTCCAGCTATGGTATGCACAGGTTTTGGAATATTTCCCTATTCTTAGAATCCGTTCTCCTTGAAGAAAGGCCAACATTCCATTTGACTTCCCTTTTGCCTGCTGAACTTGTATGGTATTTATTTTTTCATAATGTATACACAAGAACTCCCAAATCCCTCTGTCCTGGCATATTTTGCAGCCTTAATGTAAATAATATTCATCTCCTTTATTCTTCAAGCAAAAGTGCATGAAGCTCACATTTTCTCTGATTCTGTTCTACCTGCCCAAGTTTTTTTAGTCCACTCCTTTAATCTGTCTCTATCCCTCTGTGGACTCCTTGTGTCATCCACCCTTCTTAGCTTCTCACCTATTCTTTGTCATCCACAAATTTGGCAATAGCACATAGACTTCTGTCATCCAAGCCATGACTATATATTGTAAATAACTGTGACTCCAGGAACAATCCCTGTGCCACCACATTAGTTGCAGATTACCATGCTGAAAATGTCTCTTTATTCCAAAACTTTGTTTTCTGTTCATTACCCAGTGCTCTATCCATGCTGAAACTATTGCGAATGACTCTTTTTTTTCTTATTAAGTAATCTATTGTGTGTTGACTTAATGAAAATCTTAAGGAAATTCAAATATATCAAATCCACTGCTTCCCCTTTATCTATCCGGTCTATTACCTTGCCAAAAAATTTTAATAAATTTGTCAGGCGTAATTTCCACATCATGAAGTTTCATAGAACAGTCTAAAACTTTCCAAATAACAGATACTATGCAAACTGACCAATAGTTATCTGTTTTCGTTCCCTTCCCTTTTTGCATAAATGTTACATATTTTAAGGTGAGAGGAGGAATATTTAGAAAGGACCTGAGGGGTAACTTTTTCATACAGAGGGTTGTTCATATGTGGAATAAACTGCCTGAGGAAATGATGGATGCAAGTACAGTTACAACATTTAAAATACATTTAGACAGGTACACGAATAGAAAGGGTTTAGAGAAATATGGGCCAAATGCAGGCAAATAGGACGAACTTAGTTTGGGAGACTTGGTCGGCCTGGACGAGTTGGACTGAAGAGTCTGTTTCAATGCTGTTTGACTCTATGATTTTATTTGCACTTTTTCGATCCTTCAGCATTTTTTACCAAATCAGAATTCTTGGAAGATTATTTCCAGTGCATCCACTATCTGTGTAGTTAATTCTTTTCATATTCTAAAATGCGTCCCAATATTGTGGGGATTTATCAGTCTTTAGCCCCTTTTCTCAGGTGATATTGTATTTAATTTTTTTCTCTTCTTTTTGTCATTTGATTTAGTATTTATGGAGCGTCTTTTACCCTGAAGACTGATGGAGCTTATTTATTCAGTTCTTCTTCAATTTCTTAATTACCCATTATTATTTAATCAGTCCCATTCTCTAAGAGGCCCATGTTTATGTTTATCTCTTTTTTTTCATATATTTAAAACAACTCTTCCTATCCATCTTGATATTATTTGCACGATTACCCTCAAAGAGTATTTGCTCCTACTTTATTTTTCTTGGTCACATTTTGTTGATTTTGAAAACTTCTCTAATCTTATATCTTGCCATTAATCTTTGCTACGTTATGTCTATGTCTTTACATTTGATGCTATCTTTAACTTCCCTGGTTAACTGCAATTAGATTACCAGACCTTAGAATCCTTCTTTCTCACTGAGATATATTTGTATTATGTTCTTTACCACTTATCCACTCAAGCCCCATGTTCACTCAATTTTACTGCACGCAAGTACACAAAGAGTCTCTCATGGAACTGAATACTGTGCAATCCACAGCAAGCATCCCTACTTATGATCTTTTGATAGAGTGTAGGTCATCAATGAAGCAGCTGATAATGGTTGGGCCAAGACCAATACTTTGACAAACTTCCAATGATATTCTTAGGCTGGGATAATGGGAGCTACATAACTGAAAATCATCTTTCCTTGTCATACAAAACCAAGAACTGTGGGTGTGAGAGATCTGAAACAAAAGCAGAAATTGCTGGAAGAACTCAACAGGTCGGGAAGCATCTGTGGGAAGAAAGCAGAGTTAACATTTCGAGCCCATTGACTCTTCATCAGTTTTGAACATGCTGAGTTTTGCCAACAATTTCAGTTTTTTGTTTCATCTTGCTTTGTGCTGGCTATGACTCAAAGCAATAGAGTGCTTACCTTTTGACATCTACTGATTTCAGTTTTGCTCAGGCTCCTTGGTGGCACACTTTATCAAATGCTGCCTTGATGGTAAGGGCAGTAACACTCACCTCACCTCTGGAATTCAGTTATTTTGTCCATGTTTGGATGAAGACAGAAATTTGCTTTGGGGTGGAATGATCCTGGCAGAACCCAAGTGAAGCATTGGTGACTGCTGTTTGAACAAATTGGCATGGAGTGCCACTAGTTATGGAGTACAAGTTTGCCTGTGAATTGTCAAAGCTCATAGGCTAGGTACATTCAGCAGTTTCATGATCTCCTGTAGAGGGATTCAAATTGGCTGAAGGCCATTCTATGTTGTGGGGACCTCAGGACAAGACTGGGTTGAAATGCAACTTTGCTCAAACTACTGTCACCATTTCCCACATCATGTGACCTCTACTATGAGGCAAACACCCTGTGGACAGACGTCTTCAGCTTCACTTTGATAATGTTCTTGTGTTGAACAGACTGCTGTGTTGTACACTCGAATCATGATGTCAGAGTGGGTGAGTAATCCAGAGCTGAAGTAAAATAAAAGCACAGCTGCAGACTTGTGAGCTGCCACTGAAAAAGAAAAATGAACATCACAGTGAAAGCTTAAGATCAAACGGCTGCCGTTATCCCCCAACGAGCTTCTGTTCAAATTATTGGCGATACAAAGCAAAACTGGGGATTCACCCATGAATAATGACAGAAATGGACAGCATCTATGGATTTGTGAGCAAACCAGAATAAAGAAAAGTTGCTACTCCTTTGTTACTGTTGGAAAGAGAACAATTATATTCGAACCAAAAGCTCTCTGATGACCCAAAAAAACGCAGAAGAAAATTTTAAAACTTGGCTGTCAAGCCTTAAGATTTGGGTGAACATTACTTATGAATGATATATATTCAACACAAGGAAATAAAGCACAAAAAGACTCCACTGATCAATCCGTGATGTTATTAGTGCAGCTCATTGAAACCTGTCAATTTACTCAATTGACAGATGAAGCTGGGGGTAAATCTGTGCACACTCGCAGGAACTAAATTATCTCATCACAGGAGGCTAATATACTGGGAGGTGGACCAATTGACTTCAGTAATTACCATTGAGATTTTCAAATGCCCAAAAGCACACTTCAGCCATTGTGGCATTTCCGACAATGTCATGAGTGACAATGGCATTCACTTCGTGAGTGAAGAGCACAGTCTCTTCATGAACGATTGGGAAATTCAACACCATACATTATCTCCACACTATCCCCAGTCAAAAGGAAAGACAGAGACAGCAGAGAAAACCGGGGCCCAAAGCATGGGTGGATATTGGGCTCAAGAAGCTAGGATGGAATATTAATGGAGGGAGGACGGAGTGGTGGGATGCTCTATTGGGAAGGTGCCTCTCAGGGGTCCAGGCAGGTGGAAAAATAGATCCTATCTCTCTGCTGCCGTCTTTCCTGACACCATCCTTCATATGAACTCCCCATACTGCAGATTAAATACCAACAGGAGTAGAACAATGTCCTTAAGTGGTTAATTAAGTAGCAAGAAGGCCAGCAGCAGCATCTCACCTGCCCCATTGTTTTCAAACTCATGAGCACAAAATCCAGCCAGTGTTTCCTGCTTGCTGTGCTATCCTGCAACAAGTACATAATTGAAAGCCGTAATATTGTGGACGGAGAAATAAAAGACCGAAGTAGACTTTAAAATATAGTTAATTGATGGTAAGGATTGCTACAAACATTTTTGTTAAAAAAAAATATATTCTTTTAAAATTAGGAATATATCTCTCATAAGTAAAAATCTTGTTGAGAAATAAATAACTTGTCAATTTCAGGATAGATTTATTTCAGAATGAAATTATTTCTGGAGTTTAATAGTGAGAGACAGATGGGTGATTTATCAATGTTGTAATATGCTGAATGAATTCAACTGACATTGTAGATCACACTTGACTGGTTTGAAAACACTATTGAAACCCAAGCTGCAACTAAGAGCCCAAAACAAACCATCAACCAAGCTTGCCAGCCATTTATTCATTCATGTGTAGCTCATAAGGTTTAGGGACTGTAGTGTGCTGCACAAAGAATAAAGAGTTCTTTGATTATCTGATACTGGATCTGATTGAACCTCACACATCAGTGTTTTGATCCCAGCTAATGTTACCACAAGTCAAGTGAAATCCTGGGAATATATCTGGCTTGATAGATCACATTTTCTTTGATATAATTTAAGCAGTTTTTGAGTGAAACATAAGTACATTGGTATTAACAATAAAACAGTAGGTTATTACACCGGATAAATTAAAAATAAAACTAAAAAACTCTTGGAATAAAACATGACTTCACTGTTGTTACTGTGCTGACTTCGCAATAATCAATATCGAATCTTTGTGACCTGTCTGTCTTGTGATCCAGCCACTCTGATTTCATTCAATAATGTCCAGTGTGAATGGCCTTCACTCATGTTCACATCTCTGAATTGAGTCAGCAAGGAGTTGTTTTATAGGTATCATGTCCCTGCATTAACATCAGGAAAAGCTAAGAATGTTTTTCCTGGCCTATTCATGCAAATTGATCTATAATTCCATAATTACCATCATAAATCACATTGATAGATAGCTCTGCACAAGGTGCAATATTATGCTATTGAACAATTTAAATACCTCCACATTAAAAAAATTGATTCCTGAACATCAACTTTTGAATGATCAATTTCTGATTCATTCTCCCATTGTTCTGATATTTTCATTTCACTCCCTGTGATTTTCATTCCTGTAAATATACTTTACTGTTGAATATCATCCCTGTCATTGTATCTCTTTAACATATTAACAACACCAACGGACTGATTCTTTCTTCTGTCTGGAGTATTCACTATATAATTTATATCATTGATTTTTTTTGATTAATTTGTTTTTTCTTTGATTTGATAAAGTCCAGTGAGCTTTGCCAGCAGAGGTAGTAGAGGCAGGCACGGTAGATTCATTTAAGGTGCGTCTGGACAGATGCATGAGTAGGTGGGGAGCAGAGGGATACAGATCCTTAGGAATTGGGCGATAGGTTTAGACAGTGGATTTGGATCGGCGCAGGCTTGGAGGGCCGAAGGGCCTGTTCCTGGGCTGTAAGTTTTCTTTGTTCTCTTTGTTCTTTGCTTTTCATGATTCTTGAGACACTGTAACAATACTAATATCTTGCCTTGAGTTTCCAAAATTGCAAACATAGACCATTTTTGCCTGCACTAGTTTTCATTGTTTGTTTAAGGACTCTTCAAATGCTTCATCCAACTCACATGTTTCTTTCTGAAACTCAAACCACAAGCTGGAAGTGTAGTCTCTGAACTTTGGTTTATCATTTCTCTTCGAACAATTTAATTGGTTCTCTCACCTCATGTCCAAATGTCACTTCAAAAGGACTGCGCCTAAGGGACTCATTAGGCACAGCTTGAATGACAAACAGTAATAAAGGAATTTCTTTATCCCAATCATTAGGGTGTTTTTGAAAACAATCTCTAATCTGTGTCTGAGAGACAGCAAGAACTGCCAATGCGTGAGTCAGAGATAACACAGTGTGGAGCTGAAGGAACACAGCAGGCCAGGCAGCATCAGTGGAAGAGAAAAGTTGACTTTTTGGGTCAGGACCCTTCTTCAGAAATGGAGAGGGGGAAGGGAGCTCAGAAATAAATCCCAGATGTCCTCCTATTTCATAGACCGCAACTTCCCCCCCTCTGGTGATCAAAAATACCCTCAACCGCAATTCTTGCTTTTCCCACACTTCTGCCTTCAGACCCCCTCCCCCCAACAAAAATAAAGACAGGATCTCCCTTGTCCTCACATGTCACCCCACCAACCTTCACATCCAATGTATCATTCTCTACTACTTCTGTCACCTACAATCTGACCTCACAACCAAAGAGATATTTCCCTCCCCACCCCTATCTGCCTTTTGTAGGGACCATTCTCTCTGCGATTCTCTCGTCTGCTCCACACTCTCCACTAATTCTGCACCCCCAGCACCTTTCCCTGCAGCCATAGGAAGTGCTTCACGTGCACCTACACCTCCTCCCTCTCACCTCCATTCAAGGCACAAAACAAACCTTCCACCTTAGGCAGGAGTTCACCTGGACATCCTCCAACTTGGTCTACTGCATCCACTGCTCCCGATGTGGCCTCCTCTACATTGGTGAGACCAAGTGGAGACTTAGAGACCGTTTTGTAGAGCATCTGCTCTCTGTAGGCGACAATGTGATCGCATGTTCCAGTCGTGAGCCATTTTAACTCCCCTTCCCACTCCTTGGGAGACATGTCCATCCTGGGCCTCCTCCAGTGTCACAATGACGCCACCCGGAAACTGGAGGAGCAGCACCTCACATTCCACCTTGGGAGCCTACAGCCCAAAGGTCTAAACATGGAATTTACCAGTTTTAAAATCTCCCCACCCCGGGCCTCATCCCTCTTCCAACCGTCCCTCTCATCCCCTCTTCCTTGACCTGACAGAACCTGTCCATCTTCTCTCCCACCTATCCACCCCTCCCACCTCACTGACCTCTCCCCACCACTGCCTACCTGCACTCACCTATCACCATCCCACCTACCTTCCCCAGCACCACACCTCCTCTTTCTATTTATTTCTGAGCTCCCTTCCCCATCCCCATTTCTGAAGAAGAGCCCCGACCCAAAACGTCAACTTTCCTACTCCTCTGATGCTGCCTAGCCTGCTGTGTTCCTCCAGCTCCACACTGTGCTATCTCTAATCAGTGTCTTCAACGTTTGCTGATACCTTTTAAATGCACCTTGCGATTGAGGTTGACAAGCCACTGATGTAAATTATTATTTTTAAACTAGTCTTCATTTCTTTCAATATTATTACATAAAATTTGAACTTTGAGGATAATTTGCATTTCTTTGGGTAATCCGTATCATGTTAAAAAATGAAGCTACTATTCCACTACTATTCCTGCAATAATCTTTTCTAAATATAATGTTTTCAGAAATCTTGTTGAAACATGATAATCATTAAACTCCCATTCCTGGCTTTAGATACTGTAACCCACAATCTATTAAGACTCTGCGAAACAGCTTGTCAAAAGCTGATATCAGAATTAAATGTGCATATTTAATTGACGTGTGTGGCATTTTGTAGAGAATCTGATACCATCCCTATGTAATCCTATCAATAAAAATTTGTTTTTTATACTTCAGCATGTGTTTTCCTAATGTCTATGTGGCCTAAGTCACTCGTTAAACTTATTTATAATATTCATATTGAATCATACCTGATCATCCGAATAAGTTTTTAGGTTTGTGAGAATGATATCCTTCAATTCTTTTGTAACCGTAATGTCCCTTACATTTTCAACATTTTCTCCAGTTTTCTCAAAAAAAACACTGATCATACAACTTTTCTACATTTTTTCTTTTCCATTTGCAGTTATAGCTGTATTTGTCTAAACAATTAGTGTCATTAAGGTCCAATCTTCCTTTTAACACTTTATCTATCTAGCAATCTGCTCAAATGAACTAAAGTATGTTTTGAATCCATTCTCAAAACAGTTAGACAATAAGAGTGGATTTTTAGTTAAATAAAATCTATCATTGGAAACAGAATCATTCTCTAAGCTAATGCTTTTACTTTTCTTCTTTACACTAATATTTTCAATGGTCAACTGATGTTGCCTAATTTACCTCTCTTTGCAGTTTAAGCATTTTTTATGTAAAATCCATTTTCCAGTCATCTCTGCTTTTCTCTAATTGATGTCTATGCACTTGCCCTTAGTCTTTACTTTTCATGCCAATTTATACATTTCTCTGCTTTCCTTTTTTCTCACTTCCCATTTTTTCAGTTTTTCTTCATCCTTTCTTTCTCTTTGCTTTACTTCCAATTCATGTCTATGCATTCTTTCTCTCTCTTAGTCAAGTTGTTTCATTTCTAACTGTTTCTTAGTTCATTCTAGCCGTATCAATTCAATTTCAGATTTCCCTTCTCCTAATTCTAAGTGCAACATGATCACTCATGGCATGTCAGGGATATTCTTCGGAGGGTGGGTTCAGACTCAATTGTCCAAATGGCCTCCTTCCACTCTGCAGGGACTCTATCAATCTATGATTCTATGGTCTTTTCCTTACAAGTTTTTGCTACCTTGACTTTATCTGCTCTTTGTCTTGTTTTAGCCTTATGTAAAGATTTCAGGCACTCCACTGTTATATCTTCTAATCCAAGAAATCTCTTAGCAAAATTCAGACCCATATTCAAAATCACTTCATCATAACTCATCTAGTTAATATTGAATGCTCTCATACCTGTTTCTTTAAAAGAATCACAGATTATTCTTAAATTCAATGAATCGAGATCCTGGGAGATCCCAGCTGACATAATTAGTGGGCAAATCAAATCTTGGAATAAAATCTGGTTTGCTAGCTCTATTTTTCCTAATTTAGTGTTGTGGTCTTTTACTAAAACTAAGTAGGCCAGGTTGCAGATTTTGTATTGACAATAAAATAAACTTTTATTGCACAAAAGAAATGTTTAAAATGAAATAAATCAAACAAAGCTATTTAAATACAATACAGTTTGAAAGATTTCAAAGTACATGGGAAAACAAGTTCCATCTAATCCCCAGTGGCATCCATGCCCCAGCGATATCCCTTTAGTGTTCACCAAAATCCAGATAAAATGTCCTCCCTTGTCCCTTCTGTTGATTTAACTTTTTTGCTTTTCTCACTTCCTGTACTATGAGTTATGAATCTTTTTCCTTTGGTTCTCACACAACTCAGATGTTAGACTTACTCAGCTTTGAATAATCAAGCTGTGGAGGTGCCTATGTTGGAATGGAGTGGGCAAGGTCAGAAGTCACACAACACCAGGTTGTAGTCCGACTCATTTATTTGAAATCACCAGCTTTCAGAATGCTGCTCTTTCATCAGGTGAAGTGAAGGGAAGCTGCAGGCACAGAATTTATAGGCAGTGATATCAAGAAGATAGTACAAATAGTGTGAGTTGAGTGTGGACAGGTTGAATAACAAGTCTCTGCAGGTGATCAAGAGTGTTATACTGTGTGAGTAAAGTGTCAACAGCTGAATAGCATGTGAAGTGATGACCTATGATCTCATTAATTGAGGCAGAGAGATAATTATAAAAAAAATGAACACCTGCATAGACTTGTTATTCAGCCTGTCAACACTCTACTCAAACCATTTGTACTATCTTTTTCATCTTTCTGCCTATAAATTCTGCCTGTGTGCTACCCTTCACTTCACCTGATGAAGGAGCAGCGCTGTGAAAGCTTGTGATTTCAAATAAACCTGTTAGACTATAATCTGGTGTCATGTGACCTCTGAGCTTGAATAATCAATGCAGATTTCTAAGAAAACACTCTTATGTGGAAGTTAAAAATATTTCCAACTAAATACTGTGAAGATTACCATCTTTTAGCTCATTTCCCTAAGGTAACATTTCCTTAACTGCTTTAAACTATCTCCTCTCCAGGAGAAACTATATTTCCATTTGACTTCAGTCAGGTTTCCATCAAACTGAACCAAAATGTTTTGAACTAAATTAATAAATGAACCTGATTCTCCTTCAGCTAATGGCTTAATACTTTCTCTCTCCTGTCATAAATCCACACAATATGAACAAGCTTCCACTAACACTTCAGGTGCACTTGAAGTCATCTGCTCCCACACATACCGATTTAAAATCATCATTTTGGAAAGACTGACCTGGTTAAATATTTAGAGATAAAAGGTACTGCAGATGCTGGAGAATCCGAGATAACAAGCATGGGGCTGGATGAACACAGCAGGTCAAGCAGCATCATAGGAGCAGGAAAACTTGATGTTTCGGGCCTGGACCCTTCATCAGGAATGGGGAAGGGGAAGAGGGTTCTGAAATAAATAGGGAGAGAGGGGGAGGCGGATAGAGGATGGATAGAGGAGAGGATTTCACAAGCTTCAAAATCTCCCCTCCCCCAACCGCATCCCAAAACTAGCCTAGCTCATCTCCACCTCCCTAACCTGTTTTTCCTCTCACCTCAAGCCACACCCCCATTTCCTATCTATTAACATCATCCCGCCTCCTTGACCTGTCCATCCTCCCTGGACTGACCTATCTTCTCCCTACCCCCCTACCTACACTCACCTTTACTGGCTCCATCCCCGCCCCTTCAACTTGTCTGCCTTCTCTCTACCTATCCTCTCCTCTATCCATCCTCTATCCGCCTCCCCCTCTCTCCCTATTTATTTCAGAACCCTCTTCCCCTCCCCCATTTCTGATGAAGGGTCTAGGCCCGAAACGTCAAGTTTTCCTGCTCCTATGATGCTGCTTGACCTGCTGTGTTCATCCAGCCCCACGCCTTGTTATCTTGGTTAAATATTTAACTCCTTTAACAAAAAGAGACCTGCATCTATTTGCCAATAATCTGAAATCCAAATTCTAGAAAGCTATGAATTTCTACGAATCACACACATTTCATCACATTAGTAAGCCTGAAGTTGGAGTTTCATAGCTGGATTTTGTTGACAAATGCAGTATTCGTGAATCCTACAAAATAGTGTGGATTTCTTGCCAAAGAAACATTCAGTTGATTTATGTTAACAAATTAAGTTTTACTCGCATTTTTATCATTTCATGAATTGCTTCATAGGAGTGGATATTCCTATAAATGATCAAGTTAGTTGAAAGATGAGAAGCTGTACCAAAGGTGCATTGGAATAATGAAATTCAAAGGTAATACAGTGCTGCATAAGAATTTCTCCAGCAAGTGGGCTGAAGCAGCATTAGTGCCAAATATGATTGTAGAGGGTTTTGGGATTTGTTTTATGATGGTGAGTATAGAGATCAGAAAACCTAGTCAGAGCCAAGTAGGGTGCATAGCCCTGATTCACCTCCAGGACAGAGAAGAAATTGAGTTGGCGACTGACAAATTGAGTTTATGCTGGGAAATGAAGATGATAATCTTCACAGTATTTAGCTGGAACTATTTTTGACATGACTGCAAATGACTCAAGCATGACGATGAACAGAAGAGAGAGACAGTTGCTGGGATAAATCTAAGTGTCAGCACAATGTGTGGAACCTGACATTGTCTTTTCAGATAATATCGCCATGAGGCAGAAGAATTTGTTTTGCCCAATGATTGATCCTTGGAGGACTCTAGAATTAAAAGTACAGAGAAAAGCCAATAGAAAGATTCTCTGACATTGATTCCAGCAGGAAGAGCGAATCCAGCTCTTATCAGAAAGTGTTCTTGTATTTTCCTTTTTGATAAATGGCAAATGAGAAATTAGAAATCCTCATGACTCATTCTTATCCTTATATGCAAATATTGCAGTCATTTATTGTAATGGCAGATATGTGGAATTCACAAGTAGTAGTCAATATGCCAAGCCCATAAAGCTTAATTTTTGATTGAGGTACAAAATCCTCTCCATCAGCCATACTGATCTTAGTAAGTGGCAAGAGGCCAGTAAGTACCATGATATTCTCTAATTAAAGTGGACAGCTGGTATGATCAATGGTACAGTGCTAAGATCAGTGCTAATTTTTTTTTGAATCAGCAAACAGCAGCGACATAATCAAAAAACAAATAGTAATGGCCATGCCTGGACAAGATCTTCAAAGTCTGAGGATAGAGCCCCGACTGAAAGAAGGAATTGAGGAAGATATTTCTATACCCTGTACTTAACAAGAGCAGTGCAATGAAGCTGTGATGAGCACAGATGCTTTATACTTTCCCAGGGCCTCCCTTGGGAGCAAAACTTGCTGATGGAATGCTGATTCAGGGTCTTGGAATATTAAAATATGGTGCTGTAAGGTTTGTACAACCAGATGTAGCCCTGACTGTTTGTGTTCTTTATGTATGCAGATCCTGTTTAACATTTCTGAACATACTCCAGTTTTCCTTGAAATGGGAATTACTAAATGAAAACAAAAATCACTGTCCATCAATTTCATCTTCAACCATTGCATTCACTTGAGGATGATGGAAACTTTGACTGATAATAGCAATTAACTTTTAGCAATTAGTTTATAACAGATCCAAAAATGATACAAGGAATTCCTGAGGAAAGCTATGGGAAGCATAGGTTCAGAGTCAGTTTTTTTTTTCCTCAAGCATACTGCACTTAGTACATGCCTCATGCAGTGTTGTAAAATGCTACCTTGAGAAAGGCAATGAGTGATCAGGGGATGAGTCAGTAGGAGTGAAATTATTGATTATGGGAGGGTGCAGTCACAGTTGAAGGAGGACTAAGAAATCTCAAATCAGAATGAGAAAAATGAGTAGTGGATGGGAACAAAGGTTGTGACCTGAAGGTTGGATTATGTGGAAAACAATGATGAAGTTGCCTATCCAATTTGCATTATCTATTCTTTTCAGATTTGTTTCTTTACAGAATTTTCTTTTTACATAATCATTACTTATAACCCAATTCCTCCAACCCTTAACTTATTTCAGTTTCCTCTTTCTTTATTCTTTCAGTGGCTGTAACATACTTTCTGCATTGCTGCAACCAGAGATCCACAGAAGTATCCTAAATATGTGTCAGATACATCACTGATTTCCAAAGTAATAACATTACCCCTCACTATTTCAAGGCCTCAATATGGGTCCTTTTAATAAGTCTGATTTGCTTTACCCTCTAACATTAATTGAAACTTGCAGCGTTGCATAGTTGTAATGAGGACCACACCATCTCTTTCATTTTTCCTTCCTGGATTTCTGTTCATTTGTACCCATGTGGAGCACACTGTGTATTTCTTGACCCTAATATCATCCTGTCATTTTGCATTATTTTGTTTATGCTTTATCATTGGAACAGTGGATTGTCTCTTGAATTCCTAACGCTATAAATTATTCCCAATGAAAGATATGTTAGGTTTCTATTACTTATAATTCTATTCACAAATTAGCCAACTCACCATCATGCATAATGTTTGCAACATGACCTCTGTGCCTGTTCTGGTGAGAATGATATTGTCGATGTTTTTATGTTGTTTCCCTCTTGAAGAGGGAGGCAAGTTTTTAAGTTCTAGCAAGCAGTTCAGGTTACTGTTTATATAAGGAGCTGCATGAAGATCTGAGTGTTTCAGGAAGCATAATTTGTAGCTGGCTCTCTGCATGCAGATAAATAGCCTGAGATGTTTCAGAAAGCATTATATTTTCCTGGAGTAGTAATTTAAATTGAAGCAGTTGAGTTCTTCAGTCATCGTCCATTGAGCCTTGATCCCATCTGTAACTCGTGTGCAATGAATATCTAAATGATATTGGTTAATTCTCTTGGATCTTGTAGCTTTTGATCGAGCACATCAGAGCCAGTTGGCAAGCTGAGGGCTTCTTTCACGTATAACTGGGAGAAGCAGCACACACTGTCTGTTTTGTATCTGAGCAATATGAATATTGATTTAGGAGAGAAGGTGATTTTTGATGGACAATGGACCAGCTAAAAATGTTGAGTGCTGATATTATTGTTCTTGTATTACAACTGTTTATGTTTTGCTATTGAGTAAAACTGTTCTATTCATCTTGTGTTTTTTCACTTCTTTGCTTCCATCAATTTTGTTTTCGGACTAGTATATACCTCATGGTATCTTTCACAGGAAATTGGATCATAAGTTACTTTAAAAAGGCAGGAGGTTTTGACCATTGTATTACATTCTTCTGCTGTGTTGTGTAGCAGGCCTATCCATTTAAAATCATTAAATCTAATTGCTGCATGTAAACTTATTCAATATTCAAATATAATATGAGAATGGTTTGAGACTGGAAAGTGCTTGTAAATTTCCAGACATTTTCAGGAGGTTGGGGAGAGATGAGACAGGCTTAATTATTGCATTGAAATTACCTGGTTTAGAGCTCAGTACATTTGGTCATTGACAAAATATCTACTCCTTTCTCACAAATCACCACTGAAACACAGTGGTCATTGGTATCTGCTAAGAAGGCTATTGCCAGGAGGTGCTGATTTGAATAGTTTAACTGTTCTAGAATTTTATCTATTAAAGCATTTGCTTCAGATGTCCATTTCCTGTTCACAAGTCTTGTTTCATTTGTCACAATTTTATGGTAACCTCATAACATTCATAATGTAGCAGGATATATAATTAATGTGGTTAAGAAAACATACACGATCCTTCCTTTCATCTGATGAGACGTAGTGTATAAGAAGAGAAAATCGTCCTAAAACTACATAATACACTAGCTAGATCACAGTTACTGTGCTGCACATTCCTTTGATCACTGCATTACAGGATAAAAAAAGACACATGCAGGATAAGATTTTTTGAGGATTTTGCCAGGAATGGAGATTTTTAGCTGTTGAAAGTTGAGTTCTGGGACAGAATGCTGTCATGTGTATTTTGTTGATTTGTGCATAGCACATTATGAAGGTTACAGTTGGAGAGTTACTCCTGTGTTGCAGGTAAAAGCCTCTCCCATTCTGAGAGCCTCAAACCAGTTAGAAAAGGAATAGGGACAAATAAATTTCCATTAGCCTACATAACCAAGAAACGTGAAAATTAGAAATAGAAACAGAAATTGCCGGCAAAGCTCAGCAGGTCTGGCAACATGTGTGGAGAGAAATCAGAGTTAATGTTTTGGGTCCAATGACCCTTCTTCTGTTCTTTGATGCCTTTGTCCCAGAACCAAATGACCAATTTCTTTTTTTTTGAGCTGCCAATTTAACCATGCTTCCTTTAAGTAACTAAAAGAGTGAGTTGATAAATTACTATTAAAAGTGAATAGAAATACAGCTACTTACACATAGATTAGAACTAAGAGATGAGTCCAGAAAGACAAGAACAATTTAAAAAGAATTGGTCTCTAAATTGTTAGTGAACATCATATTGTTGAATGTTTTGCCCTGTTGCACTGGAGGTTATCAGCAGTGTTGCCTTTGATAATTGTAATGTTGATTTTTAGATTCTTGGCTTTGTTGGTGGATTGAAGCAATTTTGTCCTGATTCCTTTCTACAGCGGTCTTCTGGTAGCATGCGCAGTGAGAGAAAGCCTTTTCCCTTTGCTTTATCTGAAGGGTACGGGTGTTTAAATGATCTGTTATCAGAGCTGTGACATTTATGGGACAATTGTGCTCACACCAGGATGTCAGGCCAGTAACACACACAGACTAGCTTTGCTGTCAGTTTTTAACCCTGTTTTTGTACATTTCTGGAAGACCAAAACACAATAATCCTGCAAGATGTGACTTTTTGCTGAGAAATGGGAGATAATCACCCCTATCATTATATCTTCCTGCTGGCTTTCTCACTTGATTTGAACTTACCCTGACACTCTACAGATGTGACATTCCATGGGTCTCACACAGGACACTTGCTGGACTCCAACTGAATCTACTTCTGCAGACATTCCTGGCTGTAGCAGGCATTTTCTTTTTTATTTGAAAAAAATAGATGTTTGGGAGTTAAAAATAACTACGTCAATGGTATTTTGGGGCCTTAATCCACTGTTGTAAAACTGTTGCAGTATGTTTGGGTGGTGTGTCTACCACAGCTGAATGAATAGAGCTGGGTGCAACGGTGGAATCTGAGTGTAATGCTCCAAACATTGGAATGCATGTGAGAGTGACATGGGGTAACTCCTGCCTGTGAGGTTTCAGTTTTGTGTTCCAGAGAGAGCTTCGGTGAGAGAGTGATCTGAGAGTATTATGCTGAACAACATGGGAAGATACCACGATCGACCTTGACTATCTCCATGATGTTAATGGTCATCTTACAGCAGTGCTCTAAGGTCGTTAGATCAGATATTGGAAGTTGCCCTTTCCGACCACTTACCCCCCTCATGTCTGAGCGTGTTCCTTGAATACCTCCAAGCTACCTATAGAACCACTTTATCTCTCCTCCCGTCTTCCTCCACTACTGAAATTTCCAATGCACATCTGTGAATGTGTAACCCTCTCTCTGCCCTGAAATTCCAATTTTCTTGTTTAGATTTGCAGCAATAATGTTAGAAACATAGGAACCAAGAGATTTTAATATGATCATAACTGATGCTCTATCTGAATGCCAGTTTTCTGCTTTCTCTCTTGATGCCTTTAATGTTTAAAACATTATCAGTTTATTTCTTTCATGCGTTCAGTGGTTTGGTCTCCACAACATTCTGTGATAGAGAATTCCACTAATGTACTATCCTTTGAATGAAAAATGTTTCCTCATCTCAGTCTTAAATGGTATACCCGATGTCCTGACACCATGCCCTCTGGTTCTAGATTCCCTGACCAGGGAAAATATCGTCTCTGCATCTAGTCTG
This sequence comes from Ginglymostoma cirratum, assembly GCA_024137785.1. Lineage (NCBI taxonomy): Eukaryota > Metazoa > Chordata > Chondrichthyes > Orectolobiformes > Ginglymostomatidae > Ginglymostoma > Ginglymostoma cirratum. Next base: position 33,268,850 of record JAHRHZ010000289.1, on the reverse strand, counting down.
TCCAGTCCTGTTAAAATTTTATACTTTTCAATCAGATTCTTTCATTCTTCTCAGCTCCAGTGAAAACAGGCTCAGTCAACCCAGTGTGTCCCAATTGACCTGTCATTGCTGATATTAGCCTCGTGAACCTCCACACTCTGTCTATAGCAAGTGTATTCTTTCTCAGATATGGAGACCAAAACTGCATGCAATATTCCAGGCGTGAACTCACCAAGGCCCAAGTATAATTACAATACAACATCCCTACGTTTGAACTCAGTCAACAACAGCTTTCTTCAATTTCTTTAAGAGGAACACACTGTTTTCAAGAAGAGAAGTTTGTCTGCGGCACATGCTATTGGCACATTGCACCAAGTCATCCGGCAACTCAGCTTTCAATTCAATGCTACAATCAGGTAAACGAGGTACTCTTCGAATGCTGTCTATCTTTACCTTAACAGACATAGGCAGGTTGTAAATCATGGCACCTGCATCCAAAAATCATACAGATCTATTTTTAGCCTCATATTTGGCTGAAATTAACTCCAATTCTTACGTAGGGCATTCCTGTATCGGTTACAATTGTGTAGAGTCCCAGGTTCGGGGCAACACACTGAAGGTTTAATGTTGAACTTACAAAGTCTTTTTTCCTGATCTCTTTGTTATTATCTTTGCCGTACACATCGGAAATCTGTGAATAAGTTAATCTATAATTTGATTGCTGTGTTCATCGACAGCCATAAAGCACTTGATCTTCATTCTTGAGGTTTATAACTGTGCAAATTTTTCCTTTCTTTCTTATCCACCTCAGCCACCTAACTGTCTCATCTCATGCAATTATATTTTTAAAAAATTAATGGTCACTCTCCCACACATCTAATTCAATTTAAACAGCTACATAAAAGATTGTAAAATCTCCTTGTAATATTGTCTTTGTGATTCCTCCGTAATGTTTATTATGTAGGTAAGCAGTTCTATATATATGAATGCGTTATTAATGAAGGAACTGTGAAGCATGTGTATCATCTGTTCATTTCCAATGGCCTTCTGTGCTGCTGAGTGTTGTATACCTCCAGGCAATTTCAGCAGGAGGAAGGGAAGGGGAGATGCATGACAAACAAAAATCATTAAAAGGAAGAAAATCATTTAAAAAGGTCTGGTGCTCACTGATGAGTCAAAATTAATCAGAGCCCGTTTCAGGGTGGTATTCTACAAGCTTTCTGAATTGAGTTCAACGTATTAACCGTGGACTCTTTCTCAGAAATATTATCTGGGAACCTGTAACAAATATGTTTCTCAACTCCAGTTAATAAATCAGTGCAGAAAATGGACTGTGGTGCTGAGTTTTAGGGAGCTGTACAAATGATTTGAAGGGGCAATGAAAACGCCACAGTCAGTTTCAAAAAAATTGAGGGAGGAAGAGCAAGAATCATTTGAGGGTTTCTGTTCTTCATTCTTCCCTGGTAACAAAATGCCAAAAGTAAATGTACAATAAGAACAAGGTCTGCTCATTGTCCTATTTGTTCATGATTGAATAGCCTGCCAGGACGCTCCAAATGGAGAAATAAAGAGCGGCCACTTAGGTAAGGGACAAGGGCATACCCCCTGAGTCCCTTACCATTGTGGGGAGGAAATAACTGTTTTCAGAGAAAATATTGCTTATACAGATCATTAATTTCTATTTTACAAGAAAAAAAATTGAATTTATATAGTGTCTTTAACACAGTAAAGTATCTCAAAGCACTTCACAGGAGTGTTATCAAACATGGTCTGAGACCGAGCCCTGCAAGGAGATATTCAGACAGCTAACCCAATGCTTGGTCAAAGAGGTAAGTTTTAAGGCACTGAAGGAAGAGAGGTGAAGCAGCATAGAACTTTAAGACAGGAATTCCAAAGCTTAGTCTTAAGCAACTGAAAGCAGAGTGTCAATTGTGAACCAATTAAGTTGAATGATGCATAAGAGATCAGAAATGGAGGGGCACAGAGTTCTTGAAAGAGGTTGTCAGGCTGAAAGAGGTTACAGAACAGATGGGGGATTGTAGGGTGATGTACCAGTGTCTGGTGGTGTGATGACATGGATACATTTGAAAGCATTAATAAGAATTTTAAGATCATAAGACATAGGAGTGGAAGTAAGGCCATTCGGCCCATCCAGTCCACTCCACCATTTAATCATGGCTGATGGGCATTTCAATTCCACTTACCCGCACTCTCCCCATAGCCCTTGATTCCTTGCGAGATCAAGAATTTATCAATCTCTGCCTTGAAGACATTCAACGTCCCGGCCTCCACTGCGCTCTGTGGCAATGAATTCCACAGGCCCACCACTCTCTGGCTGAAGAAATGTCTCCTCATTTCCGTTCTAAATTGACCCCCTCTAATTCTAAGGCTGTGCCCACGGGTCCTAGTCTCCCCACCTAACGGAAACAACTTCCCAGCGTCCACCCTTTCTAAGCCATGCATTATCTTGTAAGTTTCTATCAGATCTCCCCTCAACCTTCTAAACTCTAATGAATACAATCCCAGGATCCTCAACCGTTCATCGTATGTTAGGCCTACCATTCCAGGAATCATCCGTGTGAATCTCCGCTCGACACGCTCCAGTGCCAGTATGTCCTTCCTGAGGTGTGGGGCCCAAAATTGGACACAGTATTCTAAATGGGACCTAACTAGAGCTTTATAAAGTCTCAGAAGCACGTCACTGCTTTTATATTCCAACCCCTCTTGAGATAAATGACAACATTCCATTCGCTTTCTTAATCACGGATTCAACCTGCAAGTTAACCTTTAGAGAATCGTGTACTAGCACTCTCAGATCCCTTTGTACTTCGGCTTTATGAATTTTCTCACCGTTCAGAAAATAGTCTATGCCTGTATTCTTTTTTCCAAAGTGCAAGACCTCGCATTTGCTCACGTTGAATTTCATCAGCCATTTCCTGGACCACTCTCCTAAACTGTCTAAATCATTCTGCAGCCTCCCCACCTCCTCCGTACTACCTGCCTGTCCACCCAACTTTGTATCATCGGCAAACTTCGCCAGAATGCCCCCAGTCCCTTCATCCAGATCATTAATATATAAGGTGAACAGCTGCGGCCCCAACACTGAACCCAGCGGGATTTAAAATCAAGGTGTTGCCGGACAGAAAGCAAGAGTTTGGCGGACAGGACAATATATGATTTAGGCTACTGGAAGCAGAGCTTTGGATGAGATGAAGTTTATTCAGGAGAGGGAAAGGAAATTGTGGGAGTAGAGGTGGGTGATCTTATGCGTAGCCAAAGCTAGAGGTGACAGAAGCATGGATGAGGGTTTCAGCAGCAGATGGGTGAAGGTGGTGGAAAACATGGGGTCAGAAATTTATCTCTGGGTCAAAGCAAATGCTAAATTTGGAAGAGGTCTAGTTTAGCCTCAGACATGACCACAAAATGGGATGAGGTTGATCCTGTTGGGTGGGGACTACAGTCTGTGCCTTTAATTATTCTTCTCAATATTAATGGATGAAGTTGTTCCTTCAAAACTGCTGGATGTTGGACAAGCTGGGTGACGAATAAAAGGCAGTGGATGGATTGAAAGTTAAGAAACCAACGTGTGTGCTTAGGAGAATCCGAATCAATAGTCACTGATGGAGTGGCTCCATAAACTAGTGTGTAGCACACATTGGCACACACATTTCATATCCACCATTCTCATTTTGTCAACTTATGCCAATTGACTTTCCTACTACAGTGCTTGTTATTTACAGTCCGAAGTCTGAAGTACATGGCTTAACATCCCACAGCTAACATTTCCTGATACGACTTAAGTACTCCCAGGGTTCTGAATGACTGACACATTTCTTAAAAGCTTCACTGCATGTTAACCTTGAACTGTTAATTCTGGCCTCTACTGTCCTTATCCCTGTCATCAACTAGCAATAGAGTACAGCTTTGGGAAGCCATTCATCTGATACACAGACAAACATGTCAGACCCACTGGATCTCTGACTCCAAATCGGACAGAAGTCACAGATATAGTCTTGTGATTTACTATTCATGGAAAATCATCTATGCCTTGGAATCTGTTCTTTGTTAGCAAAGAAGATGGCTTTAGTCGAACTGAAATGAAATTTCTCTAATAAAATATATGATAGTTTAAAAATGAGACATGAATGCAATACTTTATTTTTCCTGAATGATTTATGCAGTTTCATTTTTCAGCAATATAGCTCCTATTTGTTTTTAACACATAAGGCATTTTGAGGAGACCTATTGTCAAGAAAGAAAGATTTGACATTTATAGTGTGTGTTTTTTGCACTTCATGGGCAATTGAACACTTTGGAAGTGTGATCACTATTGTAATATAGGAAACACTCATCTAATTTTCATTTAGAAAGCTCATACAGGATAACAAGGAAAATGGCGGAATGTGGACATGAGGAGTGTTCGTTCAGCCATGATCCTGTTGGTTGACAGAGGAGGCTGGAAAGGCTGAATAGCTTATTTCTGTTCCTATTTCTTATGGTCATTCAAGTGATAACAGACTGTTTCTTTCAAAGATAAAAGCAAATAACTGCATATACTAGAAATCTGAAATAAGAACAGAACATGCTCAAAATACTTAGCTGCATTTGCAGAGAAAGAAAATGAATGGTAAAGTTATCCCTCGTGTCTTGATGAATATTTCTCCCTCAATCAACATCGCAGAAAAGAATAATAACAACAGAAAGTGCTGGAAAAACTCATCAGGCCTGGCAGCATCTATGGAGAGAGAAACATATTTAACTGAACAGTTCTGAAGAAGAGATAATGGACTCACAATGTTAACTCTGTTTCTTTCTCCACATGATGTGGTGGTGTTAGTACTGGACTGAGGTGGACAAAGTCAGAAATCACACAACAGCAGGTTATAGTCCAACAGGCTTATTTGAAATTATCACGCTTTTAGAGCATTGCTCCTTCATCCGGTGACTTCACCTGGTGAAGGAGCAGCACTCCAAAAGCTTGGTGATTTCAAATAAACCTGTTGGACTATAACCTGGTGTCTTGTGACTTCTGTCTTTCTCCACAGATGAGGTCCTTGGTTTAAGGTCTCTTCAAAAACCATCAAATCTGATAGTGCAGCATTTAATTGGTAATGAACTGGAGTATCAGTTGTGATTTTTTCCACCACAAATCTCTGACGTGAGATTTGAGCCAAAAAGTTTTTGACTCAGTTGCCGAGCGTCCGAGCCACAGATTATAATGTGGTGCAATTCACATTAGTTTCACAAGCTTCATGTCTGGTAAACATTGTAAAATCTCTTACAGGTGCAATGGTCATTTTTAGGTATTCAAGGTAAAGATGAGATGTTTCTCCATAGTTAGTCATTGGCTTCGTTTAATGATAAGGCAGTCGAAACAACATCAAATAGTCAAGCTGTTTTGCCTGAGTAGAAGGTGATTGTAAACTTTTTTTCTCAGAGTTTGGGTTTGGACCCAATTCAAAAAGATTTCAAAAACCCAAGTGTTTGTTTCTTCTGAAGGAAAACTTTAAGCATTGCTGGAGAAAATCTTCTCTCACACCTTTGGAATTTGGGAATGCTCTTTTATTGGTCAGGCAGTAAACCTGGAGTAATTCTATCTGAGGGTACTGCAATCAAAATGAGGCCAGAAAAGCTAAACCTATTGATACCGGCCAGTTCCAGTTTGGATAAGTGGAGGGAGCTTTCTTTCAGGTTAACTTCCTTGGTTTTGTGCTTCGACTCTTGATCACAGACTCCCGTTGATTAGCATTCAATGTCATTCTGCGAGTACTGTTTTCCCTCCGCTGCCTGTTCCTCACATCACCACTAACTCATCCCTGCCTCAGAAGCTTGCTTTCCCCTCAGCTGTCATGTGGGACTTTGCCTCTTCTTCCTGTCCTTTCTGTTGAGTTGAAACATTCCTAGCTGCTGCCCACTTGACATGCAAAAATGAAGCTTTGCACCTTGACTTGTTTACCTTCACATGGCTGTCCATCATCCTTGTTAAGTGTCCTGTAATTATTTATTATCTTTTAAGCTAATTGTTAGTTCCTGGATTGGTTTTATTAATCTGGTAGAAGGCTGCTAAATTTGTATCAGAAACAAAATCAGAAATTGCTGGAAAAAGTTAGCAGGTCTGGCAGCACCTGTGGAGAGAAATTAGAGTTAACTGTTCTGAAGAGGTGTCACTGGATCTGAAATGTTAACTCTGATTTCTCTCCACAGATGCTGCCATACCCGCTGCCTCTTTCCAGCAATTTGAGTTTTTGTTTCTGACTTCCAGCATCCACGATTCTTTTCTTTTTTTTAACCGAACTTGTCTGTTGATTTTTTATATTGTATATGGAAATAGACATTTCCTATTGAAAGCTTTTAAAATGCAATCCAAAGAATCATGTAGCAATATAGGTGAAGTGAATTTGTCCCAATCGAGGTGGTGTGCTTTCCACGATGAAGCATGTTTGTCTGTAGTTCTTCACTGGTTTCAAGTAGAATGATTTGACCCTTTTTTAGCGAGCAACAATACTTAGTATGGGTCCTGGAATCAATCTGAAGTACTTCTCTACTGACCACAAAATTTGACATCCTTTCCAACTCTGAGCTCTCCGTTCCACTGGCTCAGTGGCTTCATGTATGAGAACTGATGTTAATGACTGGATTTGTGTGAAGCTGAGCTGTGCACAAGTAAATTGTTCAGATTTCTTGCTGTCTTTTTTGCTCTTCATTTGTTCTGCACTGGAATTTATTTTAAAAAGTACATTCTGTCAGCAGACAATTGTTACAAGCACCACTTTATAGCATGTTCTGTTGTACAGGGACTAATAAATTCACTGCACTGAATTTCCTGATTGTATCACATGAATTTTATCGACTTAATAAAAATTTTACTTGCTTGTTATATTGTTATGGGGAAGTACCATAGAGCACTGTACATTTTGACTTCATTCCATGTAACTGTCTTGAGAAACTGTTTGTTCGTATTTATTGGGTTTAAATGCAATGTCATTTGAGAGTTTTCACATATCCTAGTCAACAGTGTCTTTGAAGTGATATTTATCTCCAAACAAAAGTGTTCTCCACAGGCGCTGTTATAGTCCCTTTATCAAACTTTTGCATTAAAAGGTATTGTCACTGAATTTTTCAAGCTACATGGCATTGTATGGCATGCTAATGGATGCATCCATAACTTGTCAAATAACACGGAGAAAATGTGTATGTGTCTCATATTTGGCCTCACAATTAAATTCACTCTCCTCGCTCTCCAATCCATGCCAACAGCAATTGTTGGTAATCCCTAGACAACCTTCTCACAGATTTTCTGCCTGCACCTTTCTAACTAGTTAACAGGAGCTGTATGGAAATGACAAAGCCAACAGCATGACTGAAGGACTTGTATCCCTTAGTGGCAGATTTAAGAGTAGAATGTGACTTGTATGGGTTAGTACTTAATTCTGCTGAAAACTTGGCAGAAGGAGGAAGGTTCTGTCCATCAGGAAGAATCGTTGAAGCGTAACTTGCATTTGGCTTCTCTCAAATCTGTTTCAACACTACCTATATGTGGTGTATGCTAACAAATTGAAGTTTTGTACCCTGAGAATGGCATCACTCATATTGATACGTGTTTCCATACCTTGCCATCAGAAAGGTATTGAATACATGACAATGCAAGCTAGTGTAATTTCCCCGTCAGTTATTTGTATGTTGCATTTCTTGCCAAAACAATTGACTGTCTTCTATTTATGTTCGGATTGCGTATTTTTGCATTAGTTGAAGTCTGCAATGTACAGTCAAAATATTATCATGCTTTGTCTCGACTTCTCCACAAACTGGATAAATTGGATGTATGTGACATTTCTTTGGAGGAAAACTGAAGGAACCCTTTTCTGAAACACGTTACAATCAATCACCTATTGGGTCTGGAGCATATAGATATTGAGGACCTCATTGGACAGTCCTCAAAGAGAAGTTCTCATCTGATAGTCCTCGCAGGCAGGAGTCCTTATTGAATCCTTATTGAACAGTCCTCATCAGGCAGTTCTCAATGAACTATTTTCTCCAAGTGGACCATGGGCTAGAAGAAAACCCAAGGAAGAATCCCTTAACTTCTTGGCTAGAGAGCAGGATGCTGGCCCCACAACTTTAACAAGACCAACACATTCTGCACCAATAACCTGCATGACCTCTGGTCTCAGTGAATCACCTCAATTGTCACAGTTATATATGTATTCTTTAATAATTAACAGATGTATCATATCTAAACTGCTGCTACTTGATACACTCAATAAGATATCAGAAAAAAATGCTACAAATCGTTAATTTCCTACATTAGAAAAGTCTGATCATGAACCCCCAAAGTCTCAGGCTGAAATAACATTTAAAAGGCATCTGGATGGGTATATGAAAAGGAAGGCTTTAGAGGGATAGGGGCCAATTGCTGGCAAATGGGACTAGATTTATATAGGGTATCTGGTCGGCATGTAGGAGTTGAACGAAAGGTCTGTTTCCAAGCTGTATATCTCTGTGCATCTATGACTCTACTGCTTTTCATTGGCAAATATTGATAATGCTGACTTTTACCTGATTCCTGTCTTATAAAAGTCTCGGGGTCCAGGTCAAGACATGACATTTAGTTTTAGGAATGTTGTTTTGTATTACGAAAAATATATCCGATGTTAGATGTATAACTTCTTCAAACTTAAACACATATTGTACAATCAGCTGTGGTATTGCTCATGGAATAACAAGAGTTGAACAATGAAACTTCATTTTTATTTATCACAGTCTTTGACAATAATAAAACACTCTATTCTAACTAACGGTGAAAGATGTTTCCAAACTACCATTCAAATGTTTATCAGTTCATACCAGTGCGTATAATCTGACTAAGCATGACAAATTATCGTTGCAACCAACTGGAAACCTAGGTCAAGGACAATAAGGCTGAGACACTTTGAAATCTGTTCATTAAAACTGAAGTTTTCACTCTGTAGTTCTTTACGTTACTGTAATTTTACCATTTCTGTATCTTCTTGTACATTTTAGAGCAGTGCAGAGGGTGTGTCGTACTGTTAAAGGTGCAGTCTTTTGGATGTTCAATTGAGGCTCCTTTTGCCCTCTTAGTTGAACACAAAAAGTGCCAAGGGACTGTTATGCAGAAGAACAGTTGAATTCTTCTATGAACTGAATCCTAACCAATCCTTACCCTTCAACTAACATGGCCAATTTAAACTATTAGGATATTATCACAGTACACTTTGTGAGGCTTTGATGTCTGCAAATGAGACTTTTCATTTCTAACATTACAATTGTAACTACATTTCAAAGCCTATACAGTTCTTTGCAGAATCCTGAGGTTTTCAAAGCCACGAAATAAATGCAATCATTTTTGTCTCATCATTTTTTATTTCTCTTCTACGCTTATTTTTGACTGTAAAATCAAATCCTTGAAACTTGTTTCCCTGTCAACTTACTTCCTATAAAGAGTATGATGATATTATTGTGCCTTGTTTTGACTGCTTTCGGAGAAATACATTGCTAATAATCTTGACTGCCTCTCAAGAACAGTGCGGACTACTTGCAGAGAATCCTGAAATGCTTACTTTGGATTTTTCCCACTCAGACAACATTCTGGATATTGTACATACAAGCACTTCACCTTCCTTTACTTGGTAGCTTTCACATATCACTCATTTGACTTGGGGGTTTTTGTGTATCCTGAATTTGAGTATTGTTGGTACAAACACATTTTATCAAGCACATCTTGTAATCACTAGGACATTTGCAAGAATACCAATGAAAAGAGGAACAACATTTTATATTGTATGAGAAGAGAACGCTGATTGGTTGGTGAGTGAAAACTGGTTACTCAAGGCATTAGCATGGTGATTGTACCAGTTAGATGAAGACTAACAGTTAATTTGTTTAAC
>JAHRHZ010000289.1:33235250-33258566 GCA_024137785.1 Ginglymostoma cirratum | reverse complement strand
GCATCATAGGAGCAAGTTTTCCTGCTCCTATGATGCTGCTTGACCTGCTGTGTTCATCCAGCCCCATGCTTGTTATCTCGGATTCTCCAGCATCTGCAGTACCTTTTATCTCTGAGTTCATTTGTTTAAATTCATTTAAATTTAAACCAGACAGGTTGGCTCTGATTGGTGAGGAATAAATCAGCAAATAGTTGTTGGCTATTTTGTTAATTTGGAACAGGCATAATGTGTGTACATGTTGTTTATGGTTACAAAGAATGGGGTCTTGTGTGTTGTTATATGCAGCTTCTAATTTAATCTGTCACCTTGATTGACAATCTTAAATTTGTTGTCAGGATAACTCTTAAAATGCAAAGGATTATTTAGCAAATGTTGTCCACTTGTGGAATCCCACACAATGTTAGATGCCAAGTCTTGGGTTTTGCAACAACAGGCAGTTTGGATATGGTCTGTACACTGCCTGTGCAAACAGCACTGGGGAACTGCTAATTAGTACTATCTACGATAGTCTTAGTGTATTCATTTTATAGTATAAGTATAAATATTACCACATTGGTATTATGTAGTAACTGTTATTAGTACAACAATCTCTGGGACAGATGGCTGACATAAATAGCAGTACACTGGCAAGAAATTCATGTACCACATTACTCATCTGTATGATTGGCAGAATATCTTCTTGGCTTGACAGCAGTCCCTTATTAATGGCAAACACCACTCAGGTTGCCAGTGCATAGTAGTAGCGTGAAACAGCTAGCTTTACCTGTTGTTCAGATTTTTGAAACATCTTACAGAGCTTGTGTCGATAATTTCCAATGATAATCTGTGGTAGACTGGCACTTTTCAGATGCAACATTGACAGCCTTTGGCTTATTCACAAGCTTTCATCAAGACATAATCTGATGAGTGTTGCTGTTATCCCAGGCGTGGCTTTAATGTGGTACGGAGCTTCCATAATGAGCAAATGACTTAGGCCCCATTTATAAGGTTGCCAATAAAGCCAATCTTACAGTGCATAGAGTTGTAGGAATCCCAAAGCATATATTGACTAGCGAAGGTTGGCTTCTGGTAGACAGCAGTAGAGTAACCTCTAGCCAATATCTAAACGAGTGTGTCAAGGCGTAGGGGCTCATTTATCTGTGTGGTTTTGAATATGAATTTGAGCATGGGATGGAATCCATTACGATATAAGTAAATTCATGCTGGGAGCTGTGGATTCAAATACAGGAATTGATTCATGGTCTTCACAAATATGAAGGAATCCTTCACTGTGTATGTGGAAAACATACTCAAAATTGTTTATTGCAAATTGTTTAGCCATTTCACCAATTCATGGTGCATTGAATTTAGCAGACAAGAGATTGAACTTAAAACAGAAATCAGTTTTGTCTGTCGTGGGCAGCCCATGCATATGCGGCCATAATTAACTGTGAGGATGAATCTTATCACCCACAGCTTGTTGCTCTTACAAAACTCCAACAGCATTGTTTTAGCTTGCTTTCAAGCAAAGAAGTCTGGTCATACTGAGCAGCAGAGCCAATGCAAATGCTTTTGGACACAGTATCAAAAATAGTGTGCCCTTGTTAACATAATCACACTTGTTTAGGATGAGTGTTTCTGTCCCTTTGTCTTGTTTGTAGATGTGTATGTCTGGGTTGGTTGTGAGGCTCACAAGGCTGCCAGACATTTGTGTTGCCTGTCTAGGGGTTTGCATTTCCACACTTCTTGCTGATGAATTGTTTTCTTCTGTGATAAAACTAACAAAAGTATTCTGAACAATTACCAAGCGGGTGTTTCTAAAATTTACTACTGTGTTCTTTTAAGCATAATATTCTTTCAGGTATAAAATTTCTAGCATTCATTCTGTATGGGAACAACTTCCCAATAAGTGCTGCCTCACACAACCAGGGATCTGAGTTTGATTTCAACCTTGGGCAACTTTCTGTGCAGAGTTTGCACATTTTCCTTGAGTTTGCACGGGTTTCCTGTGGGTGCGCTGGTTTCCTCCCATGATTCAAAGACGTGCGGGTTAGGTGGTTTGACCTTTCCAAACTGCTCAGAGTGTCCAGGGTTTTGCAGTTTAAGTGGACTAGCCATGGGAAATGCAGGGTTACAGGCATAGAGTAGGGCATGGGTCTGTGTGCGCTGCTCTTTGAAGGGTTGATGCAGACTCGATAGGCCGAATGGCCAGATTCCACAATGTAGGGATTCTATGACTCTATAAAAAACAAATGCCACCTCTGTTTTTTCCCTTGTAGATTGATTTAAGCACATAGAGTTATCCGTGTTGGAAATGTTACATCTAATTTCTATGATATTAGTGCACATTGGGTTGTGAATGCCTCACTAATCTCTTTCAGAAACCTCAGCCACATCAGTCTAAGCAATCTTTGAACCAAGGTCCTTTGGTGTCAAGCGTACACCGTCCTAACAAATTTCATCTTCAAACATGATGTCTTTAAGCAGATGCTAACACCGTTATTCTACACGTCAATAATGTATGATAACACCATTATTTAAGCATGAGAGACTGTACTTTAGTCACTGAAAATCCAAATGATTAAATAGCTTAGTTTTCTCTAGCTACTTGTGTCGAGAGTGATGCCAGCAGATGTGAGAAAGGAAAGAAAGACGAAGGCGAACAAAAATCTTGTGGGAAATGAATTTAAAGGAAATGTTTGGAGAGAGAATGAACAGCCTGAGATACTGATGAAGTACACACCAAAAGAAAGTGCATAGTAACTGAACTTGTGACTATCAACAGTGAACTAAGCAATGAATAATTGGTTTAGAGTTGCATTCAGGGATGCCACACTGTACCAAACAAAGATTAACAGAGATTAAATAGTTGTGATGGTTTGTGGATCAGACTGTTTTAAATCTACTATGTGTCTTAAGGCAGTTTTAGTAAACCATGTCAGAGTAAAAGATCCCCGATTTGATCAGGGTCCATAAAACATAGTAGAATTGAGCTTTCAGTTTGAGAAGGAGTGACTTAGGTCAGAAATTTGAATCGGAGTAGTTGCAAAAGAATGAGAGCAGAATAATCTGGAGGAGACTGGGAAAGGAGGTGAGCAAAGATGGTTGAGAAAAAACAGCAGATATTTAGGAAAACATTTCATGGCTCACAGCAAATATATATCCCAATGTGAAAAAGGATTCTTAGGACAAGTCAATGAAGGTTATCCATGGAAGTTAAGGCTAACATCAAAGTGAAAGAACAAAAGAAACATACAATGTGGCAAAGATTAGTGTCAAACCACACACTTTGATAAGTGTCAAAATCCATAAAAGACAACCAACAGAAAGGAGAAGATAAACATTGAAGGTAAACTTGTAAGTAATATCAAGACAGATAGCAAAAGTTTGTTTTTAAATATATGAAAAGGAAGAGAGCAAGATAAAAGTTAACATTGTCCCCTTTGTGAACGAGGCTTGAGAAATAACAATGGAGATCCAGGAATTGGCAAAAGAGTTGAATAAATGCCTTGCAACAGCCTTCACTGTAGAAAACATGAGTAGCATTCCAAAATTACCATCAAGGGGCAAAGGAGAAGAGGAAATAAATAAAATAATTATCCCAAGAGAAAATGTATGGGGGAAGCTAAGGTGGCTAAATATTGATAAGTCCTCTTGACCTAACAGAATACATCTTTGGACGTTAAAAGACTTAGCTGCAGAAATATTATTTGCACTAATAATAATCTCCTAAGAATCCTTAGATTCTGGAAAAGTGCTGGAAGATTGGTGTATAGGATGGGCTGAAGGGCTAAACTTGTTGATGATATTCGACAGCTGCATGACCTTGAATGAGCCCTGTGAACATTCCTGTACGTGCCGAAGCAGGCACAATCAATGTGTTTATCTGTAGTAGTATTTTTTTTTTCTGTGCCCGGCTGTTTGCTACACTGTATACCAGAGAGAGAGTTTCGTTCCAAGTCACTGGACTTCACCTCGGACCGGGATCACAAACAGCGCCAGGAACAACCTCAGCCTCCAGACCAGACATTGATTGAGGGTCCCCGACCCGCAGAAGGGCGTGAGGCTTATTGTTTATTTCCTGTCTTTGTCATTCTTTTTATTTACTTAATAAATATTCCTTTCTTTTTCATCTTTTATTACTACTTAATAAACATTCATATTTAAGCAAATTGCTGCTGTTGAGCCTTCTCTTAACTACATTTAACCAAATATGAAACATACCGCTTGGATACGCTGTGTGATCTGAGACAATTGACGAACTGCCAAAGCAATAACTTTATTTTTTAAAAAAGCAAAGAAATGATAAAAGAAAAGGTATCTAAAGGCCAGTTAGCTTTAAATCTGTTGTTGGGAAAATGTTAGAGTCTGTTAAAAAAAAAGTGAACTAACAAAGCATTTAGAAGTAAATGATATGATCAAGCAGATTCAGCTTTGCAAAGGAAAAATCATGTTTGACAAATTTATTTGAATTCTTTGAGGCAATAAAAAGCAGGATAGATAATGGGGAAACAATGAATGTGATATTTTTGGATTTTTAGGGGACATTTGACAAGATGCCACACATTTGGCTACTTATTAAGACAATATACGAGTTCATGGTGTTGGAGGTAGTATATTGGTATGGGTTGGGGATTGGCAAACTCATGGAAGGCACAGAACTGGGATAAGCAAGGCAATGTCAGGATGACAACCTATAAGTGGTGAGTGCCACACAGATCAGTGCTGGAGCCACAGTTGTTCCCAATATATGTCAATGATGTAGATGAGGAAAGCAAATGTACTGTTGCTGAATTTGCAGATGACACAAAAAAAGTTGATTAATTCATTCATTGTTGTCACATGGAGAGAAAGACAGTGAAAAACGTTGTTTTGCATGTTATACAGGCAGATTATACCATACAAAGTGCATCAGGGTAGCAGAACAGAGTGCAGAATACAGTGTTACAGCCACAGTGAAAGTGCAGAGAGAGAAATCAGAATTAACATTTGAGAGGTATGTTCAAAAGCCTGATAACAGCGGGGACGAAGCTGTTCTTGAATCTATTCGTATGTGTATTCAAACTTTTATATCTTCTGCCTGATGGAAGAAGGTGGAAGATAGTATAACCAGGGTGGGACAGGTCTTTGATTATGTTGGTTGCTTTCCCGAGACAGTGGGAAGTGTAGATGAAGTCAATGGATGGAAGGCTGTTTTGCGTGATGCACTGAGCTGTGTTCACGACTGTCTATAGTTTCTTGCAGTCTTGGAAAGAGAAGTTGCCATATCACACTGTGACGCATCCAGATAGGATGCTTTCTATGCTGATACCAAAAATTGGTAAGAGTCCTTGTGGATATGCCGAATTTCCTTAGCCTTCTGAGGAAGTAGAGACATTGATGTGCTCTCTTGACAATTGCGTTGACATGGGTGGCCCATTACAGATTGTTGGTGATCGTCATTCCCAGGAACTTGATGCTTTCTCCACCTCAGCATCATTGATACAGATAGGGGCGTGCCCTCCGCTCCCCTTCCTGAAGTCAATGACCAGCTCCTTCATTTTGCTGACATGATGGAGAGATTGAAAACAAAAAATGCTGGAAATCACAGTGGGTCAGGCAGCTCCCATGGACCGAAAGCAAGCTAATGTTTCAAGTCTAGGTGACTTTTTATCAGAGCTAATGTGAAGTGTGGAGGGAGCAGCATTTTTGCAATAGTGGGGAAGTGGGGGAGTGGCGAGTGGAGTGCTGGGGGAGAAAGGATGTTGTTAGTGTAGATTAAGTGGTTGGCATGTGAGAATGGCAGAACAATGTCCAATTGACTAGAAAGAACGGACAGCCCCACTGGAGGGGAGAGAGGACATGGTGACAGAAAATGTAACAGTTAAAGCTGAAAGAAAGAGAAGGAATGAGAGTGGTTTCCCAGTCTAAAGGTATTGAACTCCATATTGATCCCAGAAGGTTGTAGAGTGGCTAGTCTGAAGATGAGATGTTGCTTCTCCAGTTTGCGGTGTGATTCACTGAAGCATTACAGCATGCAGAGGACAGACAGACAAGCCATGCTGCTAAACACTATGTCCCTGTACTCTGTCACATTGTTGCTTGAGATCCAACCTACAATGGTAGTGTCGTGAGCAAACATGTCAATAGAGTCTGGACAGAATTTGGCCACACAGTTGCGAGCGTGTTCGGAGTATTGTCGGGGCCTGAGTACTTAACCTTTGAGGGGCATTTGTGTTGAGGATTATGGTAAAGGAGGTGTTGTCAAATATTTGGGAAGGCAAATGGTGAGGATGACGAAAAGAGTCTGCAGATGGATATGGACAATTTAAACGAGTAGAAAAATAACTTGGCAGCTGAAATATAAGGGATAATGTGAGGTTACGCACTTTGACAAGAAGAATAGAGGAGCTGAAGAATATTTAAATGGAGAAAGACTACTGAATCGACAGCAGAGGGATTTGGGAGTCCTCATACTTAAATGTCAAAAAGCTAGCAGGTAATAGAGAAGCCAAATGCAATATTGACCTTTGTTTTAAAGGAAAAGGAGTATAAAAATATTGAAATCATGCTAAAACTATACAAGGCATTAGTCAGACCACAGCAAGAACACTGATCACATTTTGTCCCTTGTCCAAGGAAAGGTGTATTAGTATTAGAGGCATGATGTGGAGGTGCCGGTGTTGAACTGGGTTGGACAAGGTCAAAAATCACAGGACACCAGGTTATAGTCCAACAGGTTTATTTGAAAACACTAGCTTTTGAAGCATTGCTCCTTCATCAGGTGTAGTGAAAGAGGCACCAAGACACAGAATTTCTAAGTAAAAGATCAAAAGATCATACAACTGATGCTAATGTATGAATAAACCTAAAATGACTGGCCAGTTCCCTCCTGTTAAATTTTTAATCAGTTAGAAAGAAAATGCAGGTTTTAATTGATTAAAATGCAAATCCCAGAATTATTAGAAGCAGTTCAAAGAAGGCTCATGAAATTAATACCCAGTCAAGAGGGACTGTTATTTGAGAAGAGGTTTAGAAGGCTTAACCTGTATCCATTGAAATATAGAAGAATGAAATGTGACCTTATTGAAACATACAAGATCATAGGGGACTTTGTAAGTTGGATGCAGAAAGGTTGTTTCCCATATGGGAGTGCCTAGGTCCAGAAAGCATAATCTCAGAATAAGGGGTCACCCACCTAAAACCGAGAATAAGATAAATTTCTTTTCTTGGAGGGTAGTGAATTTGTGAACTTCTTTACCACAGAGGGCTGTATAAGCTGAGTGGCTCAGTACACTTAAGGCTGAGGGAGATAGATTTTTGATCAGTAAGGGAGTCAAGGATTGTGGGGAAAAGGCAAGAAAGTGGAGTTCAGGATTAACACATCAGTCGTGATTGAATTGAATGTGGAGCAGACTTGATGGATTGAATGCTTCTTATAACTTATGGTCTTATGGTCTTCAAAGTAAGAATCTTCAAATTCGTTATCGGTGACAGAAAGTCAGTGGAAATTGGAGACAACAGGCATGATGATCAATATTGAGAATTATGGATGTGCTCTGGCTTTCTAAACTATGTATTTTCTGTTTTGTTTCAATCTAATTTAGCTGGTGAAATAATGTATTTTTAAAAATTAATTTAAAATAAAAAATTAATTAATATTTTAAAAAATTAAACTTTATATCATAGGTAGCTTGTTTGTGCAATTCTCAGCAATCCAATATAATCTTTCACAATATGAAATGTTAACATTTGAGGATTCAGTCTTGATTGGAATAAGTAGTAACACTTCCAAAGCTTTAAGATTATGAAATTCTCAACATGAGAATATTTCACAATGTCTCAGACTTGTAAGGATATGCATGTCAGACTGGTAGTTGATGAACAGGTGAAATAACATCATGCATGACCCATCAATGGAAATCGACACCTAGAAGTTGACCTCTTTTAACTTAGTATGGACTCATACAATAAACTGAACACAGAAGCTAAATTCTCCCAGTCGGGATTAGTCTTTTGGCTTTTGAGCTACAGAACAATGAACCTCTTTCATCCTGCTCCCGTTTGTCCTTTAAACTATAAGATCAAAGGTTAACACATCCTGCTGTTCAGATGATAGCAACAAGATTAATCTTCTACACAGTCTCCCTACTTGCCCTTTAATTTTTTTTGCTTTAATCCACAGAAACAGTTACCGGTCTCGTTCACCTGTCTTTAACTCAACTGTGGAAAACTGACATTTCCCCTAGAATTTGCTGCTTTGATTCAACCAGACAACTTCCATTCTCTCCGATTTCCACTGGTGTTCTGTCACAGATAACTATTTCAAGGATTCTCACCTTGAGGACCATATGATATAAGAGCAGAAACAGGCTGTTCAGTCCATCAAGTCTGTTCTGGCACTCAATGAGATCATGGTTGATGAAATAATCCTAAACTCCACTTTACTGCCTTTTCCCCATAATCCTTGAATCTTTTACTGATTAAAAAGCTGTCTATCACAGCCTTAATTATACCTAACAACTCAGCTTCTCCAGCCCTCTGTGGTGAAGAAGTCGTTACCAACTGAGAGAAGAAATTTCTCCTCATTCCTTGAGTTGTACTCACCCTACCCAGTCTAGCTATTTCTAGTCCCTATTCACATCTAGAGTGCTGATTGAACAACCAAGGCAAAGATGCAACTTCTGGCATGTTGGCCAGTGTCCAGCTCGAAACAAAGGAAGGATATGCCTTTCTTCTGTTCATGTGTCCAAAACCTTTCATGATCAGGGATAACGCATGGTCAGCTCTGAACTACTTTAAAATTCCCTTTTGGAAAGTTGCGAACCTGCATCTCACCCACCCAAAGAAAAAATGTCTAGCATTTCCCATGTTTGGGAAGCAAATACAGGTGTAGGTTTATCCTGTTTGAAGGATCCCCTTTCCCTTAATCACAATAATATCCCTATGAAAAGTAGAAAAGAATTTCAAGTTTTCTTAATGAAATATATGCTGTCTTGCAAATCATGGATATTTGTATCATTGGAAAGCTTCCTGATGTTTCATAAGTACAGCCTCTTAGTCCTTTTTATTGCCTGCCCTAAGAACACAGCATACACAGAACATACAAAATATTTCATACTGAGGTGAATTGACGATATTTTCCTGACTTTGATTCATTCCCTTCAGCCTCGTGTTCCCACAAAGGTCACACTAATAGAGTCAACAATAGTCAATTTAAATTAATCCTATCATGTCTTTTATACATTCTTACAGAATAATAGGCATAACTGCAATCATAGCACGCATTTGAAAATTGATGCAAATTCAGGCTTTTCAATCCAAATAAGAAGATTCAAAACACCAAACTTACAAGTTCCTAATTTTAACTCAATATAGGACTGGTTCTGTCACTTCTGGAAATTTAGTCCAAATGGCTTACTGTATCACAACTTGTTTTTGCAGTATGCTCATTGTACAGTATTGGATATTTGCATTCTAAATCATGGACTGTTTACCAAAGCTATGTTTTAAAAAACTGTTAATCATCACCACAAGATGGTGCCACAGCTTGTTAGGGACGGAGAGATCAAAGAATATGCAATACAGTCCAAGCTGTAAATTTGGGGCACCTAAGTGACTTGTGTCAGGTATCACATTTTTACATCAAATAGTCATTGTATAGACTGTGAAATTTGACCCAACAGTCTTAAAGAATCAGCTGAGAATGTGGTCTATTAAAAGTTGCAAATTCAACAAGGACGTCTATTTCAAAGCAAATATCAGAACAAAACTGAGTGCAAATACAATAAGTGTAGAGTGGAGTCTGTTCCTAATGGCACTCTCAGAACAAATACTACTCTCCTGCATGGAGTCAGGTGGCCTCCTGACATGCATTGTTTACAAGGTTGCTTCTAAAGACAGGTCTGGTTAGAGCAGGGATGTTTCAGACTCAGAGGAAGCAATGATATAAAGACATCCAAGTTGCAATCGATCAGTTAGCCCAGTCATCGGTCTGCGATTCTGTACACACTTCAAATGTTTCAAAATGTGACATTAGATCATCCCACGCTTTTGCTTGATAAAGGGAATTGGTGTATTCAAGGCTTTTTTTTGTACTTTCATGAGATGTGTGTCGCTGGCTAAGCCCAGCATTTATTGTCCAAATCTAGTTGTCCTTGACAAGGTAGTGGTGAGCTGCCTTCACGAATCACTGCGTTTAGTGTAGTGTATAGTGCAGTTGCGATATGTTTATACCTATGGTTTCAAGTGCCACATATCTCATAGTGAATTAATCTGGTTTTCTCAAAAGATGTAAAATGTTTCAAAGCGTGTTTCAATGTCTGTGTGTTCACCAAAATAAACAATGGGCCGGATTTTCCATGTAATGGCAATCTCATACAAATTGCTGCTTTGCCCCCTTTTTGTTTATGGGAGCAGGATGCTTTGAATTTTAGGCAGGATAATCTGTTCAGGGCTTCCTCGGAAATGCAGAGCCATATTTCCATTCTGACAGTTGACTCACAGCACAGAATGGTCGAAGGAAGGCAAAACGATGCCTTGTTTTTATGTCAGGCAGCTGCCGTTGTCTGAAATTTAAAGGTCCAGAATCAAAGACAGCTACCTTGACAGCTGTCATCAAGTGGTAAGAGCAGAAAGTAAGTGTTCTATCAGGGTGCCTTGAGGGTGCAGTGCTAGATAGGCGAGATACCTGCAGGGTAGGTTAATAAAAAAAAGTCTCAGGAATGGTGGGCATTAAACTATTATTGACCCACCTGATTCGCTAATATACTTTGGGGAAGACTACCTGCCACTCTTCCTTGATCCACGCTATATATGAACCCAGACCTAGTCAGAGCAATATGGCTGACACTTAACTGCCCTCTTAAGTGACCCAGGACCCCATTCAGTCAAGAGGCAGTTAGGAATAGGCAACAAATGATATCAAAATACACATCCCAATTAAAGAAATTATGTACAATGTATGTCATCCATTCATTTAGCACCGTATATGACCAGGTTGTCATTATTTGTGAACCACATACCACTCTGTGTCATTTCTGATTTCTTTGTTGAAATTGAAATTAGATAGCATATGAACTGCGTTTTTGAATACCTGACCATTGCTGTTTCAAGAATGACTCCAGTTATTTGGATTTTGTTGCATGGACCTATTTACAATACTTTTGAGTCCGTCTGATTGTATAAATCTCCATTCAGCAATTTCTGAGTTTATACACAGGACCTGAAATTAGCATGTTTATTGTTGAAAAGAGGATACTGCAGCTTTACAGACAATAGATAATATTGAAATAATCCAGTCCACAGGTTGATAGGCATCAGATCAATACATAAAGTGGGCCTGCAGTCTTTTGCTGTGAACAGGTATGTTTCCTGTAGATATTGTGGTTTTCGCTCCTCTCTCCAGTGGGTTCCTAGAATTAGTTTTATGATAGTCAACATTGTGCAAAAGATAATGGTGATATCCCACCTGAAACAGACAACTATATCTTCCAACCCACAATGTGTTATCCAGATGTGATTAGTAGAGGGCAAGAACATTCAATTTTCAAATAACTGTCGCAGTTCATTCACAAAAAATAGTGACAACTTTCACAGAGTTACTGATCGGTTCTTATTAAACCTGCAGACCAGTTTATATATGATCCCTGTTGGGTTTTTGATTACACTACATGAAAGTTGATTTTTGTCAAGCACAGTCTTCACAGAAAATCACCTTGTGTTTGAGCCACCAGCAGCGGCTGTCTCTTGCGCATATTCCATGGAATGTGAGGAGGGATTTGTTTCCACTGGCTGAAGGATCTCATCTGTAGAGACCCGGATATAAAAGTAAATGTAAGAGATTTCAGACAGCAAGCAAGAAAAAAGCCTTTTTAAAGAAAGGATTGCAAGGTTGTAGAAATTGCTTGAAGCCGGAGATATTGATTGATGCAGAACTCTTGTCAACATTTATGAATGGTTGGAGACGTGGGTGAGGGGCAGGGAGGCAGAGGGAGATGGGATCAGAGAGAGTACAAGGGAGTCAGGCTTCTATTTTGTGGAGGATGAACATCAGCATAGATTGAATGGGCCAGATAACTTGCATCCATGCTATCATTTCAATGCATTTTGGAACATGGCCCTTCAATGTGAATTCTGCAAATGAAATATTGCTTTTATTTAAAAGATATTTGGCTTCTATTATAAGAAAAGAGGACGATGTTTTATTCTCCAAGTGATGTTCACAACATTGCCGTAATTGCAGTCCTATCTCCAAATGTTTGATTTCTTTTCAAAAACATTACCTCATTGTGAAAGCATTTCTGGCTGTTTAGAATAATCATGCTTAACAACGTCGGAAGTAAATGTGAACCAACCTTTCCTAGAGTGGTGACACACAATTGTAAATCTGGTTTGAATTTGAATATTATATATCATGAATGAAAAACTACTGAAGAACTGAGTTTCAGTAACAGGAGTGAATAAAAAACCGTGTACAGCTTGATAAGCCAGATCTCATTTAGGATGTTGATGGAAAATTAAACTACTCAGAGGAGAAGGTTCCACAAATGTCCTCATCCTTGAAGATGGGGGAAGCCTCAAACATTAATGCAAAAGAGAAGGCTGAACCATTCGCAACCATCTTCAGGCAGAAATATTGAATAAACGATACATCTTGGACTCTACGGGAGATTTTCAGTGTCCTACGGCCCACCTTCAGCCAATTTAATTCAATCAATGTGTTACTAAGAGATGGTTGAAGACACTAGATACTGCAAATGTTAGAGCTTTGACAACATCCTGACAATAGTGCAGAAAATTTGTACTGCTGTTTTCTTAGCCAAGTTACACCAGTAGAGTTCAGCACTAACAATTACCCTACATATGAAAAATTGCCTGAATATTTTCTGCCCACAACAAGCCAGGCAAATCCAATCCATGTAATTACCTCCCATTCATCCACTCCTGATCATAAACTCAGTGATAGAATGTATTTGATGGCCCGACCAAGTGGCACTTGCTTCTTTGTGCTCACTTTGGTTTTTGACAGAATATCTCAGTTCCAGACCTCAGTACAACTTTCATCCAAGCACGTACAAAATAACTGAACTGAGTGGGCAGGTGAGAGTAACTGCTGTTGACATTAAGTCAGCATTCAGCTGAGTACAACATCAAGGAGCCCAAACAAAGCTGAAGGCAATGGAAAGCAGAGAGAAAACTCTCCAATGGTTGGAATCACACCGAATGCAAAGATTTCTTGAAGTACTTCTTGGAGCTCAGTCTTCTCAGCCCCAGGATATCTCTGAAGGAGTTCCTCACGACAGGGTGCTAGGCCCGACCATCTAGAGCTGCTTCAACAATGACCTGCCCTCTATCATAAGATCACAGGTGGGGATGTTCACTGACAATTGCATAATGCTCAGCAGCATCTATAACTCCTCAGAAACCAAAATACACTGCTCGCACGCTGCAACACTTGGCCAACAGCCAAGCTAGTAACATCTTCTCAATATAAGCGCCAGACAATGACAATTGAAACTTGAAAGTGTTCAGAAAAGATTTACAAGGATGTTGCCAGGGTTGGCGGGTTTGAGCTTACAGGGAGAGGCTGAATAGGCTGGGGCTATTTTCCCTGGAGCATCGGAGGCTGAGGGGTGACCTTACAGAAATTTATAAAATCATGAGGGGCGTGGATGGGGTGAACAGGCAAAGTCTTTTCTGAAGGGTACAGGAGTCCAAAACTAGAAGGCATAGGTTTAAAGTGAGAGTGGAAAGACTTGAAAAGGATCTAAGGGACAACATTTTCAAGCAGTGAGTGGTGCATGTATGGAATGAGCTCCAGAGGAAATGTTGGAGGTTGGTACAATTACAACTTTTAAAAGGCATCTGGATAGGTATATGAATAGGAAGGGTTTAGAAGAATATGGGCCAAATGCTGGTAAATGGGACTAGATTAATTTAGGATATCTGGTTAGCATGGACGAGTGGACTGAAGGGTCTACTTCCATGCTGTGCATCTTATAACTCCATGATTCTAAGAGAGATTTCAACCATCTCCCTCTGACATTTGACGGCATTGCCATTACTGAATTCCTCTGTCTGTTAATGTCCTAGTGCGAACACTTACCAGAAACTGAAACAGCTTGTTAAGTACTGTAGCTACAAGAACAGGTCAGAGGCAAGCAATACTCATTTCCCGTCTCTCAAACTTGTCCACCATCTACATTACTCAAACCAGGAGTGTGATGCAACACTTTACACTTGCTTGGCTGAACATGGCTGCAACAATAATTAAGGAGATCAACACTATTAAGGACATAGTGGTGCATTTTTTTTCACCTCTTTCTTAAACATTCACTCACTCCACCATTGATATGCAATAGCAGCTGTGTATCACATACATAAGGCTCTTTAACAGAACATTCCAAGTCTCTGACCTCTGCCACCTAGAAAGAACAAGGCAGCAAGTGCATGAAACATCAAGCCCTGCAAGGTTCTTTGCATGCAGCATACCACTCTGACTTAGAAATGTGTCACCATTCCTTCATGATTGCTCGATCAAACATTAGACCACTCTTTCTAATAAGTCTGTGTATTTGTGCATGCACCAGTTGGAGTGCAGCAAGAAGGTAGCTCACCATTACTTTCTCAAGGTTGCAAAGCTCTTTCCAGTTGTTCCATTTATTTTTCAGATTCCAGCATTTGCAGTCCTATTTTATTTGAGAATTAAGTGTAAATTCCCTTTTAAGTGATGCTATATATCTCTGCCTACCAATCAACTGCAAATGAGGCTATGATAAGATCAAATCAGATGGTTTGGCAGTCTCCCTACGTCCCACCTAAACTTAGCTCTAATTAAAACTTCCCCTGTTACCAAATGATCGCAAAAGATCCAGGGCACTGTTTTGGCTTGGTGCAAAGGAGTTCACCATAGTATCATGGCTAGCATTCATCTCTCCATCTACACCAATGGTACAGATTATTTGTGCTTGTAATTGACTGTCAGGTGTCCCATATTGTAACAGTGCTATGAGCAATAAATGCTGGTCTAGAAAACGATGCCCACATTCCATAAATGAATTTTTAAAAATTCTTTTTATTATTTTAGATGAGTGAAAGTCATGAAAGGCATTATGCATATACAGCTTAATGAACACAGCAGGCCAAGCAGCATCATAGGATCAGGAAAGCTTTCCTGCTCCTATGATGCTGCTTGGCCTGCTGTGTTCATCCAGCTCTACACCTTGTTATCTCGGATTCTCCAGCATATGCAGTTCCTTATATCTCTAATGCATGTGCGGCTTGTTCTTTTATACTTCACTTGTATGCCACATCCTTAATGACTATAGGGGAGTAAAAGTCACATCACCACTCAGTACGATGGGAAGATACACTAACAAGAATTAACTGGTAGATGCTGTGATGGTGGAGTTAGGATACAACTATGACAAAGCCATAGGCATAGTCATTTTTGCAGTAGGATGTAAGCTGCACAGAAGTTCATATTATTTCATGATTTTGAAACTTGAACAGTATTCCATCTGTATTATTTGATGAGTTACTGTAAAAGTTAACTACAATGCCTTGACAAGATTTTACACTGGTTGAGCATCATGCAGAGCAGGGGGACTGAATGATTGTCACAAACTATTGGACAGACCTTATTTGTATCTGTATGGTCTTCTTATTATGTGGATAGTTTTGTTGGAATAATGATGAAAAGAGAGCTGATGTTGAAGGACATGGTGTAAAAGCTGCTGTGGTATTAAGAGATTTTATTTCTTGCTTTCGGCAGTGGATCAGCAACAGCATGTTATCTGTAGGACCCAGCACCTTCTGCAATTAATGTCACAATTTCTTAAACCTTTGAGGATTGTGCAATAATTCACAAGTGGTCTAACACTAATAAGCATGAATAATGTGAATAGAACCAGGTCATTTAACTTAAACTATGGAGGGTAAGAGCCACACATAAAATTGGCCAGGTTGGAGTGCTTGGGACAAAGTTATTCTCATCAAATAACACAATGATGGACCAGAAATGAATCAGAAGGAGCTTATGCAACATTGATTAACTCCTTTTCTTTCTAATAAGGAGAGAGGCAATTCACGTGGGAGTGAAGATTTCAGAATAGATCGCAGAGGCCATTCAGCCTGTTGTACTTGTGCAAGATGTAAATACAGCCATATGAAAATCTTTGGGCTTTTTTTAAGAAAGATGATGTTGCTGCTGAGTTAAAGCAATTTGTGCCAGTGAAGTAATGGCAGCTGTTGTATAAGGTAATGGTTCTAATGTGGGTTAATGTCCATGTTACATGGGCTCCACCCATTTCAGTGATATTGCACAGAGTTTGTGGGTGGAGACATGCCGATGAACTCCTGCTTTTGGAGTGAGCAGATATATCTGAAAGCAGTCCCCTAAAAACCTAGCAATTATGCTGGACCAAATGAAGTTGTACTTATTATTATCATGCAATAAACATTTGTGTTATCAGAGAACAGTGCCTTTTCTGGAAGTATTCAATGGTGGTGGTGATAAATCCTTCATCAGTAATCAATCAGTAGTCCTAATACAAAGTCAAAAGAGAATAACCTTATAGGACTTTACCTGGTTTTAGACACTGGTAGAAGTGGCAACTACCATGAGATACCAAGAATGACCATCTGGAAAAAATACCAGAGCAACTGATTCACTATCACCAGTTTTTTTTTACCACTGTCTTTTATATTTCTCCGTTGAGATCAATAGCTGGCAAGATGCATAGCAATTATCTCCTGCAAGAAGTTGACTGAATAAAGCAAAGAACCAATACCACATTGCTCGATAATAATGCTTTAAATCATAGGCTTGTTATTTTGTAGACCAGCATTAAATAATAAATCGCACCATTTTTCTGCTGTAATTGTGATTTACGTACAAAGAAATACAATTAATTTTTTCCACAGTATGGTGCTTCTGACAGCAGGGTTGTGAGAAATTGCAGCTTTGTGGACAGTCAAGCAGTGCTCATGGCATTAACTTCTCTAAAATCTCTCTATTACAATTTGCCAAGCCTCTTATGCACAGTAAGTATCGAAATGTTCATTGATGAAGTTGAAACTGAGTGTTGTGTTTGATTATTCTATGGTGCCCCTGGATTTGCTGGCTATTCTTAATGCAGTTGTATAATTAATTTCCTGTTTGTCAAAAACCTGTTCAATGTTTGACAGATAGAGAAGTTGCATTTCTATTGTGATCTGTGACATCTGCTGGATGTCCTCAATCAATTTACAACTGAGAGAAGTAAAGGAGTCTAAAAATACAGCAGTAGCCTACTGAGACAATTGCAGAACTAACTCAAAGTATATTGTTACAAATGATCACCTAACCAACAAACTTTGGAACCATGCACACAAGCAAGTAGGTTAGACCAGGGAAATTCAGTGGATGTTATCTATCTAGACTTCCAAAAGGCCTTTGATAAGGTGCCTCACGGGAGGCTGCTGAGTAAGGTGAGGGCCCATGGTGTTCAAGGTGAGTTACTGGCATGGATTGAGGATTGGCTGTCTGACAGAAGGCAGAGAGTTGGGATAAAAGGCTCTTTTTTGGAATGGCAACTGGCGACAAGTGGTATCCTGCAGGGTTCAGTGTTGGGGCCGCAGCTGTTCACTTTATATATTAATGATCTGGATGAAGGGACTGGGGGCATTCTGGCGAAGTTTGCCGATGATACAAAGTTGGGTGGACAGGCAGGTAGTACTGAGGAGGTGGGGAGGCTGCAGAATGATTTAGACAGTTTAGGAGAGTGGTCCAGGAAATGGCTGATGAAATTCAACGTGAGCAAATGCGAGGTCTTGCACTTTGGAGAAAAGAATACAGGCATGGACTGTTTTCAGAAAGGTGAGAAAATTCATAAAGCCGAAGTACAAAGGGATCTGGGAGTGCTAGTCCAGGATTCTCTAAAGGTTAACTTGCAGGTTGAGTCCATGATTAAGAAAGTGAATGGAATGTTGTCATTTATCTCAAGAAGGTTGGAATATAAAAGCAGCGATGTGCTTCTGAGACTTTATAAAGCTCTAGTTAGGCCCCATTTAGAATACTGTGTCCAATTTTGGGCCCCACACCTCAGGAAGGACATACTGGCACTGGAGCGTGTCCAGCGGAGATTCACACGGATGATTCCTGGAATGGTAGGCCTAACATACGATGAACGGTTGAGGATCCTGGGATTGTATTCATTAGAGTTTAGAAGGTTGAGGGGAGATCTAATAGAAACTTACAAGATAATGCATGGCTTAGAAAGGGTGGACGCTGGGAAGTTGTTTCCGTTAGGTGGGGAGACTAGGACCAGTGGGCACAGCCTTAGAATTAGAGGGGGTCAATTTAGAACGGAAATGAGGAGACATTTCTTCAGCCAGAGAGTGGTGGGCCTGTGGAATTCATTGCCACGGAGCGCAGTGGAGGCCGGGACGTTGAATGTCTTCAAGGCAGAGATTGATAAATTCTTGATCTTGCAAGGAATCAAGGGCTACGGGGAGAGTGCAGGTAAGTGGAGTTGAAATGCCCATCAGCCATGATTAAATGGTGGAGTGGACTCGATGGGCCGAATGGCCTTACTTCCACTCCTATGTCTTATGGTCTTATGGTCTTATTGGACTGAATTTCGCTTCTCAATAGAGATGCGAATCAAGGTTCAAACCACTGAGTTTAGTTTTTTTCTGAATGAACAATTTTTTTCTACCTTTCCAACATCACGCCATTTTTATGTAGCTTTCTTGCATGTCAGAATGGCCTTGAGTGCAAACCTCTCGTACATCTCTTCCGATGCTGGGACCCCCCAGGGTGAAGTCCACAGAGAAATTGTTTTCCTCCTGAAAATCTTTTGTGCTGCTGTCAGCTTTGAGAGTCCTAAAAAATCTTACCTTATTGGAGAGATTCACTGGGGAAAGCCTGCAGAGAGGTTCATGCCTCTCTGGCAGTTAAAATAATGTTACACGTTCAAACGTTGGAGTAGAGATTTATTGTAATGTAGATATGTTTTTAATGTAATGATAAACTTTAATGATCTGACCTAAAGAGGTAAGTTCAACCTGATATTAACACCAATGTGTGATTATTTTCATGCGTTACAGTGTTTCCTTCTATTTTAAGAGAATTCTATGTTGCATTCAAAATGAAACCCAAAAAGTCAGCCTTGTGTTTATGCTGTGAATTAAATTGACTCACAGCTTTGATTGCTAAAACAAATCCTGCTTTTGAAAATTGAAGAAACTATGCACCTGCTCCTTTCCATCAATTGACAAATACTTCGCTTTGAAACTGGGAATGACATACCATTCTGCAGTGGCAGTGTCAGACAATGTAGCTAAAAGATTTATTGTGACAGCTGTAGCCATTATGATTTCTTGGCTGGGTTTCAAAAGCTGTATATGGAAAGCTGTATATGGCTTCAGCTCAGCAGGCCAAAGATTGATCAAAATTTTAAAGACACTGCAAAGACGAACAGGTTGGGACCCAACCGACTGGAGTTTAGATGAATGAGAGATGACCTCATTGAAACATATAGGATTCTTAAGGAGGTTGATAGAGGCAAAATGCTCAGAGAATATTTCCCCGCGTGGAAGAGTTTAAAACCTCAGGGTATAGTCTAAAAACAAAGGGACACTAATTTAAGTCTAAGGTCCTTGATCAGTAGGGGAATCATGGGCTAGGGGGAAAACACAGGAATGCGAATGTGAGGATTGTTGGATCAGTCATGATCCTATTAAATGGTGGGGCTGAATGACCTATTCCTGTTCCTGTTCCTGTTTCTTTTCTTCATATGGTCTTGTTATAAGATGATTTTGATGTTTACAAAACTAATAGACACTTTAGGAGTTTTTGCACATGGGTAGTTTTTTTTATCCCCAGTGGTAGTGTGTTCGATTCAGGAATTAATTCAATTGTTCGAGGTTTAATTTTTCAATGATTTCAAATTAATCTCTGTGGCTATTTCATGGCTCCACAGTAAATATTGGGTGAGTGGTTATGGAAGATGCATGGGGAGTGTGAAAGTGGCATGGCTGATCTGAAAGGCATGAGGTAATATGGGCAGATATTTGGGTGAGGTTTATGTGAACTTTGAATGATGTTGGGAGCTGGACTGCTCTATGTGCTTACCTTGGCATTCTTCTGCCTACATTTCAACTTTGGAACTGCTTCAGGAAATGCCCCACCATAGAAGATGCCCCACCATAAAACAGCATGGGGTGGCACGGTGGCCCAGTGCTTAGTACTGCTGCCTCACAGCGCCACGGACCCAGGTTCGATTCTAGTCTTGGGTGACTGACTGTGTGCAGTTTGCACATTCTTCCCATGTCTGCGGGTGTTTCCTCTGGGTGCTCTGATTTCCTCCCACAATCTAGAGATGCGTAGGTTAGGCGAACTGGCCATGGTAAGTGGCCCATAGTGACCAGGGATGTGCAGATGAGGTAGATTTGTCATAGCAAATACAATGTTTCAAGGTTAGGGTTGGGGGGGGTGTTGCGGTGTGCGTAGGATGCTCTTCAAAGGGTCAGTGTGGACTCGATGAGCTGAATAGCCTGCTATAGGGATTCAATGGTTCATTGTATGAGTAATGTCCAGCAGGAGGTGGGATTGCAACATAGGGACATAGCCTAATTCTCAACTCCTGCCTTGAAGATTAAATTCCGTTTGATATTCTCAAACAGCAGAGTTTCATATGCTTTCTGCAACATTCCTGCTTTTGTGGCCCCAGCTGGCTTTACAACCTGTCTGTCTTGGCCCACAAAGATCAAAAGAGTATGTCTTCCTGAAAGACCGAACGTTGCTAACAAATTGATTGAGATCTGTGCAGAGCAGTAACTTAAATTACCTTGGTTACTTAGCCAAACAATTGCCATTTAAGCAGAGTAACTGGGTCAATCTATTAGGATCAAAAATAGCAACAGAATGTCAAACAATGATGCTGTTTCCCCTCTAGCCCTTCACGGATCTACCTCCTGATTTTTCATTGCTGACTAATTACAGAATAGTTATCAATACTACTATGTGACAAAGTTTGTATTTCAGAAAGGATTCCCATGGCATAAACTTTCTTGTTGCAAAGTACATATACCTGGTCATTTTGGTGAAATTAAAGTGGGAATAAAGATCCTATTTTGATGTGTAGAATAACACAATGGCAAAGCGATGACATAAAAGTATTTTTAACCAATATTCTGAAGCGATCTTTACAATGTAGGATAGGTACCTGTCTGTTTTGTTGCAGAAGTTTTTAAGTGTTCCGACCGCCTTGGTCGGCAGTGTGATTGTGATAAATATCCACTTATGAGATGGGTCATAACCGTACTGACTCTGTCACTCAGGAGTTACTCAGTCATTACTTGCAGTCAAATAATTTTTCCTGTGCTTGGCCCAGCCAGCTATTTGGTATCCACAAGGCTACTTCCTCTGCAAGCTAAACCTGTATTTTAATGCAGATTGGTTTTGTGCTGTGCATTTACATGTGAATTTGCAATTTTTTGTTACCGCTACAATACGTGCTGTCAAACTGATGGTCAGAGGTAGCCTGGAAATAGACTTTGTATGCTTGTTTATCTTCAGTGACAATGTACATTGAGACAACTACTCAGAGCCCCATTGCTTCTGTTCAGGATGCCACTCGGCAGCAGCTGCATGATATTTCTAAAGAGATTCTGAATAACATTGTGCCCCTGAGCTGCATCTGACTATGACTTGAAGAAATAAAATGGTATAATAAGTGAGTAAACATGTGAATATCTTCTGCTGAAACTGGTGGGATTATTTTTGCTCCATGCGATATCTTGCCTTTAATGCTGACATAACTAGAAAAGTTTGAAGATTAAACTTTAATTTGAAGTTTGGATTCTGCGTCGTGTTTGGCTGACTTATCAAACCAAAGGTTCAAAGTTGAAGTGAAGCCTCATGATAAGTGAATTGTGACAAACCTATCACTGTCACGTGATCAATATAAAATTACTGACATCAGCGCTAAATTTTATTTTCAATTAATGACTACGTAACAGAATCATGCTAGAATTACATACAAAATCAAATTAAGGAAGCTACAGGTTCAATTCCTTGTTTGTTTTCCTTCAGCTGAGGGCCCTACTTAAACTAGTATCCAATTAGTATGCCCATGAGTACGGGTGTTTTTGAGGAAAGCATTGAGGCGAGTTAGTGAGATAGCAAGAACTGCAGATGCTGGAGTCAGAGACAACACAATATGGAGCTGGAGGAACACAGCAGACCAGGCAGCATCAGAGGGGCAGGCAAGTTGACATTTTGGATCGGGACTCTTCTTCAGAAATTTTGAAGAAATGGTTTCTGAAGAAGGGTCCTGATCTGAAATGTCAACTTTCCTGCTCCTCTGATGCTGCCTGGCCTGCTGTGTTCCTCCAGCTCCATACTGTGTTGAAGCTAATTGGTAGCAGCCTTCTCTCCCATCCCCCAATCCACTTTGTAGATCTTTCTGGCTAGGCTTGCAGAGATAACATAGGCAGTATGTAAAGGTTTAATATGCAACAGTAAACAAATGTGGGTCATTACTTTTGAGCTGAGGTGCAAAAAGTTAACACTAACCCAGCAGATTCATTCTCAAGTTGCAATTTATAATGCTTTTTGTGGTATTTGATAAAGTAATGATAGACCTGAGCTTCCCTGAAGTATTTGAGTTTAGGTTGCACATAGGACCTAAGGATAAGCCTGAAGAACACCAATGTTTCTTGCTTAAGATTGCCTTGAAGTGTGATTTCGCATAAATTCATAGCAACACCAAAACAGGAATCAGCCAGTCAGCCTTTGAGCTTGCTCTGCTAGTCAATGAGTTCATGGTTGGTCTATATCCAACCACTTCAGCTCCGAATCCTGTAATGGTCTTGACTAGAAAATATCAATTGATTGTAGGTTACTGTTATAAATTGAATTAATATCAATTGATTTTGGTGGGAGAGGGTTTCACAATTCTACCATATTTTTTCGTGAGAAAGTATTTCCTAACTTTCCTCCTAAAAGGTCTGACTCTGATATCAAGATTATTTCCGATTGTCCCAG
Organism: Ginglymostoma cirratum; assembly: GCA_024137785.1. Classification (NCBI taxonomy): domain Eukaryota; kingdom Metazoa; phylum Chordata; class Chondrichthyes; order Orectolobiformes; family Ginglymostomatidae; genus Ginglymostoma; species Ginglymostoma cirratum. The sequence goes on along the minus strand of JAHRHZ010000289.1, from coordinate 33,235,573 downwards.
ACCTTCTCATCAGGAGAAAATGTTTCTTTTATTTGTACAGTAGGTTTCTTGTAAAATTCTGAACACCTCAATCAAATCACTGCCACCTTCTCAAGGATAGCTAAGGTCAGCCAATAAAATGCTGACCTAGTTAGCAATGCCTACGTTCCATGAGTGAAAAAGGACCTTTTTTAAAAAAATTCAAAAATCAGTCCATGATCTTACATCTTCCAAGAAATACAAACCTGTTTTCATAGAGAGAAAAGTCATTAAAACTTGCGGATGATATATACTGAGATAACAAGGTGTAGAGCTGGATGAACACAGCAGGCCAAGCAGCATCA
>JAHRHZ010000289.1:33129557-33234850 GCA_024137785.1 Ginglymostoma cirratum | reverse complement strand
ATATACTGGTCTGACTTGCCTCATACCCTTAAAAATGGAACTCCAGTACACCCATTATGTTCATTTTCAAGCTTTACCTTCTGGCTTATGTAATGTCTTCTCATAATCTAACCCATAGAACCTGGTGAATCTGCTGTGCAAGCTCAGTATTATCTTGTAAGGTGTGCTGTTTAGGACTGTATAAAGCATTCTAGGTGTGGTCTGACCAGGGCTTTATCTTGCTGTCATTCCATTTCTTCCCGTTACCACCGTGCCCTCTAATCCGAACATTTTTTTAGGCTAACATGTTTTATCCCCTTTCTAAGGTTATGTGGATGCTGTCATAATTTCTTCTGTGCCTTACAATTGCAATCCCCTGATCTTTCCTCCAAACGTATGAGGATAAGTATCTTTATAAATTGTCCCTCATCATGATTTGATTTTTGAGCATTCTAAAGTGCTTTGCGTAGATGGTGCCTACTGAAATAGAATACTTCAATTTGTGATTTTCACATCTGAATTGAGTTACATGAACATGTAACAAGCGCAATAATAATATCACACCCAACTAAGGCTATTGTATCAACTCAACAGTGGAATCACCTACACCACAGTATCCCCAGGTATCAGTGATGCTGTGTACTGGGGAGATAAATGACAAGAAGTAAACTGTATTGAATTTCAGGAAAATCTCTGGGAAATTGCTACCTAAGCCCCTGAAGCAATAAAGCAAGCTGAAATAGTGCCTCAAGTATCCACAGTATGTTGCCAGGTATACTAATCCATTTCCCAAGACCCTAGCTTCCCCTCCATCCAGCCCTATTCCTTCCCAATATGTCCCTATGCACTTTGAAACAAAGGACTGAACAGATATAGAACATTTGATTTTGTGCATCTGGTTGTTCTCAGGTCACAGATTGTTACAACTCATCCCAGTGGAACAGTAGGAATTTAATTTAATTTTGTATGCAATGTTACTCACTGATGTCATGGACAAAGGTACAAGGATTGTGTTCTTCTGTCTACAGAATTTTGTGACACGATGTGAGTTTTGAGACTTCCTAGACCACAATCCAATCTAACATCCTGCCATCAAATGACAAACAACTTATCAGCCACAATTGTGGAAGTCCAGCTGCCCCAGTGGAGAAAGTTTTGTTCCAGAAGTTGTGGGGGTCATTATAACCTGCCATTGGAGACAGAGCATCCTGAAGCACTGACATGTTGAGAGGCCTGATCCTCTGCTGTGGAAGCCTGTGTTGGGGGCCTTGTCCCTTTCTGTCTGGACCCACATGTCCACCTCTCTCCTTTTTAGACGGATGTGTGGCTCCACAAAAGGCTTCTGGTCATCTTCCTGGTGTTTTGTCGGCTGCTTCAGGAGCCATGGACATTGATATGTTGCTTCCTTTCTTCTGCTTAGCAGAAGTACAAGGTAGAACTGTAGAAGCTGCTGTGGTGAGGGCTGGCAACAGAGAGGTGAAGATAAGTAGAGCCAGACAAGAAACTGTCAATTGTCTTCAAGCAGTGAAGGATCTGCTTGGCACAGCAGTCTCGCAGTGAGTTTGACTAGACATCTTCAGTTTCACTGAGCGAAGGCTTCCCAGTTTCTCAATTTCACAATGTAATCTCTTCCCACTGTGCACTTGCCTCAATAACTCTAGTAGATTTATGACAATCTAGGAACAAGTATCCTGACTGGGAAAACTAGCTTTCAGTTTAATTGTCTTAATTCATTTCCACACACACCTAAGGGCATTCCCCACTATGCTTAGAAACACTTTGTGGTAATCTGGAAGAGGGTAAAAGTGATATTGAAATTCAGATCCAATATCAAATTCCAGGAATTTAACTTCCAAGTATGTTCACTCCACTTGACTCGGAGGAAAATTAGCACCCTCATTTCTGTATTATATAAAGAATGTAATTCAGTTTTTTTAATTAATCCACTGCTGTAAATGATAATTCAAACCTTGTCATATAATTAAAACAAACAACTGCAGATGCTGGAGAAACTCAGCAGGTCTGGCTGCCTCTGTGGCGAGAGAAACAGAGCTATGTTTTGTGTCTGGTATGACTCTTCTTTAGAGTTAACTCTTTTATGGTGTACACATTAGCAAATTGAAGGCATGGCCAGCAGTGCTGGAAAATAGAAAATCAGGGGATGCAAAAGAAGCTAGAATTAGACATACAGATGTAACAGATGCTAGTCGAGCTGGAGGACATATAGAGGGGCAAGGTCATGGATATATTTCAGATAAGAATTTTTTTACGTTAAAGTATTGTATAACCAAGAATCCGTGCGGGACACTTAAGCTTGAGGTGAGAAGTGGAACAAATCTTGATGTGATTAGGACCGTGCAGACATTCATTAACTTTGTGAAGGGTCGACCATGGGGAAGCAACTGTGTGTGTGTGTGTGTGTGTGTGTGTGTGTGTGTGTGTGTGTGTGTGTGTGTGTTTTATTTTATGTGTGCGCGCACGCAGAAGAGTAACAAAAACAACTCTAAACTCATCTCATTGTCAGTCCCTCACAGACGAGGATGACTCTCTTCCACTCTTAGGGTGAGTCTGTAGGAGGCTGTACAGACCAATGCAGCTACCACAGGCTCTGTTACACTCGGGGTTGAAGGTGGTCACAGGAGGGGGTGGGTGGGGTGTTGGTTTGGTGCAGTGCGCTCCTTTCGCTGTTTTTGCCCAGCTTCTGCTTTTTCCCAACAGCAAGCCTCAAGGTGCTTGACACCTTCCCAGATACTCGTCCTCAACTACGGACGGTCTTGAGCCAGTGATTCCCAGGTGTCTGTGGGAATGCAGCATTTCGCCAGTAAAGCCTTGAGGGTATCACTGAAGAGCTTCCTTTGTCCACCTGGGGCTTGACTGCCATTTCGAAGCTCTACAGTTTAGGTCTTCAGTAGCAGTGAAATAAAGCAAATTTGAGGGTTGAGGCTATGGAGGCAGAAATATGTAGTTTTAATGATACCCCAACTTTGTAGACAGAGTCTCATCTGTGGGTCAGATGTGAATTAAAAGATGTAAACAGTGAGGTTCCGCATCAGATATTTGTCGGGGAAAGGGATGAAGTAGATGTCTAGAAAATGGAATTTTTAGTGAAGGCTGAAGTCAATTGATTTCATCCTCCCAGTATTTAGTTGGACAACTTTTTTGTTCACCCATACTTGATGTTTTGTAAGTAGTCAGATAATTCAGAGAAAGCAGAGGAGTCAATAAAAGTGGTAGATAGCTGGGGTTGGAGTATCAGTGTTTAGATCATGTCATCAAGAGTCAGCAGCCAATAGGAAAGAGGGGTAGCATGTCGACAAGAAACCGAGGTGAGGAGAGGAGAGGATTCTTGGAGTACACCAGAGGTCATGATGCTGCAGTAGAACCATTGCAGATGGTTCTCTGACTATGACTGTTCGGTGCATGTAGTCCGTCCATTTGGATAATGGTGAAGAGGCTTTGGAGGTGGATAATATGGTCAAATGTGTCAAAATTTCAGATAATTGAAGAAGAATAAGAGGGAGAGTTTACCTGTGTCATAGACATACAGGAAAAAATTTAGAGGAGAGGAAAAATATTTTTTGCAGCAAATTCGTTCACAGAAGTAGGAATAAACATTGCGTAAAGGTGTTTTTTTTAATGGAGTTCAGTTAGTAACTTGGACAAAGGAACAAAACAAATCAGCAGGGATTTGTATGACAGCTGGATCATTCACTTTAGCAAAACTGTGAGAAATCTCTGAAGCTTCACCATTTGTGTATGATCTGAAAGAAGCCTCTCACTGTTTGCCTCAGGGAACAGACACGACCACAAGTAAGAGGATTATGTAAACTACAGCATGGAGGTCAGGATGTTTATTAAACGAGAATAGTATTTCCAGAGATAAACTTACGAATACCTCGTTAATAAGGGAAACCGTGCTTTCTGGCCTCAGTGAATATTCTAATTATGTTGACTCAGAATCAGACACGTTGGGAAGTAATTCTGATTTTATGCAAGTGCTTGAGTAGTGAGATAATTGCACAGCATGACGTTAAAAATATTGCACACCGTGCCATCATGATTGGGAACAGCACATGGTCCCCTTTAAAATGGTGCTGTTTCTTTTTGCTTTCTCTGGAAGAAATTGTATTACGGCAGATGTAATTTCCACAGCTAAGTGTTTTCAGAATGAGCAGTTTGCAATCCTTACCAGGGCAAAGCCCAAGATAATTATGCTTCTGAATATTTTATTGGTACTCCTCTCTAGGTAAATTATTTGTTGTGTAACTGCATATGCTTTTTTTCTTTATGAAGTAAGGTAGGAGTTACATATGATAGAATTGAATGAACTTTCTATTTATTAAGGAAGGTAGAAGCTACACATTGCAAATCAATTTTCTTTCAGCTAATTGAACAATTGCTCATCATGCCTGGTGGTTTCTGGAGATGCCTCTAAGTGCCTCAATTTAGCTTTTTTTGAAAATAAAACAATGTGACTACAAGCTGTAATGGATCATATTTTGGGCAATTACTATACTGTAGAAAACCTGGTTAACTATCTTTATGTTCAGCACCAAATTCTTTTATGATTATCAAAAACAACTACAATAGATGCTGGACAAGAAAAAAATAAACAAAAAATGCCAGAAATGCTACTTTATCATTATTTTTTAAGTGAATTTAAGTTTTCAAAAGGCCCAATTTTAACCCATTCAAAACCCATGTACCTGATTTTAACCCATTCAAATCCCATTCTCTAGCAGAGAGTTAAAAAGCAAGTCCAAAGTCTCTGTACTATCTTCTCTCTCTGTACTACTTTTGAGAGGCAGCATCATGGAACTGTATCCGCCTCCCCCTCTCTCCCTATTTATTTCAGAATCGCCTTCCCCTCCCCCATTTCTGAAGAAGGCTCCAGACCCGAAACGTCAGCTTTCCTGCTCCTCTGATGCTGCTTGGCCTGCTGTGTTCAGCCAGCTCTATACCTTGTTATCTCAGATTCTCCAGCATCGGCAGTTCCTACTATCTATGGAACTACAATCTGTTTTCTTCTTTCTTTGCAAGGATGCACATTGGCACTGAAACCCAAGTTTAGTGTCACTATCCCATCACTTTCTCATTTGCTATTTTTGCCTTGCCAGGTTTTTCAGCAGTGGGCCAATGATTGGGATTCTTAATACCGGGTGAAGGGTTTTAATGTGTGATGTATAGAGCAATGGAAAATGAGAAAATTCTTGGAGTGAATTCCAACTCTCATTTGGATAATTATAGTGATAATGTGGTGGTGGGTGGTTACTGAGTGTAACATGTCATGAAGGAATAAAGAATTAAAAATGAGAATAGCAGAATACTCCAAACAGGAAATGTCCAGTCAGCAGTAAGGCAACATGTTAATAATTAAACAATTAGGTTAATTAAGTTGCAGAATTATTTTGCTAATTAGACACTACTCCTAAACACCTCAGTTTCTGAGTTTTGAATACATCATTGGTTCAGTGTAAACTAATATTTAAGTACCTCCTTGACAGTACAAGGTGAAATTGAGTTCGACAATCTATGCTCAAATCTGAATATTGTGCTGAATATTTTTGATATCCAGTAGGAAAAAAAACAATGCTTAGTGAGAATTCACTAATCAACAGTGATCTCAGATACCCGAGATATGGTCTGCTGTGATATGCACTGATCATCATATACAAGTTGGCCACTGAAGCTAGGACTAAAATCAAACATGTTCTGACATTCTAAATTTAAAGATGTTATGTACAAGAAAGCTGAAAAAAATCTCTAGAAAAGCATTGGTTTAATGTAAACACATCCAATTCTCAATTGTAACATACTTACAAATTTTAATTTATGACTAGACAATTCCGTAGGCATTAATTGCTGTATAAAATGTATGTACTATACTGCAAAACATCTCATGCCCATTTTAAAGGCTGGATCTTATTTGGTTATAAGAATATTTGAAGGCATGCATTATATATGGAAGAGGACTAACTCCAACATTAATGCAAGTCATTGGATAATTCAGAAGTAAAAAGATTCACCAACAAGAGCTTGTATTGTCAGAAACAATTCATGACTGTATATTGCATCATATATCTGTCTTCGTTATCTTGAATCATAGAATCCCCACAGTGTGGAAACAGGCCTTTCAGCCTAATACGTCTACACTGAACCTCAGAGCATTCCACCCAGACCCATCCCCCTAATCTACACATCCCTGAATACTACAGGAAATTCAGCATGGCCAATCCACCTAACCTGCACATTTTTGGACTGTGGGAAGAAACTGGAGCACCTGGAGGAAACCCATGCAGACACGGGGAGAATGTGCAAACTCCACACAGACAGTCGCCCGAGGGTGGAATTGACCGTGGGTCCCTGGTGCTATGAAGCAGCAATGCTAACCACTGAACCACAGTGCCACCCTTAAGTCTGATATGAGACTTGTTCAAAATTGCTCTGAAGCTGTGTTATTTTGGACTGCAAGCATTAACTTTGTTTCTGTCTTCTCAGATACTACCAGACCTGCTGAGTTTTGCGAGCAATTTCATATTTACAAGGGTTAGAAATAAAAGGTAATGCAGATGCTGGAGAATCCGAGATAACAAGCATGGGGCTGGATGAACACAGCAGGTCAAGCAGCATCATAGGAGCAGGAAAACTTGACGTTTCGGGCCTAAACCCTTCATCAGAAATGGGGGAGGGGAAGAGGGTTCTGAAATAAATAGGGAGAGAAGGGGAGGCGGATAGAGGATGGATAGAGGAGAGGATAGGTGGAGAGGAGGCAGGCAAGTCGAAGAGGCGGGGATGGAGCCAGTAAAAGTGAGTGTAGGTAGGGGGGTAGGGAGGAGATAGGTCAGTCCAGGGAGGACGGACAGGTCAAGGGGGCGGGATGATGTTAGGAGATAGGAGATGGGGGTGGGGCTTGGGGTGAGAGGGAAAACAGGTTAGGGAGGTGGAGATGAGCTAGGCTGGTTTTGGGATGCGGTTGGGGGAGGGGAGATTTTGAAGCTTGTGAAATCCACATTGATGCCATTGGGCTGCAGTGTTCCCAGGCTGAATATGATTTGCTGTTCCTGCAGCCTTCGGGTGGCATCACTGTGGCATTGCAGGAGGCCCAGGATGGACATGTCATCTGAGGAATGGGAGGGAGAGTTGAAATGGTTTGCGACTGGGAGGTGCAGTTGTTTGTTGCGAACTGAGCACAGGTGTTCTGCAAAGCGGTCCCCAAGCCTCCGCTTGGTTTCCCCGATGTAGAGGAAGCCACAACGGGTACAGCGGATGCAGTATACCACATTGGCAGATGTGCAGGTGAACATCTGCCTGATGTGGAAAGTCTTCTTGGGGCCTGGGATTGGGGTGAGGGAGGAGGTGTGGGGGCAGGTGTAGCACTTCCTGCGGTTACAAGGAAAAGTGCTGGGTGTGGTGGGGCTGGAGGGGAGTGGCTGTACCCGTTGTGGCTTCCTCTACATCGGGGAAACCAAGCGGAGGCTTGGGGACCGCTTTGCAGAACACCTGCGCTCAGTTCGCAACAAACAACTGCACCTCCCAGTCGCGAACCATTTCAACTCTCCCTCCCATTCCTCAGATGACATGTCCATCCTGGGCCTCCTCCAATGCCACAGTGATGCCACCCGAAGGCTGAAGGAACAGCAAATCATATTCAGCCTGGGAACCCTGCAGCCGAATGGCATCAATGTGGATTTCACAAGCTTCAAAATCTCCCCTCCCCCAACCGCATCCCAAAAGCAGCCCAGCTCACCTCCACCTCCCTAACCTGTTTTTCCTCTCACCTCAAGCCACACCCCCATCTCCAATCTACTAACATCATCCCGCCCCCTTGACCTGTCCGTCCTCCCTGGACTGACCTATCTCCTCCCTACGCCCCCACCGACACTCACCTTTACTGGCTCCATCCCCACCTCTTCAACTTGTCTGCCTCCTCTCCACCTATCCTCTCCTCTATCCATCCTCTATCCGCCTCCCCCTCTCTCCCTATTTATTTCAGAACCCTCTTCCCCTCCCCCATTTCTGATGAAGGGTTTAGGCCCGAAACGTCAAGTTTTCCTGCTCCTATGATGCTGATTGACCTGCTGTGTTCATCCAGCCCCATGCTTCATATTTACAACATCCACCATACTTGACTTTTATTTTCCTCTATTCTACCTCTTTTCTTTTTGAACCTATTCCATAAATCAGAATTAAGTTGAAGACATAGTCATATTTGGATTCAGGTGCATTACTCACTGTATAAACTCTTTAAAGTACTGGGACCAATTGAATGCACCTGAAAATGCAATTGTGTCCATCTGGTGCAAATTGAAGGAATTTGTGGGCAAGAAATTAATGATCCATAATTGCTCCTTTTGGCATGTTCTTTGACGATCAGGAGATGCTTCAATCATTCTTTACAACTGCTTCCAAATGAATTTGGTACAACATACTGTCATGTACACAATTCCACTTTGTTTCTCTTTCCCCTTGGTCATTCCTCTGGGGCCCCAAACCCCACACTGCCCAACAAAGCCCAGATTATGGTTTCTTGGTGTTTCAGCAGTACAACATGTTCATTCTCTCGGTATGCAATCCCAGGAGATTTCAAAATTAAAACTGACGTATCAAGCTCCAGATATGAATTTTTTTTTAATTCCACCTAATAAGCTAGGACTGCAAGAACTAAATTACTTTTGATCCTTATAAACCTTTGGAGATAGAACTTTATCACCTTTCCTTCAGTAGATCCTGCGGAGGTTAATAACCATGACTAAAATCTAAACAGATTTCAAGTGTTTCGTGTTTTTGGTTCTTTTTTTTTTAATTCATGTGAGTTGTAGGTTTAGAGAATGAATATGAGTAGTAAGTCTTCACTAGGGTAATTTTGCATGCTCCTTTTCTGGAGAATTTCACCTTACTTTTCAATTATCTCTTTATTTCACATGTGTGTAAACTCCGCTTAGAAGCAGTTTACCTAGGCATGCTTCCTATATCACCTAACTATCCATTCACTGTGTGTAAATCTGACAGTGATTTGCAGGAGGTTGTCTTGCTGTGGAGGTTATTCCTGGCTGTTTGATCTTGCTTTTTCCAGACATCTCCATTTTCACTTTGTAAAGACTTGAGCTAATAGTGTCTCTAATCTAAAGACCATGATTCAGTGAGAGATTTGACTTGCCAGAATGGTCAAGATTTAAATGATTAAATTGAGCACAGATTTTATAAATTTGGCTTTTAAAGTGGAATATTTAGAGGTGATTTAATCAAAATCTTTGAAAATGGTAAAAGCAGCTGATCATGAAGCTGCAAAGAAACTATTTGGTGGATGAATCCAGAAAATGGAGACATCATTGGAACATCGTGACCATGCCAATGAGAGTTCAGATCAGGCAGCACCTTTTACACACAGGACAGTAGAAGTCTGGAACTTACTTCAAAACTCTGTCAATGCTTGATCAAGTTATACTGTCAAGAACGAGATCAATTGATTAATGCTTGTTAAGGATATCAAGAGAATATCAAACAAAGACAGTTTAAATGGAGATATAGTGAAGTAACAATCTAATTGTATGGCATGAAATGACTCCCAGGACTCAAGGCCTACGTGTTCTTTGTTTCAATAAAAACTCTGTCAAAAAATGTGTTTTAAGAAGATTTTTCCTTCAACAGTGGGAGGAGGTGGAAGTAAAACATAGAGACAAGTCAGACAATTGCTTTAGCTTGAGTCAAGGCAGTACTGTAGCTAATCTAAGTCAAAGAAATAACAAAACAAGAACTGAGTTCATACGTTGTATGGGAATTAATGTACAGAGGTGTTTTTGGACAAGTGGAGTTTAAAACAATGAAGACGAGACTTTAAGAAGGATGAAGGAAGAAACCCAAGAAGGAAAGATGACTAGTTATGTGTAGAGGATATGAAGGATGTGTAAATGTTCTAACTGTGAACAGATGGGAGTGGGCCATGATTGCTGATGGAATTTAAACTCGAGTTTGTTTCCATAATGGTGAATATGATAGCTATCATTGATTGTCTTAAAAACACATCTAGCTCGATAACCTTTTTCGGAAGGCAAAGGAAACCTGCCATTCTAACTCTTTAAGTGCCATATGTGTCACCAAACCCACAGCAACAGGCTTCAACTGACCTATGAAGTAGATTAGGAAGTTATTCAATTCATGCTTATTTTGCAATGTATATTAAAATAAGATGTTGGAGGATAAATAGGCAATTTGGCTAATCAGGTCTGCCTCGCTTTTCAATGCGTTGATTTGGTAATCCTTAATTCCACTTTTTTGCCTTTTCCCCATAACCCTTGATTCCCTTATTGACTAAAACCTGTCTATCTCAGCTTTGATTATACTTAACGCACCAAATATCTATGGCCCTTATTGGTTAAAAAAAACCCTCAGATTCACCAGCCTCTGAAAGATAAAAAATCTCCTCACCTCTGTCTTAAATGGGTGACCCCTTATTCTGAGATTTTGCCCTCTGGTCCTGGTCTCTCCCCAAGTGGAAAGAACCTCTCCTTACCTACCCTATTAAGTCCCCTAAATTCCTTTACGTTTTAGCAAAGTCAATGATAGGGCTGGAAAGGCTAAGTGCGAGAAGAACGTGCCTGATGTTGGGTAAGTCCAGAACTAGGGGTCACAGTCTAAGATTAAGTGGTAAGCTATTCAAGGCTGAGATGAGGAGGAATTTTTTTCACTCAGAGGGTTGTGAACCTGTGAAATTCTCTCCCACAGGAAGCTGTTGGGGCCAGTTTATTAGATATATTCAAGAGGGAGCTGGACATGGCCCTTGAGGTTAAAGAGATCAAGGGATGTGGAAAGTAAAAATGAATGATATACTGAAATTTCATGATCAGCCATAATCATATTGAATGGTGGTGCAGGCTGGAAGGAGTGAATGGCCTACTCTTAGACCTATTTTCTATGTTTCTATGAGTACAGATCTAACCTCTCTTCATAAGAAAATCACATTTGTGTCTGAGATTAACTGAATGAACCTTCTCCAGACTGCTTCCAATAACAATATATCTTTTCTGAGATAAGGAGACCAAAATTGTTCATAGTCATGATGTTTGATGAAGAACTAGTGCAGGCAAGATGGGCCCTCCTTCTGCACCATAACAATTCTGCTGATGCTGCAATAAAGCTCAAGGTGTGTCAAACTAATGTATAGTTTTACTTAGACTTCTCCACTTTTATTTCCCATTCCCTATGAAATAAAATCGAACATTTCATTTGCCTTCCCTACTATCTGAACATGCATAGTACCTGCTAAATCTGTATGTTACTTTGCTTTTTTTGTGATTTATGCATAAGGAATTTAAAACTCTTTATGCTGGAGCTTTAGGCAGTCCTGCCCAACTTAAATAATATTCAGTTCCTCTATTTTTCCTGAAAAAGTGCATAACCTCACATTTTCTCAAACATATTCCAACTGCCAAGTTTGTGTCCATTCACTTAACTTGTCTACATCTGTCTTCAGACTCTTTGTATCATCCTCATAACTTGTCTTCACAACTATGTTTGAGTCATTCACAAACTTGGTGATAGTACATTTACATCCGTCATTCAAGTCATTAACATATATTGTAAATAATTGTGCCCCAACACTGATCCCTGTGACACTCCACCAGTTACACATTGCCATTCTGAAAATGCTTCCCTTATTCCAATTCTCTGCCTTCTAGAAGTTAACCAATCCTCTATCCATGCTAATGTACTACCTCCATCACCATGGGGTCTTATCTTTTTACGTAGCCTTATGTGTGGTACTTTATCAAAGGCCTTTTGGATATCCAAATATGTTACATCAGCTGGCTCCCCTTTGCCTAGCTTGCTGGTAATTTTCTCATAAAATTCTCGTAAATTTGTTCGGTATGGTTTCTGCTTCATGAAACCATTATGACTCTGCTGGATTATCCGTTCACAAATGTACTACTATTAATTCCTTTATACTAACATTTCCAGATTGTAACATTTACTGAATGATAAATGTTAAGCTCACTGGTCTATATTTACCTGTACTCCTGTCTCCTTCCCTTTTTAAACAAAGGTATTATATTGACAGTTATCTAATCCTCTAGGCCTTTTCCCAAATCTAAGGATTCTTATAAGTGTTCTACCAGATCATCTATTATCACCATAGTTACTTCTTTTAATATCTGCAGAAGCAACCTTTCAGGTCCAGGGGACTTAACGGTCTTTAGCCCCATCAGTTTCTCAAGTATTTTTCTCTGACCATTTTTAGTGTATGCATATTATTTGCTTATTTAGTATTTTTGGAATGCTATTCATAGCTTTTACTAAGATTGATGCAAAGTATTTATTCAGCTCCTCTGCCGTTTCCTACTTCCTCATTATCATTTTCCCAGCCTCATTCTCAAATAGGCCCATATACGCTTCGGTCTCTCTTCCTTTTTCTACATATTTAAAGGAGCTGTCATTGACTGTTATTGAATTACTTTCTTGTTTACCTTTAAACTTTATTTTCTCCCTTTTTTGGATCAACTTTGTTATTTTTTAAACTTTCCAAATCCTCTGGCTTGCCACAAATCTTTCCCATATCGAATTTTGTTCCTTTCAACTTGATACTATTCTTAACTTTCTAGGTTAATAACAGTTGGGTTTATCTCCTTCTTAAACTATTTCTTCCTCACTGGAAGATATCATTCTTATAAGTCATGAACTATTTCCTGAAACATCTATCATTGTTTCATAACAATATTTTCTGATTAACTCCAACCATCTTACCCTCATTCTTTTCAAATTACTCTTATTACGATTAGCACAGTTGCCTCTGACCCAAGTTTCTTCCTCTCAAATGAATGCTAAATTCTATGATGTTATGGTTACTGTTTCCTTAGAGATCTTTTACTCTTAGACTTTTTAAACTTGTCTCATTATACGTTACCAGATTCTAAATAGCCTGATCCTTGCATTCACTGTCTATTGTTCCAGGAAGTTGTTCTGAACACATTCTATGAATTCTTCCTTGTGGTCATCTGTGCCAATTCGATTTTCCCAATGCTCCCCCAAATGCTCATATACCATGAAAGAATAAATAAACAGCTAAAAATATGTGATTAATCCAAAATAGCAAAAAGGGAATTCAAATGTAAAAGGACAGGTGCAAAATCAAGTGAAAGACAACAATGTGTTAATTAATTCAGATCAAAAAGACAATTAGCAAGGGAAGAAAAAAGATGCAAGTAGTCATGTTTAATCAAGATTAGAAATCAATTTCTTTCCTCCCACCTCATTGAATATAAGTTGAAATATTTCTACCTCTTGTCTGATTTAGAGCAGTCAACAAAAGAACATGCCATTAATTGGGTAGACTTGCCAAGTTGTTAATCTTTCTTTTTGTGAGCACACCCTTGTTTTTGTTTATGAAGGATAATATTGGCAAAATAAATGTGTACAGAGTAGGCTACAGAATGACTGAATTGACAACTTGAAGGCAAACTATCCAACTTTATTCTTAAAATATAATTCAGCACTGTTGTAATAATTAGAGCATGGATTATTAAGATTGAACTTTCATCATCTGATTTTTAATACCTGAGATGTTCATGGAATGAAGTGACTTGTAAAAACGAATAAATACTGACCTGAAATGGTTGCGATAATCAGCTGATCACAAGTTAAGGTAAGCTTTGTGAAATCCAGTCTGCACTGAAAGTGCCATTCTATCCAAAAACAGTGAAGCCAGACATTTATTCAGCATAAAGAAATGTTCATCTTGTTTAATTTACACTTGCATGAAAAGCTCACATTTTGGAAGATGAACGATTACTTTTGGCATATGCAGGTCGGTAAGGGCATGGAGCAGAGTCAGGATATTAAAGTGGACTTTTGTCCACAACTGCTTGGGGCAGCAAAGCAGAGAGAGAAAAGAGTACAAATTGTTAATAATAAGAATCCAAAAGCTTCTCACTCCCTTCCCCCTAAATGTCAAAGTCAGTGCTCACTGAAGAAGCAATGTGGGGCAAGACCATTCACTGAGAACTCAAGACCTACAAAAGTCACCACTGCTGCAGAGTATCAGTCGACAATTAAACAAGTGGCCTATGGTTTAAAATTCAACAGCCCAAAAACTCTACAAATTTTAAACTGCTCTTGCCTTTGCCTTCTTGTATGGGGAGGGTACCCTACCACCTTCTTTCAAACATATTACCTGAGTTTGTTGGTGAAGAATGTTGGGTTATTTTTGATGCGTCTGTAGGTTATAAAATTCCTTCTGCTTTCACTCAAAGAACCCTTGTGTTTCTGCTCCTTTGTTTTAGTCCTGTTACTTATGTTCTAATTGAAGTATAACAGCTATCTGTGAAGCAAAATTGTTGTGTGTGGCCAAGAAGGTGTTAAATAGAGGGAAGCCCAATTCCCTCTTCTCAACTTATAGAGATCATCTCAAAGAGAGAAATTCCACCCAGGAATTCAGGCAGATGGAAATGTAATACTTAATAATCTTCCAGCTGCAAAAACCTCATTGAGATGAAGAAAATTCTTTTATTTTCAGTCACATGAAAAACCAGCTTGGACATTATATTCCTCTTAAATTCATATTGAACGTTTGACATAGGTGTATATCTGTAACAAAAACCTGAAAGATAATAAGCCCAAAATTGCCCTTAATTTCCCTGAAGTGAGGAATGCTTGCATAATTCCCAGGTCCCTGCGGAGTATCTGTTCTTAATTCTGTGATTTGCCCCTTGTGTGGTATAAACAGCGGTCATTTACTTTCATCCTTAGCTTACTTTGTTTTGGTTTTCATTCTGTGCTGCTATGGGTTTAGGGAGATTTGAAATGGTACAAGATTCTTCATGGGGACAGCTGCATTTTCTATTTCCCTCAGCAATTGCTACATGGGAGCACAGCCCTGTCGCAGGCTGGCGTATCAGCAAGAAGAATATCAAAGTGTCCCAGGTGGCTTGCATCCAAATTGCAGAGAGCTGCAACAATTCTTTATTTGTCTAAGTACAAATGTGCTGAGATTCTTCCTTCCCTTGTGTTGGGTCAAATTCTTTTAGAATGAGGATTAACAATGTTTACGGTTTTCACTAAACAGTTGCAAGCTTTTTTCATGTTGACAAATGGAAATAAACAACCAGATTAAATCTGGATGCCGTAACTTGCACTTTGCTTCCTATGTGAACGTGAAACTACTCATCAGTCAGCCGCTTTGTCACTCTATGTCTCACCATGCTCATAATATAAAAGGTGCTATGAAGTATCTCATATCTGTCCTTGCCTATATGCTTTGGTGTACCTGCAAAAATTCTATCTGAAGTAACTTACTTCACAGCTCCGACAGATGTGTTGCATATCATTAAGCCGGTTACAGTGAAATCTGAATGGATCAATTTCCAAGCAGGTTCTGCTTTTGTTTGATAACAAGGTGTAGAGCTGGATGAACACAGCAGGCCAAGCAGCATCAGAGGAGCAGGAAAGCTGACGTTTCGGGCCTAGACCCTTCTTCAGAAAGGTCTACTTTTGTTACACTGGGTGGAATCCAATCAGTGTCTGAGTGACGTGGGCTGTGACGAGAAGTGTGGCAGAATTGGGTGAGGTGGTCACTAAGGCCCATCTACATGCTGAGATCATCGTGCAGCATTCTCAAGTGGTGGAGTAAGGTTCTCATGAGGCATGGTGAGTACCAATCGATGCTCGCTATTGCTTGTTAAACTGTTTGGTGACGGCCCAACTCACCACAGAAATATTCCGATTGTGACCTTACTGGACAAATTAGCTGTTGGGAAAACTCGATATGGAACCAAATGGGTTCTTGGCTGGTTCGATTCACTTCTTGTGACTAAATGTTGAACATTAGGCACCAACATCCTGACCAGACTCCAGACTCACCAAACACATGCAACTGTGTTTATGGACTTTGGCACCTGACATGTAGCAGCTTCTATGAACCTTTGTGCCACATCTCCAGTCCACTTACATGATGTTTCTGCACTTTAGTGCTGCATCTCTGGCTGCAATGGCAGCTATCACTGTAATTCTACGGTAAGAACACCGTGCACTCGAGGACATACAAGCAGCTCCTGGACAGGATCAGGCTGCATCTCCATGCTCCTCATTCATTCTCATAGCACTCGCTCACTCTGAGCTGACTTGGATATTCGTAGCATCCCTGCCTTGCATAGTCTAACCTTTCCTTTTTGCACTATTCAACTTCAGCCAGAGGTACTGGTTTCAAATTACTGCTGTCTTGACATGCTATTTGTTGTAGACACTAAGTCAGGAAGCTTGTCATATTTGTAAGCCTGTGCCTGTCCTATTGTGGACTGTCATCCTGTTGAAATGATGGAAAGGGAGAATACAGAAGATGAATATAGATGGCACAATTATTACTGTGGGTACAGGTGGGGAGGTGTCCTGAGCCGGTGAGTGAGTAGTGCAGAGACCATGCACGGTAAATGATATCAGTTGCTGGGGTCGGTGAGATGTTGCAGGTGATAAAGAACGATAAAGCATGGGACTGAGTAGGAGGTAGGCGCCATAGCAGAGATAGTATAGGGATAAGGTATCAGCAGAGAAGATGGTGGCCCTTCTGGTGGCAGAGTGGAGAAGAATATTGACTTTCTTCCGATGACACTGGGCATTCCACCAGATGGCTGAGACTGCTCAGATCAGGCTGCCATTGCTTGGCGACGTGGTCTCCATTGCTAGTTCTGGGGAAGAGAAAGCCGTGCCAGTCCAGCACCCTGTCCAGCAGGAAAGCCATGACCATGCATTCAAAGTGAGATGTTGATTTCCCCTATCTGCCATGTTTAGGGCAAATGTCAGCCTCCATGCAGTGCAGCTCCGGACTGGCAACGCATGGCTGGGGCACAACAAGCTATTATGCCTAGGATGTTTGTCAATTCCAGGATTTCCATTGATTGGTATGTCATTCTGGTAAGATAGTGGAGAAATTGGACCTGATATTTACCGTTGTGACTGAAATAACTCCACAGAGGCTGGTATCCCATCATCCAATTCTGCCACATTTCTTGTCACAGCCAATATCAAGTATTTGTAAAAGGCTCTTACAATACAACATTAAGATACTGTTGAGAAGTTTGAAGTTAAATGTAAGCCTCAGCAGTTTTTCTCTTATTAACTTTTTTTTTGGTAGACTAGACCTTAAGACATAGGAGCAGCAATTAGGCCATTCAGCCCATCAAGTCTGCTCTGTGCCATAGCTCAGTGGTTAGCACCACAGCACCAGAAACCTGGGTTCGATTGCAGCTTTTAGCAATTGTCTGTATGAAGTTTGTACATTCTCCTCATGTCTGCGTGGGTTCCCTCTGGGTGCTCTGGTTACCTACCACAATCCAGAGATGTGCAGGTTAGGTGGATTTGCGGTGCTAAATTGCCCATAGTGATCAGGAATGAGTAAATTAGGTGGATAAGCCATGGGAAATGCACAGTTATGGGGATAGAATGGGGGTAGGGGTGTGAGCCTGGGTGGGTCGCTCTTCGGAGAATTGATATAGACTTGTTGGGCCAAATGGCCTGTTTCCACACTGTAGGAATTCTACATCAAGTCACCCTTTACATACATGTGGGAAGTCCTTGACATTAGTCCAGCTCCCTCAAAGCCAGCTCTCAGTGTGTCAGAATGTCTGACACTCATGTTTATATCTGTCAGTCAGGGCTCCCTGATTGGGCTAAGTTAACAGCCCCAAACTGTGGACTCATACTCTATGATGTCCACCTGGCTGACCTTGTTACAATCACTACAGTGGTACGGACATCGATTAAGGTGGCATGTTTAGTAAGGTTCAGTGAGAAAACCCACTTGCCGCTGTAGTGATGATTAATCCACTAAAGGCAATGTGACTCGCACTCTGCCAAAACCACAAGATTCAGTCAACTGTATCTCTTATAAAGAGGACCCTGAAAGAAATTGTGACCGAGCATACACTGTCTGTATGTAATAGTGCCTTTAAAAAATAAATTGCATGTTAAATAATTTTCCTCTGCATTCCTTTTCATTTCCAATGAAAAAATATTGAGTAGTAAGCAGTGGCAGTGCTGTTCAGTTGTCACAATTGTATCATCCGGAGCGTTGGTGAATATTCAGTCAGCTGACATTAGAGAAAAAAAAACTACAGGGAAATGGTGAGAAGAAAAGCAAAGGGTGAATTCATTTTATGTAAGCATGGAAAAATTTTGTTGATTAAAGAGAGTGCAAGGAAATCTTTGGAAGCTGTACAGGCCAGAGCTTGGCATGCAGACTTTATCACAGTGTGTATTTGGTCTTAATCCTTTGGGAGTGTTATCTTGCTTTAAACATGAGGAATGGGTGGACAAGACCACCCACTTCTCCAAAGCTACTTTAAACAGTTGGCACAACAGACGCTTAAAGTGGTGAGATTTCCTTGTCAAATTGTCCATCCTGAGACAATCTGCCCAGCAGTGTTAATGCAATTTTTCCAGTAGCCTAGTCTCAGTGCGTCAGAATGTCTGACACTTCAGTTGATATCTGTCAGTGCACTACACCCCAGAGTTCTGAAGGAGATAGCTGAAGCGATAGTGGAGGCATGAGTGGTGATCTTTCAGGAATCACTGGAGTCAAGGAGGGTCCCAGAGGACTCGAGCCCATTGTGAAAGATGAGATTTCTGAATATGTGGCAGTGCATGGTAAAATAGGGCAAAGTCAGTATAGTTTCATCAAGGGGAGGTCATGCCTGACAAATCTGTTAGAATTCTTTGAGGAGGCGATGAGCAGGTTAGACAAAGGGGAGCCAATAGAAGTTACCCACTCGGACTTCCAGAAGGACTTTGACAAGGTGCAGCACAGGAGGCTGCTGAGTAACGTAAGAGCCCGTGGTGTTAGAGGCAAGGTGCTAGTATGGATAGAAGATTGGCTGTCAGGCAGAAAGCAGAGAGTGGGGATAAAAGGGTCCTTCTCAGGATGGCAGCTGGTGACCAGTGGAGTTCCACAAGGGTTAGTGTTGGGACCACAACTTTTCACTTTATGTATTAATGATCTAGGTGAAGGAACTGAAGGTATTCTGACTAAATTTGTAGATGATACAAAGATAAGTAGAGGGACAGGTAGAATTGAGGAGGCAGGGAGGCTGAAGAAGGATTTCAACAGGTTAGGAGAGTGGACAAAGAAATGGCAGATGGAATACAATGTGGGAAAGTCTGATGTCATGCACTTTGGTAGGAAGAATAAAAGCGTTGATATTTTTCTAAAAGGCGACATAATTCAGAAATCTCAAATGCAAAGGGACTTGGGAATCCTAGTCCAGGATTCTGTTAAAATTAATTTGCAGTTTAGTTGGTAGTTAGGAAGGCAAATGCAATGTTGGTATTTATTTTGAGAGGACAAGAATATAAAAGCAGTGATGTCCTTCTGAAGCTTTATAAGTCTCTGGTCAGATCACATTTGGAATATTGTGAGCAATTTTGGGCTCTATACCTCAAGAAGGATGAACTGGCCCTGGAGTATGACCAGAGGAGGTTCACGAGAATGATCCTGGGAATGAAAGGTTTAACATATAAGGAACATGTGTGGACACTAGGTCTATACTTGATGGAGTTTAGAAGGATGAGGGGGGATCTAATTGAAACTTACAGAATACTGAATGGCCTGGCTAGATTGGACATTGGGAAGAGGTTTCCATTAGCAGGAGAGACTAGAACCTGAGGGAACAGCCTTAGAGTAAAGACAAGACTCTTTAGAATGGAAATGAGGAGAAACTTCTTCAGCCAGAGAGTGGTGAATATATGGAATTCATTGCCACAGAAGGCAGTGGAGGCCAGGTCATTGAGTATATTTAAGACAGAGATAGATAGGTTATTTGTTGTTAAGGGGATCAAAGGTTGCGGGAAGAAAGTGGAGCATGGAGCTGAGAAACTTATCAACCATGATGGAATGACGAAGCGGATTCGATAGGCCGAATGGGCTAATTTCTGCTCCTCTGTATTACGACTTTATGGTCTAGTTTGCCAAAAAATATATTTGGCAAGACGATAACTGCTGAGGCTTAAATTTAACTTCAAACTTCTCAGCAGTATCATAATGCTATATTTGTAAGAGCCACCAGACAATCAATAACTTCCTCTCTATGTAATTGAGCAGTTTTTTAATGACAATAGGTACTCCTACTCCTAGTTCTTATGTTCTCATACTTGGACATACTTCGCTGTTTTTAAATGGTTCAATGCTTGACACAAGTAAAACTTATGTAGGTCGTCAGTCTTCATGGCCCATGGACCTGCCGGACGTTAGCCACCATATTTTACCACATATCATAGCTTCAATATTGATGCATTCTGTGTATTTCCACATGCTCTGCTTTCATGTACACATCACAGGTAGAACTGTACAAGTCAAGGACATGTTGTTTTATCAATTTCTCGTGGAGATTTAGTTTACTTTTTGTTGTGTATGTAATTTTCATGAAGAAAGTAAATCACACTCAGCATGGGTAATAGTTGTCCCAAGACAAGATGAAGCTATGAGAGAGAAAACAAAAAGTACGGAGATTGATTGATAAAGCTAATGAGTTGGGTGAGGGGATTGGGAGGAAGGAGCTTAGTTAAAATGGGAGAATAAAAACAAGGTCACAATAGATCTGCTATTTAGCAATGACATTGCAATGATGAAATAGCAGAATGACTTTGTTGTGCCTTAATTATATTTTAGACTCAAATATATTGGATCTTCTTCAAGTGTGGCTCCTAAAGCCCTCCAAATGGCTGTGACATTCATATTTTTGCTCAGTATCTGTATGCAATGCAGCAACAATGTGAAACCCTGTACTCCATTTCTATTCAAACAGCATACAAAAGGACAGATGTGCATTAGAATCTGGAGCTAAACAGTTAAGTGTTGGCTAAAAAAGAAAGAAAAGAGTTAAAAAAAAACCTTAAAACCTGAGGATTAAAATTGTAAAATGTGTAAAACTAAATTAAAAGCTGTGAATTGTGAAACTGAAAGGGAAAGTTAAAATTGGTAAACTAAATGCCAAAACTGTATGGGACAATGTTCTCAACAATATTTGAGTGGACTAACATTAAAAAACAAATAGGACATTCTAAAGTCAAACAAGGTGAAATGGCAGGGAACAAAGATTGGTAGCTTGTTCTATTTGATGCAATATTTATTGTGGAAAATTATGTGACCTTTCCCGTAGTTGGATGGGTAGACAATGCATTTGAGTTAATGGAGAAGATAGATTAATAATGAAATGGTCATTAAAAACTGGAGTGCTGAATATTCATAAGACAACAGAACCAGATGGAATGCATCCAAAAATACTTAAGGAAATGAGGGCAGAAGTAAAGGAAACCATAGCTGAAATATTTCACAGTTCATTAAATATATGGGTAGAACCAGAAGATTGGAAAATTGCTAGTGTTATTCCAATTTTTAAAGGTCAGAAGCACGATTTGGGAATTTAAAAAAAAAAACCTTGTAAACCTTGACATCCAAAAGATTAAAAAAAAATTTGGCACGAGGCTAAAAGGAAGCAATTTAAGAGCATTTCCTATGAGGAAAGACATTAATTCCAAATCAGCATGGTTTTAGGAGAAACAGGTCACACGTAACAAATGTATTGGATTTTAATTATTTTACAGAATTGATGGCTGTCAGTAGTATAAACGATATGTACATCTTGACTTTCAGAAGTCATTTTATCTGGTGTCACACAAGAGTTCTGTGGGGAAAATAGGATTATTGAATGAATAGAGATGTAAAGTGGATAATAAATGTTGAAACATTGAGCAACCGAGCATGCCAATCAATGGGTTGTTGTGCTAATTTGACCACTGTGTTTAGTGAAATATCTCGACATTTAGTCCAAAAATCTGTAATGTTCAGAACAGTTGGAAGTGATTTCAATCAAAGTCAGTAAAGAACGGGAACCGAGTTATTTCACAAGGCAGGATATTCACAGTCTTTCTTGATTAACTTAATTTAATTTCAGTGTCAGCAATGGATCCATTTTGAGATTCTTACCTTCTATTCACAATATTGTGGATTCAAGGACTCCTCCTGGGTTGAGAGGGGTGAAGGTGGCAGTTTACACTGGTCCATCAGCCAGTGTATTTGTAGGTGGGAGTCACTCATAAAATAGGACGGGGAGTTAAAGTATTGCCTTCCTGCCCACGCCTGAGCTGTTTCCCCTATGATGCTGGGTAAATAAGATATCAGCTAGCCTGCCATCCTGAGGACTATTGAGGGGTAGAGTTAAGGCCCAGTTCCCACTGCTGCCACAAGCTTATGTGTGGCTAAAGCCTGCTACTTCACCATCTGGAAGGAAAGCAAGATCTATTTTAGGAGTATGCTTTGCCCATCAGGATACCTGCCCCTCTACCCCAAATTTGTGATGCCCTCCCAGGCTTCCGAAACTCAACAATTTTCATGTCACAGACACCTGTATCAAACTCTGATTGAGGACTGCAGACCATCTAGACAACTTTATATAGAATGTTAAATTGAATAAAATGATGGAACAATGTCAGATAGATTGGAGGAAGAATTGTGAGAAGGATGCAGAGATGCTATAGTGTGATTTGGACAAGTCGCATGCATGGACGAAGGCAGATGAAGTATAATGTAGATAAATGTGATGTTATCCATTTCGGTAGCAAACATGAGAAGTGAGATCATTGTCTGAATGATGGTAGATTGGGAAAGGGGATGGTGCAACGAAAGCTGCATGTCCTCATGCACCAGTTGCTCAAAGTAAGGATGCAGGTTCAGCAGGCAGTGAAGAAGGTAAATTGTATATTGACTTTCATAGTGAGAGGTTTTGAGTACAGGGTCAGGGATGTCTTGCTGCAATTGTACTGGACCTTGGTGAGAACGTACCCAGAGTACTGTGTGTGATTTTGATCTTAGCTGTGAAAGAATCATCTGCATGTGGAGAGAGTGCAACAAAGGTTTATCAGGCTGATACCTGGGATGGCAGAACTGATGCAAAAAGAGAGACTAGATCAGTTAGGACTATATTCATTAGAGTTCAGAAAAATGGCGAGGTATGTCGTTGAAACCTATAAAATTTTAACAAGTCTAGGTAGGGCAAATGGAGGAAGAATGTTCCTGATGACCAAGGGTGGTGGGTCTGTAGAATTCTCTGGCACAGAAATTGGTTGATACTAAAACAGTGAATGTTTTCAAGAAGGGCATGAGTATATGTCTTAGGGCTAAAGGGATCATAGAATATGGGGAGAAAGCAGGCACAGGAAACTGAGTTGAATGATCAGCCAAGGTCAAATTAAATGGTGGAACAGGGTTGAAGGACCGAATGGCCTACTCCTGTTTCTATCATCTTTCTTTCTATATATTTCCAGAGCATGAACCATGTCTTTTTGCATGGAAGAGAAAGGGACAAAAATTGAAACATATCTAACTCCATTATACTGAAGGTAACATCGTAACATATTTTATCTGAGAGGATAGATGACGCCTTATTTATCGTCTCACACGCAAAATAACACAACCAGCAGTGCAGCACTCTCTCAATAGTGCACTGAAGTGTCACCTGAGACATTTGTGTCCAATTACAACTTGGGCATAACTGAGCTATGGCTGACTACCTTTAATATGGAAACAGTGGGCATATTCATACATGCTGTCAGTTAGAAGATAATTCCTTTTGTTGCAACTAGTCAAGCATTTTGTAAATATCCCCTGAGTTAGGATGATGCAGTATACAATATTCTTTGCAAGTGATAATGGTTTTGCATTGGATGCATGCCCTTGTTCCAGAAGGTGCACACTATTTGTGTTGTCTGCCTACGGCTGCTGCAAATATCTGAAATGTTCCTCTGTTACTGACTCGCATAAAACGCCCTGGTTGTGGTTAGGATGCAGCTCAAGGAACATTTGTCAGGGTTTATATGTAAGACCTGCGTGGTAAAATTAAACATTTACTTGTTATTCAGGTTTTGTTGTTAACTGACTGTTAACAGTCATAATGGCAGTCCATAAGAAATAGAAACAGAAATAGGCCATTCAGCCCCTTAAGCCTGCTCCGCCATTCAATAGATCATGGCTGATTCAACATTGTTCATGTCCACTCTCCTACTCTTTTCCCCTAATCCTTGATTCCCCAACTGATCAAGTATTTATTTGCCTCAGCCTCAAATATGCGCAAGGATTCTGTCCCCACAGCTTTCTCTGGCAAAGAATTCCAAAGACTCTCAAATCTCCGATAGAATAAATTCCTCCTCACCTCAGTCTTAAATTAGCACCCCTTTGTTCTGAGACTTTGCCCTCTGGTTCTCGACTTTCCCATGAATTGAAACATTCTCTCATCATTTACCCTGTCAAACCATTTAAGAATTTCATACGAGATTCTCTACAGTGTGGAAGCAGGCTATTCGGCCCATTGTGCCCACACCAACCCTCCAAAGAGCATCCGACCCACCCTATCCCTACAACCCTGCATTTTCCATGCCTAATCCATCTAGTCTGCACATCCCTGAACACTGTGGGCAATTTATTATGGCAAATCCACCTAACCTGCACATCTCTGGACTGTGGGAGGAAACCGGAGCACCCGGAGGAATCCTATGTATTTCAATGCGATCCTCTCGCATTCTTCGAAACCCCAATGAAAAGAATCTCAATCTGTTTAGCCCTCACTCGTAAAACAATCCCTCCATACCAAGGATCATCCTAGTGAACCTTTTCTGGGCTGCTCCAATGAAATGATATCTTTGCTTAAATAAGGGGAGCAAGACTGCTCAGAATACTCACCGGGTCTCACCAGCACTTTGTACAGTGAGACTTTACTACCTTTACACTTGTGTGGGTGGCACGGTGGGTCAGTGGTTAGCACTGCTGCCTCACAGCACCAGGGACCTGGCTTCAATTCCAAACTTGGGCAAATGTCTGTGTGGAGTTTACATATTCTTCTTGTGTCTGCGTGGGTTACTTTGGGTGGCTCCAGTTTCGCCCCACAATCCAAAGGCGGACAGGTTAGGTGGATTTGCTGTGCTAAATTGCCCAAAGCATCCAGAGATGTGTAGGGTAGGTGGAGTCGCCTTGGGAAAAACGCAGGATTGCAGGGATAGGATAATGGGATCGGTCTGGGGGGGATGTCCTTTACAGAGTTGGTGTGAACTTGATGGGCTGAATCTTTTGTGAGGTCCCTTTTCAAATGGCTTCTGGCCAACTCAGCATTAAGCATTGCCTGAAATGGCTCTGGAACCACACTTCGGCATAGCAGCCTCTGCTACATTGGTTGTAGAGGAAGGCAGCCAGCTGAGAGGATGCATGATTTGCTGGCCTCCTTTGTTCTAGGCCCCCTACTTGACCAACTCAATTTTATTCTATTCACATCTTAGAAATGTCCTTTCAAACAACCAGCCGTCAGAAGCCACAGCATCAGTGACTATCTCCCAGCAGTCAGCCTCAATGTTCACCATCTTCTGAGGGAAATAGCGTGTTCTAGCACCTCTGAATTTGGGACCTTGTCTTACTGAGAGATGCCAAGGATACATGTGAGACAGCAATGGTGAAAACTTTTCAGCCTTTTCTTCATCCTACGATATGTTTTCTCGGTCTCAACAATGCAGAGAATGTCTTGTTAAGACACAGATTATGTAAACTCGCAGTTTGTTCTGACAAGTTGGAACCAAACAGTATGATAAAGTCATGTGCAGTACCCATTTGACATAAGAATTGCTACAGTGCACACACACACGAGCAGTGCAGGATCAGATTTACCCAACCTGTGTACGATGTGTGTATATGCATAGGAGCTGATGCAAAACTGGACAGTGTCACATGACAGTATTCCGATAAAAAGTCATTAACCTGAAATGTTATCTTTCTCTCTTGCCACAGATGTTGCCAGGCTTGCTGAGTTTTTCTATTAGTTTTTTGCTGTTGTACGAAACAGCAATAAGCAGTTAGTTTCATACTGCAAATTGTAAGTGGCATAATTTTTTTATTGCAGCATTCTAATAACTACAATAAGGAGTTCATCAATTAGACTTCAACTGTCTTAGCAATTGAAAACTCTAATCTGAGGGAACTGATGGTTTCAATTACTATTAGCCTGTAACAGTGCTGTTTATTGCTGGACAGTGCAGCATGAAATGGAACAATATCCGTCGCGAGTCAGCTACTTAATATAAAGCCTTTAAGAAACACAGAGAATGATGATGTGGCACATTTCATAGGGTCTTGAGCAACTAAGGATACAGACAAGCTTATTGTTTCAATATTTTTTGATGGGGTCATGATATACTAATTTAATGCCAATGTAAACCCATTGTATTCAATCAAGCACAGCTTTTACAGGTTATTAACTGTGGTTAATGGTTTTAAGTAAAATGTAAAGCGCAAATAAGCATCAAAACCTTTCCAGTGACATAAAAAATGAGACAAACAGATGGAAATGGGAAGTACAAAGGAGATAATGAGAAAGAAATAAGACAGTTGAGGGGATGCTACCTGGGGACGTAGCCAGTATTTTGACAGGAAGGCACTAGGTTAGGGTCTTCAGTCAAGCTGCTTATTCACAGTGCCAGTATGCTATTCTTCTGCATTTTCAACATGATGGAGCCAATTAACACTTAGCATGCAACTGCCTCGACCATAGTTCATAAACCCTGCTCCCTTTTACTCTCAAAAGTTGACCCAAAACTGATCTTCTAAAGTCGTTATAACTACATTCAGTTTACTAACAATAAATTCACATTGAATGCTGAAGCTAATGATGCATAAGTTTTCATAGAGAATTTGAAACACCTTAGCTTGTGCATCTGAGTGCTTGGGTCTGAGAAATACTCTCCTTAGAGAAAGTGATCATTCTAATGCCTACAGGCTGCAAAGATTCAAGAAAGTGTCTCCGCTTCATCTTCTCGAGGGAACATGAGCAAGAGCTGTACATGTTGGCTTTATCAAGGACACCCACATCCCTTGAATGAGTGAATAAAACAAAAATTGTAGCAATGCAACTAGAAAACATGGAGTGGCTGAGCATCATGCATTTTCAAAATGGATGTCATCTAAATCTTCTTTGTTTGATGCTGCCTTTCCTGCCAGTCAGGGGTACAAGTACAGTAAGTCAAGGTCAGACTCCGACATCGTCAAGGGATTTGGAAACAGTCAACCAATTGGGGTGGTTTGAGTCAGAATGCACTCCACATAAGGAATGGCAGCAGAATGTCAAGAAACCTAGCACCCACCGAGACTCTTCCTGTCCTATAGTGGACTGTGTTCCTCCTGGAATGAGACCGAAGCAGGTATTAAGGGAAATAAATGTGGGTGACACAGCTGTTATTTGTAAGGCGGCTGGGGATGTGGCCTGAGTATGTGAGTAGGCAGCACAGAGGATGTTTACTGTTAGTGTTTTTGGGTGTTGGAGTGTGTGAGAGCAAATGAGGAAGATGTTGTATGTAATAATAAGAGTAGTAAAGCATGAATCTTGTGGGAGTTGTGTGCAGTAGCTGAAATAGAGTGGGTGTGACGTGTCATGGAGAAGATGGCGATACTTATGCTGGCAAAATGGAGAAGGTAGCTGGCCTTCTTCCTACTGTGCTTGACATTCCTCCAGATGGTTCTGAGTGTTTTAACCCAGGTCACAACCTCAGACCAGGTTGGCATGGTCTAGTTTTATGGCCTCCTCTGTTCGACCTAGGATAAGAAGGCAACTCATTTGTGCACTACCCGTCCACAGCAAACCTGCAGGGCCTCAAATGTTTGGGTATCTGCTATTCCCGGGGCAAATGTCCGCAGCTATGCCAGGCAGATGTGGGTTGACATTGCTTGTCTAGGGAACAACATGCTTTTAAGGATGTTGTCATAAGGATTGCTGGTTAATTCCAAGATATCCTGGCAGTGGCGAGTTGTTCCAGGTACAGTGCGTGGCAAGGTGGGGCTAGAATAGGATGTAATGGATGTGTGATTGGTAGTGAATAAGGTGAGTTTGGTAACAAATGGTGATTAAACCCATTAGGCCTCACCACGAAAAATTTTCCCAATAAAGGGATACAATTCTGACTTAGCTAAAAAAAATTCTAAGATTCAGTCCCGTATGTCAACCAGCTGAATACTACTCATTCAGAAAGAATGTACGTAAATACCGAAAAGAATTTACAATCAATGAAAGCAGCAGTATATAGTTATATAAAGTGATACATTGGAGATCTGGTATAATAAGCTTCAATCATACTAATAATTAATTGCTATTTATGTAGTTCATGCAATAATTACCGCTGTCTGTAGTAATCTTGCAATAAATGTTTTCGAAGCATAATTTTCCATTCAATGGAATTCCCAGATTAAAAAAAGAACACTTTTGTAATCAATAACAACTTAATTCTTAAACCGAAGCCACTGTACTGAATCCTTCCTTTGCATTTGCATCAGCATAAACTTGGTTGGCTTTAATGGATATATTACATTGTTAGGGGACCAAGATCAGTGGATGGAGTTTAGAAACAGATCCACTGTGATCTCATTGAATAGTCGAACAAACTTAAGAGGCTGCATGGCTGTTGTCACAAGCTTGAGAGATGACTAAAGACCAGACATAATATTTTTATGAGCCCTCTACACATCAATTACATTTTAAAAAAGCTGATACGCCTAATGACTAATGGAAATAATGGAAGGACAAGACTTTGAGACATCCTGTGCTGCAGGAAGCTCATAGAAATGTTACAATGAAGAAGAAGCCCTTTTGACTCACCTTTGTCTGCACAGTTTCCAAATGAGCACCATGACTTTGTGCTATTTTCCTGCTTTATTCTCAATACCCTCACGCATTGTTTCTATTTAAATAACAGGTCTCTTGCTCTCTTGAATGATACATGCATTCACAACACTTTCAGGCAATACATTCCAGACCCAAAACCCTTGTGAAAAACATTTTATTTTTCTTATAGTGGATTTGCATTTTATGCAGCTCAGTTTGATTTTGTGTCCTTTTGTTTTCCATCTATTTACACGCAGGAACAGTTTCTCCTTGTGTATTCAATCCAGATGTAACATGATTGTGACAACTTCTTTCAGCTTTCCTTTCCACCTCCTTCTCTCCAAGAAGATTAGTTCTGGTATTGCACTCTTGGCAAGTGTTCAACAATACATAAGTTACTCCTAGCTTTCCAACAGGTTTATTTCTCCCTGAGATTGATTTCACACAGTCCTTCAAAAATTGTTCTAATTAACCTGAGTGTGTTACCAGCAAGGACTACTTTAGGAACTCCTGATCCCTAAATCTCCAGAAGTCTTCTTATGAAAAAGAACAGTTTTTATATATATTCTGTCTATCTGCTAGCATGGAATCACCTTTTCTTGACCCTGTTTTTGAAAGCAGTAGCTGCTTTTTCTCTGTCTCCCTCCATATCTGTACATCTCTGCATGCAAAATGCAGTTTTTCCTTTACCTCTGTCTAGGTATGTGAACTGTCACATGACTTTCAAAAGGGTTGAGTTTAGGTTCCTCTCCACATGACAATTGGATTGAGTGCGGCTCTCTCTGGGCAATAGTCTCATATGCCCAATACCACCCTATCCAAAACATTTGTGTAATGTGATTTTAAAGTGCCATTTTGAAGTTAATATGCAACATTCATATGCACAATAAATGCAATCTATAAAAAAAATTGGAAAGCCTCAAAGATAAATATAAACATGGAAATGAAAAGTAAAGAAGTTGAAGGGGGAAGGGAAGAAGGAAAATAAAGCAAAGGTACGTACAATAAAAAATATTGAAAACAGTAGAACGTAAATTGGAGAACAAAATAAATTACTTGAGTGGTAATGGTTCCGTAGTGATTATAATGAGGTTAGCCAGGTGTACCTCAAAGAAAAGAGTTCCCTGATTGGGGCTGTTAATCTGGTCCAATCAGGACGCCCTGGCTGATAGGAATAAACAGGAGTGTCAGAGGTTATGTTCACTTTGAGAGCTGGCTCTGAGGAAGCTGGATCAGTGTCAAGGACTATGCACATGTCACTTTGTGTTGGGATACCAGACTTCATGGAGTTATTTCAAATTCCAGTGTAGTTGAATCCAGGAACCAGGTTGAGCTTTGAACAAGGATTCTGGGACTCCCGGCAGGGAAATCAAAGGCCTGGAAAGGGCATCCAAGAGGAAAATGTTAGGTCCTTAGGGTGGGTCCAGAGGGTTTGGGGGTTGGGAAGCCTCTGACATTTGGCGGAATGGATTGGAAACCTGCAAGGTCTAGAGTCAGATAGCTGGCAGGAATAGTATGCTTTTGTATTCACTAGCCTTGGAGGGTTTGGATAGGGATGGGAGAGCCCATCGCTATATTTCTTTATGCATGTTAGCTGGATCCAGGAGGAAAGTGGAAAGGCATTCACCTCCTGGAGCCATCACCTGAACGTAATTGTTTGACCTCTCAATGATCAAGAAACCTGGCAAAATGGAGTTAAGGTCAGAAAGCTGATGTCAATGAGGCATGTGGTCTTGTTATCATATTTAAAGTACCTCCCTGCTACTTTAGAGTGGACTGGCCTTTCACTTAGATTTTTGGCCTCAGTTAAAGCCAAAAGTAGACAGCTTAGACATGGATGTATGTCCGAAATTTGCTTGGTTAGACTTTAAACGCCATCCATGCAACAAATTACAACTTGCTAATCGTTTAAAGTCAAATATAGCCATTACCCCCTCAGCCTTTTTTTTACGGTTAGTCATCTGACTTCAACCCCTTCACAATTCCCCAATCCATTCCCCTGTAAGAAACAAGTCATTCTGTGGCTCTGCATTTCTCTTTACTGTATCCATTTATTTACTGCTGAGACAGCAAATATTTGTGTGAAAATGTCAAAGCAACATTGGTGCATGGTTGGCATTAATAACTCCTGCAGCTATTGCTTCTCACGTGGAAGGCTACATGACTGTGTTACAATAACTGACCTTTAATGGATTTACCATTGCATTTCTCAAGACTTTCTGCAAACTTTCAGGGCTTATTGTGAACATCAGAGGGTACCTGGGAATGCTACTGAAAACAAATACTCCAGACAGCAGCATTTTGTGCTTCAACAACCTAATCTGCTATTGATGTCGAGCTCAAATCAGACCAAATTACAATAATCCTGTTCTCATCCACTATCAGTCTTGGGTATTCTTCACAGTCATATTAAAATTGGACAGAAAAAAAAAATATTTTTAGTAACTTTTCAGAAGGATGCTGGTGACAAATCTTCTTCCGACTCTATCTATTACTACATTCAACATTGTATGATGTATTTTTGTGTTCGGATCTGTACACAGGTTGATCAGATCAGCATTTTCTCCTTCAATGGGATTGAAACTTCATGTCACTGAGCAAAATGGATTAGGAAGGCAATCAAAAAGAATGAAACTCTCAGTTTCAAAGTCCGTTGCTACTAAGTTGGCAACTTTTCAACTAAATTGCCAGTTTCATAAAGTTTCAAAAGATCACCTGTGGAAGAAAGTCTTGTTTTTGATGTACGGTTAAAACTGACATTTTCATCTGATAAATTCTATTACTCATCATATCAGTTCTGGTGCTCTTAAGCCATGTTTCTCTCTCTCTTCTCTCTCTCTGTAGCATGCATTTAATCTGTGTTTTCTTGGTAACAGCATCTGGTTGTCAAAATATTGATTCATCTCACAGAAAGTGTGCAGGATGTAAGGCCCAGTCACACTGCCTCTGACTTGTGTTGTAAGAATTAATCACATTATCAATTAAATTCAGGGATGTATTTTGCTGAAGTACAATACATTGAGACTGAAATGTTTCGGAGTGTATTACAAGAAAATAACACTTTGTACTGCTCATATCAATGTCATTCCAACCTTGATATGAAGAGTGGAACTCCAAGGGATATGGCAAGAAGGTTGTAGAAGATTTGGGGGATGGTGAGGGGTGAGCGAGGTTGGTACCACAAATTGGATACCCCAGCAACAGTGACAAGGGGGCATTTGACATGCAATGGAGGAGATTCAGATGGTCTACTTCCCCAAAGGCCAATGGAAAACATTAATCAATGGGCAATTAAGAGTCATCAACCACATCTGCTGGAAATTTCCCGCGAATGGTGCAGTCAGACCACCTACTAAAATGTGGTGAACACTCGCATCCTTCTAAGACCGACCACCTGACCCTAGTTTGACCCCCGGAACTACCTGACATACCCTGATGGCACTGACGGAACAGGGTGGTTGTAAGCTGTTTGGTCAGCAGGTCTCTGAAATAAAACATCCAATCCAATCCAATCCAGCCAATTTTCAACTTATCAACCAACATGCAATCAACTGTGCTGTCAAGCAGCACTTACTCTGCAGTAACCTCCTCATTGACTTTTCAGTTGGGTTCTATCAAGACCTCTCAGCTCTTGAACTCCTTATAAAATTAGTCCAAACATGAATAAAGGAGCTGAATTCAAGAGGAAGTGTGAGGGTAACTGCCCTTGAGATCAATCCAACATTTGATAGAGTGTGATTCCAAGGGATCATTGCAAAAATTGAATTGATAGATATTAGGGCAGAATACTCTCCACTGACTAGAGTCCTACCTAGCAAAGAGAAACATAGTTCTGATTATTGGAGATTGATCACCTTAGCCACAGCACATTGTTGGAGTTTCTCAGGGCAATATCCGAGACAGAAACATCTTTTGCTACTTCATCAATGTTTTTCCCTCCATTATGAGGTCAGAAGTAGGGATTTCCGCTGATGAGTTCAGTCTGTTCAGTGCCATTCACAACTCCTCAGATACTGAAGCACTCTGTCTCCAAACACATCAAGACCTGGTCAACATCCATTCTTGGGCCAATAAATGGCAAGTAACCCTCACTCTACACAAGTGCCAGGCAATGACTATATCCGATCAGAGAATCCAACCATCACAATTTGTCATTCAATGGCTTTATTATTACTGGATATGCACTATCAACATTCTGAGAGTTACCATCGACCAGAAACTGAACTGGACCAGCAAAATTAATGTTGCTACAAGGGCAGGTCAGAAGTTAGGTATTCTGTAGTGAATAACTCACATTGTGACTCCTCAAAATTTGGCCACCATCTTCAAGGGAAGCCAAAGTGTGATGGATCACTGACTGCCTTCCTGATTAGATGCAGCTTCAATGGTAGTGAAGAAGCTCAACGCTTTTCAGTACAAAGAAGCCTGCTTGATTGACTCCCCACTTAACACCTTCAACATTCACGTCACACCAGTGACAGCAGTCAGTAACATCTGCAAGGTGCGCTGCAGCAACTCACCAATGGTCCATGAGCAGCGTCTTCAAAACTGGGTGACCTTCACCATCCTGACAAGACTTCTTTATTCTTGCGGGGTCAACATTCTAGAGCTCACATTTTTTTCAGCGTACCTACGCAACAGCAGTTTAAAAAGGCAGCTCAGTGTCACCTTCTCCAGGGTAATTAGGAATGGGCAATAAATGCTGGCCTTACAAACAACAGCCACGCATTGTACCAGGTCCTCTATTAGATATGAGAATTTTATTTTTTTGCTGCATAAGCTATAATTTAAGTGAGATTGGTATTTTAAAATCCAAAGTACTTAGCAGATCAGTGTGCATCTGTGTAGAGATAAATGAGAACTTTCACTAGACTAGTTAATTAATGATTAATTTTGGATTCACATTTGATGGGGCTTTGAGCTCCTATTTAGGTGGTGTGTGCAAAAGTTCACTTCATTAATAGTCCTTGCATCTTTCAGTCCATGTCTGTGCCTTTCTGCTATGCACAAGGTTTTCTACATTTCAAAAATATTTCATTGGCTGTAAAACGCGAAAGAGGCATTTAATGACAGGGAAAGGTAAGGTTGTTTTTCTTTTTGATGAGGCACAAGTCTGGAGAATGAAAAGCTACTCTGCACTTGTTTGGATGTGTCCAGTTACAAAAACATTCAAGGAAGACACTGGCATCAGCACAAAGTAGCTGACTTAATTGGTACCCCAAACACAACCATTAAACTTCTCTCACTGGTGCGTAGTGGCAGCAGTATGTATCATCTACAAGGTGCACTGTGGCCACTCAGCAAGGTTTCGTCACCAACTTCCCAATCATGTGACCCGTACTACCTAGAAGGACAAGGGCTGCAACATTGCTCACCATCTGCAAGTTCCCCTCTGAGTCACACACCATCTACCTTAGAAATATATTGTCATTCATTCATTCGTTATTGCTGGCCAAAATTCGGAACCTCCCTCCCTAACAGCACTCTGGGTGCACCTGAACCACATGGACTACAGTGGTTTGAAAATATGGTCTATCACCATCTCCTCAAGAACAGTCAAGGGTGGGCAATAAAGTCTGGCCTTATCAGACACATACATATTTTTGTGCTCTTGCCCATCAACATTTTACATTCACCTCAACAGAAAAAAAAACATCAATACTGTTAACTGGTGAGCATTCCCATGAGTGTTGCTGTGGACGTTGGTTAGCTCAGTTAGCTAAATTACTAGATTGTCATATCTGAATGTTGTACCTGTACTGAATGTTATGTTCATAAATGTCTGCTTTACGCTTACATAGATTTGAATTCTTCAAGTTTTTTTTTAACAACTTGTCTCTCCCAAGCAGACAGGTTTGGACTACAGCCATTTACGTTACCAGTTATTGGGGTTCAAAAGTAATGTACAGTGTTTGAGGCGACTATGGAGTTGAAGACTGGAATTTGAAGCTTGCAATAGTCTGTGGGAGTTGCGCTGTGTCTATTTGCTTCTCTTGATTCAGCCTAAAAAAATCATTGTACTGTCCTTATGTGTTGTGGTAGATTGCACAGTGGCTCGTGGGAGTTGCAGTTATTTGTTTTTGTGCTAAGTTTTGACCTAACTATGACCCTGTTTCTTTTGGAAAGGAGCATATTCAGGATATGTGAGACAATGTGTCGCAACGGTGCAATTATACCCATGGATTTGTGGCAAATAAACATTGTTTACATCAACAAGAGAATTGGAAAATCTGCATCAAAACAAGATGGAGTTGAGAGGTCAAGTGACCCTCCTTGTCTGCCAACGTACAAGGAACTACCCAAGGCTGGAAGTTAGCCTGCTTGTCTTGTCAGGACATTATAATGTAAAACAACCCTTTTGGGACATTCCATTGAAAAGACATTAAAATGCAACAGATCTTTCCCGTCGATTTAACAGCTGCTGTTGTACAACTAACCACAACAACTAGTAGGCACGCAATGGTCCCATGGATCTAATAGCTGAAGAATGGAATTCTACAGAATATGTGTGAGGAGAACCCATTCTATCATAAGCAAATGGAAATGGCTGAAATTCAAACCCGATTGAGTTTCAGTGTTCAAATCTTCAGGGACCATTGTGTTGACAATGGGAAAACAGAGACAATGGTCACTTGACAAAACTTCTTGTGATAGTAACATTTATTAACAGATATTTTTGTGAGCTACCTCTGTCAATCAGTACAGAAAGTGAGACTCAAACAGAAGAGACCTCAAACAACAAAGGGAATGCCCTGCTGTGAATCAAATTTTAGATGGAGAAGTGAGGCAAACCTTTTATCTCGCGATTTGCTGTCGGGGCTCAACAACACTGAAGTTAAGCCAGGGAACTGGTACGAAGAAGTAAGCCACCTCGAATTCATTGCCAAAATCTTCAAGCCTTCATTTCTTTAGTAAATCTAAAGAGAATCATCAGGCTTGCAATGAATTTTAATTCTTTATACAAATGAAAGTGTGTGCTTGAGTGAGTGAGTGAATGAATGAGTGAATGCTGCCACTGCTGATGTATTTGACTTTTAAAAAATAACATTTTTGTTTTTACAATAAACTTACAAGAAATTCGGTCATTTGTCTGCTTTTGTAAGGATCACTGCCATCTCTGGTCATCCAGACTCAATGTGCCATTGTGCTGCATGATTCTATGACGCAGCCTTCAAGGGGTTTAAACGATCTTTTCCTTTAAATAAACAAATATGTCCAACTGTGAATCAGTCAAAGGTGGGGTGGCACAGTGGCTCAGTTGTTAGCAACCCAGGTTCAATTCCAACTTCGGGCGGCTGTCTGAGTGGAGTTTGCATATCTTGCATGGGTTTCTCCTGTTTCCTTCCACAGTCCAAAGATGTGCAGATTAAGTAGAAGTGCTATGTTAAATTGCCCATAGCACCCAGGGATGTGTGGGTTAGGTGGATTAGCCATGGAGAGTGTAGAGTTACAGGGATAGGGTAGGGAGTGAGTCTTGGGTAGGATGCTCTTCGGAGGGTTGGTCTGGACTTGAGGAGCCGAATGGCCTGCTTCCACACGGTAAGGATTCTGTGAAAAAGGGTAAACAATCTTACCTTTTCTTCCCACCCCTAACAGTTGTATATTTCATCAGAGCATTGTGCACGTGAGAGAGAAGCTGTGATAGAAGAATCAGGCTAATACAGCTAGAAAAGGCATTGGTGCCTCGACTTTGTTTCTGAATTGAAGATTAGTGCTCCATCATGTTATATTTAGAAATATGAATTGGTGAATAACCCTTGTGGAATCTATATGTCAATTTCTTTTCAGGGGTATGAAACATGTGAGAGAGGTTTTGCATGTCCAGCTAAACACAGTTCAGTGTGGAAGGTTTTGATTTCATTCATATGAGCTGGTCTCAGCCAAGGGCTTGCTGGTGAAATAAGAGCACTCTTGAGCATGCAATCCCCCCTGCATAAACTGCAGAGCTATTTATTTTAAACCTGACACACCTAAAACAGCATTTCAGCTTGAATGCCACGCAGCTGTCCTTTCTTCTTTAAAACTAGTGATCCATTTCTTTAAAACCCAATTAACATTTAACCAGACTGTGTTTTCAACAGTTTGATGGATGTTCTTGAAAATCTGTTACTTAGAATAAGTACAAATGTGCTACAGGTGTTAGTTAGTTTGGAGAATGTGATCTTGAATCCTCTTGTTTCCATCCCCACAAAAGCAAGTCCATTTCAAATGACCTGTTCAATTTATGTATATATCGGTTTAAACAATGGCTTGTGACCTCCTCTATGTTCACTTGTTTTAGGCAAAGGTGATTAACGACAATACTTCAATTGCAGAATAAGTTGACACTTAGCAGTGCAATGAGTAATGAAATTTATCCTGGTTTCAGCAAGTTCTGTAACTTCGTTCTCATTTTCTCTTCAGAGATTTTGACTGCAGTTTGCATAAAGTACTTGACCTGGGCAATTGTTGGATTGCATAGAAGCTAAGAGATTCAGAGACTCTCAAATTGCAGAAACACAGCTTAACAATTTTTGAATTTATGTGAAGCACTGACCGTAACTGTTACTTTATAGTACTGTAAAGTAGCGATAATTTAAATTATATTTCACAAAATTTTATAAGGGGATTGGTAGAAGCTTCTACACTTGAGGTCAGTATTGATGAGTGCTCAGGTGTAATTACTTTCATTATGACTTTGACATCAAGTAATTAGAAATTGAACTTGATTATCCCAAATGGAGTGGGCATTTTGTGATTTTTCTAATGACAACAAATAATAGTGTGGTTTTCTTCAGATAAATTGTTAATTCTTTGAGTTACATGAATACAGAACAGCTTGTATGTGACTGTATGGAATATAAGGCAATTGATGTAACATCTTTGCACACCAACCTAGAGACTTATTGGGGATATGATTTCACAAAAAGTCAAGATCTAAGCAAAATTATACCTTAATTATTTGTGCTTGCTTAACAAAATCTGTAATGTTACAAATTGAGTAGCAGTCTTTCTCATTGGGGTTTATGCACATAATTCATGCTGACCCTTCAATGTAACATTAAGGACAACTAATCTGTAATTAGTATTTCTAACAAACAAATATCACTAATTTGCATTTTGGAGATATGGTTCTTCAGATGTAAACGTAAACCAAAGTCCTATCTGTCCATTCTCACCTGTTCAGGTTTATCCTAAAATTTCTATGTTTTTTTTTATTCATTCACGGGATGAGGGTATCACCAGCTGGATCAGTATTTATTGCCCATCCTTATTTGCCCAGAGAGTAGCTAAGAGTCAACCACTTTGCTGTGTGTCTGGAATCACATGTAAGCCAGACCAGGTAAGGATGGAATATTCCCTCCCTAAATATGAATCAAATGAGTTTTGACAATAATTGAAAATGGATTCATGATCACCATTAGAGTCTTAATTTCAGATTTTTATTGGATTCAAATCTCACCATCTGCCATGGCAGGATTCAAACCTGGTTTGCTGAAATTTTACCTGGGTCTCTGGATTAACAGTCCAGTGGTAATGCCACTAGGCTGTCACCTCCCTTCAATTGGAAGATGAGCAAGAACATCTCCTGGTTGAGACAGCTTACTGTGACCAACGTCACCAAATGAAACAGCTATAATCAGTTTGTCTTTTGAGGTTGAAAATGAAGAAAGTCATTGCTGGATGACTTTGCCGAAATCATTTGGCAATGCCAGTGATCTGCTGTATTTGTGGATGTGCAACTCAGTTATTGTATTCTAAAGGAAATTGCACAATAGTATTTTAGAATAATTCAGAAAGATGTGGTGCTGTATGAGTACAAGTGCCCTCACTCTCCCCAACTACAATGTATCAGGAGATCTGTCATTGTCAGGATGACAGTAAGAATTGAGTCAAGGCAGGGTCAGCAGAGGGACACAGCAACTTATTGTGATAAGTTAACACAATATTGTCGCTCTTGAAAATGTACGGACCCTGTCCTGTTCAGCCGATCACAAAGAATTTCTGCTTGAAGTTTTTTGGTACTTGACTTTAATAGAATTATTCCAGTGTATCGTTGGCTCTGTTGAGACTATATAACAACCAGTGACCATTAAAAAACCAGAGGCTGTGTTTTATTAGTCAAATTCTCATAAGCACATTACTAATTTACCAGCCTTATTATGTTCAGATCACGATCATGCTTGGATGAGAATTTCTCTAAATTGCAGATGATAAGAAATGCCAATTTGCAAATCTTTGTCCCACAGCCCATTTAATTCAACCACTCATTCTAAACAGATTAAACAATTAAATAGAGAACAGTATTTTATATCAAAACAATTACACATCAGAAGTCTGCTGCTTTTTCTAAGTGAAACTTGACAAAGCATTGACAATATTTAGTTTGATTCTGAATGCATAAAATGGTTTATGTTTTGTACCAGGGCCTCCCATTTCCATAAAAAGGAAGGAATTGGTTATCGGGAATGAGCTGACACCAGTTATATAACAATACTGTAGTTAACAACATGGTTTCAGAAGGGGAGATCATGAGCAAACAACTTCCTGGGTTCTTTAAGAAAATGGTTTAGAATCATAGAATTCCTACAGTGTGGCAGCAGGCCATTCAGCCCATCAAGTCCACACCAGCCCTTTGAACAACATGCCACAAAGACCTACCCCACCCCCATCTCCCTGTCACCCAGTATTTCCTGTGGCTACTCCACCTAGCCTGCATGCCCCTGGATGTGATAGCCAATTTAGCATGGCCAATTCACCAAACCTACATATCTTTGGACTGTGGGAGGAAACCAGAGCACCTGGAAGAAGCTCATGCAGACACGGGGAGAAGTTGCAAACTCCAGTTTGCACACAGACAGTCGTCCAAGGGTGGAATTGAACAGGTGCTATGAGACAGCAGTGCTAACAACCATGTTAGCCTCATAGACTGCGAAATGTCATGTGACACAGCTGGAGTTTAACCCTGAAAAGTGTGAGGTGATTCATTTTGGAAAGACAAACTTGAAAGCAGAATACAGTGTTAACAGAAAGATTCTTGACAGTGTGGAGGAGCAGAGGGATCTTGGGGTTCATGTCCACGGTTCCCTGAAAGCTGCCACCCAGATGGATAGAGTTGTTAAGAAGACGTATGGTGTGTTAGCTTTCATTAATAGAGGGATTGAGTTAAAGTGCCGTGAAGTTACGCTCCAGCTATACAAAAGCCTGGTTAGGCCACATCTGGAGTATTGTGTTCAGTTCTGGTCGCCTCATTACAGGAA
The DNA here is from genome assembly GCA_024137785.1 of Ginglymostoma cirratum. NCBI lineage: Eukaryota > Metazoa > Chordata > Chondrichthyes > Orectolobiformes > Ginglymostomatidae > Ginglymostoma > Ginglymostoma cirratum. The sequence continues at coordinate 33,194,970 of JAHRHZ010000289.1, read as the reverse complement.
AGATGTGGAAGCGTTGGAAAAGGTGCAGAGGAGATTTACCAGGATGTTGCCTGGAATAGAGGGAAGGTCTTATGAGAAAAGGTTGAGAGAGCTAGGGCTTTTTTCTTTAGAACGATGAAGGATGAAAGTTGACTTGATAGAGGTGTACAAAATGATCAGAGGTATAGATAGAGTAAACAGCCAGAGACTTTTTCCTAGTGTGGAGGTAGCTATTATGAGAGGGCATAGTTTTAAAGTGAGTGGAGGTAGATGTAGGGGAGACGTCAGAAGTAGGTTCTTTACTCAGAGAGTGGTAGGGGCGTGGAATGCATTGCCGGAGAGGGTAGTGGAGTCGGCCTCATTAGGGACATTTAAGCGGCTATTAGATAGGCATATGGATGATAGTATAAGGTAGGGGTGGAGGTTAGATAGACCTTAGGATTAGGGTACAAGTTCGGCACAACATCATGGGCCGAAGGGCCTGTAAGGTGCTGTACAGTTCTATGTTCTATCTAGACTTTGGCAACTGGTGTCAATAAAATCCAGTGCAAAATATTATAATTTGAACTGAAAACTGTTCCGTCAAACCAGAAGGTGCATTGGAGTTGGAAGAGGTAGCTTTGAATGCTGAAAAGAATTGTACACATTGGCCGGGAAATTCTTGGAAGGTTTTGGTATAACCCTGACATAAGACAAGAGTTGCTGTACTTCCTTCCAAGGGAATTTACGTGGGTTTCAGGCATAAACAAGTTCAACTGCTGTGCAAGAGCCTGGATCAAGAGATGATACTTGTATCTTTTGTAATGATTAAAACTGAAGCTGAAAGGAACCTGGAAGTCTTAATGGACACTAATCATACCCAAGCATTGCAGAACAAAGACAATAGGATGCTGACCGATGTACCAAAGCAGAGGAATATCAGTGAGCAGAAGTTGTGTTCAAACTGGACCCAATCAATCCTGATCTCATCTCGTATATTCCACTCATCTCTCACCACTGAGAAACAATCCAGTGACGCAGCAGAGAAAGCTGACAAGACTATCAGACGTGCTATTATGATGAAGGACTGGAGAAATTATTCCGTTTTGAAAGGTGTCAGAGGGGTGTTCCCGTAGAGTTGGGTAAAATTGTTGAGGGTAGAGTAAAAGCACAAAAAATTGAAAAGAACAAGGAAATACAGGTGTAATTATCTTGACATGCAAGGAATAATGACAAGAGATAACAAGGTGTAGAGCTGGATGAACACAGCAGGCCAAGCAGCATCAGAGGAGCAGGAAAGCTGATGTTTCAGGCCTAGACCCTTCTTCAGAAATGGGACAAGGGAAGGGGATTCTGAAATAAATAGGGAGGAGGGGGAGGCGGATAGAAGATGGATAAAGGAGAAGATCAGTGGAGGAGACAGACAGGTCAAAGAGGCAGGTGTGGAATGACGAGAGACTTTGGATTCAGTCAGGGAACATTCAAATACCATAGTGGGGAGATTTTGGAATCACATTGTGAGTGGTAAAGTATGGGAGTAGAGTGGCAAGGTGGCAGATGTGTAGGGTGAATGGATAGCTCGGATTGAGCCAGCTCTTCTGGTTGACGTGGATCTGTTATGGTTGGGGGTGGAGGTTTCATGAGCAGATTTAGGGTGTCGGATGAGAACAGGATGTCAAGTTGGGTACATTGTGAGTGTACATACTGGTTATCCATGGGGGATTGTGAAAGGGTCACGTCAGGGTGCGGTATTGGGTCTGGTGTGGGTGGGAGGGAAGAGTGTACATGAGCCTGAGGGGGAGCTTGGGCAGGGGATTTTGATTTTGATTTTGAATTTATTGTCACATGTACCAAAATACAGTGAAAAGCTTTGTTGACGAGCAGTACAGGCAGGTCACTGCAAGCGAAGGATGCACAGATCAAAAAGGCTTAGAGGCATACAGGTTACATTACAGGTTACATTATTTGAGGCTAGAGTCCATTCAATAGTCTGATCATAGCTGGAAAGAAGCTGTTCCTGAACCTGCTCATGTGTGTGTTCAGGCTTCTGTTATCTTCTGCCTGACGGAAGAGGTTGTAGGAGGTCATTACCGGGGTGCGATGGGTTTTTGATAATGTTGACCACCTTTCCGTGACAACAAGCTGTGTAAATGGAGTCCATGGATGGAAGGTTGGCTTCCATGATGGCCTGAGCTGTGCATACCACCTTCTGTAGTTTCTTACAGTCCTGGGAAGAGCAGTTGCCATACCAGGCTATTAGGCACTCAGACAGTATGCTTTCAATTGTGCATTTTTAGAATTTGGTGAGGGACCTTACGGGCATGCTAAATTTCCTGAGTCACCTGAGGAAGAAGAGATGTTGTTGTGCCTTCTTGACTGTTGTATTTACGTGGGAAGTCCAGGACAGGTCATTGGCTATCGTCACTCCGAGGAACTTGATGTTCTTCGCTCTCTCAGTCTCAGCTCTGTTGATGTAAATGGGAGCATGTTCTCCTCCTTTCTTTCTGAAGTCAATGGTCAGTTCTTTAGTTTTGCAGAAGTTGAGAGACGGATTGTTTTCATTGCATCACGTCACCAAGCCTTCTATCTCCTTTATGTATTTTGACTCATCATTGTTAGATATCCGTACCACTACGGTGGTGTCATCAGTGAACTTGTAGATGGCATTAGTTTGGAATTTGCCAACACTGTCGTCGGTGTACAGAGAGTACATTAGTGGGCTAAGGATGCATCCTTGGGGGGCTCCAGTGTTGAGTGTTATTTTGTGGAGGAGGTGCAGTTACCTATCTTCACTGATTGTGGTCTATGGGTCAGAAAGCTAAGGATCCACCTGCAGTTTTGAGATCAGTCTGGAGGCAAAAATGGTGTTGAAGGTAGAGCTGAAGTCAACGAGCAGGAGTCTGATGTAGGTGTCTTTGTTGTCCAGATGTTCCATGGATGAGTGCTGAGCTATGGATATGGTATCCTCTATGGATCTGTTACATCAGTTGGCAAACTGTAGGGGATCGAGGCAGGCTGGGAGACTGGAGTTGATGTGGGTTATGACCAGCCTCTCAAAGCACTTTGTGATTATTGAAGCCAGAGTCAGTGGGCGGTAGTCAGTTAGAGACACTGTATCAGAGATAAAAGGTACTGCACTGCATGTGTTTTCTTAGGTACAGGGATGATGGCGGTCTTCTTGAAGCACATGGGGATTTCGGCTTGTAGGAGAGAGAGGTTGAAGATGTTGGTGAATGCCTCTGCCAGTTGGTCCTCACAGTATCTGAGTGCTCGGCTGGGGTCGCTGTCCGGGCCCGTTGATTTCCTTGGGTTGACTCCCAAGAAGACTGATCTGATTTCTGAAGCGATGACAGAGGGAACAGGTATGTCCAGGGCATCGCCACACCAGTGGTAGTCTGCCCAAACTGAACATAGAAAACATTGAGTGTCTCAGGGAGGGATGTGTCATGTCATTTAGGCCTTTCCATAGATGGCAGGAGTCTGTTTGGTCTGGTTGGTCTGAGCCTCTAACTGGATCTAGTACTGCCTCTTGGCTTTGAGGAGATCATATCTGGATTTCCTGTATTGGTCAGCGCCACCCAGCCTGAATGCTGCATGTCTGTCTTCAGTAGGGCGTTGATTTCCTGGTTCATCCAAGGTTTACAGCTGGGGAGCACTTGGATTGACTTCTTTGTTACACATTTGTGACACATATCGGGGAGGCGATGGCCTAGTGGTAATGTCACTGGACTATTAATTCAGCGACCCAGATAACGTTCTGGGGACTTGGGTTCGAATCCTGCCATGGCAGATAGTGGAATGTGAATTCAACAAATATCTGGAATAAAGAATCTAATGATGACCATGAATCCATTGTCGATTGTCAGGAAAAACCCATCTGGTTCATGAATGTCCCTTAGGGAAGGAAACTGCCATCCTTACCTGGTCTGGCCTACATGTGACTCCAAACCCACAACAATATGGTTGACTCTTATCTGCCCTCTGGGCAATTAGGGATGGGCAATAAATACTGCCTAGCGAGTGACACCCTCATCCTGTGAATGAGTAAAGAATTCCTCCATGAATTCGGTGACGGTGGTGGCATACTTGTCCAGGTTTCCCACTGAACACTTGAACACCGCCCAGTCCACCGATTCCAAGCAGTCTTGGAAATGGTCTTCTGCCACCTCAGACCAGCACTGTACTTCTTTTCATAAAGGATTCGCCCGTTTCAGCTTCTGCTTGTAGGCTAGGAGGAGGAACTCAGTGCTGTGGTTGGATTTTCCAAAGTGTGGGCAGGGAATTGAGCGGTAGGCATCTTTGATGGTTGTGTAGCAGTGGCCCAGAATGTTCGGTCCCCTGGTGGGGCAGGAGATGCGTTGGTGGTATCACCTGCTTGAGCTTGGCTTTTTTTTGAATTCGCCAGTCACAGTGAATAGGGACTTGAGGAATTTTGTCTCTAGCATGTTTGTGGTGGTATAAATCATGTCTAGGGAGTCATCAGTGATGGGTTGAGCATCTGTTAACATGTTCTCAGCAATTAGAATAGGTTTTAATTCCTCGAACATTCCTTGTGAATGATGTGGAGGTGCTGATGTTGGACTGGGGTGGACAAAATCAGAAGTCACATGACACCAATCTGACAGGTTTGTTTGAACAAAGCCTCACGCCGACAATTCAGTGTCTGGACTGAGATGTCACCTTTTGTATATTCCTATGGCTCTGCTTGATTGTCATGACAGCACAACACTGACACTGACATTATAAACATTTTACACACCGTCTAACACTCTTGGTCTCCTGCAGAGACTTAACATATGACTCTCCACTAACACCAGTTGTATGATCTTTCAGTCTCTCTGCGTTTGATCTCTCTGTCTGTAAATTCTTGTCTGTGCGCCCTGCTTTCTCACTGCATCTGATGAAGAAACAGTGCCCCAAAAGCTTATGATTTCAAAAAAACTGTTGGACTATAACCTGATGTCATATGTCTTCTGGCCCTATTTCTTGCTTAACCATAAAGATAGTTATATTGGAATCATCCTCAGCCTCCAGAGTTGGGTTTTTTGTTTCAGAGGTTCCAGGTGCTGAGTCAATGCCCATCAGAACTTTCCACTTCCTGGGCAATTCCATGGAATTATCTGTGTTCAGATGGCTGCATGGTCTTGACATACAACTCCACTCTATGCTGCTGGAAAAGCTCTCCTCCTGTCAGAAAGTCTGTACAAAGTATATTATTCAAAATATATTTATTAAACTGGTTCACACCAGTTATCTGTTGGCATCTTTCTGTACCCCACAAATGAAAGCAATTATTTTTTGACTGTTTGGAAAGTGAAATTGAGCACTGTTCGGTGTAATACAGATGAGAGAGCCTGTTGGCAATAACCCACTGACTGACTGTACAAACTTGCTGAAACTGATTAACCTGTTTGGGTAGGGTTTCATAAAGTATTGTTTAAGAGATGAAAAAACTGCAGATGCTGGAATCCAAGGGAGACAAACAGGAAACTGAAAGAACACAGCAAGCCAGGCAGCATCTGCAGGAAAGGATAAGTCAATGTTTCGGGAATTACTCTTCTTCAGGGCTAGATGTGGGGGGAGGAGGAGCTGCAGATGAAGAGTGGGGGAGGGGCGGGTAGCAGAATGGCAGTGATTGATAGACACTGGTATTCGGTATGACCTGGTTGGTCGATGGTAGGGATGAACCTGGTTGATGGCTGGAAGGGAGAGTCAGAAGGTGGAATGGAAGCGAGGAGGCGGGGCTGAAAAGGGAGCCGGAGGATGGGTTAGTAGGTTATTTGAAATTGGAGAGCTCAATGTTGAGTCCTCTGAGCTTTCGGGTGCCTCTTCAGTACACACTCTGGTACTGTTCCCCAGCTCTTCCACCGTTACATCGATGACTGCATCGATGCTGCACCCTGCACCCAGGCTGATCTGGAGCATTCATTGACTTCACTAACAACTTCCACCCCACCCTCAAATTCACTTGGTCGATCTCAGACACCACCCTCCCCCTTCTTGACCTCTCCATTTCCATTTCTGGTAACAGTTTATGGACCGACATTACTTCCCTCACCGCCGACATGTCTGTCCTCAGCCTTCTCCAATGTCGCAGCGAATCAGAACGCAAATTTGAGAAAACAACATCTTATCTTCTGCCTGGGCATCCTGCAGCCCAGAGGACTGAGCTTTGAGTTATCCAATTTCAAATAACCTTCCCACTCATCCTCTGGCTACCTTTCCAGCCCCACCTCCTCTCTTCCATTCCACCTTCTGACTGTGCCTCCCATTGGCCAACCAGGTCATACCTACTACCAGTGTCCACCTATCACCACCATTCTGTCTCCACCCCTCCAACCCTCTCCAGATGCTACCTGGCTTGCTGTGTTCTTCCAGCCTCCTGTCTGTCTACCTTCATAAAGTATTCTGTTTTGTTTAACTTAAAAATGTTAGAAATGTTATGATATGGCATTTGAAAGATAAATGTTTGGTCTTGGGTCTGAAAGACCCAGTTTACATGGAACAGTATTGCATCTTCTGTACAGAAAAAAACTATTTGCGCGCAACTTCATCCAATTTAGAGAGTGATATCTATGCATTTTTCAACTTTTGCAATTAAATTTGGGTTGTTACACTTGAACATGTTGTTGGTTTCCATTTTTACAACAAAAGCAAATACATGCATCAGAACTAAAATTAGCTTCATGATCCTGACAGCAAATTTATGATCTTCATTTTTGTTGGGCATTGTGGAGTGCAACCAATTGAGGAGAAAAAGGGCCGGACTTTTGGTGTTTTGGACTGCCTCTGGCAGCCTTCAGAAGTGGTGGACAGAACCAATTTCCAAGATTTCCATCACTGGCAATTTTTTGGTGTGGTGTCAGGTGAGGTAATGAGTTCACACCCTGCACACCAGATCTGATGGGCTCAGTTTTGTTCCTAGTCACTGGCCTAGATATTCCACATTTCTTCACAATTGTCATGGGGATGGGCCAACTTTTCAAGCACGAATGGTTCACAAATCCTCCTAAGGTCCATAAATGGTTCACAGACCTTAGGAGGATTTGTGAACCATAGCCTGGACCTGGAAATCTTTTGAAAGACAAGTTCTAAGGATCTTGTCCATATGTCTGCTGTGACTCTGCATCACCATGTTTAGTCATCAATTATGTACTATCGAACAAATTAATCATATAATAACAATGACAAGCCTTGAAATCTGTATTAACGAAGTGTCCATTCAGAATTCTGCTTCGAAAATAAAATCATGCTGTTCTTACAAGAGATTGTAGAAGTTTTAATTAGACACAGCCATTGTAATATCGGTAAGAGAAGCTTTACCTTGCTTCACCTCTTAATCTTGTTCAATTAAACATGCAGAATTGAAAAATAAAGTCCCAAAAAGGGATAACTTGTCATAACATTATAGTCAAATCACCCATTCCATGCACATCTGTAAATACAAACTCATTCTCTTCCAATAATAAGCATTGACACTCAGCTAAGCATTCAAGATAAGGTCATTTGGAGAAACAGATTTCGCTGATTGGATCTAGCAAACTTTCCGCTGTACAGGTATAGCACCCCTCTATATTTTAAAGTGCATGGATAGGGTTCATGTAAAAGCTGGGCAGGAATTTAGTTAATAAACTGGTTTCATGGGAAAGGCCTGATCTCTGTGCCAAGAGGGAAGCTTCTGATTCTCCAAGATAAGCTCTTTAGTGGTCCATTCAAAACTTTTGGGACCTCCACGTCACTAGCCGTGGCAGGTGCCTCTATTGAATCAGCGCTGTCCCACACCCTGCACAGATCCCTATTACTATCAAGGGCTTTTTGTTGCCACCATATTTTGAAGACACCTTTTGCATTATGTCACTGTATGATTTGAAAAATTACAGATATGCATTTTGAAATGAGAGGGACGTGTTGAATATAAATAAAAGAACTGCAGATGCAGGAAGTCTGGAAAAAAAGCCGGAAGTGCAAGAGAAATGCAGCCGGTCTGGCAGCACCTGTAGAGAGAAAAACAGAATTGACATTTCGAGTGCAGTGACTTGTTGTGTCTGAAGGACCTTTCCAGTCAGCATGCAAGGCTCCCAGTGAAGCAAAAACATGACTTGCAATGGAATTAGCCCCTTTGATGAAAGGTGCATTGTTCTATATGCTAATATAATTTTCATTAGTGTTTAGATTTCAAACAAGTGGTAAATTGGTGTTGGTCTATTTTTATGAAGGAGTTTGAAAAGTAACTAGGTTAGCCTTTCTGCAGGCATGTTTTTAAACCACTTTGTACCTCCTGGTATTAATAAAAGTTTGTTTACATTGTACAGGTTTACAAATGAAGTGAGAAAACATCAAGCCATTAGCTTAGCAGAGTTTAAAATGAGATTTTTCTTACTTCAAAATCTTTTGGGCCGTTCAAAGGAGACCTGACTGGAGTTAAAAGCATGTAGAGGTTGTTCTGCTACAACATGCGTTTTGCTAATGTGAATTGCCTGTAACGTTATTGGTGAATAGTGGATGCTGTTTGGATCTCGCAAACTTTCTGCTGTGCAGGTGTAGTGATTTTCCTATAATACGATTTTCTATGGCGATCTTCTATTGCTTGAGATCACACAAGAGCACAATTACATCATAGGAGAGCTACCTGTGAAGACTTTCCGAGAGAAAAGACATTGTTTAAAGCGGTAAGGTAAATATGTTACCTCAGTGAAACGGTGTAGTTTGTGAAGCAATCCGACCAGGACTGTTTGATTAGAATTCTACAAATTATTAGAAAAAAGCTGAGAGAGTCTGAAATCACAGTTGTGTGGACAATCAAGGTTCTCACAGTTTATGGGATCAGAACTGAGAGGAAGAAATTAATCCAAACCTATAGCTTCAATAGGGAAGATTTTTTTTGATTTTTGAATTGCTGTGATATGATGGTGTTGGGGATGAAATGAAATTTTGTTTCACCACGTGTTTTAAAATCTTTCAAACTGTTGTAGTTAGTTAACTGGTTTGGCTTATTTTTGTAAAAACCGAAAGAACTGCAGATGCTGTAAATCAGGAACAAAAACAAAGTTCCTAGAAAAGCTCGGCAGGTCTGGCAGCATCAGTGAAGGAAAAAACAGAGTTAACATTTCAGGTCTGGTGACCCTTCCTCATTTTTATTTTTATTTATTTTGTGTAATATAATTTTTTAATGCTAAAGTCAGGTCTTCAACCTTGTGCACATCTGTTTGAGTGAAATACTGTCACATTAAATGATATCTCTCAAGCCATTTTCATTCTGAGATCTGATGTCCAATAGTAACATCACTGAGATCATAACACCTCCCTGCCAAGATATGAGGCAGAGAAAGAGCCAACACTCCATTTTCCTCAATAGGGCGGGGTGGGATTAGGGGAGGAAGGGAGGATGGGTATGTTAGAGGTCCACGGTTGGGGAGATCAGGAACGGGGGTGTCGCAATTAATTGCGCAGTAAATGTGCACTCACTAATTGAGCGAATTGTTAACAATTCTAATGGCCATCGGGATCCAAAAATATGCTCAACTTCAGGGTCCCTACACTGCCATGAAAATTCGGCCTCTGGGGTTTCAGTGTGGAGAGAATTGGAGGACCACAGTAATCTTGATGCTTTGTAGAGCTAAAGGAGTTTGTAAGGAGTGAAGACACAGATAGATTTGGCCACAAGGATGAGAAGCAAAAACTTATGATCTTACTGAACCAGAAGTCAATGTAATTTAGCAAGCTGTGGTGGTGAATGGAATGTGATATAATTCTGAGGCTTTAAATTGATGAAACAGTATTGATGAACCAAATATTTATCAGAAACTTTTATATTATAGCTGCAAAGTTCAGGTTGATATGGCACTTTTTCATTGCCCAGGTTGACTGTGAAGAACTGATGTACTTTTCTTCCTCTTTTCTTTGTAGGTGATAAAAAAAATTGTCTTATTGAAAGTTGAAATCTTTCTCAGACCTTTTTGCATACTAAAGATTGGGTTTCTCAGAGTACTTTGCAGTTTTTATTTTTGATTTATTTTCTTGCTCCATAGAAGGTTTTGCATTTATAATAAATGCTTTGAAAACAATAGTTTACGAAGAAACAAACCACTAAAATTGTTTCAATTTTCAGAAAGCAAAAGCCATCAGTTTTGATTTCCTTTGCTACATTTCAAAGTCATACAATATTAATAAAACATTTAGTGAGAAATAGGTAAGGTACTATTCATCACCAGAATGGATTATAATGCATATAAAATGGAAACAGGTGGGAAGTGATAGAAATCAAATCAAGCAAATCACAATTTTCCCTTCATTATCTGCACATATATAATCGTACTTAAATCGGCTCCAGTAAATATTAGGAAAAAAAGAACATTGGGAAAAAAGCCAATAAATTGAAAATACCTTGCGCAGTCGAGTGAAAGAGATTGTAAATTGTGCAAAATAAATTCAAAAGTGTTAAACATATAGGCTTGATTATTTGTTACTGCGGCATACTTGTCGTATAGCATGGATCTATTGTAACTAGGCCTATTATAATGTTATAAAGTCCTTCTTTTGACGTTGGAGACGAGTCGAGTATACTCAGTTCTGGGAAAATCTTCCTGTAAGATCTCTGTTTTGGCAATGTGAAAATGAAGGACAGAATATCTTTTAGCCGGATATTTTATTGATATCTTGTCAGTAAGTTATAACAGATGATGAAGTTTCTTGGAATGATTTGCAGGTGAATATTAGACAATACGTGCTGTCTCAACGTAACCTGTTGTATGAATGGTTCACATTGTTATGAGACCACAAATGCGTTATCGAAAGTTGAAAGACATGTCTGCACTGTATCATGATCACATCAAAAAACTGATTTATTGAGCATTCCTGTTGAGAGAAAATAGGAAAATTTTTGAAATGTTGCAATGAATTCAGATAATTCTATTTTGAATTTGTGCTTTTTTGGAGGGGGAGGGAGGCTGATGTCTTTCAAGCATTAGCTGAATGATGGCTTCAGTAGTTTGAGATGTAACTGATAAGCTGGTCCATTGACTTCTAGATTTCCCTAATAGTATGCTGCATAAGCTGATTTCTGTATCTGACCACTGTGAGAGAGAGGCAGTAAGAAAATATTGTGTAGATGCATATCGTATTTATTTTTTCTCATCTCTACATTTTCATTGAAAATGTACCAACTTCTCCCTCGCGAGCACATTAATTTTTTCATGGTACTCCACCATAAATGTGTTGTGACAGCTTGACGGTTGGCAGTTTAAATCCTTCAGACTGCGCCAACGCAAGGTTCAGAGCACTTGGCACAGCAGCCGTGTTTTTGTGTAAGCAGTTGTAATTTTACATCATTTAAACTGGTTTTAGCTTATTGGAAGTGGATCCAGTTGCACTGAATTATTTTTTCATTACACTGAAGTAAATGAGGTTAAAAAAAAACATATGCCACAGAAAGAGTTTGTAGCATGTGAGTAAACGTCTTTTGGTGACATGAATTGCCTTCTTGGTCAATTACTATAATGGCATTTTGTGTTAGATACTAGAGACCGAGCCACAGTATTGGAATCAGACGTCAAAAAAAGTCAATGCATTATGGAGCAGTGCATAAAAATGTAGCAGAATGTACATTTGTAACAACAAAATGTAACAAAAATATCTAGCAGCAAGAGGTGATGGTTAATGTGGCCAGCAAGCATGAATGGAATGGACTATGAGGGAAGGACAACAAATGCTGACCAACCAGTGATGCCCACATCCCAGGACTGAATTTTAAAACAATCACTCTCAGGATAAAAAGTTTATTTTGGTTTAGGAGGCTGATGGAAAGAAGTACCAGACAGACAAAGGATTTTCTTAACTAGATGTAAGCCATTGGCATAATTCCATGTAAACATGGCGTCTTCCTTGTTTACCTTTATTTCCCTTCAGTTTTGTAATGATCTACATTGCAACATATGACCCAAGACGAGGAGTCGATCATTCAGTCCCTCAAGCCCACTCCATCTTTTAATAACACCATGGGTGATCTGACGGTAATTTCAAATCCATATTCCCACCCACCCTTGATAACCTTCCACCTCTTTCTTCACAAGAATCTCTTCAACTCTGTCTTAAAAATGTTGGAGGACTCTGCTACCTGGAATACACCTCCTCCCACCCACCTTCCTGCAAAAATGCCATTCCCTATTCCCAATTCCTTCGCCTCCGCCGCATCTGCTCCCAGGATGAGACATTCCACTCCCGTACATCTCAGATGTCCTCATTCTTCAAGGACCGCAACATCCCCCCCACAGTGGTCGAGAATGCCCTCAACCGTGTCTCCCGCATTTCCCGTAACTCATCCCTCACACCCCGTCCCCGCAATAATAACCAAAAAAGAATTCCCCTTGTCCTCACGTACCACCCCACCAACCTCCGGATCCAACGCATCATCCTCCGACACTTCCGCCATCTGCAATCAGACCCCACCACCAAAGACATTTTTCCCTCCCCACCCTTATCTGCCTTCCGGAGGGACCACTCCCTCCACGACTCCCTTGTCCGCTCCACACTCCCCTCCAGCCCCACCACACCCGGCACTTTTCCCTGCAACTGCAGGAAGTGCTACACCTGCCCCCACACCTCGTCCCTCACCCCAATCCCAGGCCCTATGAAGACTTTCCACATCAGGCACATGTTCACCTGCACATCTGCCAATGTGGTATACTGTATCCGCTGTACCCGTTGTGGCTTCCTCTACATTGGGGAAACCAAGCGGAGGCTTGGGGACCGCTTTGCAGAACACCTGCACTCAATTCGCAACAAACAACTGCACCTCCCAGTCGCGAACCATTTCAACTCCCCATCCCATTCCTCAGATGACATGTCCATCCTGGGCCTCCTGCAATGCCACAGTGATGCCACCCGAAGGCTGCAGGAACAGCAAATCATATTCAGCCTGGGAACCCTGCAGCCCAATGGTATCAATGTGGATTTCACAAGCTTCAAAATCTCCCCTCCCCCAACTGCATCCCAAAACCAGCCCAGCTCATCTCCGCCTCCCTAACCTGTCCTTCCTCTCACCTATCCCCTCCTCTCACCTCAAGCCCCACCCCCATCTCCTATCTCCTAACATCATCCCGCCCCCTTGACCTGTCTGTCCTCCCTGGACTGACCTATCTCCTCCCTACCCCCCTACCTACACTCACCTTTACTGGCTCCATTCCCGCCTCTTCGACTTGTCTGCCTCCTCTCCACCTATCCTCTCCTCTATCCATCTTCTTTCCGCCTCCCCCTCTCTCCCTATTTATTTCAGAACCCTCTTCCCCTCCCCCATTTCTGATGAAGGGTCTAGGCCCGAAACGTCAAGCTTTACTGCTCCTATGATGCTGCTTGGCCTGCTGTGTTCATCAAGCCCCGCACCTTGTTATCTCGGACTCTGCTTCCACCACCTTTTGAGGAAAAGCGTTCCAAAGACTCATGACTTTTTGAGAGAAGAAAGCTTTTGTCTAATTTCATTATCGAATGGCCAACATTTGATTTATAAGTAGTGACCCATAGTTCTAAATTCTCTCATAATGCGAAACATACTTTGTCAAGACCATTCAGGATTTTAGATGTTTCAATCAATCACATGTTGCACGTCTAAACTCCAATGACACAAGCGGAGTGTGTCCAACCTTTCTACATTTGATAACCCACCCATTTGCTCTAGTAAACTTCCTCTGAATTGTGTCCAAAGTATTGACAGTCTTCCTTAAATAAGGTGATCAACACTATATACAGTACATTGCATCTTGTTTTATCACTACCCTATGTAACTAAAACATAACTTCCCTACTCGTGAATTCAATTCCTCTTGTGAAAAATTAATACACTCTATTATCTTTTTTAATTACTTGCTGTACCTGCATACTAACCTTTGGTGATTCATGCACTGAGAGAGCCAGAATTCTTCACTGTCACAGACCTCTGCAATTGCTTACCATTTAAATAATACATTTTGTTTTATTCTTCCTGACAAAATGGACAACTCCATATTTTCCCATATAATACTCAGTTTGCAGGGTCTTCACTCACTTAACCTATCAATATATTCATGTAAGCTCCTTATGTCCTCTTCAAAACTCACTTCCTGAGCTATCTGATGTCAATCGAACAAAGAACCTGTACTTCATGATCTTTGGACTCACTGTGAGTTCACATCTCATGTTACAGAAAATTATAACAAAGGTAAATAAAAATGTGATATGCAAGTGCTGGGGAATGGAATTTTGAAGTTCTCCACAGCTCCATCACCGTCATCATTGCCTACTACCTGATTCCTGTTTGTTTTCTTTTTTCTCCTTTCTGTCCTTTGATCTTTCAGAAGCAGAAGGTGTTTCATGAATTAAGGAAAACGCAGTCTGGCATTGAAAAGATCAAAAAAGAAAATTGAGATTTATCCGTCAGTAACTACATAACTGAAAGAATGTTGTAACGGTGAGCTTTCTGTTGATGGAAGACTAAATGATAATGTCCATTTATTACCCACCAACATGCTCTTAGGTCAGTCACAAGTCCCAGTGGAATCGAAAATTCTTTATTGCATTGAACACTTAATACAAAGTGCTGCATGTGGAAATGCTAAATATTTTATTACAAGAAAATATGAACATTATTTGCTAATGTTTTTGAGAATTTATATGCATTGTATTTAATGTAGTCAGCTATATCCATAATCTATATCACAATACCAGTTCAAAAGATCTAAATATCATAAAATAGTCGTACAGTAGGCAATTACAATTATTCTGGATTACCCAATGAAATACTTCAAACCAGAGCACTGAACCAAGCTGATCAATTCAGGTTCTATGCTTTATCATTATACATTGTTACAATCTCTGTAAAAATGATGAACTTCTAAAAATAAATTTTAACTCTTGTTAGTAGCCAAAAGGATGATGAGAAAAGATTTTGTAGCTTAAGACTATTACTGTAGCAAAAGATTCAAAGATTCAAAGCAATTGTGTCATCAGTAAAGTAAACCTAAAATATTGTGGACACTGGGGATCTGAGGTGCAACTGAAACCCAACAAGTCTGCTCGCAGCCAAGAAGAGAAACAGATTTAAAATTGTTCTACATGGCTTTTTTTTAAAAACAAGGACCACGGGAGCGAAAGTCTGAGCCTAAGAAGGGACACTGTATTTTTTGCTATTTGTTTGGTATGTATTAGGCAAACATAGTTAGAAACCCATCATACTATGAAAGAAAGAATTTTGTACAGACACTTATGCCCTCAGTTCCAACGCAGCCTAATCTACACAGCAGAAAATCTTGCTGTTTAACTTTGATAGCTGAAGTTAGTGAAGTTTATTTAAAAACAAAAATTCATTAAGGTGTTATATATGAACAGCTATGAAAACATTTTAATGGTGAGTGGAATGATGGAGGGGAGTGGAGCTAGAGATTTTCCGACAGAATGAGGAATGAAATCTGATACTTGAAAAGTAAGAAATGAATACAATTCTCTGGGGGAAGAGCAGGGAGTGAGATTCATCTGAAAGCTCTTTCAAGGAGCCCACATAGGCAACATGGGTCTCCTTTTATCTTTAGAAATTCTATAGACGTTCTCTCACTGGGCTCGATTTCCAAATTTAGAATTTTGTCGTTGTTTCAAATATGTATGCAGCACCTGTTAGACAATTTTTATTTAGACATTTTGAAGTTGATACAGAACATGATATGGAATACGAAAACTATTTCAAATGCTCTATGTTTAACATAGTTTTGATGAGGTGTATTTGAAAATACACTGGTCCATTCTCATGTTGAATGGAATGTGTCCTTGTTACTCTTTCATAGGGCTTGTTCAAACTTGCTCCTGCTTTAATTGGGGGCTCAGGAGGATTTTTCCTTTTAGGCTATGAATGTAGTTAAGAGGAATATAAACAGTTGTTCTGATAAAACCATTTCAGACAGAGAGTGCACCAGTTAATTTGTATCTCTGGGTTCTGATAGTTCAGGTAGTGATTTACTTACCTTACTACACCCTGAGGGATGGAGCTTGTGTTTGAAAGCTGAGAAAAAAAGACCTTCTTCCCATGCAGACAATGTCAAAATCCACACAATCCTCAATGATATGCAGAGTAGCAGAGTCGCAGAGAGAGTTGCTGGAAATCTCGAGGCTGTAACCATTGACCTGACAGGTTTACAACAAAGACTCTGTATCTTATTATTTATTTTTTTTGTGTGGACCCGGTTTCTTCCTCATAAATAGAACTGACAGCATTAAAACATGAAGGGTTTTCAGTAAGTCTGTCTCTGGTGTCTTGAATTTTGTTCTCTACCTGGAAAATGGCTCTTGCCTACCATATTTTAAAATAGCAAATACTTGAGCGTTGGCGACATCTAAGGAAAAAAGCATTGCCTTGATCTAAGAAGAAATACTATCATCTCCTGTAAGAACCTGATGTTATCATTCAAGCGCCACAATTAAATTATGGTCTTGGGCAGCATTGTCTTCCTGCAGAGTTGCTTTGTTCTTTTTGGGTGGGTGTGCAAAGTTGTGCTAGTAAGTAGGAGGGAGGGACAAAACAAATCCCAAATTTAAAACCACACAAAATCAGAATTGTAGCTGTGATCCATTCTGTCTCACATTGTTCTGAAATATAAAAGAATTAATTTAGAAGTAAAATGAAGGGGAGGATAAATAACAAAGAAATTCAATGTACAGTGAGGTAATGAAGGTTTCGAGAGTTGGCAATAATGCCAATTAGAAGCTCTTCTGAAAAAAATTCTCTTTTGTAATGGCATGCCTTGTTTATTAATATTTATATTCAACTTCACTTTTCTCAATTAGCAGTGGGTTTTCCTCTAAAGCATAAAAGGTTTGTTTTCATATACAGTGTCTGTTTGCAGTTCTGGACATCAGCCAAGTATTTGCAAACAAATAGTCGTATAGTAGTACAGAGCTTGAAATGGCTGGAAAAGAGCATATTTTGTGGGTCCTTTTTGTCTTGAACTCATCAGGACATTTTGCAAGAGTACCAATTCTAAGGGAAAACCAATATTATACTGTATAAGAGAAGAGTGCTGGACGCCTGGCAAATAGACTCAGATTGGTAGTGGGTGATTGACAGTTAATAGCCAAGTTTCATCTGAGGTTTAAAAACAAGCAGTTTGACAATGATTTGTCAAGGCATTGCACTAAGAAAAGAAGCAGTAAATGGTTGTCAACTGAGCTGAGACAAGGCATGGTGCTTATATATGTTCATTTTGCAGAATCACATCTAAGGTCAGAAACTGTGCCTTAATCTTACAATTTTTTGACTAAATGTCAGTTACATCGAGTCTTTTGAAAGTTTTGTCTGCTATGAGGCCTAGCAGGATCTCTTGCCATATTTTACCAAACTCATCTCATTAGCTACATACCTTGATCCTATGACATCCCTCTAATCAGATTCTAGTTCCATCTTATCATGCATCATTCCATGACCAACTTGTTACTCACCGCATTGCTGGTGCCCACACCATTTTGAAAGGCCACTGTGCACCTGGATAAGCATTGGCAATCCAGTGTTGCTCTTCATGATCAACACAATGCCGCAGCAGCGATAAAACCACAATGCATGCAGCTCTCATCTACTGGAAACAGATTAATTCACATCCTGTCCAGCTTGCAGCACCCAACACAACTGAGCTGTGTCGATGTAAACAGAGAGCTTCCTCCTCCCCACTTTCCTTGATTTCCTCAGTGGAAAGCTAGTCCTATTCTCGCAGTCACTCTCCGCCATTGCCTGGTCCAATTGTGCAGAGCACAGCATGCCAGGGTAGTGCAGCAGTTTCTGTACAGACTACACTGGAGGGCAGCACCCAGCATGGTCCATGCAATGGAACAGCAATTTCAGGAACCCTATTGTTTGCTCCACAATACCCTGGAGGTAGCACTTGCATCAACTTGGTGAAAGTGCCTTCTGAAGACCAATGCATTACATTGAAACAGGAGTGTTTGCTGCACTCTGACCCCGTTCCCATCACAGACATACATCAATCCTTCAGCTTTTCATCACATTCAAAGCAGTGAGACCTAACATTGAGATACACTTCAACATTTCAGAGACTATATCTATTATATCAATGTGCCTGTAACTTGTCGCTAACAAGCTTCAAACTACATCTTGTTCACTGGAAGAGCCTCTTCCAGTCATACCCCAAGTGGTTTTTCTTTAACCCTAGATCAAACAGGCCTTGTCACTCCCTTCAATTAGGGGCTGCTGGAAACAAACCATCCCCATGGTGAGGTGCAGACTTGACTTAGCTGTACATACAACATGGTAAGTGTAGTGATCGTAATGAGGTCAGACAGGTGGGGCTCATAGAATATGAGCTCCCTGATTGGGGCTGTTAACCTGGTCCAATCAGGGAGCCCTGGCTGACAGATATAAATAGAGTGTCAAACGTTCTGTTCACTCTGAGAGCTGGCTCTGAGGAAGCCAGGCCAGTGTCAAGTACAGTGTAAATTAACAGTGACTTGGTGATGGGATAATGGCCTCTGTGGAGTTATTTCAGTGAGTTACAGTGGAAGTCTGATTTTTCAGCATCTTGAGGTCCACTTTAAGTCACTTGTTCATGCAGACAGTAGGGAAGAGCAGAACATTTAAAAACATTCCAGAAGAAACCCCCATGACAACATTTAATAAGGTAGAATCTAATTAATGTTAAAAGCATTTCAAGTATGGTAAAAATATACGCTGCAGCAGGAGAGTTAGAAATTCCCTGGAGATTAGATATTAGGTACTCCGGAGCAGAAACAGACTGTCTTATAGGGTGGTGATTCTGCAGGAGCAGGCATGAATTAGACATTCAGCCTGCGAGCAAAGAAACTTCAGAAGCTCTGTGACTACAGTTCAAATCCCCTGGTCAGCAAGGGATAACTTTCAAAAACTGAGCAGTATGTTGACAAGAGAAGTGAAAACAAAAGAAAGTGCTTACAACACAGAACGAGAGTCACCACCACAGTGAATGGCTTTCAGAAGACACAGCTACACCAAGGGAAATCAATGGCCACAAAAGCAATTTAAATTGTGGTTTCAGACCTGGGGACAGTACAAAGTCAGAATTAAAGTGACAAAGAGGCAGATTAGAATCCAAAGCAGCATGGCCTAATAGAAGAAGAGAGTAGGGAACATTATTGAGGCCAGAGAAAAGGTGAAAGATCCTTCATTAAAACACATTAGAGGTGGAAAGCATTTATTTAAACTGTGAGGAGAGGAAATCATCCAGGAGAAAAGATGCAGAGATCATTTTTTGGGCAAGAGACGGTGAGAATCATCCAGCAAAAAAAGGTTAAAGAAATATGATTCCAGTCTTCAAACTACACATAGTGGGAGCGATATTTATTAAATTGTGATTGAAGCAGGGATTTTTTGTTAAAACCACAGGTAGCGTGATGCATTCAGTGAAGCTGTTATTGAACTGAGAATTATTTATTATGGCTGCAAACACTGGGGTTCAGCAAGTGAACCTACGGAATAAAATAGAAATCCCTCATTCCAACTCCCAAAATGTGGAGATTCCTCCATTTTAGCTAGGACAGACAAGAATCCTCTATTTTGGCTCCCAAGCATGTAAAAATTATCCAGTACAACAGCACAGTGCTCACTGCTATTCCTGCAAAACAGAAGAATTTTAACCTGGGAAATAAATAACTACATGAGAGACACATGGAATCAGAAGTAATATTGTCAAGAAGATTTAATTTCAGAGATAGACCAATTAGGTTACGGTGTTGGGCATCTCGGTGTAAACATTTACTGAAATGCAAAATTTATTCCAAATTAGACACTAAATCCTAAGATGAAAATGTTATCGCAATTCTATGTTAAATTGGGAATAAAGCTGATGATGTTATTTCTCATCAAGATGTAAAGAACGATGCAGATATTTATGGTGAAGTACTGAAAACCTTTGACATTTGCTTCAATCTTCAAAATGATAATATTCTTAAAAGAGCAAAGATTGACAGTGGAGTTCCGCATTCAAAAGAATGTCTTGTTTTTTCCCCTGATCCCTAGAGATTAGTGGAAAATGTGACAATGGTGATGTCATAATTCCTAAGAGACAGCATTTTTATCAAAATTACTGATAAGTCTTTGTCAGATTTGTTTGTCCAAAAGAATATTTAATTCTCGAGGAAACCATACAGATGGTGAGTGAAGTTGAAGTCTAGAAACAATACAGATCAACCCTAGGAGGAGAAGATCAACCTTATCACAAAAGATTAGTATAATCCATTCCGTTCTTAAAGTCAAAAACAACAAAATATATATGAGAAACAAATACAGTAAGTGGAACAAGCACTAGACACTGAAAATCTTTGCTGATAGTGTGGATCAGAGAATCTTCACAGGCACTAATAATACCCAACTATGGGAAGTGGATGTTTTATGACAAGTCACTTACAGGAAATGTACTGAAGTAGGACATAGATACTGGAAAACAGGATGTCAAATAGCTATCCACACATAAAAGATTCATGAGATTGAATAGTCTATAACAGATGAAAATCCACAGGTATTTCTAGGAGAAATGGATGATGTAAACCTTATATTTTGGCAAGCTAATATTTATTTCAATGCTTATCTCACATATTTGAAATTATGTGTTGGAGTTATCATCACTATATTGTCAGAGAGTGAGTCATACTTAACAAAGCACTGTTTACAGCCAACAGTGCAACTGCATGGTCCAAGAGGCATAGCACTTAGGATTAAAGATATGATACAAGCTCTTCAATGTAGGGAACACCGAACAATAGAAAATGTGTATGTACTTCAGAATCAAGAATTTTACTCTTGAGTAGGAAGATATGTCTTAACCTTATTTTTCTTCTTCAAATGAAAGGATTTAAAATGTTTAATGAAAAGCTGTCCAGGAAAGAACTGGTCAAAGAACAGCTACTAAAATACTTATTAATTGACTCATGGTAGAACCTCAGCAAAAAAACAGAATAATCCATTGTATTAGTTATGTTTACAGAAGCTATTTGTTTCATACTGCCAATGAAATTGGAATCTGTAACTATATCTGATTGACATGAATGTTTTCCACTCTCAACGCTGAAGAGAGCTCAGACTTGAAGGGTCAGCAAGGTTTGCAAGAAGAAAAAATGAGCTCATCAATGAACAGCATACCCTAATTGTGCTGATTGTTGAGATGATAATTGATATAACACTAAGTGAAACACAGGTGAACAAATAGTTAAGGCTGGTCCAAGTCTGATGTTAGATGCTGATACAAGGTCAAGCAGAATATTTCATTTCTTTATCTTCACAGGAAGAATTTACAGTAACAGTGACAGGGATAAAACCAAGCAAGAAGCAATCCTCAAATAGTGGTAATGAAGGAGTCAACACATTGGCTTCATCAATAATACGATCAGTGAAAGGGAATGAGAGTGTCCAAACCAATCAATCAGGTGAAGTGAAATGCTTACATCCTTCAACATAGATTTACTGGCAGATTGAGAGTTACAGTGTGTTGAGACAGTTTCCAACTCCATGGAAGCCACCACTGACCCACGTCAAAGAAGTCCAGGACACTACAAGGAAGGTGTTTCCTTTTCCTTGTAGGGAAGTCATTCTGTTTGAAGGAAATCCATGACATTAAATTCCTCCAGGTTCTTAATGAGTTAATTACCTTTCTAAGCAGGGAATTTCCATGAAGGAAATCTAAGCGTTTAAAAGTTCTATTGTTTAAGACTTCAGACTATCAAGAACACAATCAAAGACAACAGTCTTTCACCCAGCAAATGACCAGCCTTCCAAGTTTGAAAAGGACATTTTCTAGTACAATAGTGAAACCTCCAGATGTCCTGAATTTGTGAAGTCAGGGACTCAAGAGTTGTGGTAGTAGTAGTTATATTTGTATACACGAATATAAATTTATATGAATGTATAATAGAAACAAAAGCTTGGATGTTGGGGAGGGGGCTCGATGTGCAGGGAGATGCTGGACAAGGGTGTGAAGGCCTGAAAGGGTTAATATTAAGAAGTACCTTGAGAACCACCCACATTGATGATGTTATATTGATTTGTGGGCTGAACGACTCAGGATCTTGTAGGAGTAAGACCAAACTTTCAGGTCTCATAGACATTAGTCCAGAAATAAATACATCAATATAATCTGCAACCTCTTTCAAACATGCAACACACTCCAATTCAAAAGCCTTTTCTCATTAGACCTTAGTTTTTGTGCTTTAAGACAACCACTGCAGCACCGCAGCAGCAAATTTCCCCAGATATCATGTCATTTTGACTTGGTTTAGCTGTATAAACAATGCTGTAAATACAATAAAACTGTCATGCTTGTCACTGGCAATCACAAAGATTTTTCAATTTAGCAAATGTGAAATTTAGCTTCAGTGGTGAGGAGGGACTAAAGCAATATGGCAGGTTAATGTCAAAAATTTCAAAGGAAAGGAAAATCCAGTGGGCTGTACGATGAGTGGCTGAAATTCTTTCACCTATTTTACACCATCATCAAAGTTGCAGTTGTCACATCAATTGCATACAATTCAAAACATAGTAAAACCAAATAGAATCAAAATTCTGTGAATACTGAAACAAGAATAGAAAATGCTGGAGAAACTCAGCAGGGTTTTGGCAATGGCAGTGGAAAAAGAATCAGAGTTAACATTTCCAGTCCAGTGACTCTTCTTTGGAACTCAAATAGTACGTCAACATCTAATTAAGGAGTAATATCAAAAGCAACTTCTATTTACTCGGTTCGCGACAAACGACAACACCTCCCAGTTGCAAACCACTTCAACTTCCCCCCCCCCCCCCCCACTCCCACTCCCTGGACAACATATCCACCCTGGGCCTACTCCAGTGTCACAATGATGCCACCCGAAAACGGGAGGAACAGCACCTCATATTCCGCCTTGGAACCCAAAAACCCAATGGTCTCAATATGGGCTTTACGAGCCTCAAAATCTCCCCAGCCCGACCTCATCCCAAGACCAGCCCCCACTCTCATCCCCACCTCCTTGACCTGTCCGTCTTCTCTTCCATTTATCTGCTCCTCCCACTTCACTGACCACCCCCCACCCCAACTTCCTACCTACACTCACCTCTACAAGCTTCACCCCGCCTCCTTGACCTGTCCGTCTTCCCTCCTACCTACTCACCCCTCCCTCCTCACTGACCAACCCCCATCCCAACTCCCTACCTACACTCACCTCTACTAGCTTCATCCCTGCCTCCTTGACCTGTCCGGCTTCTCTCCACCTATCTGCTCCACTATCCACCTTCTATCACTGCCTCCCCCCTCTCTATTTATTTCAGAGCCCCCTTCCCCTCCTCCATTTCTGAAGAAGAGTCCAGACCTGAAACATCAACTTTCCTGCTCTTCTAATGCTGCCGAGCCTGCTGTGTTCATCCAGCTCCACACCTTGTTGTCTCAGACTCCAGCATCAGCAGTTCCTACTATCTGCTTCTATTTACTCAATCTCTTTAATAGAATACAACATCCCAAGGTATTTTGTAAGAGGATTATAAAATAAATTACGCCACATAATTAGGTCACATGCCTAAAAGCTTAGTGAAAGAGCTAGATTTTAAGGAGTGTCTTAAAGGAGGAAAATGTGGTAGACGAGTCTGAGATGAGGTACTTCAGGGCCTTTGTGACTGGAGGTTTCACCACCAATAGTAGTTGAATTAAAATTGGCAAGGAACGATTAGTTCGAATTGGAGTGCCAGATGCCTCAGACAGTTGTAACCTGAGAGGAGATTTCACAGATGGGGGCGTGAAGTCATGGGGGATTTTGAAAAGCAAGAATACGCAGAATAATGTCACATTGGGCTGATATTATGCATGTTGGGTAGTGGGGTTGCAGGTGATATAGAGAGGAACGCTAGCCCATACACCTACAAACCATTCCCCTGGAATACATATGGTGGGCTGGCTCAAATCAGCAGCCTGCCCACCATGTGTAAAATGAGTAATAATTTGGTCCTACAGATGCTGATTATTGCTGACAAAAACACATTTTGTTGAAGCTTTGCATCTTACAATCATCTGGACAATTTGCAAAACCGCTAATACAAGGGAAAACCAATATTTTTATGGCAGGAGCAAAGCACAGGTATGGCCTGGCAACTGCAATGATCATTTATTTAATTCAATGCAAAGCACATCAAGACAGAGACCAACTCACTTGCAGCCTCCAACAACAGGGAGTTTGGGATGGTGTCCCTTTCTAACATTGTAGGTCCCCTGATTTGGGTAGGTCTTCAGCCTCAGGGACTTACACATCATCCTTAATTTGATACTCAGTCTTGGAAGCAACCTCTTTGGCTGCACAATCTCCTTGGTGGGTGCCCTACCATTCAGAGCACAATTGGGACTCAGATATTGGCACTGAGGTGGGGAGGAATTTCTCCTGTCAGAAGGTTGTAAGACTTAAGAACTCTTGCCACAGAGAGCTAATGGGGCAAAGTCCTTGAGTATATTTAAATCTGAGATGTGTAGATTCTTGATCAGTCAAGGGTTAGAGGGAAAATGCGGGAAAGTGGGTATGAGGGATGTCAGATCAGCCATGATCTGATTGAGTGGCAGAGCAGGTTTGAGACACTGAATAGCCCACTCCTGTTCCTATTTCTTATAAAACCCATGCTGATATCTAAAAGTAGAAGGCTTCTCTACAACCCAAGGTGCTGCCTGTCTCAGAAACTGATGTTGGCTGCACAATGCAACTTGGTAAATGTTCCTCCTGCCAACTCCTACTGATGTGCCACAAGGAGGTGTAACATTGGTTTTGAGTGGTGACAGTCAGAAGCAGAGGTGGCCTTGAGGTGATGCAGGAAATTCATGTCAGGTTCTGCTATGCAGCAGCAATGCAAGTGATCTAGAGAAAACAAAAATACAGTCCTAAATTATCCTGAAGTCTTTTCATTCATGAAATGAAATGGACATTAGTTCATTATGCAACCTCTCTGACTTATTATAGATATAACTCATCTCAAGCACATATCCAGCTATTCTTTTCATGACTCTTTTAATGGAATAACAATGAGAATCAAACGCAATATGCTCCTTAAATCTTTCTTGTTGTGAATCAATTATGCATATGGCTAAGCAAACCTGAAATGAATGTTTGATGTTGGAATTCTGAATGTAACTGCAAGAATTTTGGGACAAGGGGAAGATACGAAATGAAATGGTTTTGCCTTTTCCTTTTATGCAGGCGTTTTGTGAAATGGCCTCTCCATCTATTGAGTTTTCGGTTTGACTCCAGCACAGATTGATGATATGCAAAAGCACCCTCCCTCTGAGCCATGATGGTTACAGCATAAATTGGCTGCATTAATATGAGTGACCACAGGGGATGGTTTGTGTGGGAAATAACATACTAGTACATTGCAGTGGGTGCAGCACTGAAATTGGCAACAAGCAAACTTGTTGGGGCAGTTTCAATGGGACCTTCATTTAAAATCTACAGAAATATGATATGTGCTTTAAAATTGAACTCTGGTATTCATTGTTCTGCATACAATCCATCAGAACCACTTGATTAGATTGCAGCCATAACTCATAACCAGGCTTCTCTTCATCTCCACATGATATATCGGTCCTTCTGTAGTGCCCTGATCTCAGAACCATCATTTACAATTTTTTTATTAACACAGAAGCCAAACGAAAGTCCCTTTTCAGAGAATGTCCCTAGCTTGAAGCTAGTTTGTTAGGCAAGCACCATAGATAGTGTAATATTAAGTGCTTTCAAAGAAAGGCATGTTTTACAGTGTAATTTTCAGTTATCAGAGCCTTTATGAATTCCAAACACTGCAAATTGAAGTAGGCATTTACTGTCTTGTAGGCGGTGAGGATAGAGTGTTAGGCAAAAAATCTGTTAGCATCGTTAAAAACTAACAGCATGCATCCATGGAGATCAGCAATATTCAACTGCACTAAAATCCTATTCTGCCCTTAGTTCTCCAGTGGGGGATGCTGCTGTTTGACGTGTGTGCACAGCAGTGTATAGGCAAGAAAAAAAGTTACAAAGCAAGGCAAATTATACATTTTAAATGGAATACCACATGCTGTTATAATGAAATCAGTGAAATAATGTACTCCTAATCATAAAAGCACTGTCACTTGATTGATGGCAGCGAAAATAGTCATTATTTTTGCTTCATGTCATTATTGAGAAAACTGGTGCGTATCGAAGGAAGTTGGGTGTATGTGATCTTCTGGAGTTTTTTTTTAATTGCAGGCTTGAGCAGTTCTGCTCAAAAGAGTCCAAAGCATCTCAGTTAATTACCTCAGATTCTTGCCAAAGACATGCACACTATGCCAGCTGGTGTCATGAGCCTTTGAGTTTCTGATCTCTGTGCACTTTCTGACCTGAATTAGCAGACATTTTGACAGGCAATATAGGTGTGTGTATATGTTGTGTGTGTGTTTGTGCGTGCGTGTGTGTGCGCGCATGTGAGAGAGAGAGAGATACATATATACATACATATTTCTTTTCCATGGAAGAGGGATTTAGAGATTATGTTCCTTGAAGGGTGCTGTGCCAGGTTTTCAATGCAAAATGAGTAGAAGAAAGATATACTAAATATGTTTTCCAAATTAATGATGCAAGTGAATCTCCCTTTTCAGGACAAAAATAGCTTCTTGTTGAAGGGACAAGATAGTGTTGTGTAAATTAAAGCATTTATAATGCTTTTTAGAAGGAGAATTGATAAATTGTCAATGTGGTGATATCATCATGTTAAATTGCATCTGTGTTATCAATTATACCCATCATAGATTGTTTCTGTATTTATAGCTTTACATTCAAATACTTATGCTTTTCAATTACTGAAATATAATTGTGGTTCATTGTTAATCTGCCCAAGGTCTCACCCTATCACAGTTAATGGTGTTTGTAATCTATTCTGCTCAATGTTTGCAATGAGGGAAAATGAGATGAAAATTTGCTTTAACAATATTAATTTTTCTGGAAGCGTAACCTTCTGTTCATTGTTACATGGATGATGTTGTGAAACTGACGTGTGTCTTTATTTCTTAGCTTGGTGAATGGTAAAACCATCTTCTGTAACTGTGTAACAACTTTTTGAACCCAAATTGTTAATACTGCTTTCTCTTCACAGATGCTGCCAGACCTGTTGAGTTTTATCAGCAATTTCTGTTTTTGTCTAACTTTCTAATATTCTTTCTTGTGAGTTAATGATAGCATGTGCTGAAGTAAAACCTGGCAGTGGTTAAACCTAATTCAATGAGGAAAGACTGATTGCACTATCAAATAGTCTTTTATGACTATTATAGAATATTGAGAAAAGGGACTGACTTAGTGAAATCTGGCGATAAAACTTTATGATAATCTTCCTCAGGCCGTGGATCATTTTAAACAGCTTCTAGCACCAATCTAACATTAACATCCACTTCATTAAACACTGATTATTGAAATGGCATTTCCATGATTTCAGCCCTTATCTGTAAAATATTTAATATTTTTGCCTATGCTTTGTATCCTTTAATCCACTTCAGAACACAGCAACATAACCGGGCTAATTATTCCAGCATCTGTTTGATTTAGTATGTCGAGATTCTACATTTTTATTGTTCTTTTGGGAAAAGATAACACTTCTCAGTATCACTAATTTTGCTTGAGGCTGTTTATATTTTTTATGCATGTCCCTCTTAGATGAGGCATTTAACTGAGGCCCAGTCTGTCTTTTATTTAGAAGATATCATTGCAACGCTTGAAGAACAGGAGGGGAGTTATCTTAGAGCGCGAGCTAACAAGTTATCATTCAGCTAACACACCTTATAGAGTTTACAGCATGGAAACTCGGCTGTATGTTCACAGCTGGGGAGAAAGTCTTCCATATAATCTTTATCCATTTTAATCCTAAAAGAAAACAGTCAGTTTGGATTGTGTGGGAGGTTGAATTGCACCTGCAACCTGGCCATTTCTGATTTGAACAGAAATGGGATAGGGAAGCAGGTATCGACCCATTTAAAGAAGCTGACAGTCTCACTTATTCAGCATTTTGAACTGTGGACAGATGGATTTTTTGAGCCTTGGGAAACTTGACAGGTGAGGACTGAAGGTATCAGAAATGTAAACAAATATTGACATACTTGCTTGATCCAGTAGACCTGGCTTGACAAACTCCATGATTGAATATCCCCACCCCCTCAAGCACCTGATCCTCATTCCGGATGATGTGTTAACCTCCCAAGATCTCTTACTCTCCCAGCCCTGAAGATACTGAAGCCCCTCCTTTTAAGCTTCTGGTCATCATCCAGAAGCTACTTTGGCATTGGCTCCCCACCAGAATTGGAACTACCCAGTCACCCTACAAATTTGGAAGTTTAGTGAAACTTTGTCCTCAGGACCTCTGACCGTGGTTCTGGTCTTGACTGTACTTGAGCTCTGAAGTCTTTCAGAGGCCTTTCATCTCTTGGATGTCCTTCCCTGAGGATGTTACTTATCTATAGCACCTTTAACCTCCTGAGTTTCTTTTGCAGTATCACTTTTCCCTGCTGACTCATGTAGCTGCTCCGGAACATAATCTAGGGATTGTTAATCTCATGAATTCCCATCATGGAAGATGGATGCTCAGTTGAAAAAGGCATTTTCTTTTTCAGTATCCTGAATCTCTTTTCTTGAACCCAATATTTTTATTGCATGTTAGTAATCCGGTGTAACTTACATTAGTAAGATAAGCATTGTTACTAAGATTATTGAGAGATTGAAGATAAAACTCTTCACTGTACAAGAACCTACACTGTTCTACCTTCTCCACCCCTAAGCCAGATAATACCACCACACTGGTGAAGCTTAATGCTTAATGCAGCATCTAATAATAAGCCTTTGAGAACCATTACCCTGTACAATGCAATGTTATGACCAGCGCTCCCAATTTGTCATGATCTCAGATGAGGGGGGAGAAATTGGAACCTCTTCTTTATTCAAGATCCACCATCCCCCCAGCACAGAGGCCAGCAGTCATGGAACGTGGGCATTGCTGATTGGCCAGCATTTATTGCCGACTCAAATTGCCATTGAGAAGTTGATGGTGAACAGCCACCTTGAACCGCTGCAGTCCATGTCATGTAGTTTAACCCACAATGCCACTAGGAAGGAAACTCCAGCATGTTGATCCAGTGACAGTGAAGGAACAGCAATATGTTTCAAAGTCAGGATGGTGAGTGGCTTGGAGGGGAACTTGCACATAGTGGTATATCCATATGTCTTCTGCCATTGTGCTTCTAAATGGAAATGATCATGTGTTTGGAAGGTGCTGTCTGAGGATTTTGGTGAATATCTGTAGTGCATCTTGTGGGTAGAACACACTACTGCAACTGAGTGCTGGTGGTAGAGGGAGTGGATACTATGATGATACTATGGCTTCAAGAGAAGTATTATGTCCTGAATTTTTTTAATGAAGAGAAGTTGAGACAGATGTGGTGGGCAGTCTGCTTCAAACTAATAAAATAAAAGAGGCCTTGGGTTTATTTTTTGAAATTGGGACATTAGAAGAAGCCTGAATGGGTGGGGTCAAGCTCCCACAGAACCAGGATTTTAGTTTAAACTTTCAGTAGCTGTTGGGTTATGAAAGCTGCTTCATCTCTCTCTTTCTTTGTTACAGCTAAAAGCATGGGTTTACTTCCTGCTGCTAGAATTGCATATAAGACAAGTTGTTTTACTGACTTTGCTTTTGCCAAGAGATATTACTGTAATGGAATAGTTAATAAATAGTTTATTATGTTGTTAGGTATTTCAATAGAGTTGCAGTTAAGCCAATTCTTTTATTTTGTCTGCACTTTAACTATACAGCATGAATAAAGTGTGTTTTGCTTTAAGCTTCATAGATTGACAGGTGACTTGCATCTGGAATGCAATGCCTGGAACTTGCTTTTAACATAAGAAAGATGTTAGGGTTTGGGCTATCTCCTTGTTATGTCTTGAGGTAGTTTGGTCTGCTCCATAACATTGTGGATGTGGTGCCAATCAAGTGGGCTACTTTATCCTGAATGGTGTCAAGCTTCTTGAGTGTTGTTGGGGCTACATCCATCCTGGCAAGTGGGGAATATTCCATTATGCTCTTGACTTGTGCAATGTAGATGTTGGACAGACTCAGGGGAGTCAGAAGGTGACACAACATCCCTAGCCTCTGATCTGCTTTTGTAGCCACTGTATTTACATGATGAGTCAGGTCAACGGTGACACCAATGATGTTCATTGGGGGGATTCAATGATGATAACAAAACTGAATGTCAAGGAGTGGTGGTTAAATTGTGTCCTGTTGGAGATGGTCATTGGCTGGTATTTTTGAGGTGCGAATGTCAATTGCCACTTGTCAGCTCAAGCCTGGATATAGTCCAGATCTTGGTGCATTTGGACAAGGACTGCTTTAGTATCTGAGGAGTCACAAATGGTGCTGAACATTGTGTAATCATTAACAAACATCCCTACTTTTGGACCTTATGATCGAAGGAAGTTCAATGATGAAGCAGCTGAAGATAGTTGGGCTCAGGACATTACAGTGAGGAACTCCTGCAGAGATGCCCTGGAGCTGAAACGACTGACCTCCAACAACCACAACTATCTTTGTATCTTCCAGGTATGTCTCCAACCAGAGGAGAGATTTCCCCCGATACCCATTGATTCCAGTTTTGCTAGGGCTCCTTGAAACCACACTCAGTTGAATGTAGCCCTGACATCAAGGGCTGTCACTCTCACCTCACCTCCAGAATTCAACATTTTTGCCCATGTTTGAACTGAGGCTGCAATGAGGTCAAGAGCTGAGTGGCCCTGGCAGAACCCAAAATGGGCATCACTGAGCAGGTTATTTCTGAGCAGGTGCTGTTTGATAGCACTGTTGATGATCCTTTCCATCACTTTCTGAAGATTGAGAGTAGACTCATAAGAGGTAACTGGCTGGATTGGATTTGCCCTGCTTTTTTGTGTAGAGGACTTACCTTGGCAATTTTTTCGATAGTGGGGTAGATGCCAGTGTTGTAACTGTACTGGAACAACTTGGCTTGAGGATTGGCAAGTTCTGGAACACAACTCTTTAGTATTGTTGCTGGAATATTGTCAGGGCCCATAGCCTTTGGAGTACCAGTGCCTCCAACTGTTTCTTGATATCATGTGGAGTGAATCATATTGGCTGGCACTGGTATCTATAATGCTGGGGATTACTGGAGGAGGCCGAGATGAATCGTCCACTTAACAATTCTGGCTGAAGGTTGCAGCATGGTTGACTTAAAACAAAGGATCCCATCCTTCAATGATAACTTTCCCAATTCTATTTTATTTGTCTTTTAGTAGGAACAAATTTAACAAGTTAAAGAAAGTGTGAATTTACTGAGATGTAATGATAAAAGAAGCACAGGGTAGATTGGAAATGAGAAGTGAATAAAAATTTAACAGTTTAGAAAAAAACTAATCAGTCTTGTTTGTCTTTGCAGAGGAAATGGTGAAACATTCTCACTGTTAAGTTTGGTGATTCCAGTAGCAATTAAGCACTTGGTTTGGAGACTTTAGTTCTGCAGATTCACTGAGAGGAATTGACCTTTTCAATTTTGCTTTTGACCAGTGACTTGATTCCAGCAGTCAGAAAGAGAGAGAGAGAGAGAGACAAACAGAGACCACAACTTTCCATCCTTTCTTTTTCTAATTGCAGGAATATCTAGTGGATGTTTGCACTTCTAACCTTCACAGCACACTCTAGCCAAACAGCACGGGATCATTAGGCTAACATAAACACACCCACGGTGGATTTTTTAAATCACTTCTCTTTTGTATTCCTGGCAGGGGATAAGACAGACTTGTCTTTCACCCAGACTGCTTTCTTTTAATCACATTAAGTCTGGAGTCTGGGGATGTAACTCACAGGAGGTGGTTCAGTTTTTGCATTGTATCTCCTCGTTTGAAGTACCTTTCTGACATTCATTGACACCAACATTTGCACTAAGCCTCACAGCTGCACACGCTCCTTGATACTATATACACAGTGATAGATATTGGTACACTGATCACAGCATTAATTTTCGGCTCTAGAAACCGAGTATGAAACTCGGAGGCTAATACAACTAGTAAGAAAATTAGATGGCACCCTCATTGACACTCTTTGAAGTGTGACATTCCGTGGTCTCTCTCAAGGCTGGATGTAATCTTACAGTGGTTGCTGCTTTGCATTTTCAGCCATCCCTGTTTGTATTTTTTTTTTTAAGAAAACAAAACAATCCTTTTTACTTAAAAGCTCTGTATCTTCCAAAGTAATTCAGAACTATGACCCGTGGTCATAACAACAGTGAGCTTTGACCCACCAGACCCTGAATTGTATCTCAGTATGTTTGACCAGTTTGTGCTTAGGAACATTGGATTTCCAAACAGCAGTAGGCCATTTGATCCTTTGAGAATTCTCTAGAATTCGATAAGAACATGAGTGATCTCAACTGTATCTTTCTGTCCATCCCCAACAAACGTTCTCTCTCCTGTCTGTCTAACTAACTCTGTCTTGAATAAATTCAAGCCTCCATTTCTTTCTGGAAAAAGAAGTTTTATTCTTACACTGCATTCCCAAATTAGAATTTCAAATCCCAGGCAGCTAAATTTTCTGGATTCAAGCCAGACAGCCTAAGAATGACAATTGAAGCTACAGCGATTGGAGAAAGTGTGGCTGGAAGGTTGCCTCATTGCTCCAGCACTTTATTAAAGCTTTTAAGAAGATAAATCAGAAATAACACCCTGTCCTTCAGCCTTCATTTCATACCCATATGCTATGGCCAATCTGTGCCAAACCATACCACCACATATCTTCCATTGACTGCCCAATAATCCTCCTACCCCACCATTCCATCCGATGCATCTACCCTCCCTCAATCTCTCCCACAACCTTTTTTATCTCACGTGGCAATTTATGCCAACCCATGCCCTCACCAATATACTTTTTCCTTACATCTATGATGCCAACATGCCCATTAGGCACCATGAGAAAACCTCAGGAGCAAGTCTGAAATTAAATGAAACAAAGCTCAAGTGTTTATTGCAGCCGTCTCTTTTAATGAACACACTCATTCACAGAAACTCATTCACAAGATTTCCATCCTTTCAATTCGAAAATCTCTTATGTGCTGAGACAAAGGTGTTTGACTCGTATATATTTTAACATCATTTCTTTTTGCATTTGGACTTTTAAGTTTGTTTTAATTAATGCCACGATGTGGAATGAGAACCCTCTCAACAGATTGGAGCAGTTGTTGCACTGTCCGGGCAGGCAGTAAGGGACTCCAGATCTGCCTGGTGTGCTGGGTCTTCATTTCTAGGCAACAGCATTGGCTCCAATGCCCTCCAGGAACCTGGACAAAATACCCATTGGCTTCCTTTAAATGGCTTTAATTGGCCATTCTTCAGTTAAGTCAGCAACTCACTGCATGCAGACCCTGCTGCAGGTACCCATGCTGCCGCTAGGAACATGGCAAGAGGCAGGGAGTGGAGTCACAAAACTGGAATACTGGCCCTTTGTAGTTATTTTTCACACCTGTACAACTCCATTTCTAGACCTCGTGAGGATTCGTAATCCAGCCTAAAATCTCTGGGCGGAGGCAACTCAAATCAGGAGAAAAGTAGGGTACGAGATCAAAACTAGTCCAAATTGTAACATAAGGGGTCACTTCTAACCTAGTAATGTGCTTATGTGATAGAGTGATGTCAATGTCACATGATGTTATTCTCTCCCTCATACAACCTGTGCCAAGATGGAGCCGCAATGTGGTGTTTCTTAATAAATGTAATGTTTTACTTTCCTCAACATTCTGTATTCTCACAGAGACCAAGAATTTTGAAAGAGAGACTTTTGAAAGTTTAGCATATTTTATATTGCTCCCTACTTATGAACCATTTCAATGATATTATGTTTGTTTAACTGGAAAACATTGAGCTCTTTTCTGAAAATGTGCAGCAAATACAGACTGACTGCATGAGCCAGGAACTTGTACCATTCGCTTTCTATGAAAGAACCAACTTCTGATGTCTCATCTAATTTGCTGAACTTGCATAACTTATGTACTTTGTAAATGATACCCATTATAAGATACCATTGGTCTCCCAAACCTATCAAATTGAATAAATTTGTTGCTGAGAACACCTTCCTTTCCTTCTCTTAGTTAAAACACCTCTGTCACTGTGAGATTGTGAAATTGTATATCATTTTTGTTGCCCCCATAGGCATAGTCAGAATCAGAACCCGAAGCTTGATTTATTTCACTCTGCTGAAAATTAGTTTCAATTAGAAATGATTACTGACTGTCAATGAACTGCAAACTACACTTCACCCGGCTCTGTCAGTGGCATTTGATTACATGACCTCTTCTGATATGTTGAGGGCAACAAGAAGTATGCAATTAAACATATCTGCATTTATATTCTGTGCTTGAATGCTTTTATCGGCAATAGCTGGTTTGCAGTTATTTTCCTGCTGTACTTGCAGTATAAAGAGGAAGCAGTTTGCCTTTAAAACAATGGTTGAAATTGTTGATTCACAATGGAAATATATCGGTGAAACTGAAAATACTTGAATGAATAGTGAGTGAATAGTACTCTGTGTAAGATTAGAACCTGACACTCACACCTATTGTACTCTTAATAAGTGGTTTCTACTGTATTTGGCAAAAGGTTTTAAAGTGTAAAATTCAGAAGGACTAAACATTTAGGGGAGGAAGTATAAACACTTCAAAATGCATTTACACTCATGATTCGAGACACTGGAATCAGGATAATTCCTATTTCCACAGATTTGATTCAGGAGAAAATACTTTGGATATTTAGATTTTCAATCCACAATCGAGCTGTTCATCAGGGCAATCTCAATGATTTCAGACATCATTGTAGCTGTTCACAAGCAATAAATTTATGCCCTTACATTTGCTTGCCTCACCATATGCACCCATTAACCTCAACCAAAGTGACCTCATGACCACTCCCAGTTATTACCATGGTGCCTCATACTCTCCATCCCAACCTATGCCCATGCACCACATGCCAGCTCCATTGTATCCCCAATGCTAAAATGCTGCCAAATTAACCAAATCCTCACCAGTCCCATTCACATTGTATACGGCAACTCAATTAATACTAACATGATCAGATGTCATGACCATGTTGAAATGATTATTTAAAAAAGTGTTTGAGTGTTTATTGATGAATTCATGATTTTGAAAAAATAGAAACTCAATGAATTAAAAAGCAATTTACTTTTATAAACTGTATCTTCCTTATAAACACGAATATTTTCATTCAGAGTCTCACTTGAAAGATTTCTAAAGCTTTTGGAACATTTAATTAAATTTAAACACCCATAACCCACTGTGATAATGGTATGTAATGAAATCAGTAATGTGCTACAAATGCTTTAATGAAATAGTTGGACTTATGTCAAAAGACAGAGTAAAATAGTAAGCACATTTTTTGAAAATGTTGCACATGCTTTTATTTCAGAAATTTAACGTTCAGGAGATTTAAATGATTTGAGATCTTGATGGTTCCCTTAACAGTTTCTCTGCCAGTTCCCTTAACAACTTGACTGTTCTAGTAGCTTGGCATTTCCAAAAATGTAATCCACTTTTTAAGTACACTCACGTATGCTTTTAATATTCCCAAAGGGCACTTGACCTCACTCAAAAAGTGCATTAACATTCATAAAGATGTCCCTGGACCGAGCTAAGATGTATATTAACTTTTCAAAGAACTCTGGCAACTTTAAACCTTCTCCTGAAAACTCTAAAGACCACAAATCCTGTTTTGAACAATTCATTGGCAGAATTGGATCTGGTTGAAGGAAGCTACTCTTTATTCTGTGCAGTTACTTGTCTGAGCCATGTATGTGCAAGTTATGTGCTAAGGGGATTTCTGAAAATCAGCTTCAGCACCAATATGGCTAAGCTGGAAACCGTCTCCCCTCTTCTTAAAATTCTGGCCATGTTGTTCTGATTTGCCCTCCCAAATTGTGAAGTGAGCTTTTTATCACTGATATGTGGCTCTGCTGACCCGTGATGCACTGTTATTCAAAGGATCATTTGCTGCTGTAGTGCAGAATCCATTCTCATACTTACAAAGGAAAATTTGCAATAACTTCTTAAATTGCTAGATACTGCTTTGGTGGAACAATTATGCAATCGGTACATTTTATATGGATTTCAGCAAAGTATTTGACAAGGTCTCACATGGGAGATTGATAAAGAAGGTAAAAGCACATGCCATTCAGGGTAACTTGGCAAGATGGATCCAATATTGGCTTAATAGGTAGGAGATAGAGTGTGGTGGAAGGAGACAGTTTGTGTGACTGGAGGCTGGTGTCCAGAGGTGTACCACAAGGATCAGTTCTAGGTCCTTTATTATTTGTGATATATAAAAACAATATAGATGAAAATGTGAGACGGATTATGAGTAAGTTTGTGGTTAATGCAAAAGTCAACCAGGTAATTAATAGTGAAGAAGAAGTTTTAGTTTCAGGAATGTATAGACGGATTGGTGAGATTAGTCCATCAGTGGCAGATGGAATACGTGTGAAAAGTGTGGGGTCGTAAACTTTGGACAATATCACAAGGTAAGGGAATGTTCAGTGAATGGTAGGACATTAAGAATCACAGAGAAAGAGGGGAATCTTGGGATGCTTGTCCACAGATCCCTGAAGGCAATAGGAAAGATTAATAGGGTGTTTCAGAAGTCTTGCCTTTATTAGTTTTGGTCCAGATTATGCGAGCAGGGAGGTTATGTCGGGCCGATACAAAACTTTAGTTAGGCCACACCTGGACTACTATGTGCAGTTCTACTTGCCATACAGTAGTAAGGATTCAATTACACTGGAGGACATACAGAGAATATTCATCAGGTTGGAGCATTTGAGCTATGAAGTGAAGCTGGATAAGCTTGGATTGTTTTGTCCAGAGCAGAGAAAACCGACTGAGGTGTTAAGATTATGAGGTGCATGAGCGGTGGAATCTGGAATGCTATACCTAGGAGGACAGGTGGCACGGTGGCTCAGTGGTTAGCACTGCTGCCTCACAGTACCAGGGACCCGGGTTGGATTCCAGCTTTGGGTGACTATCTGTGTGGAGTTTGCACATTCTCCCCATGTCTGCGTGGGTTTCCTCCCAGTACTCCAGTTTCCTCCCTCAGTCTGAAGATGTGCAAGTTAGGTGGATTGGCCATGCTAAATTGTCCATACTGCATATGGTGGGAAATGCAGTGATAGGGTAGGGGGTGGGTCTGAGTGAGATCCCCTTCAGAGGGGCGGTGTGGACTTGGTTGGCCGAATGGCTTGTTTCTACACTGTAGGGATTCCATGATAGTAGAAACAGGAAACTTTGCAACCTTGAACAATTACATGGCTCAGCACCTGAAATGTTGTAACATTCAAGTGCTGGAAAGTGGGTCAGTATAGTTAGGTCTGCAGAGTCTAGATGGGCCAAAGGGACTGCTTTGTGCTGTTACAGTCTATGAATCTGTTACACCCTACCTGTTTCTTTAATCTATGTTATTGATTATTGTGTTTATTGATGAAATGTGGCTTAGTATCAAATAGTGAGGAGTTGCTAATGTTTTCTTGAGTCTCTATCTCAACAATGCAATGCATACAATTACACACCGTGATGTTTATATTAGTTTCACAGTTGATTTAACATCAAGTGTCATAATTAATAATGTTTACAATTAATCTCTGCAGCACCGCTGCATAAAATATGATGTATTATAATATTTAAACACTAATTTTCATTCATCAGCTTGAGATACAGCAGTTCTAGTGGTGGTGATTTAGAGCCAAGTGTTTGAGAACGAAAGGGGAATCTTTATAAATCTAGTAAAGAAATCAGCAGGAGAAAACTCTTCAAGGCAGTTTTGTTACATTTCACCAACCTCCTGTGGTAGCTGAGACTCATGATACTTTTTATAAAAATAGGAAAACAGTTGTGTGTCTGAATCACCACATAATACTAAACTGGTATAAGGGGACTTGTTTGTCCTTTTATTGTTGCCTCTCAGTTCTCCCTTGTTTCTGTGTCTCTTTATTCTTCAAAACTGCTGGTTAAAGGAGAGTTGGGAGCAGACTTGTTTAGCAAGTCTCCCTTGTCCGCCCTCCAACCCACAGTCTATTACAAATTGCCATTTCTATTTTCCCACAGCCGCTGTCCCCATTTATGATGTCAGTCTGTAAATGGGGAGTCTGCTAAATGCTGTTTGTTGCTGTTCTCAGTCAATTTTAGCCCAAAGGGAGTGTCTCAGACAGCTTTCGAACTAAAAGAATGCTTTAATATTGCTTATTTTTATTCTGCCTGAATATTTCTGTCCAAATCATGAGTACTGATTCATAGAAACCAGCTAGGAAGCAACACTTAGCCCAGCATCACTAGGGAATAGGTTAAACATTTTGGGGAAAAGCATATCAATTTTTTACTGTTCTTAGTGCCATTTTCACTGCAATGGCAACTGTGGATGTGGCTGGTGGATTGTATCAATTCATTGTCAGTTACTTGTTTTCTTTCAATGCATATCAGCAGACTTGAGACCCCAGCTTATCATTGCTGTAAAATTAATACTTGAGAAAGTCTGCAGGGAGATAGTGAGGGAGTGGGCTGCCTTTCCATTGCACCAGGTATTGGTACAGTCATGTTGATGGCTATGGTATTTCTGTCAGGGATCTCTTTAATTTGACAGAAGGTTTTCCCATGAGAAGGACTGAAGTCTTTTTATTTCAGTAGTTCTGTTACTCAGAGCTTTTCATCCAGTACAGTGATTACTCTTAAAAGAAGATGAATGTACCCCACTTGTTAAGAATTTGCTCTGAAGATTTTTTTTTTGCAGTGAGATACTTTTTGCGCTTTCTGTGTCACACATGAGCTTGAAATTATTCTGAAATGGGCTATTTCTTATCCACATCAATGACCACCTCCGTTCATCAACCTGTCTGAACTTTCTCTGACAATTCCATTCTGCATTTATCAGCTTCTTCTAGATAAAACAGCCTGAATGTTCACTACCTGCATCATAGTGGAAATGTTTGACGTGTGTTCCTTCCATGCAATCTTAGATTAAAGTGTTCAAGTTTAAGATCAGTGTTTCTGCATCTTATAAATATCTTGGGTTCAGCTGTAGGTTGCTTCCTTCATTTTTTGACATTCTCAAATTCATTCCTTTCTCTGATTTTTAAATACAGTCCTTACATTTTCAGAGTTGCTCAGTTTGTTTTCAAGGAGGTTTATTTCCTTTTACGTGTCAAAAGTACTTCTCTTCCACTCAACACCTTTCATATAAACCCCAGAACATGAATTCAACTTTCATATTGAGATGTTCTTCTCAAGACACTTTCACAAACCTGGACAAAATATCAAAAAACAAATGTTTTATCTCAGAGTTGATTCTTCTCTCACTTTTAACTCTATCCTTCTTCCAGTTACAACCAGGTGAGGAAGGAGTAATCAGATCTCTTCTTTTCGACCCTCTCTTGGTCACTGCAACAAATATTTTTCTTTCTTTTTGACATGTAATTCTATTGCAGGTCAAAGAAGGAAATGTAGTTGACTAGATTGAAATGAAGAAGCCAAATATAATGTTCTCTTGAGTGAAAAAAGAGAAATGTTATTATTTTTCAATCACCAGAAAAAAAGCCACAATATTAAATACATGCACAATCACAGATAATCAGTTTAAAAGTCAGAGAATACGTGGTTCAGGTAGAAGAAGTAAAAGCAATGCAGTTTAAAGTCCTAGATAGCAAGGTGTAGAGCTGGATGAACACAGCAGGGCAAGCAGCATCAGAGGAGCAGGAAGGCTGACGTTTCTTCTGAAGAAGGGTCTAGGCCCGAAATGTCGAGCTTTCCTGCCCCTCTGATGCTGCTTGGCCTGTTGCGTTCATCCAGCTCTACACCTTGTTATCTCAGATTCTCCAGCATCTGCAGTTCCTCCTGTCTCTGAAACAGTTTAAAGTCCTATTTGCCCTTAACCTCAGCATACTGTACTGTGCAGTCTTTGCTGAAACTTTTGAAATTGCAGCCAATTACATCATCATCTCTTCCAATTTTGCTTTCCTCTCATTATGCAATTCTGTGTATCTTGCATATGTAACATGACTGTCTTCCAGGATTCTCAATGTAATAATAAAGTCATTCCAGGTGTGCAAATGCATAGGGTAGCTAGCAACATTACTTGATATTCCCTAAACACAAATGTTGAAGAGATATATAACACTGCATTTTCCGCAGACTTCCTTGTTGCCTGAATGCAATTTAGGACTGAATTATGTTTAATTGGTGTACTCAAGATATGTGCTGACAATATATGGCATTGAAACTGCTCTGAAGCTATTCCATCTGGGACGTGAGTCAGAATGTTCTGTTGAATGTAACAGTTTGAAACCTGTACAAGAATGATTTTCTATATATAGTTTATACTATTGCCAGCGGAAATGATATGACAATTTAAATGTCTATTGAAACTAAAAAGAATCTGTGTGAATCATCTGTCTTACTGATGTTCAGGAGTGTCGTGCATCTGGCAAGTGAAAACAAGATTTAATTCTGGAAAATTGTGATCTTCCAGAGCCAGAGTTTTGTTGGATAATATGTTGGTCAGCAGAATGTATGATTATTTTGTAGTTCCTGCTCCATTCTGCTGTGTTTCTCAAAGAACTGAATTCAGCTGGTACTCTTAGCGAAAGCGCTTTTTCGGGCAATTTCAATCAAAAGCTGAAATATAGTACAAGTGAAACTAATTCATTAAAATGACATTGTCAGTTCTGAGGGAAAAGGATAGGAAAAGTGCCTATCATAATTGACAGGTAAATGATGATTTTTCATTGTAAATCCTGCCATATTTTCTGTTTTTTCTTCACTATCATGTGCTATTTTGCAAATCTACAGCCCCGTATGCTCTCTGTCCTTGTGTCTGCTCAACCAGTGAGTGTTAACAAAATATTTATCCATACTGCATCACATATAAGTGCAATGCTAACTGATTTCAATATGGATAGGTTTACATTCTCGTAGTAATCACTCAGATGAAAATCACAGGAACAGTATCCTCTCCACTTTCACTTCCTCACCTTGGGATTAAACCAACTTTAGCCCACCATTGTGACAACTGTGATTCATATAGCCTAGTATTGCACCACATTTTTCCTTGTTGAGCCATTAAGTAATCTGCACATGTACTCTGACTATAAACTAAAGAAAACAACATTTTTTTGTGTATGAATCTATTGAGTGAACAGTGATAGGACGTTAACCACAAGGTGTTTCTGGGAGAAACAGACAGACACAAGGTACAGAGCATTCTGATCTCCATCCCAAGTCTGACTGTAGCACATTGAGACAGTGTTAAATAATGCTTGTGAAGTATGGAAACATCTTGATATGGACAGTGATGTGCCTAGTGGGCAAAAAGGCACTGGTCATAAGTGTGAACGTTGACCACATTAAGCTTATAAGTATGATTGTACTATTAAATATGCTCTCCCAGTGGAGTTTAGTCTGGAAAGAATATTAGATGCAAATTACTAGTCTCTCTGGTATGTGTGTTAATGGAATGGTGTCGCAAAAACAGACTGGAAGCAAATAACTTATCATAAGTTCTATCAAACTGAAGAAGAGACTTTGGGCTGGATTTATTGCAGCCCATTGTGGCTAGAAACCTAACAGCCAAGCTAGAGAGGCCTGGGATTCTGAAGTTTGTCATGGTTTTTTTTCTATTGCCAGATCATGTTTTGAACATGGCAATTTCGGTAGAGCCCTACATGATGAGTATATCTCAACAACATGGGAAGTGTTAGAGGAACAAGTGTCTCCCTGAACTGAACATGAAACTTTGTTTGCAAAGTAGATTAAAAGATTACAAAGAAACAGTTCATCCCTGCAGAGTCGAGGGGTAATCTGTTAATAACGGGGGAGAGTTCTAAGAACGCTCAGCTGACTTTGGTTAAAATGGTAGCTAACAAGCCCAATCGACCGTAATAAAATCCAATACCATTCTTCCAGATTCAAAGTGCAACAATCACCAAGTTAAAAAACATTGCGTAATAGACATAGCACAGAATGGATACAATTTTTGGAGGCCAGTCACTTCAGTTTTAGGATATGGCTGCTGGTATTCCTCAGGATAGTGTTCTAAGCCCAGGCATCTTCAGTTGCTTCATTAATGACCTTCCCTCCATTATAGGGATGGAAGTGGGCTCATGCACTGACAATTGCACAATTGTCAGCACCATTCCCATCTCCTTAGATACTGAGATAACAAGGTGTAGAGCTGGATGAACACAGCAGGCCAAACAGCATCAGAGGAGCAGGAAAGCTGACGTTTCAGGCCTAGACCCTTCTTCAGAAAGGCTTTGTATCTTCATGCGCAAAGCATTCAGAATAAGGTTGATGAATCAATGTCATAAATCAAGGTACATGAAGGACCCTTTTCTGAAGAAGGGTCTAGGCCCAAAACTACAGCCTTCCTGCTCCTCTGATGCTGCTTGGCCCGCTGTGTTCATCCAGATCTACACCTTGTTATCTCAGATTCTCCAGCATCTGCAGTTCCTACTATCTCCTTGGATACTGAAGCATCTGTACAGGAGCTTCTAGACTTGGACTGCTGTATGGCGAGTAAAATATTTACCACACATGCGTCAGGCAGTGACTGCATCCAACAAGGGAGAATCTAACCCTAACCCCTTGATATTCAACGTCATAATCTTTGCTGAATGTGCACTTCAATCCTGCTGGTTATCATTCAGCAGATACTGAACTAAATCAGCCATATAAATACTGCAGCCACAAAAGCAGGTCAGAGGCTGGCAGTTCTGAACAAACTAACTCACTTCTTGACTCCCCAAACACTGTTCACCACCTACAAGATAGGAGTCAGGAGTGTGATAAATTATGACTTGCCCAGATGTGTGCAACTCCAACAGCCTTCAGGAAGCTTAACACCATCCAGGACAAAGCATCCTGCTTGACTGGCACCAAATCTACATACATTTACCCTCTCTGTCACTGATCCACACTGGCAGCAGTTAATACCATCTACATGCTGTCCTGCAACA
Organism: Ginglymostoma cirratum; assembly: GCA_024137785.1. Classification (NCBI taxonomy): domain Eukaryota; kingdom Metazoa; phylum Chordata; class Chondrichthyes; order Orectolobiformes; family Ginglymostomatidae; genus Ginglymostoma; species Ginglymostoma cirratum. The sequence goes on along the minus strand of JAHRHZ010000289.1, from coordinate 33,151,971 downwards.
ACACATCCAGATTCCTTCAACAGCATCTTCCAAACCATGACCTGTATTACTTAGAAAGACAAGGGGAACAGTCAGATGGGAACACCATCATTTGAAAGTTCCCCGCCAAGCCACAAACCTCCCTAACTTGGAACCAAATCACAGTTCCTTTTCTTTTGTTGGATCAAAATTTGAAAACATTCTTCCCAGCAGCAGTACAGGTGTACCTACATAAGATGGACGGCAAAGATAACTCACTACCATTTTCTCAAGAACAGTTGGAGATAAGCACCAAATTCTGGCCTTAACAGTGATGTCATGCCACATGAAAGAATTAAGTAAAACCATTGTTAGTGTCAATTCAAACTGTATTCAGATGGCTATCAGATTGGCATCTGCAATAATGTGCATTTACAATGTGCTTGAACGTAGTAAAATGAAGGTTATTAGGCACTTTATAAGGGAAATAAGGAGGAAGCAATGGTGTAGTCTTAGTATCACTGGGTTAGTAATCCAAAGCCCTCTGGTTACATGAGTTTAATTTTTTTTTCTTTATTCGTTCCTTGGGAGGAGGGTGTCACTGACTAGGTCAGCATTTATTGCCCATCCCTAATTGCCCAGTGGGCAGTTGAGATTCGACCACATTGCTGTGAATCTGGAGTCACATGTAGGCCAGACCAGATAAGGATGGCAGTTTCCTTCCCTGAAGGACATTAGTGAACCAGATGGGTTTTTCCAACAATCGACAATGGATTCATGGTCATCATTAGATTCTTAATTCCAGATATTTATTGAATTCAAATTCCACCATCTGCCATTCGAATCCAGGTCCCCAGAACAATGTCTGGGTCTCTGGATTAACAGTCCAGCGATAATACCACAAGGCCATCACCTTCCCATCACAATGGCAGATGGTAAATATTGAAATTGATTAAAAATCTGTAATTAAAACCTCCTAATGGCAGCCATATAACTATTGTAAATTGTTGATGAAACCCATTTGGTTCAGTAATATCCCTTACGGAAGGAAATCTGTTGTATTTAACTGCTCTGGCCTACTTGTGACTCCAGAACCACAGCAGTGTCATTGACTCTTAACTGCCCAGCAGTCCACTCAGATTCAGTGGCAATATGAGATAAGCAATAACTGATGGCCCGGACAGAGATGCCCATATCGCAGGAATGAATAAAAAATTATGGTGACTGCATGTGTAAGACGAGGGACCATATTCTCAAAACTTCAGCAACTATTGGGTTTTGCAACAGCTGCAAGGAGATGTGCACCATGAACTGGAGGCAGGAAGAGTTTCAAAGAGAAGTGAAATTCTTTTGCCTTCTTTACTCACAAAATGACGTAGCATGAGTGAAATGTGTATTCATTAAGGTAGGCTCAAGCAAAGCTGTGTGCAAAATGCAGCGCCTCTTTAATGATGTGCATGGTGAATTTTTACTTCGGACAATTGACAATTTGTCCAGTACAAGATCAACATTCTAAATGTGCAAAATGTTTTCTGATAACTTCAAAATGTAAAAGCAATGCAAAATGTAAATGTAGATTAAAGAGTAGAATAAAATTCACACTATTGAAAACTTGGTGTTTAAAAATATTATTAGTGTGATAACCAGCTGTAAATGTTGGTTATTTTCAATTCCTTTCATGTTTTCACTTCAGGCATATGGTGAGGTGTTGGTTCTGAAGTCAGTTTGTTTCCTTGGATAGATTTATAGGCTCTTGGTGACATATTACTGCCATATTATTTTGTCAATGCCTGATCCTGTTTATGAAGCTAGTTGGAAGTGCCTGTTTGTCTATACATGGAGCTTTATGGGCTATTCAATGGCTTCCAAATTTGACAACAGGGCTTGTGAGTTCTATTCATCAAGTGGATGGTGAGGGTGAGTCAAGCAGTAATAAGGGATTGGGGAAGGTAAGGTGGTAAGGCATTGAGAGGAGCAGGCTCTAGGGGGAGACATTCATTACAAACTCATTAGGTTAAAATTTCTACAGATTACATGGTCTTCCTGATACAGCTCCACCTTCAAAACTGATTCCATTTGTAGGACAGAGATGAATTTTTTGAGGGGGGTGAGGGTAAATCTTTTAATATGCCTGTTCTGGAATCATCCTGTTTCCATTCCATTCTCAGACCCATGCCTCCAGTAATATATTCATTTCTAGGTCAATTAAAAGCATGGTTGCTGGAAAATCGAAATTTCTGGCAGCCTGGTGATAGAGTTTGGCTCGCAACAATGAGATTCGTTCTGCCTCTCGATTCCTACTTCTGAGATGATGTTCTAGCCCCGCTGCTCTGTCTTACAATGGAGGGTGAGAATCAGCCAATTTGGTCATTGCCAGTGGAAAAGAAAGGGAAAGCCAGCCAAGTGGCCTGGTCAGTCATCCAAAAGACACTTCAGAAAACCAACTATGAGCCATGCTCTATCAGTCTCCAATAAACTTGGACATAGGCACAGTGGGTAGAGGAGAGATAAAGCTAATAAATAATCTGTAAAAAGAACAGTACAGTAAAGTGCAATACAGCAATCATGGAAATTATCAGTTACTGCTGCTCTCCTTGCAAATTTTGTCACATATTAAAAATGGAACAAGATGAGCTACTGGCAAAATGACAATGATTTGTAATGCTTGTCACGACGCACATGAACAATACTTGACAATAAAAATCAATACAACATTTTGCAAGACTCAATTAATTTGTATCTACAGCCTACGGGACAGAGAGGAGCAATTTTACAAATTGAAGGGATGAAATCCAAAGTTAATAACTCGTGAAAGTATGTTTTGAACTTTTAAAATATGTGGTTGTCTCTACGTTTCATTTTGTTAATAATAGGGTTATCATTGTCAGCCTGCAGGGGCTCCTACTACCTGGAATATAACTACAAGGTGCCAACTCAGTCCTCATCAAACAGGCTGCTGCATTGGAGACAGTAAGGACTGCAGATGCTGGAAGCCAGAGTCAATAGAATTGAAGCTGGAAAAGCACAGCAGGTCAGACAGCATCTGAGCAACAGGAAAGTCAGCGTTTTGGACCAAAACCCTTCATCAGGACTGGGGAGGGGGAGGAGAGCCCAGAAGTGAAACAGAGGGAGGGGTTGGAGCTGGGGGAAGGGTAGGTGGAATGGTAATATGTGGATGCAGGTAAGAGGTTATTGTGATTGGTCAGTGGAAAGGGTGGGGTGGATAGGTGAGTAGGAAGATGGACAGGTTAGATCAGGTCAGGGATGCAAGGTGAAGAGGCAGGGCTGGGCATGGGAGGAGGCTGAGGATGGAGGGATTTTGAAGCTGGTGAAGTCAATATTAAGGTCATTGAGCTGTAAGCTCCGAAGGCAAAATATCAGGCGTTATTCCTCCAGTTTATGGTTGGCCTCATTTTGACAGTGGAGGAGGTCTTGGATGGACATGTCGCCAGGTAACTGCTGGTTTCGCTGACATAGACATCCACATGACTGCCACTTCTGCTGACATCAAAGACCATGTGACTGTCGACATTACTGATGAACGAGTTACTTCTGCTTCTGCCCATGTGACCGCTCCAGCGCACACATGCATTCCTGATAAAGTCTCCACCCGCGCTCCTGATCCCAGCTCTACACTTGGCCCCCACCTCAAGCCCTTCCGGATATTCACCATCCCTACGGACCTCCCCCTCACTGAGGCTGAATGGTCAGTCCTCAGCAAAGGGCTCACCTTCATTGTCCTGCACCCCACATATAAACAAATTCCGCGCGTGTCATGATGTCGAGCTCTTTTTCTACCACCTCTGCCTATCCCTTTGATTAGGAATCCAACCCACCATTCAACGACCCCTTTTCCAACCTCCAGCAAATTCCGTCCTCCTGAACAGCCCCTTCAAGCCTTCAACCCTCATGCAACTCCTTCATCATAAACTGCCGCTGGGATATCAATGGCCTGGATTTCCCTATCCCTTCCACTTACTCCAACCTCTTCCGATCGATATACGCAGCCCTCCGCTACACCTCCGCTCACCCATGCTCCAGAAAAAATGTTATCCCATACTTTCAATTCCTCTGTCTCCGCCACATCTACTCCCAGGATGAGGCATTCTATTCCAGGACATCCCGGATATCCTCCTACTTTAGTGACTATAGTTTCCCCTCCTCTGTAATTAGGGATGCTCTCAACCGCATCGCCTCCATTTTCCACACTTCTGTCCTCAACACCCTCCCCCCATCAAGAATTAGGATATTGTCCCCTTAGTCCTCACATACTACACCACCAACCTCCAAATCCAACACATCATCCTCTGACATTTCCACAACCTAAAATCAGACCCCACCATCAAAAAGATATTTTCTTTCCCACCCCTGCCCACTTTCTGCATGGACTATTCATTCCGTGACTCCTTCATCAGCTCTATACTCCCCACCAATTGCTCCTCCACACCCGGTACTTTTCCCTGCAACCGCAAGAGGTGAAACACCTGTCCCTACACCTCCCCTCTCACCTTCGTTCAAGGCCGCAAATAATCCTTCCAGATCTAGCAGAGATTCACCTGCACTTCATCCAACATAGTCTGTTGTATCTGTTGCTCTTGATACAGTCTTCTCTATAGCAGTGAGACCAAACACAGACTCAGGGACCAATTCTGCACTCTGCATGCATCAACCAACCCAACTCTCTAGATACCATCCATTTTAAGTCCTGGTGACATGTCTATCCTTGGCCTCCTCCACTGTCACAATGAGGCTAAACATAAACTGGAGGAACAACACATGATATTTTGCCGTCAGAGCTTACAGCCCAATGGCCTCAATATTGACTTCACCAGCTTCAAAATCCCTCCATCCTAAACCTCATCCCATGTCCAGCCCTCCCTCTTCTCCTCGCCTCCATGACCTGATCTAACCTGTCCATCTTCCTACTCACCTATTTGCTCCACTCTTCTCACTGACCAGTCACAATAACCTCCCACCTGCATCCATCTATCACCCTCCCACCTAACCTTCCCCCAGCCCACCCCACTCCCTCTATTTCATTTCTGGGTTCACCCCCTCCTTCCCAGTCCTGACGAAGAGTTTTGGCCTAAAACGCTGACTTTCCTGCTCCTCAAATGCTGTCTGACCTGCTGTCCTTTTCCAGCTTCACATGCTACTGCATTTTATGCATTCATTCACCATTACCCCACTTAATTACAAAGGCCAATATTTCCATTTGTAGCAGTGGACAATGTGTTTAAGATCTTGTCCCAAAGCCCTAATATAGCTTTCACAGGAGAATAAAGGACTCGATGTTGTAAAGGGGTATAAAGGTTTGAAAAGGTTAACGCTGAGGATAGTTTAACCACCATTCAATTTAACAATGTTGTATGAACTCAAGCAGTGGAGACAGCTTTGGACTTCAAAGGATTAACACCTAACATTGAGGTGTTCTTCATCATCTTGTAACAATACCCATTGAATCAATGTAACCTGTACAAAGTTGCTGTCATGCGATAAATCTGTTTATACGTTAGCAAGTGCTTTTCTTCGATCACATTAGATCAAACTGACCCCATAAATCCCTACCAGAAAAGAGGATGGTGACGGAAAATTTACAGGATAGATCTTACACCATGATGAGCTGCGGCAAGGATCCATCAAAGAACATGGTGCTATCAGTGGGTATCACTTCGACTGACAAATTGGTAGAAAGTGCAGGAGCTCTGAAGAATCCTGCGACATAGTTTTGAAAAGGCTGCTTTTGCAACAGACACCAGATTAAAGAGCTGAACTTTCAAGTACCCTGCAGAAGAAAAATTTGTGGCAAGACTCTGTAAGGCAGATTCAACAATCATAACGAATGGGACGATGGGTGGGGATTGTTTTGGTTCTCAAAGGAGCAACTCGTAATGTTAAAGTCTCCTCCTAGTCTTATTATTACTGTCTATTTTACCAAAGTAACTTATACCTAATTACTATCATACTATAACCTACATCTTGTCTAAGACTCTTTTCATTAGACTATCAAATGATTTTCCTCTACCACAAGATCATACAAGCCTTACAGATCTCAACCACAAAAGAGTTGAGAATACATTATATGTCATTGGAGGAGGTCATTCAGTCTTTTGATCTTATTCTGCCATTCAGCTGAATCATGGCTGGGTTGTATCTTAAGTCCATTTGCCTGATTTTGCTTCACCTTCCTTAATACCCTTACCAAACATTAATCCATTTGTAGAATTTCTTGAAAGATTAAATTGACTCTACATTCCATGTATTTGGGAGAGAGAGCTCCAGATTTCCATTAATCTTTTTATGGAAATATGCTTGCTGATTTAATTCCTAAATAACCTGGCTCTAATTTTATGACATTGACCCTTTGTCTGAATTCTCTCACGTCACTTGGTGGACGCAGAGTTGTTGAATATTTTTAAAACAAACCGGGATAAATTCTTGGCAAGCAAGGGAGTGAAAAGGTTGCGGGGTGGATGAGAATGTGGACTTGAGTTGCCAATAAAATGATCGATCAGTTGGCCAGATAGGTCAGTGATCACAGGGGTGAACGATAAATGGGATTTGATGCAAGTGAGGAGATGAGGAGCAGAATTTTGCCTGAGCTTATGAAGGATGGGAAGTGGATCAGGATAACATCATAGTCATTGAAGTTGGAGGTCGTGAAAACACGGAGGAAGGTTTCAGAAAATGGTATGAAAGTATATTATTGTTTCTGCAAACTTGCCTCATCATTCAAGAAAATTATGAATTGTATGTGCAAGACTACTTTGGAGTAGGGTTGATCTCTGATATAAAAACTTAAAGACACAAGCGTGGGACTGAGGAGTATGTTCTGAATGATGAAATCATGTGAAATTTCAGGTTTAGACTCAATAAATTTGTGCTCATAGTGGGATCACTGTGAGATGCTGCTTAACTGAGACCCTTCCTCAACTCATCCCCCTCCAAAAATATGTTTTGGATTAAGGATAGAGTTCAATGAAGTTTATCCTGGCACATGAACATTACTAGACCTCTGAGCAACTTGCTGACTTATCTGGGAATGTTATCCAAAAAAGAAAAGTAGGAAAGAATTCTCATCACTAGCAAAAACTTTTGTTTCAGATTCTTGATTCCTTATTTGTTCTAACTGTACAACCAGCAAACAGGAGACAGAATATGTTACATAGTCTACAAAGATGATGTAATGTCAATGAGGTAGAAATGGTTAGAAAGAGACAGGAAATAAGGTACAATTAAGCTGAAGAGCAGCACAGATTTATTTATTTGCACAGTGTTGCCCATAATTACCTTGAGATCTGACATGCTTTTCTCTTCCACTTAAACCTTAAACTGCATACTTTTCCCTGTGGTCGCTTCTAGTTCGCTGATCGCAGTTGTTTTTCATTTAAAATGAGAAAATGCTGATTTTTTTTTTAAAACGCTCCAGCACAATTAAAAAGTGTTAAATCTTTAAAGTATTAATCAAAGTCTGCTACAAACTTTACATTAGTCAGATAGGGAGAAATAAAGAGACCCCTGAGTCTATAGATTTCTTCATACTTGAGGCAAATTAAAACCAGATGGAGTAGTCAGATATTAGGGTACATGCTACGTTTAATTCTTATCAATTTCAAGGGAGGAAAATGCTCAACAACAATTCCAATGAACTTTCAAGCATTTGAGATACAGATTGTTAATGTCTAATACACCTGGGCTCTTCAAATCTTGAAAGAGAATTCTCAATAAGATGATAATAAACTGATGGCACCACCTCAGAGACTTGTTTTACTCCAGGATCTGTCAATAAGATAGACAGCACAAGAAAGGAAGAAGACAGAAAGCAGCCTTTATGTATAACAGTAATACACTGTAAAATTATATGTCTGTAAATTGTATAATTTATATAATTTGTAAGAATAAAACAAGTTTGTAATTTTCTCTGCTGAAGGCAAAGGCTTTGATGCCCAAAAGGCTCTTCTTCATGTTTCCTTATGGCCCATAGGGAGCATCTTCCCTCCAGATGGTTCAAACCAGGAAAGCCTTAGGTTCTGCTTTTGGCTTGAGATGAGTTGGCTGAACACTGTTATGACAGCAATACGCATGTTACATTTGGATGCTACGCCTTTGATTTAGATATTATTGGAGAATAAGGGATAAGAGTGGTTCTTTTTGCATCACCTGGGTCTCTGGATTAATAGTTCAGCAATAATATCTCTAGGTCACTGCTTAGTTACACTTAGTTTGAAGCTGCAAAGAATTGCCAGTGCTTGCAGAATTATATCACTAAATGAGGTAACACTTTCGGGAAATCCGGAAAAGTAAAAAACATAAACATTTAGAAAATGTCAAATTGGAATCTTCCATCTTGATTGCATGTTTTGTTTTTATTTTGAAAAGTGATCCAATCTGATTACTATTCACTTCGATAGAGTTTAATTTAAAATTTAGTTATTTTGTCAGAAAAATATTATATTTCTGAGAGTCGAAAGAGTCGGGATCAATATTCCCACAACAGGCATGGCTGAAAAATGAGTATTCATGAGAAAATTAGCTGTAACAGTAAGAATGTAGTTAATTACTGTATTCCCTTTAGAAATTCAGTCCCCTCTTTGCAACACTGCACCAGGTATTCACACAATTACCAATCTGCTTCATAATTTATTTTCGGATTACTCATTTAATTGACATTTTTGTAACATCAAAGACTTTAAACAGGATGTTTGTGTTGACATAAAGGGCTGAATTTTCGCAGCCCCAGAAATAGCTTTGGCAGTAGGAGCCCAAGAAACCAGTGGTAAACTCAATTGTGTTGGTTTATTGATGCTGTTGACAGCAGGTTGATCGGAAAGTTTGCAGCTGGCCCCAGAAAGTGCCAGCTAATAGCCCTAATCATGGACCCAATTAAGGAACCTCATCCCACACTGACAGAACTTTAAAAGCATGAAACATTCCATGCCGCTCCCCCACCCCCCCCCCCCCCACCCGCCCCACAGTTGAGTCCAGAGGCCATAAGTTGTGAGGTGGCAACCTCCCAGCAGCAAATCAAAGGGCCATTGGAAATTTCTTTCAAACATTCAATGATGAAGCCATTAGGTTCAAATAGCTAAAACTGCGGCCATGGTCAGGGATTCTCACATTGATGACCCCAAGGCTCCGGGCTGTCTTTTGCAACATGCTCAACAGAGATCTGAAAGGATCTTCTCTTTTGAGGTGCTCTCACACTCTCTTACTGTCTTCACATTCTCCTAACTCCCTCACCTATTCTCACTTCTCCCAGTGGAGCTATCAAACATCTCGTGCTGTGGTCCTTGTCTATAGATCTCCAGAAATGTGATCCCACTGGCTGTCCTTCATTGTAAACAAACATAACGGTTGTCCCATGGAATGTTGTTCCAGCAGGTGAACCCATATGTTAGCTTAAGATCTGCATGTAGATGTGGTTTCAGTGTCCCAATGTGCCTGAGAAAATTCAGCCCACATTTTGAACTTGCACATGATGAATGTTAAACATGAAAAAGTACTGAATCTATGAGGAATCTAGAAATGGATTCTTTGGATTCCTAGTATTTAATTTGATTAAGTTTTCTGGAATGTGAGCACTCTGACTCACTATTTCCAATTCCTAATGAGTCGTGAAAAAGAGTGGGAACTTCTTGATGGAGTTAATTCTGTGCTGGGAGATTCTGTTTCTAGAATCTTTGCTGGCAGATTCATATTCTAACATTATGCACCATTAAAACTCAGTAACCTGAGGGGCACTCGGTTCAGTATTTCCATGTAATCATTTCATATATGTTTTGTACTGTAAGACTGATTCCTGCAATAGTTACTAAATCATTTCACCATGGTAACTGCCAGCTTGTTATTATGTAATTGACTAATCATAACGTTATTATGCTCGACTCACTGAGGAAAAACCACCAGGAGTTCCCTAAATGTACAATAAAACCCAATGTTAAGACAACTAAATAATGAGTAAAATGGTGTTTTCTGAACCTCTGGGTTTTGATACAATTTTATTGATTTTGTGAGAATTTATTATTGATGCTCAAAAAGGGGTTGAAATCTTACTTGGCCTGAAGGAAAACACACAGTGCTTACTCCACTTGTCCGTTGTCAGTAAAACTAAAAACAAAGTGATTAAGTCATTTGTTGAAATGTTATTTTGATATGAAAAGGTGAGAAGGGATGAAATGGCTCCTCCCTGTTCAACCTTAGTTGGTTACAACAAAACTTTTAAGATCTTTCAGCACAAAATGATATCCCTCTCCAGTTAAAAATGTAAGCATTGTATAATGTAAGCCATAAGCAAGAAGGAGGCAATGAACAAGACTTTTTTGAATCAAAGCAAGAGACACTTTCTTCAGTCTTAAACCTGAGTGAAATAAAAATGTGATATCAAGCACATGACCTTTATGCAGCCACTTGGACTTGCACGTGCGCACACACACACTTTCAACACACACACATACTCAACACACACACACACTCTCTTTATATGCTGTGAAGAACTTTACAACGTAGTGACTGTTTTAATATACGATACCTGGCAACCCACTCGTGCATAGCAAACTCCCATAAACAACAGTATCATAATGACTAAATAATCTCAGGTAATTTTTGTTAAGACAAAGTAATCTTTGATATTCATGAATTATCTTTCAACCTTTGCTTGCTTACCCAATTGACACACTTCTTTGCTTCTGCTTCCATGTTGGTCAATGGAACAGGAGCCAGAAATGATGGAGCAACTTGAGGAATGGCAAAACCATTGCATTCTAGACCTAAATAATGGAACAGTTATTATATTTAAAATTGTGGTTTCAAACAAAGGTCTAACTGTCAAGAACACAACACAGCACTGACACTGAGGACTCAATAATATCATGTTATGTCAAAAATGCATTGAGGAAGAGGACTTACATACAAGCATATGAATTAATAATAGTGGTAGGCCAATCAGTGCTTGTGATTAGTAAATGTCATAATGCTATTCAATAAAATCATGACTTGTTCTGATGATCTCACATTCCCTTCTGATAATCTTTCACCCCTTGCTTATTAAGAACCAATCTTTAAGAATTATCCTTGTCTCTGTCTTTAATGGGTGACACCATGTTTTTGAAACAGTAACTCCTCATTCTTGTTTCTCCCAAAAGAGGAAACATCTTTTCTATATCCACTCTGTCATGATACCTCAGTTTATTACATGTTTCAATCAAGTAACCATTCACCATTCTAACCTCCAGAGGACACAAGCCTACTCTGTCCAGTCTTTCCTCATAAGACAAACTGCTAATTTCAGATGTTCATCTGATAAACATTCTATGAACCTCTTCCAATGTATTTCTATACTTTCCTCAATAAGGAGACCAAACCGTACATAGTTCTTTGGATGTGGTCTCATTGATGCCCTCTATAACTGAAGCATAATCTCCCTACTTTTGTGTTCATTTCCATTCAAAATAACAATAACATTCTATTAGCTTTCCTAACTACTCACTATACCTACATACAAAACTATCATGCATGAGGACACATGGATCACTCTGTATACCAGAGGTCTGCAATCTCTCATCATTGAAATTACAAAATGTACAATTTCACATTTTCTTGTAATTCCTTGCCTACTTCATTTGCCAGATCTTTGTCCACTCACTTCACCCAGTTACATCTTTGTCTATTTTACACCATACTTTCTGACCTATATTTATGTCATCAGCAAATTTAGCAACCAACTCCAGTACCTTAATTCAAACTATTTGCATAAATTGTTAAATATTGAAGTCCCAGCACCGATCCCTGTGGTACACAATACATTACAACTTGACAACCAGAAAAGACCCATTTATGCCAGCTCTATGTTTTCTGTTGGCTATCTAATCTTCTATCTACATGAATATGTTACTCTCTACATTATGCACATTTATTATATGCAATAACATTTGATGTTGCAGTACATAAAATACTTTCTGGAAATCTATGTAGAGTACGTCCAGAAGTTCCCCTTTATCCACATCAGACATTATTTCCTCAAAGAACTCCAATAATTTGGTTAAAATCAATTTTCCTTTCACAAAACCATGTTCATTCTACTTGATTACCTTAGACTTTTCTAACAACTCTAGAATAATATTTTTAATGATAGTTTCATTTATTCTATGGGTTAAATACCAAGCAAACTGGTCTGTAATTGCTTGCAATTGACCTCCCCCCTTTCCAAATCAAAAAGTTGCATTCACTATTTTCTGATCCAATGTAAACTTCCTTGAATCTATGGAATTTTGGAATATTAAAAGCAATAATCAGCTATCTCACTAGTTACTCCTTCCAGGGTCTCCTAAACCACTTTTCTTCGGTTTGTGATTTATTTGAGTTCTTCCTTCCATTTCCTGATTAAAAGCCATTTGCACTATGGTACTTTCACCCATTGTAGTGAAAAGTAATGCTAAATAACTGTTCAGTTACTTCCTATCTCCTCATTTTCAATTATTAATTCCCTAGAGTCATTTCCTAGAAGGCCAAAGCTCATTTTGTTTTCATTTTAAATATCTGTAGAAACTTTTACTTTCTGCTTTTTGCGTTTCTTGGTGGCTTTTCCCACTATCCAGTGTTTTTTCCATGTATTGTTTGGTATTATTGTTTGTGTTCTGTATTATTGTGTACAAACCTCTGACCTACCACTTGTCAAAGTTTGGCACTATCTTTAACATTTTGGTTAACCACAGATTGTACATCCTCCCATTACAGTTCTATTTTTTCAAATACTGGCCTCAGTATTTCAGGAATATGAATCCAGTATGTCCGCACAAGTTTTTAAGCCACACATTCATTTGCCTATTCTTATTTGCCCTATTGTAATTGATGTACCAATCCAAAGATGGAAGGAGGATGTTGGTGATTTTCCAACTGTTTCTTTTATCATTGTTGCCCTTTTCCAGTCACTTATGTTTGACATTAAATTGGCACATAAATGCTACGTGAACAAAGATTTTCAAAGCAACCACAGTGTCTCAAGTTCCACTTGCTTCAGAAGTATGTAATAGTGTCTCTGAGTAGAAAAAAATCTAAATTAATGAAAAACGGTATCACATGTCTATGCTGGGAGAGAATGGGAAATCAGCCGCAAGAGGCTGATAAAAATATAATAAGATCTTTCTCTCATTTCAGCTAGAATTGAGAAACAGAGTGATTTAGGACTTTGGCATGGCTTGAAATTGAGTGAAATATGTGATAAGCCTTTTTAATCTGAATTATAGACCACCAGCAATCGATGAGCAATGTATATTATGATCTACTGTTGTGTTTGTCCAGCTATAATGTTTCTTGATACAAGGAGAATCCTGTGTGTTTATGACATGAAGTAGTAAAGTTGGCTAAGGGTTAAATAAAAATCTGGAATGCTACAGCAGTAGTTGCTCCATAGTCCACCAAAGCACATCCAAGAAAGCCAAAGAAGCAAAATATTGGCTCATTACGTATGTTTTAATAACTCTGTTATTTATTTCTCTAGTGCTAAGGAAAATCCAGTTACATTTTAGGAAAATGCTCTAAGTCATCTTGTCCTTCTTTGTTACAGATTAATTGATAAAAGGTCAGTGATAGAAGGAAGGAAAAAGATTTTGACAATCAAAGATTGAACATTTTCCATGGTTTTACGTGTGAAGGGACATCCATCTTGCTTTCAGTCCTGAAGGACCAAAACACCCACAGGTAAATTACCTGCCTTAAATTAGCCCAGTGTATGTCACATTGTTGATTAAGCGTATCGAATGGTTCGAAAATTTGGTCATTGTACTGCTTTGCCACAGGCTAATGTTTAATTTTTCAACCTTGACTGGATCATTTTTGCATTTTTGGTGGAAATTCATTTTGTCACTGAGGGTCTAGATTGTGTGGTTCAACATCACTATAGGATCTACACTCATTTAATCAAAGGCATTTGTTAGTTCAAGAATGCAAGCAGTCTGTGGATGTTGGATAAACTTCCTTTCCTAATATCACTCCACTTGGCGATGAACTATTCAGCAATGAATACAGAGGAAGTAGTCACAATTTTACTATCGTGCTTCATCTGTATTGTGGACTCTTGTGATACAATGGTAGTGCCCCTACCTCTGGGCCAGAAGGCCTGGTTTCAAATCCCACCTGTTTCAGAAGCATGTCAAAATATGGCTGAACAGGTATCACCTCTATTTGTTACTATTAATTACATAAAAATGCTTACTCTTCTGTATTAAAATATGGCTTTAGCAACAAACTGTAAGTTAATGAATGATTCCTGTAATCAGCATTAATGGAGGAAGGTCCATCTTGCTGATAAATGCGTGGTCAGGCACAGAGATTAAAAGATTGACAGCCAATCTGCGTGAGTTACTCCCTGCTGATGAACACTGGCTGTGTGGACTGATAGCATGAGATATCCACGATTTTTATTTTATTTGTATTTTAGTCCCAAAGGGACTAAAACACTTATGGTGTTCAAGCTATGAGTACCACCAAAGCCAATTTAGTGGCCTTGATCTTGGCAGGATAGAAACTGGCACGAGCCAGCAACAAGCTTGAAAACTACTGTTCTTCCATGCTGAGCTGCAGAAACTTGGCAAAAATTCTTAAAGGCAAACGAGAGATTTTCTCTGTGATGCAGGATGAAATTATTGAGTTATTTTGAAGTTTGAGATTTACATGCAATGCACGAGGGAAATATTCCTTCTCTTTTTGGTTTGGCTACAGATAATGTAATGAGTTATCAAATCTGATGACATGAATTGCAATTTAATTTTTCTTGAACAATGAAATCCCTGATTTTGGATCTGTTGATGGAGTGAAATGCACAACAGAAAATGTCAGGTTGCAGTTTCAAAGTGTGGAGTTGGACATGGGAATAATGCATAATCTGTAAATATTGAGAAGAATTTGTAAAATATAATGTCCAGTAAGGTTTTGAAAATTGAATAATGACCTGACAATTAGGAGTTTCCAACTCAGATATTTTACAGGTTCAATGTGGAGCAGAAGTTTCAACTCTGCCTTAATTTTGTGAGTTTATCTGAAATACCTGTTGCTCATTGGTGGGCTACCTAGATATTCTGCACTACTCAAGATTGTGGCCTCTCTGAGATTTTAATTTGCGTGGAATTAAGGAGTTCTCATTGCATGATACAATAGCAGAGTGCAGAAAAGGGCCATTAATCCATCTCATTGAGCTCTTTCAAAGAGAACTCCCTGTTCTGTCTCTATGTATGTCCCGTTTCTTCTTCAGATATATTTTCCAGCTTCCTTTGAAATCTAATTTTCAGACTGAAACCCTCCTGAAACCCCACCCCAAGGTTAAAATTGGGCCAAAATGATCTCATTTGCAGTTAGCTCGATATAAAAGTTTCTATCACTCTGTTTGGCTGGATTTGCACTTGATCCCACAGGTGAAACAATAATACAGTATGTATTAAATCCAGGAAAGCTTCTCAACAAAGATTTGAATATAAACTGATTATCTAGAGCACCACTTGTCCCATCTTAGATAACGAAGAACAGTATACTCATCAATTTGGTTTGACCCCAAAAGATTTACAATTGTGTATTCCTTGCAGACAGGAGAATATTGAGATCCTGGACAAGATTCATAGGAAGATGACTTGAATAATACTATTGTTGGGGCTTTCATGATTTGGATGGGTTAAAGAACCAGGAGAAGCAAAATAATTGAAATTTGTGGGAAGCACGACAATTCAGAAAAGATCCCAGCAATGCCACGGAACTGGATGCCCTGCCAAATGTTTGAGAAGGGCCTCAATATAATTTGCTTTTTTTGTTTCTTGCCTGGCATCTACCAGATTAAGAAGATAGCCAGTCATCAGGTGATACAGCCAATAACACACGGTCGCAGGGGGCTCTTGAGGTAATTAGAAATGAGGGAGCTCCATACTGCAGATAGGCAATTGAAGTAGGGGTATAAAAGGTACTGCAGATGCTGGAGAATCCGAGATAACAAGCATGGGGCTGCATGAACACAGCAGGTCAAGCAGCATCATAGGAGCAGGAAAACTTGACTTTTCGGGCCTAGACCCTTCATCAGAAATGGGGGAGGGGATGAGGGTTCTGAAATAAATAGGGAGAGAGGGGGAGGCGGATAGAGGATGGATAGAGGAGGGAATAGGTGGAGAGGAGGCAGACAAGTCGAAGAGGCGGGGATGGAGCCAGTAAAGGTGAGTGTAGGTAGGGGGTAGGGAGGAGATAGGTCAGTCCAGGGAGGACGGACAGGTCAAGGGGGCGGGATGATGTTAGTAGATAGGAGATGGGGGTGTGGCTTGAGGTGAGAGGAAAAACAGGTTAGGGAGGTGGAGATGAGCTAGGCTGGTTTTGGGATGCGGTTGGAGGAGCGGAGATTTTGAAACTTGTGAAATCCACATTGATACCATTGGGCTGAAGGGTTCCCAGGCTGAATATGATTTGCTGTTCCTGCAGCCTTCGGGTGGCATCACTGTGGCATTGCAGGAGGCCCAGGATGGACATGTCATCTGAGGAATGGGAGTGGGAGTTGAAATGGTTTGCGACTGGGAGGTGCAGTTGTTTGTTGCGAACTGAGCGCAGGTGTTCTGCAAAGCGGTCCCCAAGCCTCCGCTTGGTTTCCCCGATGTAGAGGAAGCCACAACGGGTTCAGCGGATGCAGTATACCACATTGGCAGATGTGCAGGTGAACATCTGCCTGATGTGGAAAGTCTTCTTGGGGCCTGGGATTGGGGTGAGGGAGGAGGTGTGGGGGCAGGTGTAGCACTTCCTGCGGTTACAGGGAAAAGTGCCGGGTGTGGTGGGGCTGGAGGGGAGTGTGGAGCGGACAAGGGAGTCGCGGAGGGAGTGGTCCCTCCGGAAGGCAGATAAGGGTGGGGAGGGAAAAATGTCATTGGTGGTGGGGTCTGATTGCAGATGGCGGAAGTGTCGGAGGATGATGCGTTGGATCCGGAGGTTGGTGGAGTGGTATGTGAGGACGAGGGGGATTTTTTTTGGTTATATTGAAGTAGGGGGCTGTGAGAGGTTGCAGTTGGCATTATGACACCAGAGTTATATAACACTGGTTTCAAATGGGAGCTGGATGAGTTCTTCTCACATCCCCCATTGACAGTGGTTGGCAGAAAGATTAACTAGAATTCATCACATTGGCCATTATGTCCTCCAAGAGTTCACTGCTTTGCTTTCTAGGGAACAAGGCAAAGTTCTCTTTTCTTCACAAAATCAGTGTCAAGGTTTTAGTTCTCTTGTTTCAATGAATTTCAGCTAAGTGCCAACTTTGGAATTTTATGGAGGACTTCTCTCTGTGAGCTCCAGCAAATCTTCTCACACAATTCTCTGCTGTTCGCCTCACAATGTATGCACTACACCCTTACAACACCACGCTTTCATTATCTTGTGCTTAGCAGTGGCAAAAGTACTCACTGTTGCCAGGACTTTCTGGAATTTGCATCACCAGTGGCATATTTAAATACCAGCTATGCACCAGGTCAAACACTACAACTTAGGAACTGCCATTCTCAGTATGTTGCTGCACAATTCTCGAGGACATAGCTGGCACCTAGATTTTGCCAATAGGGACCTGGAGGTCCTGCGGATGGGGTGATAGACAGGAGGGCCATCCTTGACCCTCAGGACCACCAGAGAAAACCATGGCACCAGACCCTGCCAGCCTGGATTGAAGTTGATATCCAGGTCACTGTGATATCCATGATGTAGAGGAACATCCAGCCTGCAAGAGAAAGGTTATTAAACTTCTGTGTTCAACAAGGGTAGGCACCACTATCTTCTCTTTGCTACCTCACATTCATTCTAACTCTGCCACTGCACACACTTACTACCAGGGCTGACGGTCTTCCATTTTCACCACTGCATGCAGCACCCTCCTTCAATCTTTCTCACTCAACCTAAACCCTCCCTCTTCCCCTGCACCACAAGCACTGTTTGCCCTCTTCGGGATACTTCACCAGCTTTTCCCAACTTGCGCCAGCAACTAGTAGCTGTGTCATCCACTCCATCTGACTCAATCCATGCCTTTGTCTCATTGTTAGGGAAAACAGCTCACAATACAGCGGAAAGAGCCAAGATGGAATGTAGGGTAGGAAGGGTCTGATGAAGGGTCACCGGACCCAAAACATTAACTTTGTTTTTTCCTTCACAGATGCTGCCAGACCTGCTGAGTTTTTCCAGCAACTTTGCTTTTGTTGTTGTTGTATGGAATGTAGGGTGCCCAACACTCGACCTTATCGGCCCATAAGGAAAGATTCCTTGCCTTAGAAGGAGAGGAATGTGACCAATTCATGATTCACTGTCAGAAATTGTGTTGCTTTCCCATTTCCACCACTCTAAAATGTCCAGACCTCTACCTCTATTTCACAACTCATTTCCTCCCTTCTCTTCTGAAGACAGCAGTGTCATCCACACACTCCGTCTGGAAGGGAGTGGTCTTTGAATATCAGATCCTCCTCTTCCACCATTCAGAAAGATGATACAAACATCTCATAAGATATTGCAGTTTTCATTAATCCTCATCATCCATCACCTAGTTTTGTGATACTTCTTACTGCCTGAAACAAAGCATCCAAGGATAAAGCAGCATCCTCCACCTGCACTGTCCTGTACCCCCAGTGTGATCTTCCTGAGAGTGTGATGTGAAGCAGGTAACTTAAGTCCCTCTTTGGACCTAGTCAAAACAAATATTGCATTAAAGATATAACGGACATCATGACCTGGTGTTCTGACTGCCACCTCTAAACAGAGTATAGCACTGTCCTTTTCTCATCTGGGCAGCATCCCATGGAGAGTGAGCAACTCCTACATTTTCACCACGCCATGGGGTGCCTTGGCTGCAAAATCTGCATTAAAATGTTTCACAATATCTGCTGGAGATTGATGTTGATCCTGTTCTGGACACATAGAACCTTTCCTATTGGATCCAGGTACAGAAAATGCTGTGAGGTTGTGATAACTGAACTTAGAGCTTCTGCAGGAGTGGGAGATCTGCCATGAAGATGTGGTGAGGCTGGTATGTATCCAGTGCCAACCTCCATGGACGAAGATGCTGGCAGCTGTAGCCCCTGGAGCTTTCCCTGAGATGTTTTGGATCAGAAATTGGCTAGCTATAAGAAGACAGAGGGTGGTGGTTGATGGGAAATGTTCATCCTGGAGTTCAGTTACTAGTGGTGTACCACAAGGATCTATTTTGGGGCCATTTGCTATTTGTCGTTTTTATAAATGACCCGGATGAGGGCGTAGAAGGATGGGTTAGTAAATTTGCAGATGACACTAAAGTCGGTGGAGCTGTGGATAGTGTGCAAGGATGTTGCAGGTTACAGAGGGACATAGTTAAGCAGCAGTGCTGGGCTGAGAGGTGGCAAATGGAGTTTAATGCATAAAAGTGTGAGGTGATTCACTTTGGAAGGAGTAACAGGAATACAGAGTACTGGGCTAATGGTAAGATTTTTGGTAGTGTGGCTGAGCAGAGAGTCCATGTGCATAGATCCCTGAAAGTTGCCACCCAGATTGATAAGGTTGTTAAGAAGGCATACGGTGTGTTAGGTTTTATTGGTAGAGGGATTGAGTTTCGTAGCCATGAGGTCATGTTGCAGCTGTACAAAACTCTGGTGTGGCTACACTTGGAGTATTGCGTACAGTTCTGGTCGCTGCATTATAGGAAGGATGTGGAAGCATTGGAAAGGGTGCAGAGGAGATTTACCAGGATGTTGCTTGGTGTGGAGGGAAGGTCTTTTGAGGAAAGGCTGAGGGACTTGAGGCTGTTTTCGTTAGAGAGAAGAAGGTTAAGAGGTGACTTAATAGAGACATACAAGATGATCAGAGGATTAGATAGGGTGGACAGTGAGAGCCTTTTTCCTCAGATGGTGATGGCTAGCATGAGGGGACATAGCTTTAAATTGAGGGGTGATAGATATAGGAAAGATGTCAGAGGTAGGTTCTTTACTCAGAGAGTAGTAAGGCCGTGGAATGCCCTGCCTGCAAAAGTAGTAGACTCGCCAACTTTAAGGGCATTGGATAAACATATGGATGATAATGGAATAGTGTAGGTTAGATGGGCTTCAGATCGGTTTCACAGGTCGGCGCAACATCGAGGGCCGAAAGGCCTGTATTGCGCTGTAATGTTCTATGTTCTATGTTCTATGTTAGGAAGACTGGCCAAGATGGAGGCACGGGGGTTCCAGTGAAAAGCTAGAGCTGCCTGTCCACTCAGATTTACATGTCAGGAACTATTGCCATCTAGTTTGTTTCCATTGCCTGATAAAATAGAAAACTGCATATGATTGAGGTGACATTAAGTTATTCTGGTCATGCATACAATAGGCCTCTTACCACTCATTGGTGAGATTCTCATCCCACCATTAAATTTTTCGGTAAAAACTTGGAGTTTTTTTCTCGATTTTCTGATTTCTACATACCTTACCAATTGATTTTCCATTACCGCATCATTCAGGGCTGGGAAGATACCACATTTGATTTTTTTTTCTTTTTGAATATATAGCATATCATGAGTTGGAGTTTTCGATGGTGATGTATGTAAGTGACAGATATATGGCTGAAAAGACCAGCTAGTTTTGTACTTTTGGGCAACACTATTTTTCCATTTACACATTCACTACTTTGCTTGAAACATCCTTTCTTCTAAATGATGCTTTATCCTAGCAGGCTTTAATAAATCTGCGCAGCAGTAATTTATTTTAGCACAAGACCCAAACTCGTAACAGTCTGTTACACCGTAGCAGATATATCCTCTGCTGTTATTTCCTTTCTCTACCTGTCATTTTTATGTTCAATCAAACATTGGTCATTGTTTAAATTACCCATTTACCTCTGAAACTAAAAACGCCAGCTTTGTCTAGTCGGACGGTGTCTTTGGGATGGCTCAGCAAATTCTGGTGTTTAACTTAAACTGATATGCAGCAAATGTATCCAATAAGTTGTAAGTTATATAACCGGGCCTTATATATATGTAATTCTCCAACTACCTGTTTCACATTCAATCCTTTGAGTATCCGTGTATAAATTAGTCTGCTGTACTTAGACAACATCATCTGCAAAATATTTTGACAATGTTGGGATTTTAAATAAACAAACTGCTTCATAAGGAAGGGCCAAGCATCCCAAAGGATACTTTTGATCTATTCAGAATTAAAGGAAGAGGAAGGAGGTAACAAGTTCTTTTGAGGTTCACACGAGCAAATTTCTTGTATTTAGCAGAATAAAAACATGGTAAACCTCCCAAAGATGATGACACTGCCATTCAGAAATGGTGATCCTTATATACAGAACCAGCAGTTCTGCCCAATGAGAGGGCGAAATTGATCTACACCAATAGTGCAAAGCAAGCACATAGAGAAGCAAAACCCCATTGTACCACTTTTTATTTTCTAATGGTTTGGAAATAACTGTCAAGATTCTTAACTTCAAAACAGGTAAAATACAGAGTCAGCCTAGGAATCAAGTCTCTAAACTATGATTCTATTAACTTCAATGGAAAGATGATTGAGTGTAGTTAAAAACCAGCTGCCAATTCACAATCAGCTGATTTTACAATGATAGTCCCAATAAATTTCACCTCCTTAGTGTTGCACCTATAATTTTGGAGCAGGAAGGGTCATTTATGACAGCAGTAAATTGGGAGTGAATGGGATAAGCTGGAATTTA
Organism: Ginglymostoma cirratum; assembly: GCA_024137785.1. NCBI lineage: Eukaryota > Metazoa > Chordata > Chondrichthyes > Orectolobiformes > Ginglymostomatidae > Ginglymostoma > Ginglymostoma cirratum. The sequence continues at coordinate 33,130,350 of JAHRHZ010000289.1, read as the reverse complement.
ATCTTCTTCCTCCCCATACTAATATAATAGACTATGTTCTAGATCATGAGCCGATGTAGTTATGGGTTCAGCTACTCAATTTCAAGGAGATTGCTGATACTGTGCAGAAAAAGGTATTTATTCAGCACTGCGGTTTTCCCATGACTCAGCTACACTTGTTAGTGTAAAATCAATAAACCCCTATGTGCACAGCTATCCTGTGTCAAATCATAGATGCTCAGCAGCATTTGGGAAAGAAAGGGGAATGGAAAGTCTGAGGAAAGTTGAACCCATGGGTCTGCAATTGTTGACAGGCAGGTGGAGAATTTCTGCTTGAGGACTGAACTATCCATAACTAATTCTACTATTTCCCCTGATAGCTTCTATCTTTTTTTTTCACAGTTGCTCTACTTGGAGTAGTGAGCAATGCAGTAAGGAATTAATTTGGAATTGTGTTTAAGCTACATGCTTAGATTTGTCTGTTCCACATCAGTCTTTGTCATGTGTATAATGTTAGAAAGGTACATTCGGGTCTGGTATATTTCGTTATTGGCTAATGCTTTGCTACTCTGTCCAAAAGAATAGATTTTGTGCAATCTATTGCTCACAGTAACTTGGATTTTAGACATTCGACAATCAGCCATGAGAAGAAAGGACTAAACTTAGCTGATTCCTGATGAACAAAAACAAAGTTGCTGGAAAAGCTCAGCAGGTCCGGCAGCATCTGTGGAGGGAGAAAACAGAGTTAAAGTTTCGGGTCCGGTGACCCTTCCTCAGAACTGCAGTTCTGAGGAAGGGTCACTGGACCCGAAAC
>JAHRHZ010000289.1:33117779-33129157 GCA_024137785.1 Ginglymostoma cirratum | reverse complement strand
CCTCCACAGATGCTGCCGGACCTGCTGAGCTTTTCCAGCAACTTTGTTTTTGTTCCTGATTTACAGCATCCACAGTTCTTTTGATTCCTGATGAAAGCTGGCTCACTTGCCAAGGAGGAGAAAACAAATACTTTTCTCAGTAATTGCTGTTATCACAGGGTTCACCTTTGCTAGTGACCATTCTCAGATCTGACAAATTGAGAATAATGGATAGCTGGGTGAGAGCTGAAACACATAAATTAATGCACAAGAATTCTGCGGGATTTTATAATGACTGAATGAAGAAGATGGCAGTAATTGTGCAAAGTACTGTAACTGAGCATTATAAACACATAGCACGATAGAATGTGGCAGACAGTTCTAGGCTGCAAGCTGACTGTGGGGTTTAGTTCCTTCACATGTTGTGACCATGTAAAAATGTAAACATACAAATTAGGAACAGGGTTGGCCAGTTAGCCACTTGAGTCTGCTTTACCTTTCAATATCGTCATGACTGATCTGATTATTCCATAGTCCTGCTTATGTACAATATATTTTACCCCCTTACTTGTCAGGAATCCATTGATTTCGACCTAAAAATAGCCAAAGATTCTGCTTCTGTGAAATAAAATTTCCTCATCTGTGTCTTAAATGGGTGACCCCTTATTTTGAAACAGTAACCCCCTCATTCTAGATTAACCACAGAGGAAACATCTTTCAGTATCAACTTGATCAAGGCCCCTCAGGATCTAGTATGTTTTAATCAAGGTACCTCGTACTCTTCTAATTACCAGAGGATATTCTTGCAACGTTTTCTCACAAGTCAACCCACCAACTTCAAGCAATGGTCAAATAAATATTTTCTGAATCCTTGCAATGCACTCACATACTTCCTTAAATAAGGGGACCAGCACTGTACGAAGTATAGTTGATGTGGTCTCACAGGTGCCCTATTGGCAGGATCTTATTGAGCCCTGAGCATCATGGGCTATGCCAAGATTTGTGGCAGAATTGCATGAGAAGTCCGGCAAAGCCTATCTTGATGTTAGAAGAATCTTGTCACATCCTGCATACGTTTGCTGCGTGGTGAGGCAAGTTTATCAATAGATAATGATAAGTTGTTAATTAAGGGCAATTATTACTTTTAAAATGACTTATTGATGACACAACTCGGCTCAAAAATATTCATCTTCCTATCATACTAAATGTGCCAAAAAAGCTACACATCTAGAATTCTCTGCATGGAAACCAGAAAGATTTCAGCTTGCCATTTGCTCTAAAGGACCTCCATGTTGGAGATTGGGCACCAATATCTCAAGCACACTCCACGGGTACTGGCAACATACACTCCAATCCACGGACATTAGCAGCCAACAAGTGTTGACCTCTAACAACCCACAACATTTTCAATTCAGTTACAGGACACTTCTGCACTTCAATGCTTCACTTAAGGTTGTACAGACAATAATTATTGTAATGCCACAGCAAGGAAACTATGGCAGTCAGGCACACACATCCATTCTGTTCATGTGCTGCCATAGTGCTGACTCAGTCTGAAACAATCTGAAGTTGCCAATATTACCAGACTCTCAGAACTGCTGTATTGTAATGCTGTTTAGTACAGGCACAAATGAAGGCAGCTTGTCACGTTGTCAGCAGTCTTCAGTCAAGTGAAGGGAGAAAGCCTTTGCTCAAGAAGTCCTGTCACATTAAGTTCAGGTTAGCCTCTGATACCACAACCTAAGGATTAATAGAACATTACTACCAGTGCTTCCATTATCTGAGTAGTTACTTCCTTTAATATTCTATCATGCAACTCATCAATTCTGGAGCAATTACTGGCATTGAGCTCCATTAGTTTTCTGAGCACTTTTTCTCTAATGATAGTCAGTGTATTTATTTAGCATTCTTGAAATGTCAGTGTCCTCTACCATGAAAACTATTGCAATATATTTATTTAATTCCTGTACAATTTCCTGGCTCTGCATTATTACTTTCCTGGTCTCATTTCTGTAAGGGACATATTTTCACTTTGTTTTCTGTCAACAATTTTATGTATGTTTAAAGAAGCTCTTGCTGACATTTTCTGCAGTACTTGCTGGTTTGGTCATAATTTATTTTCTCCTTCTTCTTTGGTCATCTATTGCTGGCTTTTAAAACTTTGCTGATCCTGTGGTTTACCACTAACCTTTGCCACAATGTATGTTTTCTTTCCTTCAATTTGATGCTATCCTTAGCTCCGTGGTTAACTATCATTGACTTATCAATACAATATTTTGAGAGAGATGGGGAGAAATTGATCACAAAAATGAAGTACATTAAGTAGAGTTTTCCAATAAGAAGATATTTGCTTAACATTTTTGACATAATTGCATTTACATTGCTCCTTCAGACTTCAGAATGTGCCAAAGCACTTTCCTACCAATGGTATGCTTCAAAACTATAATCACTGTTGTATTGTAGGAACTGCAGTAATCAATTCCCTTGCAGCAAGTCCACACAAAGTAAAATGAAATAAATTCCATGTGACCAATATAGAATTTGCTGGAAAGTCTTAGCAGGTCTGGCAGCATCTGTGGAGAGAATTCAGAGTGAATGTTTTGGATTCAGTCACTCTTCCTCAGAACTGTTCTCGGGAATTTCTGTTTTTGTTTTTGATTTCCAGCATCTGCAGTTCTTTTGGTTTTTATTTAAATTCCACATAATCTGTTTTCTTTCTGGGATATTGGTTGCGAGGTAGGTTTATGGCCAGGACACTAGAAAAATGCCACTGCACTAAATGAACTCACACCATAGGCTCTCTAATGACCACCTGAGAGGGAAGTGTTTGATTAGTACATAGTTTTTATTAAATATATCCTTTTAACATTTTGTTTCATTTTTTATTCCGCTTCTACTAAATATATGCTAAAAATTAACATACCCTGTCAAAAGCATACATATTAAAACTCTGAAATGAACTGATATCACGTTGTAAGACAATGCTTTTAAACATTTTTTCAAGGTTAACCTTGAATTAGAATGGGGGGTAGCTGAAAAGCTGCAAATATTGACTCTCTCACAAGAACGATGTATCACAATACTCACCCACAATTTTCCAAAAGAAACCAATTCTATTGTTGCAGACACCATTTTAGATTTTACAGCAATGAATATAATGAGGGAAATTTTAATCTACTTCTGATGAAAGGTCATTGATCTGAAACATGACCTGTTTCTTTCTTGAAAGGTTTTGCATGACGGTCTGTGTATTTTCAGCATTTCTGTTCTGTTGCAATTTAAACCAAACTTGTGGGTAATAGATGGGATTGAATGGAATGCTAAACTTATATTCTACCAATATTATTTTACTCTGAATTGAATGTGTAACTGGCATTACACCCATTTCACACCAGTTTGCTGCCAGTTAACAATGCCCCTATTGTGCGCAAGTCAACAATTCTAAAGCCTAATGGCAACTAGACATGGAGTAATCATCACCAAACATCTGGACAATTGCACTTTGAAAAGCTATGTTGCAAACCCATTTATTTAAAAAAAAAAAGAATTTTCTGCAGATAGATTGATACCATTGACATATGATCACACTTAATTTCAGTGGTTCAGTAAAGTGTTCAGTTAAGAATCTTGTAAATGCTATTGGGTAAAGGAATTTGTCCGATTTTCTGAATATATTCCACTTTTCTTTGAGTTTTTGAACTGTACCAAGTGCTTTTGAGAAGAAATGAAAATATTTTCTTCAATATTAATAGATAACTACCAGTCGGTATGGTCATGAGTTGAGTTTATTCTAGGTTCATTAATGAAGAGTTCACACTTTATTTGCCAATACAGTGTTCTCATTCATCAAATACTGACTATTGAAAAATATGCATTTTATGAGGACTAAGTTTTAGAAGCAATGGTTTCACCTTTGGGAATTGGCGTCAAAACTCATTCAGAATGATGGACTGAAAGTTTCTTTTCTGCTGTCATGGCATCATCTGAAACGAGTTTGTAACAGTCTGAACCCAGTTCTTAGTGGTGCAGAACCATAAGACAAAAATAATATGATGTGACATAACCTGGCAGCTTCATTCAAAGAGCCCATGACCGTTGCTGGTGTGGGGAAGTGTCAGACTTGTGCAATCGTGTGTGCTCTTTCAAGGCTGATATTTATTGGAGCAAAGCAAAGAGAACTTTACAGTCAACTATGGCTGATTCTGACAGGGAATAGAATGATATTCTATTCCCCAACACTAGCACCCCTCATCTTAAATAACACCAAAATACACTTTGAGATAGATTTTCTGAAAAGCAAATTAGTTTTTATGCTCAACAAAGTGAGAAGATTTAGTGATGTGGAATAAATGTTTCTAATTTGGGCACCCTGTGTCAAAGTCAAGCACTTGTGGTCAAACATAAGATGCCTGGAAGCAAAATACATTTTTCTCCACTCTACATTAACAGAATTCTCTAATCATAACCTCAGGAGTGCACTTCCTACTGTACCAATTGAACATTTTTGCACCTCATTCCCAAAAGGAATGCCTGAGTTTAAGATTGACCACTTATGTACTTTGAGCTGAAGCCTCAACACCCATGAGGAATTGGATGGAAGCAGCTTGAAGTTCATTTTGACTATCACCAACACAGCTGCTACAGTGAATATTCAACTTATTTCAAACTCATTGTTTAAAAGGAAATGTGTTAAGTTGTTGCAGATTGTATCCAATAACAGGACTATGGTGACAGTTTGACTGATGCACAAATAGCCAAAACCCCACCACAGATATGCCCATCTATAACAATAGCTACATAAAAATATTCATACTCTTTAATCATAAGGTTGAATTCTCCAAGTTTTTTTTGATTGGTAAATCCAGTAAACTCACTAATGGATACTAATACTTGAGATTTAAAAAAAAAACATACTTAACCTAAAAGTGCCCCATTGTATCTCTTCCTATCCATTTGACACCATTTCTTTAAAAGGTTTGAACCGTAGAACCATAGAACCCCTACAGTGTGGAAACAGGCCCTTCGGCCCAACAAGTCCACACCGATCCACAGAGCATCCCACCCAGACCCATTCACCTACAACCCACCTCACCTACACATCCCTGAACACTATGGGCAATTTAGCATGGCCAATTCACCTACCCTGCAAATCTTTGGAGTGTGGGAGGAAACCGGAGTACCCGGAGGAAACCCACGAAGCCACAATGTGCAATGTGGGGACAATGTGCAAACTCCACACAGACAGTCGCCCGAGGGTCCCTGGCGCTGTGAGGCAGCCATGCTAACCACTGAGTTTGAGCACCAGTTGTAATTTTGTCAAAAATTTGGAACTTGAAATAAATGTACTAATTTTATCATAGTTTTCCAATCATCTCTGTCAGGAGTGTTGTATTGTCTCTGATTTATGCAGTAACTCTTACTTCATCCGTAGCCACCTATGCAAACAGTGTCTTCCAATCCCAAAGCCTCAGTTGATCCATTCTCCCTCTTTGGTTACTCAGTAAATCACATTCTCCTATTCTGTCAAATCTTTCGGGAGAATATGGGTATAGTACACATGTGTACAGAATTGCTACTGATGACAAGTGGCCTCCACTGCATTCAATTACCAGTGGGATGTCTTCAGATAAGTAGCTGATGAGTTTGAATACACAGCTGCCTCTCAGAATTTCCTTACATATCATAATGGGTTCCATCCTGCACTCAAATTCACCTTTGAAATAATTAGTCAAATGAGCTCCTTTTCCTGATGCCCTAGTTGAGAAGTCAGCCAGGGAATTCAGTACTATTATTTATCACAAACCTACCTTTTACTGGTCAATATATGCATTGGGATTCCTACAGTTCTATGTGTTGAACGGTTGTTCTTTTGGCAGTCTTGTTAATAGGCCAATACGTTTGCACACTTTGTACATACAATTGTACATTTGGACTTTACAAGCTTCAAAATCTCCCCACCCCCGACCTCATCCCAAGACCAGCGCATCTCGTCCCTGCCTCGTTGACCTGTCCATCTTTTCTCCCACCTATCCGTTCCTCTCACCTCACTGACCAACACCCACCCCCACTTCCTACTTACTAGCCTCATCCCCACCTCCTTGACCTGTCCGTCTTCCCTCCCATTTACCCGCCCCTCCGTCCTCACTAACCCACCCCCATCCCAACTCCCTACCTACACTCACCTGTACTGGCTTCAATCCCGCCTCCTTGACCTGTCCATCTTCCCTCCACCTCTATCCACCTTCTATCATCACCTCCCATTCTGTCTATTTATTTCAGAGCTGCCTTCCCCTCCCCCATTTCTGAAGAAGGGTCCAGACCCAAAATGTCAGCTTTCCTGCTCCTCTGATGCTGTCTAGCCTACTGTGTTCATCCAGCTCTACACTTTGTTATCTCATTTGTACACTGTGCAAGCTTGACACTGAAATAGGGTGCATCAAAGCTATCCTGTGGAATAGTAGCTCCCCTTATCAGATCATTTCTTGCTACCCACTGTATTAAATCATGAATGGGCCGAACAACGTCTTGAAAATGGCTTAGACTATCCTGGGAGTAGGGATATCTCAAAACTGTGAGCAACAGATGAAGCTAGTTGTTTCACATTGCAACTGTGCAGTCGCAACATGAGTGGTGTTCACCACTGAAAGACTCTGCAGTCAAGCCAAAAAGACATTCTGCCTATCACAGTCAGGTAAGGTGGCTTATGAACTTTCGTGCTGGCGTGACAACAGCTATGTAGGTTGTATGTCTCAAAGACTGATGGATCGTATTGAACATCATATCCCTTCAGCTGTTCACAACAAGCAAGAAACTGAACCTAACCACCCACCCAACCAGCCCATGCACTCACAACTCACAACAGTGCTCAGTATTTGATGTGATTCTGCAATTAGACAATATTTGATCCATAATCCTCAATGTACCAAAAATTATGCTGTCAACCAATCAAGGATTGTAAATCAGGCTTGCGGTATGGCACATTTGTATGTACTGGAGGCAATATATATTTACGCATTGTTCTTTATAGTCAGAAAAGATCATATACACACATTGTCTGTGTTCGAGTTCAAAAATATTGGTGATCTGGTTAATTTCTCAAGATAATGCCTTGACCAATCAGAGTCAACTTTCTTTGTTTGAACAAAGCTTCACAGTAAAATATCAGTCTTAGTTAGTTGTTGTTTTCTCCATGGTAACATCTCAACTATCCAGAGTCCACTTTCCAACGAATCAGCACTCACTCTCTCGTATGGTATAATTGCTATTTTCCCTTTACTTTGATTTTTTTTGCGAAATCCTGATGAGTGCAAAATGACAAAATGTCTACTTTTCAACAAACTTAAGAGCTGTACTACCAAACAACTATTTTGTAAGGTGTCACAGCCAGTCTATTGCACATAATTAGAGCTTATTGGATGAGTGGTGATATATTAGCATTTACAAAGGATTGGTTGAGGGATAGAAAATATGAAGCCAGAATAATTGAGTCATTTTCAGGTTGGCAGGCTCTAATTAGTGGCATACACATGGATCAGTGCCTAGACCTCAGCTTTTTACAATCCACATCAACAACTTAGATGAAGGGACTGAATGTGATGATATAAAGTCAGATGAAAAAACTATGTGTGAGGAGGAAATTAAGAGGTACAAGATATATGTCGAGTCAGTGAGAAAAAACGTGACAATGGAATATAATCTGGGAAAGTCTGAGGTTATCCAAAAGGAAGGAGAAAAGAAAAAGTTTTTTATTTAAATAATAAGGTTTTGGAAAATGTTAGAATTCAAAGTAGTCAAGTGTCCTTGTATATGCATCACATAGAATTAATACACAAGTACAACAAACAATTGGGCAAAAAAATGATACGTATGGATAATCTAAAAGGTTGATTAGAGTGCAAGTTGAAAAAGTGACACTATACAGTTGGATAGGGCCTTAGTGTGACAACACAAGAAGCACTTAGTACAAATTTGGTCTCCCTACTTAATGAAAGATATATCAATCTTTGCAAGTTCCATGCCTTTTCTTATTTTTGTGTTTTTTTTTAAAAAACTGTGGACTGCAAGAAGAAAACAAAAATTTTTTTGGAGACAAACTTACCAGGAAGGTTGTATAATTTCATAGCAAAGAATTAAATACCTATTGTGACCTCTACTTTCTATGGTCTTGTGTCCCTCCAAAGTGCAAATGATCAGGAACCAAGGAGTTGTTTACCAATGAAACTGATTGTTTCTCAGTTCCTGAGCAGATTGGAATGGGAAAAACGTTACAGACACATGGAGAGAAAAAGACCCAGAAGGGCATGCTGTTGTTCTCCCCAGCAGGAACTATTAGTTCTCTGCAGTAAAATAAAATCCTCTCAAACATGAAGAAAACCAGTTACCTTCCCTACAGCAGTTGCTGTGACTTTTGAATTGATAAATCAGAGGCGTTTTCCAAGTGAATTAGTTACTCTACACTTCATACAAGCCAGTGGAATCTTCTAGAGAAGACATCAAACACTGACTGAGGACACCCTTCCCAGACTGCTTTACTGTGATACTGACTACAAGGATAGTCTTCCCAGAATGCTTCACCACGACGCTGACAGCGAGGATACTCCTTCCAGACTGCTTCACCGTGACACTGACTACAAAGACACCCTTCCCAGACTGCTTCACCGTGACACTGACTACAAAGACATCCTTCTCAGACTGCTTCACCGTGACACTGACTACAAGGACACCCTTCCCAGACTGCTTCACCACGACACTGACTACAAGGACATCCTTCTCAGACTGCTTCACCGTGACACTGACTACAAGGACATCCTTCCCAGACTGCTTCACCATGACACTGACTACAAGGACATCCTTCCCAGACTGCTTCACCGTGACACTGACTACAAAGACACCATTCCCAGACTGCTTCACCATGACACTGGCTACAAGGACACCCTTCCCAGAATGCGTCACCGTGACACTGACCAAAAGGACACCATTCCCAGACTGCTTCACCATGACACTGACTACAAGGACACCCTACCCAGACTGTTTCGCCATGAAATCGATGTGAGGACACCAGTCCCATACTGTTTCATCATAACACAGACTGCAAGGACAGTCTTCCCAGAATGCTTCACTGTGACCCTGATGGCGAAGATGCTCTTCCCAGAATGCTTCACTGAGAAGACATTCTTCCCAGACTGCTTCACCGTGACACCCACTGCAAAGACACCCTTCCCAGAATGCTTCACCGTGACATCAACAGTGAGGACACCCTTCCTAGAATGCTTCACTGTGACAATGGCAGCGAGGACACTGTTCCCCGACTCTTTGACCATGACACAGACTGCAAGGACACTCTTCCTAGAATGCTTCAACATGATACTGATTATAAGGACATCCTTCACAGACTCAATATTAAAGGGCAGATGGTGAATTGATGATTGCCATATCTGGAGAGAGTAGAAACATTTTAGAGACTCAGAATTAGAATTTAGCCATTTTGGACTGAGAAGAGGAGAAATTTCTTCATTGAGAGTTGTAGATCTTTGGAAATCTCTGCTGTAGAGTACAGTGAAAGTTTAGTTCTAGAGCTTTCGAGTCATACAACACAGAAACAGACCCTTTGGTCCAACCAATCCATGCCAACCATAATCCCAAACTAAACTAGTCCCAACTGCCTGCGCTTGGCCCATACCCCTCCAAACATTTCTTATTCACGTGCTTATATAATTGTCTTTTAAACACTGTAACTGTATCTGCATCCACCACTTCCTCTGGAAGTTGATTCCACATATGAACACTCTCTGTGTAAAAAAAATGCCCTCATGTCATTTTTTAAATCTTTTTGCACTCACCTTAAAAATTGCTGTTGAACATGTTCAAAAATTTTGAGTCTTGACCACTTAGGAAATTCTGGGATAAAGGGATACAGTGGGAAGATGGAATTGAGATAAATGATCATCCATAACCCTATTCAATGACTGCTTATATATACAGGCCAGACAGCCAGATTTATACTATGATCTGGCTCGGGGCCAATCACATTTTTTAAACAGGAAATAATGTGTGAAATCTCTACTACTGACTAACAAAATAAAGCCACAAGATCCTATGGTTTTGAACCAATAACATTAAATTTTATTAAACAAAGTTAGAAAATAAAACAATCTCCAATATTTGTACAATGTAATATCCAGAATTAACATGTGGTAAATTTGAGAACTGGATGAAATGTGATCCACTGTGCCAGAGAGTACATCAAATAGCAAATTTGCACATGTCTGATCCCATGGTTTGCTCAACATCCTCTCAGATGTTAGTGAACTTGTTCAAAAAAAATTATTAAGATCTTATAAGAAATTCCATTTTCTTATTTTTCATAGTTTTAATTTTGGATCTGCCATAAAAACCATTCCATCACTGCCATTCTATTCTTCATGTTATGGTAATTTACCCTCCATTCCAAGGATTATGGCTGGATTCTTAAAACTTCATCCATGTACCTACTGTAGACATTAATGTACTTCGTGCAGAAAGCTTGCTTCACAAAGCTGATACTGCCCTTCATTTCTTTGACCTCTGATATTTCTCAATTCACAAAATAAATGCTGTTTTTGTGGGGTTTCTTCAACCTCCATCTCAGTTCCACCAACCATTAATTGCACATGACGCCTTCAAAACTCTACAGTTTCCAGGGCTTTTCCTAAAGTCTGACTGCAACATTTAGCTGCATCTAATGTCTCCCAAGGCTTTTTCCGAATCTCAACTGCTCAGAACTTCTTTTAGCAGCACCTGTACGGAATGGAGCTCCTTCTTCCTGTTCCTAAGTACCTGCCTCTCTAGCAGCCTGAATGTTGCTTGAAACTTCTCCTCTGACTGCCTTTGAATGAGTAAATAATTTCATTTTTATGTAAAATTTCTATTCAGTAACCCTTTAACTGTTCTAATGATCTATTGAAAACTTCACAACTCCTGCCCTTGTACCAAAGCAGGACCAAATCCAGCAATATTGAATATAGAAAGCATTGGGGCACCCTGTTCATGTTTGTTATAATATTCACAGATTGCCTGCTTACACAGTACTCATGGATACAAGAAAATGGATTTCATCACAATTTCAATATTGAATTTCTGAGTTGCCACACCTGCTCCCATTTATTATGTTTTTGTATTTTAATGATCTAATTTGACTGACAGACAAACTTGATTTGCTACAGTTCATCAATTCTGACTCAGTTGAAAACATCCTTTCCACAAAAATACTTACACAAGGTGCAATTCTGTCCATTAATTTTGACCGTGCGATTGAATGTAATGATTGGGTGTGCTGCAATGGGAAATTAAGGATAGTCTGTTCGCATAGTACCAGCACATAGCAATCAATGGTACATTCAAGTTATAACAGAAGGCTTCTC
>JAHRHZ010000289.1:33012207-33117379 GCA_024137785.1 Ginglymostoma cirratum | reverse complement strand
ACCTTGTTATCTCTTGGTATTATCAGTTTTTTTTTAGAAATGGAACCTGGGTACGTCACCAAAGGTTGGGAAGTGAAAAAGAGATTTGGCCTGGGCTTTTCTCGGAGTCATCTGTTTTGCTGTGATTACAAATCAGTTTTTAGATACCCAGTGCTGGGTGACAGTCCCATTCTTAGATCCTCAGTTCTGTAGCACCAGCCAGAGTGGGTATAATGGTGCTATTGCAGGTGTTATGAATTTAGTTGGGAGCACTATTGTATGAGCAATCCTCAATACACATCATCATGTTATATAAGGTTGTCTGCACAATTATTTGCCATTGAATACATTTGCTGCCACCATCCCTTTCACAGATTTGCAGACGCTATTTGGTCTTATGTGGTAGAGTTAAATCACTTGCTAAACTAATAAGAAGAGTCTTTTCCCTTGAACAAAATATGTTGTTTCCTTATTAGCGACACTGAGTAAAATTTGCAATGATATGAGAAATATTGTTTCAGAGACTATATAAAGGATCTGGATGAAAGGTCCTACTCATTTGAGATCCTAAGCTATTCTTCCACCAAGTCTGTATAATATTATAATAGTATATGTTGCTTAAGACACTCTCTTCAAGGCAGAGATTGATAAATTCTTGATCTCGCTAGGAATCAAGGGCTACGGGGAGAGTGCGGGTAAGTGGAGTTGAAATGCCCATCAGCCATGATTAAATGGTGGAGTGGACTCGATGGGCCGAATGGCCTTACTTCCACTCCTATGTCTTATGGTCTTATGGTCTTATAGTAACTCTTTCAGATATTTATCTACTTAAACAACAAGTACTACATCCAATTCTTGGGGAAACTGATATTAGTGGGGAATGGGAAACCTCAACATGGGTATTCTGGTGGTAAGATAGCAATCAGTCTAATGAGCACTCAGGGGTTTCATGGGACACCATATTGGTCTCCCATGGATCCAAAATATTGTCCAGAAAGTTACGTTAGATTTGTTAGTGGCCTTGTACGTTGGATCCTTTTGTTAACTGACATTCTGTACCCAATAAAGCCACTGAACTTTAGGAAGGAGAGGGCCACTGAAAGCCATCCCTGACCTTGCATCCAACTCCCATATGTTGGCCTCGGTCATTAGATTTCAGTCCAAATTTATTGCTTTTCTATTCTATTCACTACAATAACTCACCAGGTAAATGAAGCCATTATGACACTACCATGTGGTTGTAGATAGTATATTCTATTCTACGTTAACTACTCGTATTAATCAGATCACTTTATTAAGTAGTAGCCAGGCATGAAACAGATGACTAAAAGTAATGAACTTTGATTAAGTCATAATTAGTAAATTCATATAATGAATAAGTATATTAGAAAGTCTAGATTTTCATTTAATGGCATAATGTATAATGACTACATGAGTTGAAGATCTCGAGGAATTTTAGTATCAGTTAAACGCTGTTTGAATAAAGGTATATTTCTGGAACACCGATAAGGCACAGTACACCATTGCCTTGTAGAACACTGGCTTATGGAATATGGGAGCTGTGTAAAATCAGATTAAAATTGGCTGAGAAGCCATCATTCTTCTTGAAAGACACTTTTCTGTTGCTTTGAACAAAGTGTTATCAACTGGAAGGTGTAATTAAGAACCAATGAAATGTATTTAACAACAGCTAGAATCAATTTCTAAGTCAGCTGTAGCTTGACTGTGACGGCTGTTGCAGTGCATTGATAGTGCCGCACTTCTGAGCCAGGAGGTTCAAATTCCACTTGCTCCAGAGGTGTGTAAAGACATTTCTGAGCGGGTTGATTGGAAAATATTGAGCCTTACGCTGATGTGGTGTGATGATCGTCCAGAAATTACAAGTAGGTGTTTGGTAAGATTGTATTGCTAGCCAATTTTGAAGAGTAAAGAGACAACAAACCATTTTCCATAGCCACAAGTAGTTTGTCTTCAAGACAGAGTCCTGAAAAGGTGGATCCTGACTTACATTTTGGTAGAGTGTGCAGCTGGCTGAAGATATAAAAGTCACCATCCTAAGTTGGTTAAGGCTACACTTTCCTTAATGAGCTTCTAAAATATTACTATCCTGCTTTGCCTTTGTTGGTTAGGTCCTGTCTGAACAAAAGCCACTTACAAATTACTGACAAATTGCAGTGACTGAAACTAAATTAGGAACAAGTTGATAACAATAATAAAATCAGTTACACCTGCTCCCTCCTCATCACTATCCCTTTCTACCTGTGCACAGGGGCTAGCTTCAATACCGAGGGAAGGCATCAGACCATGACTGATAACAGCCTGTGCTCCTTGGGAAGCTGCTGGCACTAAAGTGCTGCCCATCCCCTGATTTACTAGCAACTCTTGGGGAGGTGGGATTTTTCGCTTCTTAGTGCCTTGACCATGTGGGGGGCCTAATGTTGGCCAACTAAGATTCTGACTGCACTTAAATTTTGCCAGGCATCCCAGAAAGAAATGTCAAGGGAATCCCAAAGATTCTCCCACCTGATAGCCCGTTCATAGAAACTATTTTCCATTGCTTATTTATAGAAAAATGATAAATGCATTCTTCATACACTTATACTTTTACTATGAATACCAAACAATAGAAATTGTCAGGTCTTGTATCTGTGTGGGATGTGAATAGATGAGGACCTGCAGATGAAAAGATATCGCTGATGTTTAATCAAATGTAAAATGAAATTGATAACAGGTTTCTCCTTCAGCTTGCAAATGATCATAATAATTTTGTACAGACATATAAACCACCCCCCATCCATATGATTAATACACTGAGTTCTAAATCATCAAACAAAGGATCGTATTAAGCTGGAGAAGGCTCAGATGAGATTGACCAGGATGTTGCTGGGAATGGAGAGTTTGTGTTATAAGGAGAGGCTGGATAGACTGGGATTGTTTTCACTGGAGGTAGGAGGTTGAGAAGTGACCTTATAGAGGCTTATAAAATCAGAAGCATTATAGATAAGGTGAATGGCAAGTGTCTTTTTCCGAGGTTGGAGGATTTCAAGACTAAGGGATTTATTTTTAAGGTGAGAGGGGAAAGATTTAAAAAGGTCATTAAGGGAATTTTCTTTTACACAGAGAGTGGTTTATGTGTTCAATGGACTACCAGAGGAAGTAATGGACGCAGGTACAGTTACAACATTTAAAAGACATTTAGATAAGTACATGAATGAGAAATGTTTGGAGGGATATGAGCCAAGTAGGCAGATGGAACAAATTTAGGTTGGGATTAGGTCAACATGAACTGGTTAGACCGAAGGGTCTGTTTCCGTGCTGTATGATTCCATGATTCTATGGCTAAAGAAGGCCCCATTCTGTGTCATATCGGATACTGACTCTGCTAGTCACTTTGATAGAATTGGCTTCAGTGGTCATGGGTCAGGGAGGAGAAAATAAAAATAGAAAGCATTTCAGTGTGGATCCCAAACTAGAAGTATCAGCTGGTAAGAATCAGATCAAGGTTAGCTGTGTTTTGATAGTTTAATGGTCACTTCAAGTTTTGGATTATGCAATTTAAACTTTTATTTTAGAAGCACACATAGGATCACAGTATTGTTATGGTGCAGAGAGAGGCCATTTAGCCATATAAAAACCAAAAGAACTCCAGGTGCTGGAAATCAGAAACAAAAACAGAAATTGCTAGACACTCAGCAGGTCTGACAGCATCCACCAGAAATCAGAGTTAATATTTTGGGTCCAGTGACCTTTGTTCAAAACTGATGGTAGCTGGGAAAAAATTGGTTTTTATGCAGAAGATAGGGTGGGGGTGGGGGTATGGAGTAAACAATAGGTGAAGATAGAGCCCAAAGAGAGAGAAGAGAGGAGAACAGTTGGACAGACAAAGGAGAAGATAACAATCAGCCTATGAGAATGAATAGCTGCTAATGGGGATTATAAGTGGCTAACATTGAGTTGTGTGTAATAGCAGACCATGTGATAACAAAGTCTTGTACGTGGGGATTGGAGAACGGACATGGGAGAAGCTGCCACTAGCCCTAAAATTGTTGAACTCGATATTGAATCCAGAAGGCTGTATGGCTCCCAACTGGAAAATGAGGTACTGTTCTTCCAACCAACACTGAGCTTCACTGGAGCCCTTCAGCAAGCCTGAGACAGAGACATTAGCTAGGAAACACAGTGGTGTGTTGAAGTGGCAGGAAACTGGAAGCTCATGGTATTTTTTTTGCTGACCGAATGTGGATGTTTGGCGAAATGGGCACCCAGTCTGCACTTTGTTTCCTCAGTGTAGAGGAGAAAATATTGTGAGCAGCGAAAGCAGTAGGCTAGATTGTGAGAAATGCAGGTGAAGTATTGCTTCACCTGGAAGGTACGTTTGGGCCCTTGGATACTGAGGAGTGAGAAAGTAAATGGGCCAGTGTTACACCTTCTGTGATTGCAGGGGGATGTGCAATTGGTCTGTGGGGGGTTGTCAGGTGGGAAGGAGGAGTGGACCAGGGTGGCCCTGAGGGAATGGTCCTTGTGGAAGGCTGACAAGGAAATGGAGGGTAATAAGTGTCTGGTGGTGGCATCCCATTGGAAGTGGTGGAAATAGCAGCTGGTGATCCTGTTTTGACCCATTGCACCTGCATCATGTCATCAAATGAGTGCCACTACCTTGTGCCAATCTCCTGTTTAAGCCCGTACCCTTGCACATTATTTTTATCCAGATATTCATCTACTGACCTTTTGAATACCTCAACTGAATTTGCCTCCATCTCACTTCCGGGCAATGTATTCCATACCCATACTTGCCTCTCTACATTTCACCCTTGCATGTTCAGCACATCACTTTAAGTCCATGACCTCTTGTTCTTGTTCATTTTGTGAGTAGGCAAAGTTTCTCCATCTGCTCTAACAAGCCCCCTCATAATTTTGAAACCTCTATCAGACCTCCTTTTCTCCAAGGAGAACGGTTGTGACTTTTTCAGTCTATTCTCTTGACTGAAGTTCCTCAACGCTTGTTGTTAAGGTCTTGCTACAAGACCCTCATGGAAAAATTCTACCAACATCCCTCACCATACAAAGTTAGCATAATAAATTATAGTCTTAATTCTTGCATTTCATCACAGTGGTTTTGCAATTCACATCCCATTGCCAATTTTAGCACTTGTGTCAAATATCCAAACTAATGAAACTTGCTAGATATTGTTTCGTCAACCTGTTCAGAGATATGGAGATATTGTTGCTGTTCGCAGAGTGGGGAATCCTTGAAGCCCAAAAACCTAGCAGATACCTTGCAGCAGAGCTTGAGACCTAATTGAAAACAGAAAATAAACTCTATTTAAGTAATTTATTTTTATTCTTTTTGTAACTCAAAGTGGTACCGGATTGTGGTGACAAAACACTTTTCACTGAATCTTCCTGGATATAAGTGACAGTAAAATTATTCATTCATTCATCCAACTGATGACACATCTCTGAAGGAGGTGGGACTTGAACTTGAGCCTCCAGGCTCAGAGGTTGGACACTATCACTGCACCATTAGAGACACCCACCTCCCAAATAAACAGGGTATGCTTGTTGCTTGTTGTGTAGGCGTTCCTTTCATGTTTTCATTAGCTCTCCATGTGTGTCTGATCAGAATGAGCCTAATGATGATTTTCGTTTTTTATCACGCTGAGTCTGTTGATTAAAGCTGTGAAGGTCATTAAGTTTTACAACTTTCAATCTTACCTAGGTTCTCAGTTCCAATCATACTTAGAAAAAGGTGATCACAGCTACATTTCTTTATTCTAAGGCTATTAGTGTGCCTTTAAATATCAGTCTTAATCAATCGTTTCACTTCAGCAGTGATGGTCCTTGCATTCAAACATATTTGTTGTCATTATTTAGGCTCACATGCAAGGAATATTTGTTCAAAGTCAAGTGCTGCAGGACAACAGGCACCTTTGAAACCAAATTCCAGGAAAAAGTTAGAAATTTGAGCAGGCTGGAGGACAGAGGGAAGATTATAATCAGTTACATCAGCTCTAATTGGAATAGTTGCAGCAGCATTTCAGAGTCCTTTCATTTTTTTAAAATTACTTATTGGCAGAAATGGTTGCACACAACTATCTGAGCATGTAAGCTGTAATGTTCCATGGAAAGTTTGTGTTATGACTGTGATGGATTTCACTGAGCAAATTCTGTAAGGTTGGCTCCCCCAGTGGAAAGGCTGTCTCCTTTGACAATATTTAATTATTTGGCATGCAATTACTCATTTTTACATTCTTTATTTCCCAAAGCAGTTAGCCTTGATAGACAATTACGTGATTTTTTTTTCTTTTTACATATACATACGCAGCTGCAGTGGACATATTATTTCAAATGTTCCCCATCTTATTAAAGACAAGTGTTTCCATAAAAGACACCAATTGATAGTAGTACAAGAAGAAGGAAGTGGGGCTTGATGCGTGAAAATCACATCTGTCCCTGGAACTGCAGGAAAATTGATTACGTGGGGCTGAATCTTATGATATTTCAGCTAATTGTTAACCTGGTCGATCGTCACAGAGGGATTGCCTCATTGAGGTCCTAGTGAGATTTCTTAGGGAATTGTCCTAAACTTTCATTATTCACCACCTACTATGAACCTGTGGTGTCCCCCTTGTCCAATGCAAGCCTGATTCTCCTACATGTTGTAGTCAGAAGAACTCGCAACTCACCAAAACTCCTGAATGGTTGGCATCCTGATGTCTGTGCCATCTTTATAACATCATTGTACATTTGGGACTTCATAGTTGCCCTGCATAGTTCCAGACTTCTTCCCCTGGATGTGGCATACAAGGTGAAATTGGTACCCTGCTTTATGGACATGAACTTAGATGTCCTATACGAGAAGCTCACACAGAGCTAGGATGTCTTCTTTCTATAGGGCTGCCAGACAGAATATGACAACAAATCCTGCCAGCCTGGTATAATGTTACCATGTCAGTGCAATCTCAGCAGTCTTTTTGAGACCATCAGCACAAATGCTTCTCTCTCCTTAAAACTGCACAAGCCTCTAGTCAGACCACAGCTGGAATACTGTAAACAGTTTTGGCCCATTATCTATGGAAGGATATACTGGCACTGGAGGTAATCCAAAGTGAGTTCACCAGGCTGATACCAGGTATGGAGTGATTTTCTTACAAGGAGAGATTTAACAGGTATGGCTTGTAGTCATTCAGGCTTAGAAGGTAAGAGACAATCTTTTTGAAACATACAAGATTCTCAGGGAACTTGACAAGGAAGACGCAGACAGGTTGGTTCCTCATGTGCTATAGCCTGGGAGTAAAGGGCATAATGTCAGAACAAAGGATTGCACATTTAGGACAAAGATGAGGAGAAATTTTGTCTTTCAGAAGATAGTGAATCTGTGGAATTCTTTACTGCTGAGGACCGTTAACACTGGATTGATAAATACAATCAAGCCGCAGATAAAAAGATTCCAAATCAGTCAGAGAATCCAGAATTTTAGGGAAAAGACAGGAACGTGATGTTGAGGGTTATCAGATGAGCTATGATCTCATGGATTAGTGGAGAAGTCTTGTTGGGCCAAATGGCCTACTTCTGCTCTTATGCCTTATTGTCTTATAGTCTTACCCCATTGTTACTGTATCCCGGCTATTACCCCCAACTTTCACCAAGGGTGATGCTCTACCAAGCTCAATATAGAATGTAGCATCTTACTTCATGCACTCCCATCCCCAGCCACAACAATCTCCCACACCAGGAACCCTGCATGTTCTGTGTGCTGCTTATCATTCATTCAGGAGACCTCACTACTTTTTTCTCACTTGTATCAGCACAAACAACATTTTCATCTGACTCAATCCGTCCCTTTATCACATTTCATGAGAAGACAGCCTATAATAGGACAAAAAGCACTTGGATAAGTTAGGCCTCTCACCCCCCACCTTGGTGAAAGTTGGCGGTAATAGCTGGGATATAGTAACCGTGGGGTAAGACTATAAGACAATAAGGCATAATAGGGCAAAAAGCACTTGGATAAGTTAGGCCTCTCACCCCCAACAAGGAGAGAATCCTGGCCCTTGTAGGAAAAGACCAGATCTGCGTCTATGGGAATGCCAAGACCATTCAGCCCGTAGAGCCTGTTCTACCATTCAATTATATTCCTCAGCTCCACTTTCCTCCCTTACCCCCTTACTGATTAAAAATCTGTCTCTCTCAGCCTTGAATGCACTTAATGAAACAACCTTGACAGCACTGTGCAGTAAGGAGTTCCACAGATTGGAAATAAGAAACTCTTCCTTATCTCTGTCTTAAATAGGTGACCCCCTTTTCTGTGGTTATTTCCTCTGATCTCCAAAGGGGAAACAACCTCTTTGCAACTGGAGTATTGAGTCCTCGAAAAATCCTGTATATTTCAGTCAGGTATCCTCTCATTTCTTCAAAGCTCCAATGAGTATAAGCCTAACCTTCTCCTCGTAAGAAAGTGCTTCCATACCTGGCATCGACCTTCTCTGGACAGCCTCCAACATCAGTATATCTTTCCTTAAATAAATGGTCCAAAACTCTTGATGGTCGGGGAGGGGAGAGGGTGGTTGAATAATAATGACGTTGGATCAGTAATCGAATACCTCAGGCTAATATCGCCGGGCTGATGGGTTTGAAACCCTCCAAGGTAAATGTGGAAGGCTTTAGCCCATAAAGCCCCAGGTAAGGTATGGCAGCAGCAACACTGCGGTGACACAGCTGCTACAAGCATAGGATTGTCTGGATTTTTACATGGCCAGGATGCCGGCTACCATGGAAATTCATGTCTAGCGGTCTCAGGTTCTGTGGGATATGTGCACAGACCTGCACTCCACTGCCTGGAGGAAATTGGTCCTTAGCATTCATGGCAAAGTGACAGGGGACAGGGAGTTTGAGCCACCTTAATCCCACATTAGGTAGCATATCGTCACAAAATATATTTTGACCAGTCAAGGAATTTCAGGTTATGATGAGCAGGCAGGTAAGTGGAGCTGAGTTCATGAAAAGCCATGATCTTATTAAATGTTGGACCAGGCTCAAGGAATCAGATAGCTCACTCCTGCTCCTATTTCTTATGTTCTTACAAGGAAACAATGTGGTGTCAGTCGGCACCCAGGTGGAGGAGGAACCAAGTGCAGGCTCCTCTGAAGCCTCCTCTCAGGACACTCTGGTGGTTCCAGAGATTTCCACCTCCAACCTGCTTGCCCCTCTATGATTGGTTCCTGGGTATCTGAGCAACTTGTGGATGTGGATTATTCAGTGAAAAGTATTTGGACCTCTGGGAGTGGAGTTTGTGTCCCTCCCTTTCTGCAGTAAAATACCTGAAGCTGAAGAAACTCTTTTCTCCCACCAGTTGCTGTCGGCTCTTGTTTTTACCCAATAGTCAAATACTTTATAATTTGAGAACCAGTCATTCTGTGCCTGCTGTGGAGAATTGAAAAACTCCAAAAGAAAAGCTCACAGCATGAAAAGACTTGGGGAAACAAAAGGAACCCTCCATCAAGTCTAAAGGACTGACACCATTGAAGTGTTTCCCCAGTATTATTTTCCATCTATTCATAACACAATTTTTTTTGTCTATATATCTGTGCATGTAGTGGGAGGTTACAACTTTAACTTGCAGAGTTATATATCAACAACTCATAGTTGTTTACCTGTGATTATAATCTATTTGTTTGTAATAAATTGTAGTCCTTATTAAATACAGAAACCTGGTACATGTTTTCGGTTAACATGAGTCTATCCAAAAGGAAAATTGAGGACTTTACATGCTTTTATAACTTTTTTAACTTTCGTGATGACTTTGGGAACAGTGCGCTTGATTTCCAGCATGCTAGAACGGTAAGGTGTAACAGGCACAATGCTTGACTTGTAAAACTGCTACACCATGTGTAGTCAATGTAAACAGAGGCAGGGGCCGCCGGAGCAAAAGCTCCTTGACCGTAGCCAAAACTTGGATTGATCTCTGCCTTTGACTTCTTGTACCAGAACCTCCTAACCAACGGGTGCCTCCATAGATTTCACTGAAGACCACTCTCCTGAGACTTTGAGACACAGCAGTTTGCTCGTAGCATGTGGCACATGATTGCCACATACACTGCTGCCACTGTCTGCAGTCTGAGATGGACATTGCATTGTGGCGTGCAGCAAGATTGCCACCCATTTGCCCGAAGTTTGCTGAATGACTAAACAAGCTGCCTGTTGCTGTGACAGTGCTAAGAAGCAAAGTGAGGCCATGCAGACATGCTGTGAGGATCCAGGTTAGTTGCTCCCTGAGAGAGAGTTAGGATTCAATAGTCCAGTGATGCAGCTTGGTTCATTGCAGTAGTATTGCAGTGCTAGTTTCAGGTACGCCCTGAATGATACTATCCAATGCAATCCTTTGTCTAAGTGACCTTTACTGCCTGAGTAGCCTCAAAATTCATTATGGGCAGAGCAACACAAGTTACTAAAATGCACTGACACTTTTGAAAGTTCAAAGAATGTAGGTTGGCAGAAATTCCAGTTTGACCAAATATTGAACTGTTACTTACCCACTTACTCAGGATTTGTGCATAACACATCATTGCTCAGTCTTAACCTAGCTATTTGTTACTACCACATTGCACTGTACCCATGTAAACTCACAACTGATTCTCCAAAATATCATTCTTAGCAAGACGTTTTTAATGTTACTAACTCACTGTGGCGAGTACCAAAAATGAGTTAGGGTCAAACCAACCTACTTTTAACCATTTAATAATGGATCGGATGTTGAACTTATTGCTTTCTTGCCTAAATGTTACGAAGGTTTGTTGATCAAAGAAATATATGATTGTTACTTTTTAAAAAATTTTTGATTTAATTACGTCTTGCTTTCTTGTGTGTGAAATAGAAAGTGCATTCAAGCATGTTCATCTTTGTAGGAAATTGATGCTAACAAATGCCACTATCGCTTATATCGCATGCTTTGGTTATGTGAATATTGAATAAATAATTTAATTTTGTTGCAGTTCAGCTGTGATTTTTGATACGCTTTAGTACTTTATATTAAAGTGGAATTTTTACAGGACCTGTAGGTTTTGCAATGAGCCTGTCAGCCTGTTTGTCCATGTTCACAGTTCATCATCAGACTAAACAATGTTTTGCTGTATAAAATTCCTACGTGATTCCACTTGTAGTTTCTCACTACATCCTTACAGGACTAAAAGTATTCCAAGGGAAGTATTGAAACAATGAACATTTTCTGATATTTGTCCAAAATAAGAGAAATAATTTTTTTATTGATTATCCATCTTCATTGTAGCTCCTGGCCTTCATAGACTCCCAATCTATAAATGCCTCAAATTAAATATGTTTATCTTTGGATACAAACTTCTTTATGCTTTCACATGCTCTGTGATTTTCTCAGATTCTACGTGCTTTATAAGACCTGAAAGGGTTAGCTTGGAACCTTTGGAATAGCTCTTTCCACTGTTATATAGATGATATTCTGTGGGTGGAGCTAGGCAGTTCTAAGTAGTAGATTAGTAGTCTCTTATCTCCTCTAAAAGTTAACCAACCTTAAACTGATGTAACCTGTTCTCTTGCTGTTAAATAATAAATTTCTGCTTTTTACTCAAGTATATGCCACTTCTACTGAAGACGTATTCATAGTTAATCCTTCAGTAGTTAATGCTGGTAAGCCTCATAGACAAGTATTATGAGAAGTCTTGGTGATGGCATATCTACAAAAGAAAAGTCCCAACAGAGCTATATGTTAGCTGTAAGCATCTCTTTTAACACTGATATCCCTCCGAACTTTGCATTTCTCCGGATTCGGTCTCTTGTTCATCCATGGGAGGAATTTATTGCCCTCTACCACAATGGGTTTGGTGGGAGGGTCATTTAATTTGGCAGGAATATGTTGAGTTGGGCGCCCACCATTTTCCCACTACCAGTCTCATTAAGACCATGACAGGAAGATTGGTGGACGACTGTTCTACCCTGTCAATAGAGTTTCTTCACTGGATAATTAATGTTGATATAATTTCCAGGCCACTACCCCATGATCCTATTTTAAAATGTAAATGTCCCAATTCAGTTGGATGGCACCGAACACGCCAGGAACCAGAGAACTATTTGCAGAGCAGATGTATGGAATTTGACAGGTGAATATTGTCCTTTTTGTTCGAAGAGAAATTTTGGGTCATACAAGATGAGATGTCTTTTCCAAGCCAATAAAGGCTTGTGAGGCCCTGGGTTTTTTTTTAACCTAGAACAATAGAAGCAGTATTAATGGGTGGAGTCAGGCTCCATCAGAAGCAGGGTTTAAATTTAGCTTTCAGCAGTTGTTGTGGTTTTTGAAGTTGGCTGTGGAAGCTGCTATAAATATATATATATATATCTTTTCTGCAACAAAAAGCCAGAGTTCTCTCTATCTGCCGGAATTTTCTCATGGTGTTTTTTGTTTCCTTCTGGACTGGAGAAACATCACACGTGAGGCAACCTAGTTTACTAAATGTGTCTTTGCCAAGGGTGTGTTTATAGGCTGTTTGTAGATTGAAACGGTGATTTTTTTAGTACTTACGTTATCTATTATTCTGTTAAGCTTTCCAATCGAGTTAAAGTTATACCAATTCTTCTTTCTTTTGTTTGTATTTTAACTGGGTATAAGAATAAAGTTAGTTTTGCTTAAAGCAAGGTAGTGCAACCAATCAAAATACATCTGGATCACAGTACCTTACACTTGCTTTTACATAAAATAAAAGTTAGGGTCTAAGTTATCTCCTTGATATATTTGAAGGGGGTTTGGTCTGGTCCATAACACAGTATAAATGGCTAGTGAATATTAGCTCTATTTACATACCATTCACCAAGTTCAGGGGTACAAATTGTACAACCAGACAGTTGCATTAGTAGCTGTGCTTATGGTTCATTGCCACTTTGGCCCATATCACATTAAATATAACTGTTTTAAGAAGAGCCTATAATCCATAATTAAACTACGAGCTTAGAAATACACTTTTAGTTTCATAACCTATCATTATGTTGTTTAAAATCAGATGTGTCCTTTTGTCCCGAAACTTTTGCTTTTAATCTCATACTTAAGTCCCTCCTAATAACTGAAAACAAGATGTTTCTATCTGTTTTATGCCATTATGTCCTGAATTTTAATAGTTCTGTCAAACTCTCCTCTTAATTTCCTTTGTTAAAATGAAATCAACCAAAATTGTCAAGTTAGCTTCATATTTCTAGGCATTCTACATCTTTGCTTTAATATCTGTTTTCTACTGCACAAACATTCTTCCGATGGTAATTATCCCAAAATTGCATGAGTACTGAACTTTTTGCACATTTTAATGTACATCTACTCTTGCACCTCAACTTCAATATTATATACCTTTTGCAATAAAATGCAATGTTCTATATCTTTTTTATAGCCTTATCCACCTGCTATTAATGTACTTTGAATCGAGACTCAGAATTCTTCTGCTCTTTCACATCAAACAGCTTTACCTATTCAAATTAATAGTATTTTAAGCAAAAAGCACCTTCTAACATTTGTTGAATTCCAGCTATCACGTTTTTCTGCTCTAACGTTATTTTATCTTACCGCTTTCCTTAGCTCTCAAAAAATATTCCCTTTTTAAGCCAACAGAACATGCAAACACATATTTATATGTTCATACTTAATTTGCATTCTTTTCTTTTCTGCGGTTTCAGGTCCCCCGAGATGATTTTAGTCTGTGTGGTTCTCAGTCAGTGAATTTTTGCTATAATTTTGATAATATTTATAAAAAGAAATGTTCATCTAAATAGGGAAAAAGAATATTGCCATTTGAAAAGTGGTTTACTTGAACATAATAAGAGGAATCAGTAAAATGATGATTCTAATCACATTATTAACAGGGTTGAATGTGACAGACTATTGTTTATTTTAGAATAAGAAATAGGTTTTTCCTGACACAACATTTCCCAATACAGGAACATTCAATTCAGTATCAAACCACCTCAGGGACTACCTGATGTTAAAATATTTGTGTATTAAACAGAAAATGAAAATCTCAAAACATAAAATTGTTTGATAAAGTAGACATGAAGGGAGCCAGGAAACATTTCCTTACAAAGAGATTGGTTAGAATGTGGAAATTGCTGCTACATCGAAGAATGAAAGTGAATATTTTAGAAAAAAAAATAAGGAGAAGCCTGACAGATACATGATGGAGAAAGGAATGATGGCGTTATCCAGGTATGGTGAGTTGAAGTAGAGTGAAAAGAGGTTGTTGTGAAGCATAACCAGGGATATTAAGCAATTGGACCAAATGGCCTGTTTCTGTGCTATAATCTTACTTAATTTTCTATCTGTGTCGTGATTTCAATCATTTTGGCTTTAGATTACAAATTAATCCAAGACCACACAATTGGTCACCTTCTACCTATCATGTCTTGCGGTTTCTGCTGTTTCATCAACCATCAGATACTGAACTGTCAGGCTGGATCCTGTCCAATGTTTTCTTGGATTGTTTGCAATCTATTGTGTTGCGATTAAGAGTGAATAAGCAAAGAAATAGCATTAATATTTTAGTTCATGAGTGAACAGAGCCTGCTGCTTGAATCGAAAGTATACTGCATCACAATCAAACCCTCATTTGTGAATAGATTAGTAACAAATATATTTCATAATGTAATTACAACATTATGTATTTAAGATGTTTTAATAAAACTTTGAGTATCTTTATTCTGTATCAAGCTATAAATAATGCAAAGTTTTATATGCCTTTCAGAACCGTTTAAACATGTTGGTGTCAGTGGGTACATGCATCTCTGCATCTTGCACAATGAAAATATTCCATATATTTTTATTTACAGATTAAAATAATTTACCTAATGAAATTCCTAGCAGTTTTGTTTTATAAATAAATCACTCGGGGCAAGAAGGAAATGAAACAAAAACATTATTTTTAATGAAGTTGGTTCAGAAAAATAACATCATTATAAAAGTACATTCATATTTGTGCTTAATGTGCAATTTAGGTATAGAAGGAGGAAAAAGATGATTTGCTACTTTTATGGAATGACCTGGGGGAAAGAAAACTAAGTTTAAAATATCGGCTTCAGCCCGTTAACATTACTCAAAGGCACCTGTCAAAGCTGAAGGTTCTCTACTGTGTAGGAGGAGAGAGAATGGTTGTGAATTCAAAATGGCATCACTATAGCAGTGCACAGTCCCCCAAGGATGTATGGAGGATGAAGAAACTATTTGATGATTAATAAAGATGAGGCAGAAGAAAAAGGTTCAGATCTGACTTGCTGCTTTGAGAAGAAGTGTCCTTTGATGTCATTTGCTTTGATCTTTTTCTCTTGCACTATTTTTCTTCCGAGTCCAACATAATGCTATTTTGATAAGACCCCCCTCCAAAACAAGATTACTTTCTATAATATTTGAAATAAAATATTCCAGCACCAACACCCTTCACTGACCTTTCATGCATAGGTTTCATCTGAAGAAATAAATGTGGTCGAAATTGCCAGTTAGTTTTTAATATTTTGTCCTAAATAAAAACTGGCAAAATGAATACGGTTACGCTCAAGTCACAGAACTGGTGCACAAAAAGATCAAAGGAATTACTTCAAACGACTTACTCCTTAAAGGCAAGAAGTCACATCCGAGCCCTCACTAATCCTTAATAATAAATTAACCCGTGATGGTTGTTGATGGCAAAAAACTGCTGATAAATAACCATTTTGTTGTATGACAGAAATGACTTTTTTTATGTGTTATTCAAACAATAAGCAGTTTCAGGTCACATTGCATATATAATGTAATTTTTGTTAATAAAAGATAAGAAAAGTAACACAGAAAAATGTGATTCATTTACAGTCATAAAGGTTTCCCATTACAATTGCTAATACCACATGGATTGATTGATTGCTTTAATCCTTGAAGAGCTGTGGCAGGGGTACATTTTTGTTCCTTGCAAAATGGGATTTTGATGTGTTTTAATGTAAACCTCAGATCTATGTTCAGCCTGCTGCAGTTTAGTTCAGTAAACGTGTATATATTTCCTTTGCAAGCAGCATTTGCTGTTACTCCTCAACTAGCCTTACACTTAACATAATTGATACAATAATGAAGAGCGTGATTCTCTTCTTCTGTGTGGCTTTGCTCGCTGATTTTGCCCCTTATATTTATTAATCGCGAAACTTTAACCAATCACCTGCAACTATTAGTCTGAGATTATTCCAGGACTACAAGAATTTATTCACTGGTTTCCAAATTAGTTCCATACTTTTACAGCCATTCCACTCTGATAACTGTACACAATATTTTGTCCCTATAGGAATTATGTTAAGAATGCACAAAATTGTGGTATGCTGACTTGGTCTGTTTCAATTTTTTTCCAATTCTGTGGCATACATCTGTCTTAACACATACAATGAGGAACACAGTTGTTATAGCTTGCATTCTATCCTGAGAGGAAGTCACCCTCCAATTTGCTCACGATAGTTTTGGTAGATAACAATAGACCCTGCAGTAAATTGCTTGAACATTAGCCCTGAAAGCATTTAACATGTTCAAAATAACAAGCTGGCTTATTTTTGTACACATATATTTGGTTATTTTAATTAAATCTGAGTTCACATAATGTTGAGCTTCTCTCAATTGGTGTTGGCGTGAAAGTACTCAAGTGATTGTACAGGATTAAACCAATTCCCACCTGGTCTACATGTAACGCAGCAGCACATTTTTATGTCGCTAGGATTGTCATTAGTTGATACAGCATAAACTCCTAACTTGCACTAAAACTACTAAATATTGTTTTCAGCTGCATCATTGCACAAATTAGACTTGACACGCCAAATTCTGCCTTCCAGCCATCCAGCACACACAAAGAAAATTGGACGATAGCACTAAAAAATTCACTGATGAATTTCTTAGGTACAAATTAGGTGAAGAATGCAGTCCACTTCATTCGCTGCCACTTGACCTGTATAGAGTTTAATCTGTCCAAGCTGGTGACTGTTACTTGTTGTCAAGTTTTGCAACCATTTTGCTTCTTTTTTGTGATTTAATTTAACGAGTTTGAATCTGCAAAAATGCTGGTTACCTAGGCAAGTCTCCGGCTCCATCAGGTTGGAACGCAGAGTGACCTCATGAAGGAAGATTAGCAACTGAAGAGATGTTTGCCTCCAATGCTGGATCCTTGGGGGTCTGGCAAGGAGCATAGAAAATGAGTTGCACACTAAAGGTCAGAAACAACAACGTGATTGAAAATATGGGGCAGCCGTTCCAATTTGCAATGGGCTGCTTGCATAAGAAATTTACTTGGATTGCTAGTTCCCTTCCCCATCCACAAGGAGTCAGAATCTGCTCATTTAACAATGTATTGAATTATGTGCCGCATTTATCTATGTGAGACTGGAACATTAAATAAGTGACAGATTACATTTCAACAGTGGTTATCTCACTGTGTGGTGGGCAGTAGGCATTTGCATGATTAGCATCACATGTTTTCCATCACACTTCCACCTTGAGTCTCCTGCATAGTCATAACGCTGCAGAAACATCTTGATGATGTAAACACTACCACAAAAACTGCAGCACAAGATCTTCCGTGTTTCTTTTCCATGAAAACTTTGATTAGAAATGCAGGACTGAATCGTACCCGAAATCAATGAAGTGACAATTTTGGAGAGTTTCACGGTGGGTTTCTCTCCATGAGCCCTTGTGAGTTTTCTAAACATATCTCCCTGAACTTGCCTCGTTGCTTTTGGTCCACTTCACTATGACACCCCACCTGTTGTATTCTTTCACAGGAGGAAGTACTGGCCACTGCTGGGATCTCCCAGAATTCCTGGAATTGTCTGGAAACCCTGGCTGTACACCCAGTCAAGAACAGACTATATCTACTGCTGCGCAGTTTATTATTTTTTGCTCTGGACAGGCCAGTCAGAGGGCAGTTGACGTCCTGCTTTACAGATGGAAACCTGGAGGTCCTACTGGAGGGAGGGGGTGTGTGAGGTCACTGCCCAACAAGCATGCCCCGAGGTCTTGGTGACTGAAGAATGTCCAAAGGAGCAAGCTGGAGTCACCAAGTTACCATCCTGACTTTTTTCTTTTGTGAATTGTTACCATCTAGTTTCTTTCCAGCTGGTGAGAGACTGAAAAAAAAACATATCAATGAGGATAGATCATATAACCAATGAGGAAAATCATGTATCTTAATCCATGTTAACAGGCCTCTTGCTGCTCATTAACAAGGTACCCATCTCACCATTCAAAACTTTGCTGGAAAATGGGACTCAATGGCGAATCTCAAGCAACTCTCACTTGTGCCCACTTCGTCCAGTACCTGGGAAGATTGCCCTCCTCAGAATGTGAGGTAGCAGTTGTGTATCATATCTCAACAGGGTCAGAGTCACACACGCAGACTGAGCGGAGGTGTGCAGCGAACTAGTCACCCTCTTCGAATCTGGTCTCATCAATGTTGAGGAAATTGCATCTTGAGCAACAAGTATCAGGCTAGATCATAATAATATTCACCTGAATTAAGTGTTTGAGACCTTGGACAGTGAGGAGGGAGGATGTAAAAAAGAAAATGTTACTCTTCCATCAGTTGCACAGGAAGACCCCATGGGGGACGATGTTGAGGTTGACAGAGGAGTGGACCTGGGTATCACAAGAGAAAGTTCCCTTTAGAATGCTTTTCATTTCCATATATCAGGCTGATCTTGGGCTCAAATGTCTGTACTAGGCTGGATACTATGTTGTGGTAAAGCCCAATGCAAGCTGGAGAAATAGTATCTCATTTTTTGATTAAACACTTTACAGCATTCTGGACTCAACACTGAGTTCACTAACTGCAGATCATGAACTTTGTCCTCCATTTTGATACCTTTTTCCCTTTGACCCTGTGTCTGTACCTTGTTTTCAGGTTTTCACCTTCAGTTACATCTGATCTTTATTCTGCAATAACATCTGCCAGATGCTGCTAGACCTGCTGAGCTTCTCCCACACTTTTTTTTGTTTAAACACCTGCTCACGGGTACATAGTTTGAGTTTTACCAGGGACATATAGCGTCTGATCTTGTTACAGCCTTTATCCAAACATGGACAAAAGAGCTTGAACTTAAGAGGTGTGAGTAACAGCTCTAGTCATCTGAGTTGGGATTAATTAATATGACCAGCCACTGGTTAAATTCCTCAAGTAATTACTGTGACAGATGCGACACCCAAAATTGTCAAGAGGAGGGCTGTACTGGCTCCCCTTCAGTATTTACCCATCCCCTTGGTTGTCTGAAACAAGGTTAATTTACAAAGAAACTGCACCTTTGTGAGTACCTTTCTATCAGAGCAAAAGATTTACATTGTAAATGGAGTCAATTTAACCAGTCTTGCCTGAGCTAAAGATATAGTTTATTAGTT
This sequence comes from Ginglymostoma cirratum, assembly GCA_024137785.1. Lineage (NCBI taxonomy): Eukaryota > Metazoa > Chordata > Chondrichthyes > Orectolobiformes > Ginglymostomatidae > Ginglymostoma > Ginglymostoma cirratum. Next base: position 33,098,013 of record JAHRHZ010000289.1, on the reverse strand, counting down.
ACTAAGCATGAGAAGAAATAATATTGCAACAGGCATATCCAAATTAGAAAGGACAAATGAGTCCAATAAAATACAAAAATTAAAAGGTTTGAGATCCAGTCTCTTGGTCATTCATGAAGAGCAGTCAATTTTTGAGATTCTTGGCTTTGCAGGAGATTAAAACTCTCTTGTACTGTTTTCTTTTGACTAGTTTGTCTGGTAGCTGGCTTCCAGCATTCAGGTGAAGAGACAATTATTTCCTGCAGTGACTAGTGGGTGTTTCTTCACCTGTGACCTTCACAGCATCTCCTTGCTCAACTCAAGGCTTCTACATGTGAGTATCTAAGACCATTGGCATACACATACATGACATACACTTTGAACAAAAGGTCAGTGAAACAATCTCACCGTCCCAACACCTCGGATGCATCTGTGTCCATGATCACTGCCGCAGACGTTAGATCGGCCTTCTTGAGGGTGAACCCACAGAAAGCAACTGGCCTGGGTGGAACCCACAATCATGCACTCAGATACTATGTGGACCAGTTGGCATATTTAACCTCTGCTTACTTTGATCTGAAGTCCTCACCTGCTTCAAGAAGATGACTCTGATGCCAAAGAAACATCATGCACTGTGCTTCAATGACTACCACCGGTGGCTCTGACCTCCATAATTATGAAGTGCTTTGTGACATTAATCATGGCTCACATCCCAACTCCAACTTGCCTTGATCCTTTGTAATTCGCTTACTGGCACAACAGTTCCAAAGCAGACTCCATCTTCTTACATTCATCCCTGGAACATCTGGATAACAAGGATAACTAAGTCAGTCTCCCAACTATTGACTACAACTTTGCCTTCAAGACCATAATTCCAAACAAACTTATGTCCAAACTTCAAACTTATCTCCAACTCCTCACTCTGTCACTGGATCCTTGAGTTGCTGACCCACAGACCATGATCAGTTAGCGCAGGCGACAATACCACCTCAATCCTCAACACTCGTGCCCCACAAGATTGTGTACTCAACCCCCTTTCAGCTCATTGTCTTTTCTGCTGACGCCGTATTATTCTGCAGGCTGAGAGCATAACTAACAATTTTGATCAAAGGAAATGAAGAATGCAAAAGCAGAAGTCGAGGAGCACAGAGATGTTGGTGGGTTGAAAAGCCAGGTGTAGGGGTTACAGAGGTGGTGACAAGAAACAATCTGAATGACAATTTTAAACCTTGAAGCAACAGGTGAGTTGAGACAATCTACAACTAAACTCACTGAAATATAGCCCTAGAATTTCTTTGCAGCAATTTTGCTTTACTTAATCTGATTTTATGGAATCTTAATTGATTGATTTTCAGTCTATCCCTTTTCATTGTGCAGAATTCACAAACCTTATAAAACTTTAACACAACATCATGACCAAGGTGCAAAACCTTGCCCAATTATCTGTTTTCTTTATGCACTGTAAGTAAGTGCAACAAATTGAGGGCAGGTTTCCCCCAGAGACACAGCACAAATCGCTTTTTTAAAACGTATATGCTCTCCGTTCATTTTTACATTTAAGTTGCTGACTGCCTCGTTCAATGGGCTGTGGGGTAACAAATTGCAAATTGGCAAGTTTTCATCTGCAGTTTATTGAAATCCTCACCAGGCATAACATTTCCTGGGAAAAATAGCTGAGTGTTTGTCAGCACACAACTAAATTGAGATTGGTGTGATGGGAATGCACAGTATTTACATGGCCCGAATGGAATAATTACACTGTTCTGTTCTGGGCTTTTGTTTTGTAGAAGCTAAGGTATTATTTGCAAGGGATGACAAGATTGGTGGGAATGCTCCATTGCATTGCTGATGATGCCTTTTTTTTCTGTTAAATTCTCTTTTTAACAAAATTTCCATCATCCAGCTGTACCCATCTGCCTCTAGATTGTTGTGAATAATAAATCTGACAACAAAACAATTATGCCAGACATTGTATGCTGCTCAGTGCCAAGACAAATGGACTTCATGGTGTAAGTGGATCAGGAAATCATAGCTACTGTCTGTCCATCTCAACACCATTCACACTGCAGTATTTTTTTTAAGTTGAGTGCTAAAAACATCTGCTTTTGTTTGTAAGGGTCACAGTATCAGAATTTTTTGTACTGCCAGTAACTAATCAAATTATTGCTTGATTTTGGCTCATTTATTTGGAGAATGAAAGTCCAACTGCAGGGAGCTGTAATGAAAATGCATCCATCACAGACATTGATCTCTAATAACAAATAGGTCCTGAGCCCTCACTTTCTAGCAGTGGGATGGGTTTTAATTGGCTGCTTATTGGTCTCCAGTCCCAATAAAGAAGATAGGTAGAATCATGATATTGCCAGCTGAGCAAAGCTGCAGAAGCAAGCAGAACGCTATGGTGATGTGCCAGATAAGTTTTTTTTTGTCTGTTTTGTTTTTCATGTTGGTTGCTCCTGCCAAGGCGGGCATTGTTGCCTTATTGACCCTTGAGAAATTGATGGTGACTCACCTTCTTGAGCTGCTGAAGTCCTTTAACTTTTCAGAGCAGTTTGAAATAGCTGAGGAAACCATTCATCGTACCAAAGGCAAAGAGTCAACCACAGCCACCTGGAGCCTTGTGTTGGGTAGGCTAAGGAGTGATGGCATTGAAAACAACAAATGCTAGAGGTCGCAGTGGGACAGACAGCATCCATGAAGAGACAGCAAGCTAACATTTTGAATCTAGATGACTCTTCATCAGTACAGATTCCAGCATCTTGAAATTTGCTATGACCTCAGGAGTGATGGCAGATTTCCTTCCCAAAAGGAAATCCAATTCTTTTCCAGTTCCACTGCTAGGAAATTACTCTGGTGACACAATGATGTGGCTCTACATTATTTTATTGACCTCCCCTGCCCCAAACCTCTGCCTCCGATCACACCACCCAAGGATTGGTAAAACTCAGGCCTTCCATAGTACACTTAGGTAAAATAAGCTTTGCTTCATTTGCAGTCCATACCTTATTGAATATTCATTTCCACATTTCATAATGAGTATTGAGACTCAGAGAAATTGTAAGAATTAAATGATGAACTTGTTATGTGCATTGAATTGGAGTTTAAGATTATTCACTTCGATAACATACAGACTATAGGGCAGGGGAGGATATGATTGTGGGATTGAAAACCATTAAATGTTTTTAATAGATTGAATTAAGAAATCCAAAGTAGATAGGAATAGAAGAGCAAGAGAACATGTGTGTAAAAAACACAGACAAAATGTTAGGGTTGGTGCCAGAAATCTCAGAAGATTACCTTTCTCTGTAAATAGCGTGGTCCAGATTTTCACAATGGAAAGTCTTTTTGTGGTGGTGAAAATGATGGACAAAGAAGAATGAAATTCCAACTTTCACCCCTGAACATAGAAGCTCTGTCATTTTTGGTGAGTCAGGATGAGGGCAGCTTGTAGTTCACACTTACCTGATTCCCAGAAGTAGCTGGCTATGTAAATGATCAGTTGGCTCCAATGAAATCAGAAATGAGGGCCCCTGGAGATTAGAAGCCAGAGAATGGAGATTAGATGATAACAGATCTGTTCTCAATGCATTTCTTATGGATAACCAGGGAACCCTTTGGATCAGATCCTCTTACACCTTCAGAGCAAGTAAAGTGTATGATTAGATTATGAGATGTTGGTTTGCTTTTGCATAAAAATCTGGCTGAACCAAATTCTTTAATTTGTTTTTGTGATGTGGATGTCTCTAGTTAGGCCAACTTTTATTGTTCCTCCCTTAATTGGCCTGGTTAGCTGAGTTACTTTCTTGAAGAGCTCAGTCTTTGTGGATTAGATAGATCCATAGTGCTGTTGTGAAGAGAGTGGCAGGACTTTGACCCAGCAACAATGAAGGAAAGGTGATATAGTTCCAAATCAGGATGGTGTGTGATTTGAAATTTACACATGATGGTGTTCTCACGTATCATTCAGGGTGGTAGAAGTCATGAGCTTGGAAGCTGCCCTTACAGGAGCTTCCTGTACCTTCTATAGTTACTACTGCTGCCATTGTTCATTGGTGGTGAAGGGATTGAACGTTGAAGATTGTGAACAGGTTAACAATTAAATCAGTTGCTTTCTCCTGGATGGTGTTGAGCTTCTGAGTGTTGTTGGAGGGTATCTATCCAGGCAAGATGTGGAGATGCTGGTGTTGGACCATGCAGATGCTATGACAACGGATGAATGGACACCGTGCAGTGATCACCTCCCAGTGGGAAGACTTCAGGGGTCAAGGACATTCAGCCTCTGATCTTCAGGTAAGTATCCTCCAAGGTGGATTTCGAGATACACAACAATGCAAAATCACTGAGCGCAGGCTGACAGCCGAGTTCAATACCCATGAGGGCAGCCTCAATTGTGATCTTGGACTCATGTCGCACTACAGGTGACCCACCACACTTGTTCCCCCACACACACTCACACACATGTACAGATACACACACACACTCTCTTGCACAAACACATTCACACGCACACACTCGCACACTTACACAGACACGGACACACACATGATTTATTTCATCCAAGATGTTTGTGTAGTTAAAATACATTCTGTTTTTCTCAAAAAAATAAAACCTGACCCCTATTTAAAACATAAATCTTAAGGAAGACCTCACACCTAAAATGCATTGTCTGACCTGAGATGTTACCTCTTGTATACATTGATAAAACCTTTAATAATCTCTGGACGGTGACTTGGGAGAAATCTGGATTTTGCATTTTAATCAGTAGTCTCCCTCCAAACTGATTAAAGATTCAACAAGAGGCAGGCAGTTTTAGGGTTGTCACCTTTATGCTAATAAATTCTGTGTCTTATACCCTCTCTCTCACATTATGCCTGAGGAAGGAGCTATGCTTCAAAAGCTTGCATTTTGAAATAAACCAGTTGGAGTATAACCTGGTGTCGTGTGATTTTTGATCTTATCCAGGCAAGTGGAGAGTACATCATCATACTCAATCCTTGTGCCTTGTGCATGGTGGGTAAGCATTAGCGAGACCAGAGCTGAGTTACTTGCTGTGGAATTCCTAGGTCCTGAACTGTCTTAATAGCCACAGTACTTATATGGCTGGTCCAGGTCAATGTTTGGTCAGTGATAACTATTGTCAGCAAATCATGTAGCAGGAAGACTCAGATCCCTCAGCTTTTCAGAGCTCTGCAATCTGTGACCATTTGAATAATATTTTTTTCTAATTTTTTTCTGCTAAAACGCACAATATTCCATTTTTCCACATTATACTTCATCAACATGATATTTTCCCACTCACTTTGTTTCCCTTTATAGCCTCCTTCGCTCTGCTTTGCATTTTACTTTTTTTTATCTTTGTGCCATCAGCAAACTTTGCAGTGACACAATCAGTACATCCATCCGAGACATTAGTATGAACTCTAAGAAGCTGAGGCCCTGACACATGCCTCTCTGTCACATCACTCATTTCATCGTGTCATCCAGAAAAAAAGACATCCATACTTACTCTGGCCAATCTACATGTGCCTATGTGTAAACCTCTGCACCATAACTTCTGCAAGACCTTTGCTATAGTACATAATCAAATGCCTTCTGGAAATCTATGTAGAACATCTATCCCTTTATCTACTGCACGTGTCATTCAATGAACTCCAACAAATTGGTTAAACATGATTTTGTTTGAATTTTTCTCACCATCCTGCCGTAACATCTTTCATGATAGCTTCTAACATTTTGTTGATACAGATGTGAAACTAAGCGTATATTTTCCTTTGTTTCTACCGGTCTCCCTTTGTGAATAAAGGAGTTTCATTTGCTATGTTTTGATCCCAGCTACTGTTGCTGAATAAGTCAGATCCCATACTAAAATCTAGCTTGATAGATCATACTTATTTTTATTTTGGCTTTAATGAGTTAACCTTTCACTCAAATGCAAGTATGAAATGCTGAACATTTCATTTTAACAATAAAACTGAAGTTTAGTATACAAAAAAAAATGAGATAAAATAGAATAAACAAAACTATTCACAAATAATACAAGTATAATTATTTGATAAACATGGTAAAAAAAATCCTCTCAATCCAGAAGTGCCCTTTTCCAGTACTCACACCAGAAATAATTCCTTTCTGTATCACATCTAAAGGGCCTAAACTAATAGTGATTTCAGTTCCACATCTTTAGAATCTGAAAGCGTCTCCCTTCAGTCTTCAAAAAATTAAGCATAGAATTTCAGGTACAAATAAACCTTCAGATTGTAAACCAAACATGTCTGATCTGGGACTTTCAAACTCAACTCCTTATGCTAAAGAACTTATTTCGTAACATTTCTTAATGATCTAATTTCTTCAGGACCAAATATTGGACACATCTGGCACCAGCTAATACTTCAGAAAACCTGAAACTAAAAGGGCTCACCAAGCTGATGGTGTTTCTATTTAGCCAAGAAAAGTCTCTGGATTGCTCTAACTGAAACCTAATGGAAAACTGTTTACTCACTTAGCTCATAAAACTCTCTTAATGTAAACAAATTCTCACTAGCCTCCAAAAAAACCTCTCATTATTCTTTAAAGGGAAATATCACAGAAGTACTTGCAAGTTGACTCTTAAACCTATTCAGACACATAGGACATCCACACACCATCAGGTCAAAGCCCAAATGTCCAAAATAAATGATATTAAAATGTGGATGATTCTAACACCGTAGATCACAGCTATCTTCCAATCTAATGGAACCTTTCCTAAATTTAGGGAATTTTATAAATTTGTACTGATGTTTCAATTTTCTCACTATCCACTTATTTTTGAGACCCCAGAATGAAATCTATCAGGACTTGTCGACTTGTCAGCTGTAGATCTAACAATTTGCTCAGTACGACTTCCCTGGTGATTTTAATTCTCTTGTGTTCTCTGATTTACAACTTTTTTTGTTGTTACTTGTATTCTCTATCATGACATCTGCTGCAAAACACCTGTTAACTCACCTTTCCTCTCCCTATTTTCATTATTAATTTTGCAGACTCTCTTTGTACAGAAAGCCTCCTGAAATATTCCGACAGTGAATGCTAGGTGTGTTGATATGGAGAAGGAAGGACGTTTCCCGCACCTCTACCCTCACATCCACTCCCCCCAACAAAAAATAAAGACAGAATCCCCCTTGTCCTCACATATCACCGGAACAACCTCCGCATCCAAAGTATCATTCTCCGCCACTTCCACCATCCACAATCCAACTCTACAACTAAAGACAGATTTCCCTACCCACCCCTAGTCTGCCTTTTCTAGGGAACACTCTCTCTGCGACTCCCTCATCTGCTCCACAATCCCCACTAACCCCACCACACCCCAGCACCTTTCTCTACAACCGCAGGAAGTGCTGCACCTGCCCCATACCTCCCTCCTCATCTCCATTCAAGGCACCAAATAAACCTTCCACATTAGACCTGCACATCCATCAACTTGGTCTACTGCATCCGCTGTTCCCGATGTGGCCTCCTCTATATCGGTGAGACCAATCGGAGGCTTGGAGGCTGTTTTGTAGAGCATCTATGTTCTGTTCGCGGCAGAATGCTACACCTTCCAGTCACGAGCCATTTCAACTCCCCCTCCCATTCCCTGGGTGACATGTCCATCCTGGGCCTCGTCCCGTGTCACAATGACGCCACCCACAAACTGGAGGAGCAGCACCTCATATTCCACTTTGGGAGCCTATAGCCCAATGGCCTAAACATGGATTTCAAAATCTTCCCACCCTGGCCTCATCCCATGACCAACTCACCCTCTCATCTCTGCTTCTTTGACCTGACACAACCTGTCCATCTTCTCTCCCACCTAACCACCCCCCCACCTACCTTCCCCAGCCTCACCCATCCTTTCTCTATTTATTCCTGAACTCCCTTCCCCTTCCCCATTTCTGAAGAAAGGTCCCAACCCAAAACTTTCCTGCTCCTCTGATGCTGTCTGGCCTGCTGTGTTTCTCCAGCTCCAAACTGTGTTATCTCTGACTCCAGCATCTGCAGTTCTTACTATTTCTGAGCCATTTTACAAGGTCAGGTTTGCACAGCCTGAATTTCTCCTCCCTGTGCACACCAAACACAGGAAAGTAAATCTGGGCCTATGTATGTGTGAAGTAAGGGTAAAATGTGACCTCCACAGAGGCTGGTATCCCATCCACTCTTCATTTAAACATGAATGGTCATAGAGTCAGAAAGTTATACAGCACGGAAACAGACGCTTGAGTCCAACTCATCTGCACGACCAGATATCCTAAACTGATCTAGTGTCATTTGCCAGTGCCATTCATTTCCCAGGTGGCTCTTAATTGTTGTAATTGTGTGTGCATCCACCACTTCCTCTGGCAACTCGTTCTATACCCGCACCACCCTCTGCATGAATAACTTGCCCCTCCAGTTCTTTTTAAATCTTTCCCCTCTCATTTTAAACCTATGTCCTCTAGATTTAGACTCCCTTACCCTGGGGAAAAAGGCTTTAGCTATTCATCCTATCCATACCCCTCATGATTTTATAAATCTCTATAATGTCACCCCTCAGCCTCTAATGCTCCAGAGAAAATAACCCCAGCCTATTCAGCCTCTCCCTATAGCTCAAACTTTCCAAACTTGGCAAATCTTTGTAAATCTTTTCTGAACCCTTTCAAGTTTCACAACATCCTTCCTAGAGCAAGGAGACCAGAACTCCCTTACTTTCGTGTTGCCTCATTCCTAGTTAGGCATCAGAGTATTGGAATCTCTGACACTCCCCTGTTTATCTATCAACCAAGGCTCCCTGATTGAACTAGATTAAGAGCCCCAGTCGGGGAACTCATATTTTATGAGGTCCAGCTGGCTGACCTCATTACAATCATTATATAATCCAATCCTTTGCAACGAGACTCCACAATATTTTGAGGGAGTTATACTTTAGGATATGTTAATTGTATGTGGACGTATTTAGATCCCGAAGTGGCATGTCATAGGCAACCACATTATCTCAGCTTCTACTTGATTGCCTTGTGGAATCAAGATTTTCCTCATACCCGAGATAACAAGGTGTGGAGCTGGATGAACACAGCAGGCCAAGCAGCATCCTTCCTGCTCCTATGATGCTGCTTGGCTTGCTGTGTTCATCCAGCTCCACACCTTGTTATCTCGGATTCTCCAGCATCTGCAGTACCTATTATCTCTTTCCCACATACCCATTGATTCTGCCCCCCTCAAGTTGGTTGCATTGTTTTTGTCCTTTCCATCGGTTGGTAAATTTGGAAGCACTGTGCATGATGTTGCACTGAACATTGGTGGGACTCATCCCTTTATACCTTTCTTTTTCTTACATTTGCTCTTGTGGGAAAAGGATTTCACTCACTTTTTTAGAACCAGGTCAATTAAATGAAGAATTTAGCAAGCGTAGAACTTTTACTGAGAGAGTCACCTTTAATCCAATTTAACTTTGAAATGAAAACATGAGCTTCACCTCATATAAGCAGATTTGACCATTTCAGTAAAAAGACAGACCAGTGTTATGGATTGTGCAACATGTTTGGTGGCATATGCTAATAAATGTATGCAAGAAAAATTGAAAAGATGCAAGGAACAGATGGCTGACAGAAAATTTTATCTTTACTAGCTCAACATGATTTTAAGGGTTTGATTAATTTGATTTATTGCTTACAGTAAAAGTTCAAACATGGATCTCTTTGATATGACCTCCACCTGCCATTGCAGTTGTTATTTGCCTTGATCTAAGCCAGTAAAGAGCTTTACGTATCACTGGAAGAGTTAAAATTGAATCAGAAGCCGGACTTCTTATTTTCCGAACATTTCTGACTGCACTCTATTGTGTTATGGTTTGTGACATCTGTGTGCTTTTAGTCATGCTTGACCTAAGATGTTGTGATACCTGCCAGATTAGAGCATTAGAATCATGCTGCTGACATTTCAGCTGCCTTTTCCTGAAATCACTGCTCATTATTTATTTATTCAAGCTCAGCTTTCTAAAGGAAATCTTTTTATTCAGTAAATTGCTACAAAGATTAACTAGTGTATTTTTAAAAAAACATTTCAAGATCTGTTTCGATTTGGTCCTCAGCCAAAGGATGGGACCTTTGCTCTGATTACATACCTGTTAACGTTGAAGGAAAAGTCACGTCTGTAACAACTTCATCACCTTCTCCCAAAACATTTTATATTTCAAATGTTATCTTTCAAGGAATAATCCTATTTTCTCCAGGTTATCCACTGCTCATTTGCTTTACTGATCGAATATTTTAGATTAGTTACCCATTTCAGGTCTTCTTAGTGGAGACCTGAACAATGTGCAGATGTTCAGAGCTCTGTGAGGAACCTCCCCTCTACAATTTGTTGTCTGATGTATCCTATTGCGACATTCACCATGGAGGTGAATTTTCTTTTCAAGAGGAAAGTTAACTGCTCAAATTGAAGTAAATTTGTTCATTTGATTTGTACAGAACTGTTCTATTTCTTCTACAGTTCTTAACTCTCCATACAGTTCATGTCTGGACATGACCAGAATATTACATTTGTCTTTTTAGTCATCGTGTATTTAGTTGGTATTTCAATAACCATGTCAATTTTGGGAATAATAAGTATCGAAACTTTAAAATAGAATATATATATGTGTGTGTCCATATGTGTAATATCTATGTGTTTCATGTATAAGCAGTTATGGATGTAATATATAGTGTATAGAATACAATATATAGCATTTTTTCTTGTCTTCCGGTATTGTCATTTTTTCTTCTCAGTGATCTTTCCTACTTTGTTTCTTTCCAGTTCAAATTACACAATCTTACACATGTTCTCCACCTCTATTTGAAGTATTATATTTAACATGGCTCCGTAGGCTATAATTTCAATGTTTGCTGATGGCATGGATGTTGGAAATGAAAGAAACAGTAAAGAAGACTTGGATTGATAAAATGGCCAGGTATGTGGCAGCTGCAATCTAAAAGTGAGAAGTATGAAGTGGTTCAGGAAGAATGAGATGAGGCAATACAAATGAGATAAAACAAATGTAAATAAGATGCAGGAACAAAGCACCCTCGGAAACTGTTTACATAAATCTTTGAGATGCCAGGACAAGTTAAGAAGCCTCTTAGAAAATCAATTCAGGTTTCTCACTTTTAAAATATATGCAAAAGGATACAAAAACAATAAATGTTAAATTGAGGTTTTTTAAAACATGGGTATTAATCTTCCAAAGGAGTAGGGTGAGAGGTGGGCAGGGGATGCACGGCAGTGGGTGAAGCGGTAAGGATCTAGAGTGGAGGGTGTAGAAGGTTGGAGGAATCATTTGGGTTCAATTTGGCATGGTGTCGGAGGGCTATCAGAGTCAGAGTCCAGAGCCTGGGGAGTGGGTGATGCAGCAAGACGAATGTCACATACAGGATTGGATCAGGTGGGGTTAGTTGGGAAATTGGAGTTGGCAAGGGGCTAGACGGGGAGAAGGTGCAGGGGCTTGCTATCGGGTCCAGTTGGACCTGGAACAGTGAGGAAGATCTGGAAAGGTTGCGGGTGACAAATGGGAGTCAGAGTTGGGGTCAAAGTTTGGGTGTTCAGTGGGGGTGTTGGATCAGATTTGAACGGTCTGTGATGGCAGAAATTCAGTGGTCAATGATTGTAAGGCTTTAAATGTGAGTGTTTGAGGGGTAATGGGGGGGCAATGTTCAATTGAGAGGGGGTGCCATGTCATCAGTTTTATATTTACTCAGGACTTGGAGAATGCCTTAATTCCTCTAACTTTTCTGCCTAACTATTCAGGTTGGAGGATCAGATCCCTCCAAAGTCTTTGACTCCATCTCAGAACTGAGGGAATAGCAGAGGAAGTGGGAATAAATGCATAGCAATCTAAGAAAGCTGGTCCAGTTACAATGGCCCTAATAGCGTCGATCCATGCTGGAACATTCTATGACTTTTACACCGTAGCCATATGAATTAAGATCAAGATTCCTCACCCAATTTGTTCCTCTAAATATTTGTTTTTTTGAAACCATCCAACTACAATATTTCTTGACAAGTCTGTGACAATATCCAAGTTTGGTTTGACAAATGGCAAGTAATATTCATGCCACATAAATACCATGCAATGACCATATACAGTGAGAAAGTCTAACCACCATCCCCTCACATTCAATAACAATACTATCACTGAAGACCCCACTGTCAATATTATTTTCATCCTTTCAGGGATATGGGCATCATTGGCTAGGCAAACATTTATTGCTCATCTCTAATTGCCCAGAGGGCAATTAAGAGTCAACCATGTTGCTGTGGGTCTGGAGTCATACGTAGGTCAACAGTTTTGTTCCCTAAAGGACATAAAGTGAACCAAGTGGATTTTCACAACAGAGGTAGTAGGAACTACAGATGCTGGAGAATCTGAGGTAACAAGGTGTAGAGCTGGATGAATACAGCAGGCCAAGCAGCATCCGAGGACCAGGAAAGCTGACGTTTCAGGCCTAGACCCTTCTTCGGAAATGGAGGAGGGGAAGGGGATTCTGAAATAAATAGGGAGAGAGGGGGAGGCGGATAGAAGATGGATAAAGGAGAAGATTGGTGGAGAGGAGACAGACAGGGCAGAGAAGTGAGGGTGGAGCCAGTAAAGGTGAGTGTAGGTGGAGAGTTTAGGAGGGGATAGGTCAGTCCAGGGAGGATAGACAGGTCAAGGGGGCGGGATGAGGCTAGTAGGTAGGGGATGGGGGTGGTGCTTGAGGTGGGAGGAGGGGATAGGGGGGAGGAAGGACAGGTTAGGGAGGCGGGGAGAAGCTGGGCTGGTTTTGGAATGCAGTCGGGGGAAGGGAGATTTTGAAGCTGGTGAAGTTCACATTGATACCATTAGGCTGCAGGGTTCCCAAGTGAAAAATGAGATGCCACATCGATGCCACCCGAAGATTGCAGGAACAGCATCTCATATTTAAAAGTTTTGTTTTATCTCTGACTCGCCTGGAATCCACAATGAATGCAGTACTGTCATGTATAAAAAAAATGTAGATCTATCTTACAATAGATTGTTTGCTGTGTGTCTCTCTGGCAATGTCTGTTTGAAAGAGAATTCTTTTCCGAGTTGTTCACACCTCTAAAACATTGTCTCGCTGACTCGATTAGCATGTCAAGTCAGTTTCAACATCAGGAACTAAAAGCATTTCTTCAATGCGGAGATCTTGGTGCTTGTCAACAATCTTAAGATTCTGAGCAGAAGGCAAAAATCTATTTTAGCTCTTGCTATGTTCTCTGTCGTGACTATGCAAAGCTAAGCTTTCTCCTACCTAAATTCATACATGTACATGAAAACTGTCACATTCCCACAGTCATCCTTTCTTCCAATAATCTACAGTGCATTACCATTTCAGCTTGAGCATAAGTTGAGCAGTCCTTGAAGCTGTGGAAATATGGTGACTTGCGCTATGGCATGGGTCTTGTGCAGCCTGATGGAGCTGGCAAGCTGGTATGTGGGCTTGGATAATCCCTGCAATAAAACTGTGGTGATAGTTATGTTAGTGATGGGTGCAGTGGGAACCTCGTAATTGTGCTAAGTGCTTGCAATCGAGAGGTAATTTGTTGCAAATTGATACGACCTCCCGATCAAACAAAGCTGACAAGTCAGTTGTGTCTTCAGTAACTTGCCCATTGAGCTCTGGTGACTAAAATGTGGCTGATTGACCCAATGTGAGACCTCTTTAGATTTGCAGAAGAGTGGGTCTCAGGGAATTGCACTGTCCTTGCTGAGGTTGTACAATGGTGCTGAAAGTGTTAATACTCATGTTACATTGGCTCCACCCATTCTACTGATGTCACACACAGTCTGGAGATGGAGACAAATGGTTCTCATCTAATTTGAGGAGGGAGTAGATGTATCTCCACCAGTTCCCTCAGGTTCCAGTTATTATGCGCGACCAAATGAAGTTGCTCTTATCACTCTCATACAATAAACCTTCTTGTTATCCAAGAACAATGCTTTTTCTGTGGATACGCTACAATGACGTAACTTCAAGACACAGCCAAAACAAAGGAGGATTGGTGGCAGTGAAATACCTCAAAAAATCTTTACCCAGTATTGCAAAATGTAAAGGTGGCAAATAGCTTGAGGTATTATGAATGGTCACGTAGAAAAATACACAACAGTAGTTTTACTACGTGCTTAAACTTGAGAATCTGGTGCCCAGCAGGGCAGGGTATGAGTCAAGATGTGCCGATGCTGAAGACTTAAAGGGCAGCATGTAGCCAAAGAACGGAAAAAAACTAGAAGCGGTATCAGTTTCTGAAACTGTAAGGGGAGGGGCACTTTGGATGTTGGCTACACTGGAAGGTAGAAAGGGAAATCATTCAGCCTGTAGTTCTTCATCCTGGAGTGCTATGGTGAAACACAACAGCAGGAGGGTTTTGGCCCAAAACATTGACTTCCCTGCACCTTGGATGCTGTCTGACCTGCTGTACTTTTCTAGCTTCACATTTATTGAAAACAGCAGGAGAACACCAGTGCAGAGTACCTTGGCAATAGCAGCAGGAGGAATCAAAGCCACAGGTGATCAAACAGCAAGATAAAGACCAAAACAAGCCCTTTGTGCATCCAAAAGTTGACAGGAGCAGGATCTCATACTGACAAATGACGCTGAGGCTCTGCTTGAACAGAGTGTTTCTCTCTGTCAGCATTTATTGAAATGTGCAACCTAATGGAGGGCAACCTGCCTCCACAGAGATATGGTGAGCACCCAATATCAGTGCCATTGAAGTTTACTATTACTGATTTTAAAGTGGACATTTCCGTCCAGCATTAACGTTTGTGTCACCTACTACCAACCACTCACCACTGTATCAAGAAGGTTCACATGCACTGCAGAAGAGGACTGGAGACTTCATAGGAGTATGGCAATTCACAGCTATGGTCGTCCCTCCCTGTATTCAGGGTGTAACAGATCGCATTCATGCTGTCATATGAGTAGCCATTGGCTCTTGACAAGAATTGGATTGCATTGAGAAGAAGACATAAATGTGTCAGGCTGTAATTCCCTCATCTTTTGGTATAAGATGGCATTATCCTACTTCTTTGTGACTGATATTATCCCAGGAGGGGGTCCCATTGGCCCACTGTTGTCCAGAGGTCTACAGAGTCACATTGACAACAGACGTGAAATCTCCTTCACCTACTTCTCTATGAGTGTCCCCACACACCCTATTGAAGAAGTGCTTTCTCACCTGAAGCATGGCTGAGCTTACCCACCTATGCCTGGCTCAAAATCTCAGAAAGCTCAGCCAGATTTTTCCCTGCTTGCCTCTGCACCTCCAACTGTGTGGCCCTCAAAAACGGATTGTCAACAGTTAGCACAGTATGGGGTTGCCATACACAGTCCTTTTACTGCCACGAGCTTCCCCTACCACTGCCTCCCACATCAGTATTTGTGTAAGTGTGTGCCTCACAGGAGATTTTGACCAGGCCAGCACTATCCTCTGAGATGAGAGTTTCTGTGTTGGTGCTGCCTTGAGGGACAGATGTGAGAATGCACTCTCTGTTGTCCTCAGAGAAGTTGTGAGGTAGAATAAATTGAGACCACTCACAATATTCTGCAGCAGTCAACCCTGTAAATAAATCATAAAAGCAAATACTGGAGTGATGAGTAAATGTCCTCTACCATCTAGGGCCATACTGGAACTCTCCCTAGTGTTGCTCAACTAATATGTTTCATTTATGCTTGTTGAAATGCATTCATACACAGTCACCTCATCTTTACTTCAAATACAATATGTTCAAGCCTTGAGCTATTCCTGAAATGCCTGGGAGCTCAGGGAAGCTTTCTCCATGGCAATGTCTCAACCAATGAGAACTCTTCTCTCCTTTAGCAAAATTTCCTGTAGTTGTTTGAAATTTGGCATTCTAGTATTTGTCCTGAGAGTGTAAATTAAAAAGGATTTGTTGACAACAATCTCTTTACAGCAATATTCATAGAAATATGAAACCATTAGTAAACTATTTAGCCCTTCAAGCCTGCTCCACCATTTACTACGAAAGAACGATACATTTTTTTTCCTGTTTGTTCTTATCAGCTGTGAAGAAAGCAATGAGTCTTTCTGGCATTCCATTCCTTAATTGTTATCTGTTAGAAATCACTTTGATTGTCTGTATGTATTTAGTTTCCACACTCACTCTTCCACTCGGATTCCATCACTAATGACCCATATGAGGCTGTTGCATTCTCTACATGTCAGTGAGCATTTGTATCTGCTCAATATCTGACTAAATAATAGTCAAACTAAAGGATTAAATTGAGAGCCTTTGCTCACATATACTGGTTTACTGGAATGTACCAAATGCATAGCGTAGATTCTCTTTTTTTATGCAAAAAAGGGAAATAAAGCTCACTGGCACAAAGCAGTTTATTTTCACTCATTTAGGTACCTATTCAAAATCAGTTACACATTTCTTTGATGGTGTAACGTTATCATTGAGTTAAATTAAATCAGATGCTGTGATGGATTGTACGCTATGCTGGGCTCAGTCAACCACAAATAAACATCCAATCAGAAGCTTCTGACCACAGAGCTGTCAGTCAAAAGAAAAATAGACAATCATTGAGTCTGACATTTCTCACAGGCCTGTCACATAGCTGTCAATCAAAATCATCACACACCCTTGACTACCTTGGTTTGTTTAATGTATGTGAGATGCCTTGAATGACACATTTCAAGTTCTTATGAAGATTTGTCAGAATAAACTATTAGCACATTGTATTTCCGATAACTATTCAAATAGTCTTTTTACCAAATGTATAGGAGTTGGTTCTGTGTTGATCAATTCACTAGTGGATTCCTAAAAGTAATTCCAATGGTTCAAATATTAGCATATTAATCATTGCTTAACAGAAACCAAAGTGGAAATGAGCATTAATTGATTTTTAGCCTCTCCAAAGAAAATGTGATCTCCTGTACTTTGCAAAGAGAGCCAAGCAAAACCGACATTGTCCCCTGTCTATTGTAGCTATGTAAAAAAACCATGAAAACATGAAAAAGCCAAAAGTACTTAATTTTTTGCTGCACTCATTTTTTAAGTTTATCATGGCAGAGAATGATGGTGTTGCATTCAAAATGGAAAACATAATTGTCCAAATCCTACTTTGTCCTTGCCAATTTGAGGGCCATTAGCTCTTAATCCAGTTTGGGATCCTTGGTTTGTTTTCTTTTTCTTGTGTCTGTTGCACGTTACCCTAAGGCTGATTATAATAAGTCTCCAAGAAATGCTCAGGTAGATCAATTTACTTGGAACAGATTAATAACTGAACTTCAGATCTTTCCAGTTGGATTTGCTTAAAAAGAATTTGTTCTGAGCTATCAAAGGAATTTCCTCCAGTTCATTCTCAAAGAAGCAAACTGATGAGATGATTAACTAACAAGAGCCAAAGATACTTCTGTACCCAACTACAAATCCAGAAATGCATTTTTGGAGTTCCAGTTGTTTGATAAAGCATACTCAAACCACTTTCCCTACCCATGGACATATTCACTTTGCCTAACACCAAACAGTGCAGATGCAGACTAGCAGATCCAAGATTCAGCTTGAGCTGTTGGAAGTTAAATAGCAAAAGCTGCACCATTTGCAATGTAGCATTCTGACAAGCATTTACAGAATAACTGGCCAGTACAATCTTGCTCATGTTAGATCAGGTTTATCTGGAAATGTGTGCAAGAACCCTTGCAGGTTGATATAGTAGATGTATAGTACTCCATGGCATCATTGATAATTAACTAATTAATCATCCACAATATTTGAGAGCTTTGTAGACCTGTCTGGCTCAGAAGACTGCTGATTATTGCCACAAATGATTGATTTGCTTTAAATTTCCATGACCAGATCTTTTTAAATAATTCATTCCTTGGATGTGGGTATCAATGTGAGGACCAACACTTCCTTGTCCATCTGTGGCGGTCTTCTTGAATCATTGCATTTAATTTGGTGTAGATCAACAAAATATGCTGTCAGGGAGGGAGTTCCAGAATATTGACTCATAACTGCGAGGGACTGGTTATATATTTCCAAAAAGGATGGCAAGTGACATGGATGGGAATTTGCAGGTAGTGGTGTTTCCAAGTATTTGCTGTCTCTGACTTTCTAGATGGAAGTGTTGTGGGTTTAGCAGATGTTGTCTCAGGATCATTGGTGAATTTCTGCAGTGCACCTTGTAGATGATGCACAGTACTGCTATTGTGCATTGGTAGTTTAAGGAGCGAATGTTTTTAGTGGATGCGGTGCAGTTAAGCAGGCTGCTTTGTTTAAGATGGTATCAAGTGTTGTTGGAGCTGCACTCATCCAGGTAAGTGGGAGGCATTCCGTCACACTTCTCACTTGTGCCTTGTAGATGGTTGACAGGGTGTCAGGAGGTAAGTAATCACTGCAGGATTCCTAGCATCTAACCTGTTCTTGTAGTCATTGTATTTATATGTCTTGCCTCATTCAGTTTCTCATCAAATCACAGGAGTGTTTTGGTGTAGGAGGAACCCATTCAGACCATCATGTCTACATTGGCTGTCTGAATGGACATCATGAATAAGAAGGTGTAGAGCTGGATGAACACAGCAGGCCAAGCAGCATCTGAGGAGCAGGAAGGCTGACATTTTGGGCCTAGACCCTTCAGCCACATCACCTTTCTTAGTACCTGCCTGTTGAACCAGATCATCCCCAATGGACTACAGTCCACATTCAGGTCTTCCCAATTTGGCTAGCATTTCTGAAGAAGGGTCTAGACCTGAAACGTCAGCTTTCCTGCTCCTCTGATGCTGCTTGGCCTGCTGTGTTCATCCGGCTCTACACCTTGTTATCTCAGATTCTCCAGCATCTGCAGTTCCTACTATCTCTGAATGGACATTATGACTGAGTGGCATTGTAGTGTCTCTTCCCCATACACATGCACATTGTTTCTACTTAAAGCATCATCCAATGCTTTCTTGAATGCCTCGGCTGAACCTGCCTTCATCACACTTCCACACAATACATTCCTGAACCAAACCACTCATCTGCTACTTTTGCAAATCACTTTAAGCCTGTGTTCTCTTGTTCTTGCTTCCTTTACTAGTGGGAATAGTTCTCACTACGTACTCTATCCTGCCCCTTCATGATTTTGCAAACTTCTATCAGATCTCCTCTAAGCCGCCTTCTGTCCAAGAGCTGTCCCAATCTCTCCAATCCGTTCTCATAACTGAAGTTTTTCAATCCTTGAGCCATTCTAGTAAATTTCTTTTGCAGTTTCTCAATGTTTTCACATCCATCCTATGGTCTTGTACTCAGAACAGTGTACAATACTCTAACTGATGGCTAACACATGTCTAACCGAAGTTTAGTACCACTTCCTCAGTCTTACACTCGATGTTCTATTTATAAAGCTCCCAATACTGTCTGCATCTGAACTGTTCTCTATACTAGCCCTACCACCTTCTGTGATCTGTGTATGTAAACAACCAGATCCCCCTGCTCCTGCACCCTTCACAACTTTTTTTACAAAAATGCATTGCATTTCTCTGCATCTGTCATATGTCCCTCAAATTTTGAAATTCCACACTGTCCTTCTCATGCTTTCCAATGGTTCCAGCTTTTGTATCATCTGCAAACTTTGAAATTGTCCCCTGCACAGCAAGATCTGGATTATTGACAATAATAAGCAAGGATCTCAAAATTAACCTCTGTGGAAATTAACTACAAAGTTTCCTCCAGTCCAAAAAAAATAACTTAACCCTCATTCTGTTTCCTGTCACTCAGCTATATCTAAATTCCTGCTGTCCATTTTTTATGCCATAAGTTATGATGTTTCTCACAAGTTTGCTGTATGCCATTCTATTGAAAACCATCAGGAAGTCCATGTACATCATACCAACAACATTAGCTTCATCAACCCTTGCTATTACTTTGTCAAAACACTCCAGCAAATTGGTTTATTTTGGGTCCTTGGTAGCTCAAAGGATGCTGTTAATGGGTGTTCAGCAAAGGAAATGCCATTCAATGCTAAGGGGCAATAGTTAGATTCTCCCTTGTTGCAGGTGGTCATTGTGCAGTACTTGTGTGGCATGAATGTGACATACCTTTGGTCAGCTCAAATGTGGGTGTTGTCTAGGTTTTGTTGCATTTGGGCATGGACTGCTTTAGCATCTGAGGAGCTGCAAATGATGTTGAACATTCTGCAGGATTTGAAAGGCACTTTGATGTCAAACTGACACTGTACAGCTCCTCTAACTTCCTGTTATTTTTGTTTCTTTCCTATAAGATAAAAGCCATAAAAGGATTAACTACCTGTTATTTTTAGGTTTAAGCTCTTGCTAAATAAACAATAAGTGAACGTGATGTAGTAGCATATGTATCACTACAAAGATTCTAAGAGAGGGATAAACTAACTATGACTAAGGAGAGTATTAAGTTGAAAGAAAAAGTGTATAACAAAGCCAAAGTCAGTGATATTACTGAAGACTGGATTAAATTTAGAATCCAACAACGGAGGACTAATAAGATAGTAAAAACAGAGAATATAAACTACAAGAGCAAACCAGAGAGGAATATAAAAACTGACCGTAAGAGCTTATTTAAATATATAGAAAGGAAGAGAGAGGTGAAAGTGAACATAGGCCCCTTAGAAAATGAATCTGGGGAGATAGTCATGGGTAACAAGGAAATGGCAGAGGAGCTAAACAAATATTTCACATCAGCCTTCATAGTGGAAGGTACTTTGAACGTTCCATTAATACTAACGAATATGAGGGAGAAATTAAGTACCATTACCATCATCAGAGAAGGAGTATCAGACAAATTTAATGGGGCTAAAGGCAGATAAGTCCCCTGGATCTGATGGTTTGAATCCTGGGATCCTAAAGAGCTAGATACAGAGGAAGTGGATGAAAACAAAAGAACTATGATCATAGTGGATGCATTGGTTGTAACAGAGGTTTTGAAAATGAACAATGTGACACCGCTAATCAAAAAGGGAGGGAGGGGCAAAAGTGAGTAATTGTAGTCCGACTAGCCTAACATCTTTTGTGGAAAAGCAGTGGAATCAATTGTTAAGGAAGTTGTATCAGAACATTTGGAAATTCATAATCCAATCAAGCAGAGTCAGCATGGTTTTATGAAAGGGAAATCATTTCTGACTAATTTATTTCATTTTTTATTTGAGGAGGTCTCAACCAGAGTAGATAGAGGGGATCAAGTTGCTGTGTTGTATTTGGACTTCCAGAAGGCATTCGATAATATTCCTCACAAAAGGTTATGTCATAAGATAAGGGTCCATGATGTTGGAAGTGGTAAATTGGCATGGACACAGAATTGGTTCATGGGCAGGAAACAGCCAGTGGGCATAAGGGTTCTTTTTCATATTGGTGACTCATGCCCAGTGGGATTGCAGAGGGACTAGTGCTGGGACCTCAGCTGTTTACCGGGAGTAATGAAGTGAATGTACTGTAGTGAAATCTGCAGGCTATATAAGTGGAAAGGCAGGTGGTGAAAAGTATACAAACAGTCTACAGAGAGCTATTGCTAGATTAAGCAAATGGACAATAAGTTGCCAAATGGAGTATAATGTGAAGTTGTTCATTTTGGAAGGGAATACAAAAGAACAGAATATTATTTAAAGGGAGAGAAAATGCAGGAAGCTACAACACAAAGTTAATTGGTGATCTCTGTGCATAAAACACAAAAAACTAGCACACAGACGCAGCAGGTAATCAGGGATAGTATGTTGATCCTTATTTCAAGGGGGTTGGAGTATAAGTATAAGGAAATCTTACTGTAACTGTACAAGGTGCTGGTGAGACCACAGCTGCAGTACTCTGAGCCATTTTGTTCCCCTTATTTCAGGAACAGTATTCATTGGAGGCAATTTAGAGAAATTCACAAGGATGATCCTTGTTATGAAGGGATTGTCTTGTGAGCAAAGACTAAACAGGTCAGGACACTACTCACGAGAGTTTAGGAAAATGAGGGGTAATTTCAATGTAACATATCGTATTCTAAAGAGGCTTGACAGGGTACATGCTGAGACGATGTATCCCCTCATGCGAAGCATAGGCCAATTTAAGAATAAGATGAGGAGGAATTTCTTCTTTCAGAGGTTTCTGGGTGTTTGGAACTCCTTGCCACAGAGAGCTGTGGGAGCAGAGTCTTTGTGTATATTTAGGGCTGAGATAGATTTCTGATCAGTAGGCGAATCAAGGGTTACAGGGAAAGGGCAGGAAAATGTTGGATCAGCCATGATCTTACTGAATGGTGGAACAGGCTTGAAGGGCCGAAAGGCCTACTCCTGTTTCTATTTCTTCGGGTGTCTGGATGGTTAATCTGCATCTCGCTGATGAAAGCAAAGACAATCTCAACAAATAATGCTTTCATTAGTTTGAAATGCAGCTTATGCAGCAGTTCCTTTTTTCTTTATAACCCAATGTTGATGAGTACTGAGCCTTTAATACAATGTGTCCATTCTTCTATTTCAGTTAAGTTCTTTCAACAGCTTTCATCCCAAGTTTCAGAATTTCTTCATCAGTTATCGAAAACAAAAAGTACTTTTAGATGGTGGAAGGGCGTAGCCGAGGTGTCTTTCTTGGTGTTCTAGTGATCCGAATCCAGCAATGGACACTAATTCTCCTTGTCTCCAAATGCTTGGTCCTGAATAATTATTTAATGAATCTCTGTTTTCTTGATTTCTGAACTTAATATTGCTGTGATTGTTTTGTTTGAATTGAGATCTGTGGGGAGAGGGATTTTAATGTAAAGTGCTCAGAAGAAACTGGGGAATTGTCAGCAAAATGCTTTTCTTAATTGAGTATGCTGTGTTTATTAACTGCTGCCATTGAGTGTGCTTAAATGAGGGTCAGATTTGCTATCTACCTGCTTTGACTGCAGGCAGCAGCTGTTAATAATGGCATGTACACCATACCAGCATCATTGCTGTCATTGCCAATGTGTCCTCCAGCTGAAAGCATCTGCTTCCTATTGTTAAGTCACATTAAAAAAAAAACTGGCTGGATTATATTAGTTGTAGAAACCAGAAGTGTCTTTTTTCTATGCTTTTCATTACTGCAAACCAACATTTCCTTGACATTTAACCATATGCTTATGATTTATATGCATCTGAAGTAAGTTCTGACTAATTAGAAGCAGAGTTCCTCCATGTGCTAAAGCAGTCAATGTGAGCTGAGATCCAATGAGTGTGTGCTTTCAAGGCTGCAGCTCATGTCTCCATTTCCATCCAGTCCTTACCCAAGCACCTTTGAAGCATGACTTTTTGAATAAAATGCTGAAGTTCGAAGTCTAATTTTCAAAGTGTGTTTCCTTGATTCCCACCCACATGATGAAACTACTGGACTAATTTTAGAACTTCTAAGACAAGGCAAGGTGTTTGAAGAATATACTTTTTTATGTTCTCACCACATTAAAAAGGATCGTAAAAGAGCGAAAACATCATCTTGTGTTATACTCACCAGGAGTTGAATTTCATGGGATATATTGCTAGCCACTCAGCCTCCATTCCAGCATTTTTTATAAGAGACAGATAGTATCCAATTGACTGGAAAAATGCTTACCATGCTGTGATAACTCAGTGCCAGTGGTCTAAACAGCCTGAGAAGGTTTTGGAAACTAGATGAGAAGGATCAAAAGGTGGGAATGCCTTTTGACAGGGGCTAGAGTGACCCCAGTTTACAAAGGCACCAAACAAATGCTCTTCCTTCTCCCCTTTCTCACAGTTGTTTTCAAAAGCAGCCTTACCACTCCTATCCACCAGCCCATGGTGTGGGCAACATGATATATATCAATTAGGTTGGCAAGAAGCTTAATTGCTGTATTAATTATTTGTTTAAAAATAGTGAGAAGGCTGCCGATTCCAGCACATGTCAACTCACTGTTTTAAGTTGAATGTTTTCATTAAGCTGGCTCATGTAGGAAATAGAAATGCTATAATGGCATCGGAGAGGGTTTTTCTCTGATGTGCCATTAATTAAAATGAATGAAAACTGTGTTCTGACCCGAATCTCCCATATACCCGAACAGGCAAGACCTGGTTTCTTGCTGACCTGGGAATGTTCAGTTCAAACTACAGCTCGCTGAAATTCAAATCTTCTGTACCTTGTTGCTGACTAGTATTGTTCACAGAAAGCAACATTGCTAAAGGGCAATGATCATCTCAAGCTGATAGTAACATAAGTGCTACATTAAAAGTAATAAAGCTGTGAAATGCGTCATGGCATTTGTATTGTTGATTTTTATCAGTGATTTAAAGATACAATCTGGTATTACTCAGAAACATAAATAAGATGATGAGTTTGGTATACGTACAAGTTTACATTTGTCATGGTTTACAGCTTTTCTTTCTATTGACTTGCAAAGTGCCATTATCACTTGATTGCATTTTACTGCAGGACATTTGTTTGCATTACTTGCCAAAACGTTGGTTACAGACACTGAACTCAAGCTGAAGGTTTAATCAGGAAACTGTGAGAGGAAATCACTTTTTGCTCATTTTGTAGTTTTTTTATTCCCAAACTCAACTCAAAACCTATTTGCAAAAGCCTATTGTAAGGATATGGTTCATGAGTTTTGAATAAAATTTAATTAAAATGTAAGGATTGAAAGGAATATAAACACCATCCAAATGCAAAAAAAAAGTCAGTCATTATATGAGTGCAAGACTTAACAGACAAGGTCTTTATCTGTGCTGGATAGAATTGCATTGTTACCTCTGTTGATTTCCACCCATTGGTCTTCGCAATAGATCCTGGCACCATATTTGGTTGGTGAGCCACCACCATGGAAATGCTGACAAAATTTGCTGAATGTTAGAACTGAGTCTTTTTATACTTTAGTTATCAGTCAATGAATCATTAAACAAGTAAGTATATACTTAAAAGTCTGAAACATTGTCTCGAAGTGTTGCGCCACATCTTCCAAAAGGGTTGAACTCAGAATGTCCAGCTGTGTGCAACTGTGTTTTCCTGGTACCATTTTTACACACATAAGGGCAACCAGAGAATCACGCCTGCTGTGTTCATCCAGCCCCACACCTTGTTATCTCGGAATCACCACATTGATTTCTTTTCCCATTCCTGCATTGTTACCTCTGATCTTCCTCAAGAATTTATACTTGTCTCCCTTCTTTTTCCAATCCACATGCTGCTGTCCTGGAACATCATGTGAAAATGTGTGAGTTTTCATATATGCATTCATGCCACTGATCTCTACCAGATCACCTCCTCCCTCAACCCTTCCACTGTCTCCAAATTGTTACATTGCGTATCTGGCATCCAGTCCTGGAAGAGCAGAAATTTCAAACTAAATATTTTGAAGAGCGAAGCCATTGTTTTCAGTCCTTGTCACAAACTCTGTTCCTTTGCCACTGATTCCATCTCTCTCCAGCAACTCTCTGAGGACGTTTGCAAACTTGGGCAAATTTTCCTGGTTTTCAATTAATATTTTGTCAAATGGGATTCGTCATACCCTGTCCTGTACCTGTGGCCCCATGACCTTGCAGTCACTTCCAGATTCCTGTTGAAAATTTAATATTTAATAAATGTGGCAAAAATGCAAGACTCTGGAAATACCCAAGGTCTTGATAGCCCTGTATCCTCCCTGTTTGGGGGTGAGAGTGATGGTGATCTTTGAGGAAACAATCCCCCGTCTCGGAGCTGCCAATCTCCTTCTATTGTCAATGAAGTCCCACCTTTCTGTCTAGAATTGCCCCTTATCATTATCACCATTCCCTTAGTCATTGCAATCAACACCATTCCCAGACTTGATTCAGCCACTTTCCCAGGACTCCCATGAAATTCCTCTGAGATGATCACTGACTTCTAATGAGCAAACTGCCGGGATTGGTCATTGGCAATAGAAGCCACAGAGACTTCACGGTACAGTGCTGATAGCATGGGCCAGACCCCAGTCTGATGTCTCCACAGCACCCTGACTGACCTATCTGTAATTACTGGACTGCAGGTTGTGCTTGACCTGCAGGACAGACTGTGGCCCAACTCCTGGACTTTAATGACAGATCCCCAGACTCTGGTAGGACCAAGCATCTGACTGACCATCGCCAATACCATGGACTGCTCCCCTTTGATTTTAACACACTGCCAATTGACTGATGTACATGCAGTATTTTTAAACCACATTAGCTGCTGGTGTAGGAGTGACGTTGATGTGACATGGTACCACACAGCTTCATTGCTACTCCCTCGATAGTTCAGTGCCCTCCATCAAGTCAAGATGCCTTCCATTCCCTTTTCACTGAAAAACAATGCAAGCCACAGGGGCTGGGGCAGCCTGTAAGCCGTGAAGTCTCTGTGGCTTCTATTGTCAATGACCAATCCTGGCAGTTTGCTCGTTAGAAGTCAGTGATCATCTCAGAGGAATTTCATGGGAGTCCTGGGAAAGTGGCCAAATCAAGTCTGGGGATGGTGTTGATTGCAATGACTAAGGGAATGGTGACAGTGATAAGGGGCAATTCTAGACAGAAAGATGGGACTTCATTTTCTGATTTTGATCAGTCCTTCACTTGCCTAGACATCAGTCTCTAGAATTCCAGCCCTAAATCTCTCCAATTCTTGACCACGTTTACCCTCAAGAAGGCACTCCTTAAAACCTATTTACCCATGCATTTGGTTATTTGACCGATTATCTCAGTAGTGACTTGGTGCTGGATTTGTTTTAAAATATCTGTGTGAAGAATCCTCGAATGTGTTGTTCCTTTTTAAAAGCACTACATGAAGACGAGCCATTGTATTGAATGTGACTGTGAGTACTGAATATTGACGGTGTAATTCCTGTAATTGTTGCAACTCAAAGTTCTTGGGATCAGTGTGGCTAAAATGAATGATGCTTCAAGTTAGATGTCCTTAAAAATCCAAATTCATAAAACTGAGTTAACCATAAAGTACCAAAATGAGAACTGATTTGTAGAGCTATTGACGGGGAGAGGGGGGTGGCCGAACTTAAGCTTTTCACATATTTTGGACAGCCCTTTTTAAAAAATGCCAAAGACGTGATACAGTTCTTTCATATCAATAAAAAAAAACAGAAATCTAACATTTCTTGGCCAAATTTATTGTTATATTTTAAATTATGAATCACCAACAAAAAAGACACCACAAACCAAGAAAATTGATTGTTGAAATAATTTTATCACAAGTTTCTTCATTAATTCTTGTAACACAGTCATTGCTGTCAAGACTGGCAGCAAGTGACCACTCCTACTTCCTCTTTAGAGAGTGTTGCTGGACTTTCTTTTTGAACTATTGCAGTCTCTCCAGTCCAAGTTATCCCACAGTGCTGTTGGGGATTTCCAGGAATTTGACCCCATGAAGATGAAAGACTAATGATCTGTGTTGCAAATCAGGATGGTTTGTGACTTGCAAGCAAACATTGAGCTCAAAATCTTCCTGTGAACCTGCCACTTATGTCCCATCAGATGCTCAAAATGATGTACTAGTGAAGAAATCTTTTGAGTTTCCAGAATGTATCTGCAGCTGGTGTGCATCACATCCACCGTATGCTGAAGGAAATTGATTAGTATTTTGTTATTTTAAATTATTTTGTTTTACATTCTAAAACCTTTTTTTTTTAATTCCTGCTCCTGTAAAACAAATACATTTCCCTCTCTTGATATAACTCTGTACCTAACTTGATTCTAATTCATCTTTCTCTATTTCATTCATCTATCTTTAAATGTCCTCAATTAAGGAGCTTGTCCCATCATTCACCACAGCCCCAAATGCCAAGTTAACCTTGTACTGTGAGAATTTGTGGTGCAAACATTCTTTGAGCTGAAAGCTGAGGTGAAATTCTAATAAATTGGGCACCACAGTTTGGATTTGGAGTCATTATTTTAGTGAGCAGATATATCTCTGGAATTAGCTCACTTGGTAGACAATGGAAGCAGGTCATGTTGATCTATTCCAAGGCAAATTAAATAGGTTTTCTTCAGAAAATAATATTTTGGGAGAGTGTACAATAATTTTAGGCATGACATATGGTAATTGCAGTACATTTAGGAGGAATTGCTGACTTTGGACCTATGGTTCCCTAAGCTCTTCGCGACTGTGGGTTTTCACTTCTTACGTACATATCTTACGTTGATTAATTGATAGAGATTGATTGCCATAATTAGTGAATAACTCTGTTATTGCATCATGTGACTGTTAGGATTGTAGATGGCAGAACCTGGTGTAATTTCTTTTGTCTAGAAAAGCCAGTGTTTCTATAAATGTGCAGCTACAAATATTACTCAAAATAACATTTGCTAATGAAGTCAATGTGAATAATAACATAATTGTGAAAGTATTGCCAAATTTGCCTGCATGAATAATTATGTTTAGATGCTAATGGCATATAGAAGAAGTTCCTTGCACAAAAATCTAACTTTCTATCTGGAATCTGGAAATTTACAAATAGGTATCTGCCCACCTGCACTGAGGAAGAACCTGAATGGAGAAGTTCCATTGTTCTCTGTTACATTGGGCTGAGACTAAACCAGTTGGCTTACAATCTTGGTGCCACACTCGAACCAAGACAAGCTTCCAGCCACAGTATTATGTTATCATTAACATTACGTATTTTCACCTTCATACCATCTCCTGACTTTGCCCTTGTCTGGATAGCCTGCTACTGAAAATCATATTCATGTTTTTGTCACCTTTTGCCTGACTATTTCAATCATCCCATAACTGGTCTCCAATGTTCCACCCTGTATAAATTTGACATCATCCAAAATCCTGTGGCCAACGTACAGTCCTGGTAGAGACAGATAACCTTATACAGGAAACTTTAATTCTCAGTGATCGAAGTAAATGAATTGCACAACAGAATTTCAAGTTTTTAAACTTCAACTCGAACAAACAAACTAAAATCAAGATTGACTCAACATTACTTCGTGGGCAACTAATATTTTAAACGAGAGAAACCTTAATCCTTCTGGATGTCTTAAGGTGACTGAAAACTCCATGCCACATTTATATAGATTGCCATACTTTTTCTATAGGCCTACTATTTACAGTCATTTCCAGCTTCCATTGGATTCACTTCTCACTGAGTCAAAATATGCCATGACCTTTGAAGTTTCTTTCACTCACTTTCTTAAGGATTCCAATCCCAGCCTTCATCAGTAAGTCCCACTCAGATAATTCCTTCTCCCAGCCTCACCAAGACTAATTTTCTCATGCCCTGCACTCAGAGTGGGTCAAAATCTCTCCACCACCTCATCCCCCCTCATCTCTGTAATTTCCTTCATCCATGTTCCTCGACTTTGAGCAAAAAATGCATTCCAGTTTTGAATAAATATTTAAACTTAGTCTTGCAAGCATGTAGAAAAAGAATTTAAATAAACGGGAATAAGGCATTGGAATAAAATTGCTTACATTTGGAGCATTTACTTTTTTGTAAAATGGTAAACATTATTATATTGGTAAGGCCCATAACTTTCAATATAATTACAAAGTGTAGCACCTTCATGTTAAGTCAATCAGTTCTATAAACTTGCTGTGTTACAGTTACAAGGATAGGTGAACCACTATCGTGTTTAAAATGCAGTAAAGCTATGGTTAACATCGAATACTGCTTCAAGTCTTGGTCAACCCATTAGTAACATCACAGGAGATATAATTCAGCTTCTCTAAATAGGGAGTAACTGAAGAAGGCTTTGGCTAATAAGGAAATCAACTATGCAAATCAAACAATCCAGTCCATCAAGATTCTTTACAGTGCCTAATGAATTGGAAGGGCTCTGACGTGTTAAGATTTGGTACAACAAAAGTATGTGGAAAGTGTTTCACTGGCCTTTGAAGTGAATTTATACATTATCTCGGAGTACACTAACACTGTCTTGCAATGCTACATGATTCGATTTGTAGAGATAGTATAGCTGTTTGCTGTTTCTTTGTGACCTTTATATTATGCAGAAGTTGCTCATTATAAGTGATTGATGACTGACCTGTTTATAATTGTTGGTTCTATCAAAATTTACATATCTTTATTTACAGGCAAAAATACAAACTAATGTTGCTGCAATCAGTTGTGTCATGAAACTCATATTGATTTATCTTTTGCCTCATTTTGCAAAACCAAGCCTTTTTCAATGACAGTGTATGATATAATTTGCTGTATCTAATTTTGTAATTAATACTCTCTAATTTTCTTTATTTTACTAACACTGAAGCTTTATGGATAAAGCAGAAAGGAGATTACATTTAATCCAAAGGAAAATTTGCCAGATCAAATATTTATGGAACTGTTTGGTGATACGATAATGTACAAACATTGACTAGAGTTTACAGAACATGTTATCCCAACAGCAAACAAGACAGCATAACCTAAATATATTCTATTAATTGAACTGGTACTGGAGTAGATTGAGAAACTGTGTGACCCTGAAGTCTAAACTAGTAAAATAGATTAAATGAAACAATTCAAAATAGGAATGGTAAGCAGAGGACAGATGAAAGTGAAGGAGTACATAAATGACCAGGGAATAAACAGTTATAGAACAAGAGCATTAAAAACTAGTGAAAAATAAAGTGACAGTAGCTGCTGTTAACAGTGAGTTAAATTGTCTGTACAGTAGGACACAGTGTTTTAATACCTCTGTGTATTACAAATGCCCAGTCAATATTTTTAAAACTGTATAAAATAAACTAGTAAAATGGCCACTACAAATCCTGTGACCTTGAGCATTCGAGCTTCAAATAGTTCTATGTCTCAAGTTGATACCAAATTAAGTGTAGATATTCACAGCAATTTTTATTTGAGGAACGTTCAACATGGAATAAAAATATAGTTTCAGCTGACCTATCTCTATGTTTTGATTATAGATAAAAGGGAATAGTGAATCTCATTTTGTTTAAGAAGGTTTAACTTTCTGTCACTTCAGGGACCTCGATAGACTTAGTAGCAGGTGGGCCAGTGGGCATCTTCCTCAGCGCCCTCCCCACTGTATTAAGGTGATCAGGTTGAGATGCGCAGAATGCCAGTCGGCTAGTCACTTATCATATCCAGACTTCAGGAAACACATGCTGGGATGGGGCTGCATAAAATCAATTTCTATGTACATTGACAGAAATGATATAACACACTCATTTGAGTAGTCTACAGAACATCTATTAGCAGGGAGGGGGGAAATAAGTGGAGGAAACAAGATTCGAACAAAGTAGGAAAGTGAGTTAAAATAAATAAGTAAGAAATGCAGACGAGGACTTTAACAATCACAAAATCGATTACCCAGAACAAGTGGATGATAGAGTATAGTGAACTGCAGAACTCCTTCCTAATCAAATGAGCAAGAATTTGAACAAGTGAATATTGGAGAATATAATAATGTACAGTGAATCAGAACTAATAAGAGAAATAAAAGTGGGGAGTATCTAAGCAATAGTGACCATAAAGAAGAGATAACACCTCTAAGACACATATTACCCTGACTTGGAACTAAATTGCATCCCATCGCTATTGCTGCACCAGAATCCTAGGGCTCCCTTCCTAATAATGCTATGATAGATAGATTGCACCTGTTAAAAAAGGTACCTCACCGCCACTACCTCAAGGGAAATTTTGAATGGGTAACAAATGCTGGTCACCAACAATCCTTATATCCCATGAAGGAATTTTAGAATACTATAAGACCGTAAAACATAGGAGCAGAAATTAGGCCATTCAGCCCATTCAGTCTGCTTTGCCATTCAATCATGACTATTAAGTTTCTCAAACTCATTCTCCCACCTTGTCCCCATAACCTCTGATCCCCTTAACAATCAAAAACCTCTCTATCTCTTTCTTAAATATCCTCAATGACCTGGTGTCCACAGCCTTCTGTAGCATGGATTCACCACTCTTTGGCTGAAGAAGTTCCTCCTCATCTTCATTCTAAAGGGTCTTCCCTTTACTCTAAGGCTGTGCCCCTGGGCCCTCATCTCCCCTGCTCATGGAAACATCTTCCCAACGTCCACTCTATCCAGGCTTTTAAGTTTCAATTAGATTCCCCCCTCATCCTTCTCAACTCCATCAAGTACAGACCTAAATCCTCAAAAGTTAAGCTTTTCATTCCTGGGATCATTCTTGTGAACTTCTTTTGGACCCCCTCCAGGGCCGGTACATCCTTCCTGAGGTATGGGGCCCAGAGTTGCTCACAATACTCTAAATGTGGTCTGACTAGACCCTTAAAAAGCCTCAAAAGTACATCCCTGCTTTTATATTCTAGTCCTCTCAAAATAAATGTCAACATTGCATTTGCCTTCCTAACTATCAACTCAACTTGCAAATTAAGTTTAAGAGAATCCTGGACTAGGACTCCCAAGTTGCTTTGCACTTTAGATTTCTAAATTTTCTCCCAATTTAGAAAATAGTCTATGTCTCTAATCTTCCTATCAAAGTGCATGACCTCCCACTTTCCCACATTGTATTCCACCTGTCACTTCTTTGTTCATTCTCTTAACTTGTCTAAATCCTTCTGCCGCTTCCCTGCCTCCTCAATACTACATGTCTTTGTATCATCTGTAAACTTAGCTAGAATGCCCTCAGTTCCTTCTTCCAGATCATTCATGCATAAAGTGAAAAGTTGTGGTCCCATTACTGATCTTTGCGGAACTCCAGTAGTCACCAGCTGCCATCCTGACAAGGACCCTTTTATCCCCACTCTCTGCTTTCTGCCTGACAACCAATCTTCTATCCATGCTAGCACCTTGCCTCGAACACTTATCTGACGCAGCAGCCTCCTGTGCGGCACCTTATAAAAGGCCTTCTGGAAGTCCAAGTAGATACCATCCATTGGCTCTTCTTTGTCTAACCTGCTCGTTACTTCCACAAATAATTCTAACAGGTTTGTCAGGCATGACCTCCCCTTGACAAAACCATGCTGACTTCACCCTGTTTTGCCATGCACTTCCAAGTATTTAGAAATCTCATCCTTCACAATGGACTCCAAAATCTTAGCAATGACCAAGGTCAGGCGAATCGGCCGATAATTTCCTGTCTTTTGTCTCACTCCCTTTTTAAACAGAGGGGTTATCTTTGCGATTTTCCAAGTCCTCTGGGACCCTCCCTGATTCCACCGATTCCAGAAAGATCAGCACTACCACCTTCACTTTATCTTCGGCCATCTCCTTTAAAACTGTGGGGTGTAGTCCATCTGTTCCAGGTGATTATCCACCTTTAGTCCTTTTAGTTTTTCTAGCACCTTCTCCTTGGTGATGGCCACCATATTCGCCTCTGCGGCCACCCCCCAACCCCCCGGCCAATGACTGTCTTGAATTTTTGGGATGTCCGCCACCATGAAGACTGTTGCAAAATATTTATTCAGTTCCTCTGCAATTTCTTTGTTCCCCATTACTACTTCTCCAGCGTCATTTTCCAATTGCCCAATGTCTACTTTGGCCTCTCTGTTACCCTTTATATATCTAAAGAAACCCTTGCAATCTTCTTTTATATCACTGGCTAGCTTAGCCTCATATTTAATCTTCTCCCTCCTTATTTCTTTTTTCATTGTTCTCTGTCTTTGTAAGCTTCCTGATCCCCTGGCTTCCCACTGTCCTTCACCGCATTTTATGCTTTCTCTTTTGCTTTTATGCAGTCCCTGACTTCCCTTGTCAGCCATGGTTGCATCATCCACCCTTTAATATGCTTCTTTTTCTTCGGGTTGAATTTTGCTATGTCTCCTGAATTACTCTCAGAAACTCCTGTCATTGCTGTTCCACTGTCTTTTCTGCCAGGCTTCTGTCCCAGTGAATTCTGGCCAGCTCCTCGCTGCTTCTGTACGATCTCTGTAGAGACCAATAATGTTTTTTTGATGAACTTGAACTTCCAATTAAACATGTCAATGTTTCTCATTTCAAAACTTTTTCTGTAATGAATGATTGAAGAAATTTTGACTAAATATTGAAATAAAAACAAACCACTGAAGAAAATCAGCAAGTTAGGTAGTACATGCACAGAAAGAAGCAGGCTTAGTGTCTAGAGTCCAAATTACTCTTTGGATTCGTTCTAAGTTAGAGTCGTATTGGATTCAAAAAGATCACTTTGTTTCTCCCTCCATTGATGCTGAGTTTGTCCAGCATTTTCTGTCTTTATTTGTGACTAGACACTGTTTTCTTTGTGGAGTCAACTATACCTGAGCTTTAGAGAGGGCCATTCTCCTTTGTACTTGGAACTGATCAGACTATCCGCAGGATCACAGTCTTTATAGCGAACAGTCCACAGTTGCTCCCAGCTTACGTTGGGTTCCCGTTTCCATTCTTTTATTATCTTTTTTGATAAATATTTTGCATCTTCTCAGTAAAATAACCAAGTTGTCTTTTGATCTCTAACAATCAATCAACCCCAGCTTACTATGGGATAGAATGTAGAACACATTACATAACCTTACTTCATTCACTCGAAGTTTCAAGTTACAGCCCCAAAATACACTTTTAACCTCATTTGTATCAAGATGCGTAAAGATGGCGGATTGAAGGGGAGCAAAATTGTTACTCCAGATTAGTTTTGGTGAATGACTTTGTCCTGTGCTGTATATTTGCATGTGATTCTATGTGATTCTCCTTTTCAATAGTCACAATTAGTCACTAATAATCCCAAATGTAAATTCAGCGGTAAACTATAACATTGGATTAGACAGCATTATTTATCATGTAGAATCTACCGTTGTAACTTTCTCATTGTGAAGACAGTATTTATACAATTTGTATTGAGGAGAGATAAATTATGAGACCTGAAGTGAATATTCTTAACTTCATTCCAGTAAACTGATCCTCTCATTTTTTTCAATTCACAACAAATGAGGCGGCATGGATACAAGTGAGCTTGTTGTTTTCTCTACACTTTGTGAGATTACATCATTTTAATTCCCTACCTGCTCAGCCTCCCTTTGTTTGTTGTTTCAAGAAATGTATAACATTTCATTTATCCAATAATGGTACAATGTAATGGCTTTGTAATTTCTCTATAATATTTGTTCATCCTCAGTGATACTACTCATATGCAAAATGAATGCTCTTGCTATAAATGTTCCTATTTTCTGATTTTTTTATCCTCTTTTTTCATTTGATCTGTACTTTTTTTTATTGTGGCATAAATATTTGTGTCAATATTCTATGTAATTTCCCATTTATTTTCATTCCAATTCACTCCTTTCTGTCTGCTCCTTTTTGTCTGTCCCATACATTTAGGATGTTTTTCATTCTCTATGTGAAGCACTGAATTTCTTTGTTTTTGCCATCAGCAATCACTCCCGGAGAATGACTGTCCGTGTAGAAAATTGCATGTCACTGGTCAAGGTAACATGGTTGATGAGCCCAATCCTGAGCTGATACTCTGACTAGACTCTGAGCAGGTGCTTCTGGGACATGAAATTGGTTCTTGGCCTTGAAACCACTGCATTCGTTTCTCCGGTTCCTTTTCCGATATTTCCAATTGCCAACGGGTGCTTTCAAAGAATTGTACCTCTTCATGTGGAAGCTTACTCCAAGTCAGTTTCTGCTGAATTAGGGTCTCCCATGTGCTGATGTTACGTTTCTTGAGGGAAGCCTTCCTTTGTCCCCCTCTTGCCTTTGGAAAGCCTTCCTTGAGCTGGGTGAAGAAGATTTGCTTTGGCCATCAGAACTCAGGCATCCTAACCACTTAGTTGGTCCAACAGATGATTATGGCATCAATGCTGGTGTGATTGGCTGTATCAAGGATGCTAATGTTAGTACATCTGTCCTCCCAGCTGATGCAGAAAATCTGTCTCAACAGCTTTGATGGTATTTCTCAAGGGCCTTGGGGCTGTGTCTGTACATGGTCCAAACTTTGAAGACATATAGAAGAGTCAGATGGATGATTGCCTTATTCACAAGGATGTTTGCATCAGCATGGATGTTACAGTCATCAAAGGCAATCATCCTTAGACATTTAAAGGTGGCACTTGCTGATTGGATACAATGTTAAATCTCTGCAACAATGTCAGCCTTAGATGAGAGATATCTTCCCAGGCTGGGGAAAGGTTCCATATTTGAGAGGATTTCCCTGATGATCTTAATGGAGGAATCGACTCAGGACATTTCCTGTCCTCTAAGTGAAGTACTCAATTGCTTTGTCCTACTCTCCGAGTCACAGACCATGTTGATACTTCTCATTGCAGAGCGATAAACATCAAAATAAATTGCTGTAAAGATGCTATATCAATTTCTGTAATGTAATTTATACGTTCATTAGTCTGAGAACCTGTTGCCCTACAGTCTAACATTTCAACTTCGCTCATGGTATAATTCTTCAATAATTTCTTTGTGCCTAACAGTCAAAATCGAAGAGACAAATCCTACAATCCTAAATGCATGAACCAACCAAGGATAATTTACCTAGGGCAAAGTTCTTTTCCTTGTGTTGAAATCTCTCTCTGACTTATCCCTCCCTATATCTCCATTATCTTTAAGCCCTACAATCCACTGGAAATAGTATGATTCTCTAATCCCAAACTTTTGTTGATCTTTTACTTTCTTTGCTCCACTGTTGGCACCTATGTTTACCTGTACAGGAATTTCCTTTCTAAAGTTCTCTGTTTTTCCATGCTTTAAGGCAGTCCTTAAAAAAGGAAATGGTGGCAGTAGGCAGCTTATGGGCTTCTGTGCCAGGGCTTGTGCTTTTTGTCTGCATATTTTCTTTTCCCTTCTTCCCCTTTTTTTCTCAAACTTGCCTGATAAAGAGAGCTCTTTGGTAGGAGGTGGCTTTGATGGGCTCTGTAACCGCAGCGGCATCTTCAGAGTCAGCGCGGCTACAGAGTTGGTCTGTCGGCCTGTGAAGCCTGGAGCAGGGTACTCGCTTCCATGTGGCTTCTGGCGACGGCATGGCATGAGCTGGGATGTCTGGAGTGGGACTCGAGCAGTGACATGGCATAGGCTGGGGAGCCTGGAACGGGACTTTGGCAACGGCATCCTATAGCAGCAGAGAAGGAAAAGTTGGAATCACTTTAAGTATCTTTATTTTTACATTATTCTAAGTTCAAGTGAGTGGTGCCTATGTATGGCGACAGTACGCTTCACTGTATTTTACATTGAATGCACATGACAATAAACGGATATTCTGTATCTTTGATCAAGCTTTTGTCATCCATCCTCTTTTCTTCTTTGGTTTGGTGTCAATTTTTGTCTGAATAATCCCTTGCTATGTTTTAGTTTGTTAAAGATAGAAATAAATGCAAATTGCTTTTGTTTTCTTGTTAGTAGTTGATACACAGGAATTCCACGACATTCAATGTCAGTTTGCAAGACAGATGATATAAGGAACACTTTTCTAATCAGTCAGCTATTAAACATATTTATTCATGAATAGAATTATTCAGAGAAGCGAGCAGTGAAATTGAGATAATTGAATTTGTCCCAAAAAACTGCAATCTTGATCCAGTCTATGAAGCTGTGAGATCTTCACTAAATCTCATTGATAAAGACAAATGTGTTTCAGAGACAGAATTAGGTGACTACATACCAGTGAAAATCAACATTTGCAAAAATTAAACAGACAATATGATTACTGAGTTGCTTTTTGTCTCCATGCCTCATGACCATATAAAACCAAAAAGAGTGTAACAGTTAACAGTTCTATGACATTTATGTTCAAGGCTCCCTTTTCTTCTTCTGTCAGTGAGTCCATCCAGATATGATTCACAAAGGAAAAGAAACACTATTACACAACAGTTCAACAGGTTAACAAGCTTACAGCAGATATCAGTCATTCGGATGATAATGAGAAAGTGTTTTAGTGGGACATTGCCACTTCACAGAATAGCAATTAAGTATTACCATATTTAACATTCGATGTCCCTTTAAAGATTGCTTTAGAATTGAGCCTTCATAACCAATTTGAGTGCTTTTTGAATGAAAGTTTAATCTAATCTTTAATGTGGCATTTTAAAAGACTGGACCTTCTCTGATCAGCCATAATGGGACAGTTCTGTTCATATATTTATACTTCTGACCTAACATTTTCATGCTGCTGGCTTTACGAAGAATTTGCAGTTCAGAACCTGACCAACCAGATCAGTAGGTCTGTGCCTATGTTGATACTTCACCTGAACATCCTCCCATGCTACTTCATCTAATGCTTAATGGAATCTCTTTTCCTTTCTAACCGCAATGGAAGCTGTGTTGTTCTCAATCTCACCCCTCATTTGAGGCATGGTGATCCTCAGATTAAACTCATCACCAGTCATGTTGTATTTCATGGGATATGAGTGTCATTGGCTGGACCAGAATTTGTTGTCCATCTCTACTTGCCACTTGAATTGAGTGGCTTGCCAGGGTCATTTCAGAGGACAGTTATGAATCATCCATATTATTGTGGATCTGGTGTGATACACAGACCAAACCAGCTAAGAGTGGCAGATTTCCTTTCCTAAATGACATTAGTGAACCAGATGGGTCATTTCAATAATCAACAATGGATACATGGTCACCCTGTGGCAAGTTTCATTGTTCTAGATTTTCAATTGTTAAAATTTCACCATCTGCCATGATGGAAGTCAAACCAATATCACCAGAGGATTTGCCTGGGTCGCTGGATCACTAGTTCAGCAACACAAGTATAATGCCACCATCTCCTTCAGGCAGAGTGTATATTTTCCTATATTTAGAAAGGATGGTGTCAGGAAGCTTCCTGAGCAACAGCTCATCCGGTATAGGGAGTTTGGAATGCCATATAACGTCTGGTACTCTTAGAGATGATGTCTTTTAGCTAGGATATTGAACCAGGACTACATCTATCTTCTTAGAGTTAGCAAAGGAATGGATGAAGGTTTAGACAGTAAATGAGTCAAGGACAAGGGATAGTCATGGGAGGCTTTGCAGGAGGGAGTAAGTAGCCTATGATATCACAGACTAGAAGTCATATATTCATTTCAAGGTCTAGTGTTGCATCATCACAGCAAGCATTCTGACAGTTGCTATTTAGAGTGATGGGATTGGTGAAGAGGAAACTGAATCTGTGTCAGGATGAATACAATGTCTTCATTTTTCCTAATATTTAGTGGAAATTATTACTGCTTATCAAGCACTGGATGTCAAACAGGTGGTTTGACAATTCAGAGACAATAAATGATCCCTTGCCACTATTTTGAAGACGAGTAGAAGAGTTCTCCCTCGTGTCTTAGCCAATATTTGTCCTTCAATCACCATCACTCAAGAACAAATTAGCTGGCCATTATCACATTTCTGTTTCAAGCATCTTACTTTGCAGAAATTTGCTAATGTTACTTACGTTGCATCTTTGTCTATACCTCAAAAAAATCTTCATTGCCTGTAACTTTTGAACATGGATCAAGAAAAGTACAATGTAAATAAGAGGTTTTCTTTTATTCCTTTTTAAAAGCCAAAGCAGAATGTATTGCCAGAGGGAGATGAATAATATCTCATCCACTTCATAGCTCTGAGAGGTTGCAGCATTTCAGCTGCAGTGATGAAAGGAAACTGATTCTTGATTTGACTCAGAAAATGCAGTGAATGTACATGAGATTGCTAAAAATATGCAATAGGTCGTTCTGCACCTGAGAAAATGGAAAATGGGTCATTGGGTATTTTGGATGCAATCTGCTGTAATTTTTGAGCATTTTCTGTTGTTGCAGATTTCTAACAAACTTTTTTGTTGTCTTTTTATCATTTGTATTCCATGATTTCCCCCAGTTCTGACTTGTAACTTTTGTACTGAAGATTCTCATACTGCCAGGATTGTTCAGCATGCCTGAAAGCAATTAACAGAGAAACTAAAAGTTCAAAAAAAATTGCTCCAAGCATAGTGGCAGAAATTGAAATTGCCACTCTCTTATTCCATCCCTTTTGAATGAATAACAACTTATTTTTAAATCAAGAACAAGTCAACATTTCAAACACTAAGGAGTTGCATTGGCAGTGGCTTTCCTCTAATTGGCACTCATTTCATATCCAGTATTTGCTTTGATTCATGCGTTTGGAACTCCCTTTCGATCATGCTCTTAACAAAGAAATGCGAGCCCAATATTTTTGCTGTGTCATCCACGTTCTGTCTTGACCTACTTTAAAATTCTTAAGTTTTGCACTCACTTTGTCTCATATAAGTATCACCACCTCGACAGCATTGTTGTGAAGAATCTTGGATGCCCTTAAAGGATGCTTGTGAGCTCTATCTTGCAGCCAACAATAATAGCAGGCTATCAAAGTGGAAAACTGTAATAATGAATTACAATGTTACGGAACATCAGTTATGTCTGGTTTTCAGCAACAAGTCCGTATTAGGATATTAATGGGGTCATAATTGTTCTCTCATGACTGAAGCTGGTCTGCTTCAATGACTGATATTTCCTCTATTGCATCTTCTTAAGATCTTCTGCTCCAAGCTTTATCTGCTTAAGACAGTCCATAGCACCAAACTGACTTCAGGGTGAAGGTCTATTGTCAATAACTTAACGGCAAATCCCATCCATGTGTAGTTCCATATTGAATTATAAATTTAAAAGGACAAATCAGCATTAAGTTAGCATTCATCTAAAACTACCTTGCAAGGTTCGTTTCCCAGTTTGCTTGCAATCCCTTCTGTAGCTGATGTTTGCACTTTCTAACGTGGTCCTTTTTGAGAAAAAAATAAGCTCCAGGAAAGACAAATTAGCTTGTTAATCTTTAATCCAGATGAACTTTGAATTTGAAATGTAGGAAAACAAAAACAAAGAGGCAAATGGCAATGGATACAAATGTGGGTCTTGCCCAACAGCTGCAAAGCCAGTGAGACACCTACACCACATCTTCAGGAAAAGACCCAGTAAATATTCAGCCATCCAGACAGTTCTCAGGCTAATGGCAGGGCTTCATGCAGAATCAGATCCGCCAGGGTGGAAATCCATCTTGGCAGGAGCTGCTGGACAACCAGAAGCCATTACTTCCTTCACTCAACATTATATACAGAAGGACGAAGGTGGATAATTTGTTGGGGTTGGGGGAAGGGTTTTCAGAGTTGGGGAAATGGAATAATGTAGGTTAGAAGCAGGAAAGAGGATTTGCTCTCACTGATGCTCCCTTGCCCGATGTTCATGCTGTCATTCACATGTTAACTGTTTTTGGTTGAGCACCATGCCTTTTGCCTCCAGAAAGAACACTTGGCTGCAGACACACTTGCAACTGGATTAATCCCAGGAGTGATGGCTGAGGCCCTTAAATGGTCCTTAATTGTCTGCTTCAGGCCTCAGTTAACTACAGGGCTGGAAGGTCACTAAAGGACCTTCCCACCCAGAAATTAATTCCAGTGTTGGCAGGGAGGCAGAAGGAATTGGGTACGCTCCTCCTCGATCATGAAATTCGCTTCCCTACCTCTTACCTCACTTCCTCATGCACTGGAAGATATTGCCAAAGAATACAGACACAGAAACAATTCTCATGTATTCACACACAGCTGAATGTACATAGTAACACATATGCAAGTGGACGAGCAGACATAATAGACAGTTGCTGTGAAGAAGTTAGAAAGGCATTTACGACCAGCAATGGTTACACAATTTGCCAATCTATTTTGAGCTTGCAAAGCTGTAATCTATTTTTCTAACCATGACATTCATCAAGTATGTCACATCTTCAAATCAGAAAGAATCATCATCGTTCCTAATGGGTTACAGTTAACTGGTCTGCATCTCTGCAATTCAAGGGGCCCATGACCCTCCCTTTCATTTGCAAGTTTGGATAGACTGTTGGACACAGTTGGATAGAACTCATTAAGTTACAGTTAAGCAAGTTAATAAACAATTTGAGTGGGACAAAATACACGAGAAGTAATCTTGTCAATACGTACAAATGAGTCTCGTGCAGAAGCCTGTATATACTGATTTTTCAGCTAAACATCTTTAACCAAATAAGTACTTTTTTTGCGGTAATAGCGTTTGAACATTTGAGTTAGGCGTATAGCTTTATTTTTCAATGAATACAGCTGCACCTCAGAACTGGTATCAAATAATATGTTCTGCTGAAACTATAAATTTAGTCAACAAAACCTTCTATTATCAGGTGGACAGTGAAACAAAGGGACTAAATTATATTTCACATATTTTAGAAAACAGATGCATTTTAATAAGTGCTCTTTCAGAGCCCCACAGAAGTAATTGGGGCTGGTACCATCTATGGAACTCTGACCTCGTTGCCAAGACCCTCATTTCTGCTTATGTTGTAACTAGCCAGGCCAGGGCAAATTTGATCTTTATCCACAAAACTGCATCAAAATCTCGATTTGACGATGACTCATTGCAAACAACACCATCGTGGCCACCACTTTGCTGCTAACAGGTGCTCCCAAGTTCTACAAATGATGGCCAAACATCAAAATTGATCAATTTTAATCAAATAAAGCAAAATGTTGTATGTCTGAAATTAAAACACAGAGTGCTGGAAAAA
The DNA here is from genome assembly GCA_024137785.1 of Ginglymostoma cirratum. Classification (NCBI taxonomy): domain Eukaryota; kingdom Metazoa; phylum Chordata; class Chondrichthyes; order Orectolobiformes; family Ginglymostomatidae; genus Ginglymostoma; species Ginglymostoma cirratum. The sequence continues at coordinate 33,055,671 of JAHRHZ010000289.1, read as the reverse complement.
GTCAACAGATTTGAGGAGAGGAGCTAACGGCTCAAGTCCAATAACTTCTTCAGGATCGATCAATCAAAATGACGCTAAGCAAACAATGATTCGTGGTGAATTAGCAGCCCATTTTAAACCTCACCTGATTTTCAGTACAGTCAGCTCGTCAAATGAAAAGGACTTTGGGCAAGGTATCAAATGAGCTGTTGATTAATTTGTATCATCTGTTCTTTGCCTAAAGATAAAAGGTAGTTTGTTCCTAATGAGGTGGATCAATCAATCAAGGCAAATCTGAGAATTCTTCAATGGTAATGATAGAACCAGAGGCAGTGAATGTATTTCAGATCTCCAGCGGTGTTCCTTTCCATGACTTAGAGAATATACTGTTTACATTGACAGATGTGATCGTTCATTTAGTTAGAAAAAGCATGACGGAGTTTGACATTTACAATGGAAGTTTCAATTTGCATGCAAGTATATCCTGAGCTGTAGGTACAAACTTTGAAGGTGGAGGGGGGCACTTAACACTAAAATACATGTGGGTCAGGGAAAGCTTAAAATTTTGAAAATTCTCAAACTTGACTTTTCCCAAATATGAGGCAGGCAAATAATTCAGTCATAAGGAGTGCCAGGCTCAAAAAGAAGTTGTGTGCCTCAATTTTAACACTGTTTTTGATTTTAATTTATAATCTTGGCTGAGACAGGAACCTTTAAAGGTCTATTCGAAATCCCAGTTATCAAATGAAAGAATTGCAACACAAGATTTCAGATTTAAAATTTCTCCTGGACGTTAGTTAAATAAAGCATCTCTTCTTATTTAACATTTTCCTTAAGCCTAAAAATCTCATCCTCCACTTCTACCTCTGCATAAGAATTCTCCTATATTTTACAGGACCTTGAGGGTTCCACTATTTCTTCTGGGACCAAATCAAGGCATCCACACTTTAACTTTGATTTTCCTCAATGTTCTCGCTACTCTCCGAGATACAAATTTTTGGGAGGTATTTCCCCTTGCATCCAGCTAGGCAGATCTTTCAATGCTCCTTAAACAGCTCATGATTACAGACTCCCCAAAACATATGTAGACTTCATTGCAATCTTGGTCCGTGACTGGACATCAGAAAACATGCTTGGTTTCTGAGCAGTCCTCTGCTATCATCCACAAATCTGATAGATTCTTTCTCTCTGTTTGTCTCAAAGCAATGTCCAGGCTTACCTCAGCTGCCTTTCAGTGAGAAATCAAGCAGATATAAACCACCAAACCAGTAATACTTTCTTGCAATCTGTTGTGGTATACCTAGCACGTCCCAGATTAAAATGTAAACTAATTAACATAACTTTCCAAAACATCCTCTTGATTCTGGGAGCCATCTGTAACAGAGGCAGGTGCACTTTTACCAGTCTCACTTGGCTCCATCATGATGCTATGAAGAATGTCTAATGTTCTGAAGGGTTACTGGACATGAAACATTAAATCTGCTTTCTCTTCACAGATGCTGTTTGACCTGCTGAGATTTTCTAGCAATTTTGTTTTTGTTTCTGATTTCCAGCATCTGCAGTTCTTTGTTGTTCCCATTTTTTTCTCTGTTTTTATACTTCTAACGCTACCCCTTTATGTAGACATTGACTCTCCTTTGAATTAGCTTCTTAAACCATTTATTTAGTGTTCAAAAAATGTCAAGCCCCAAACTAAAGGCAATATTCTTAAAACAAATAGATCATGAAATCACAGATTTGTAACAACATGTGGAGATCAAGATTTCAGGGTCTTTGGAATCCCACATGGACTGCTTTTTGGTCAGGAGAAGTAGGAGTATTGCGTCCAGATCCAACAAGCATGCCTTCATAGGATCAGACCACATAATCAGCACAAACCCAGGTGCCATGATGTGTAATATACTACTTATCTCCAAAAATTTTGTCCCTCCTCACCATCAAACCCTGCCACCCATTCAACTCTGCAGTGTGTCAACTCCCTGATGATGTCACACTTCCATCTCAACTATGTCAGAAAAAGACCACATCTGACCCTCAGATGATAACATACCTGTCAATTGTACTGGCTGTGGGCTGGAAATGTATCTTTTAAAATAATATTTAAAAATCATTTCCTGCAAGATGTCATGGAACTTCTACTCTCAATTTTCCTGCCTGAAAATTCTCTCATTTCAGGACCACATGTGTTAAGAGTCCCACTAGATGTCAGTACAACATTAAAGTGTTCATTGAGGTAGAAAAAAAGGCAGAATTTGAAAAGGTAAAAATGCCAATTGTGGTATTTTCCCAGATGACCACTCCTGGTACTTTGTGGTATTGTCACCTCTACCAATATGGATTAGATTTACTTGTTGTAGTTCACCACCACCATTCCTTCGTTTGTCTCTGCTTTGTCTTGGGCCTGTCTGGTGATTAAATGGTAGAGGATACCCCACTTTAAGCCCGCTCAGAATCTTTTATGTTCAAATATTTTTTTCTCGTTCTCCTAAATTCCAATGAGTGCAAACTTGACAAACTCAACCCTTCATAATAAGACTGTCCGTTCATACCCGGGATCAGCAAAGTGAATCTTCTCCAGACTGCCTACAATATTGTTATGTCTTTCCTTCAATAAAGGGACCAAACTGTTCATAGTATTTTAGTTATGGTTGGACCAGTGCCTTGAATAGATTTAGCAAGAGCTCTCCACTCCCTTTGAAAGAAAGACCAACATTCATTTTGCCTTCCTCATTACCTATTGAACTAGAATGCTAGCTTTATTTGATTCATGCATTAGAATCCCCAAATCCCTTTGTGCTGCAGTTTTCTCCATTCTTTTTCTATTTGGATAATATTTGGCTCCTCTGTTCTTCCTGCCAAAGTGTATATCCTCCATTTTGTTGCATTATATTCCATCTGCCAAACTTTTTGCCCACTCACTTAACCTTTCTATGTCCCTCTGTAGTTACTTTGTGTCATACTCACTACTTGCCTTGCCATCTATGTTTGTTTCATTTGCCACAAAATTGGCGATGGTACATTCACTTCCAGCATTCAAGTCGCTGATGCTTATGGTAATTCACTAGTTACAGGCTGCCATCCTGAAAATGCCTCCCTTTATCTCACCTCTCTGTGTTCTCTGAGATATGCAATCCTCTAGCTACGCTAACATGTTATCCTTTTTTACCTACACTACCTGTTACCTCCACAGCAAAGTATAATAAATTTGTCAGGCATGATTTCCCCTTCGTGAAGCTATGCTGATACTGTTTGATGATATGTTTCAAAATGAACTGATATGGTGAGATGGCATGGCAGCTTAGTGATTAGCACTGGTGCCTCACAACACCAGGGCCCGGGTTCTATTCCACCCTCAGCTGCCTGTCTGTGTGGAGTTTGCGCATTCTCCATGTGTTTGCATGGGTTTCCTCTGGGGGATCCAGTTTCCTCCCACAGTCCAAAGGTGTGCAGACTAGGTGAATTGGCCATGCTAAATTGCCCGTAGTGTTCAGGGATGTGTAATTGGGGGGTGGGTTGGGTCTGGGTCGGGTGCTCTGAGGTTCAATGTGGACTCATGGGGTCAAAGTGCCTGCTTCCACACTGTAGGGATTCTATGATTACTTCCTTTATTATAAACTCTAATGTTTTCCCAATGACAGTTGTTAAGCTAACTCAGCTCTTTCTTTAAAAAAACAGATATTACATTTGTAATTTTCCAATCATCTGATATTTTTCCAGAATATGAGGATCTTGGAAGATTATAACCTATGCATCCATTATCTCTGCAGTAACTTCCTTCAAAATCCTAGAATGGCCAGCATCAGGTCCAGGTGACTTATCAAACCATTTTCGTCCCTCGTACTTTTTCCTTAGTGATGGTTTTTTGTTTACTCTCCTTTAGCCATTTGATGATTTAGTATTTTTATAATGATATTAGCATCCTCTAGCTTGTAAACTGGTATAAAGTATTTGTTCAGCTCCTCTGCCATTTCCTGAATCGCCATTATTTCTTCAGCCTCATTCTCTATGTGATCACAGTTGCCTCTCTCTTCCTTGTTATATATTTAAGTAAGTACTTAGTGTCTGTTTGAATGTTACTTGCCATTTTGCCCTCATCATTTGTTTCTCACTCTTTATTTCTTTCCCTGATCATCTTTTATTGGCTGTTAAAACTTGCCCAATCCTCCGATTTACTACAAATCTTTGCCACATTGCATGTCTTTTTTTTTCTCTTAATTTGATACTGTCTTTAACTTCACTGGATAACCAATGTCAGTGTACCTCCTTCCTGGAATCTTTCTTCCTCAATAGGAAAAATCTTTGCTCTGAGTCATGAGCTATGTTTTTAAATGTCTTTCATTGTTCATCAACTGTCTTTTTTTGCTAAACTCCTGTTATGAAGTGAAGGTCAACACCCCTCTAATAACTAATTCCAAAATACCCAGACAGGCTTGCCTTACATCATCGTCTATTAAAGGAAATGTGAAAAGTAGTATAACCTGCCTCTCACTTCCCAAGCTGTTATAAATGGGAGGTTAAATGAAATGAACTCCAGACAGTCACTCTTTAATCAACAAGTAACAATTTATTTATCTAACAGTAACAAACTACTAAAAAACCAAACAATTCCCCAGTTAACTGCTAACTATTCCTGAAGAAAACTAAATTCCGATGGTATGTCGTTCCAATAACTACTAGTCTGACTTAGAGAACCCAAATTAATAAAAAGAAACTTAAAACTTAGTTTCTCAAAATTGTAGCCCGGAAACATCTTCCGGAATGTTTGATGCTCTCTCTGCTGTTCTTCACTAAGGAAAACCTTTCCCCGTCAAATTCTTGTGTTACGAATATTAGCTACAAGTGTGGCTGTACTTTTATTCAGATGATGGCTTTCTGAGAGCTTAGACAATTCTGTGAGAGCCAGTGATTTTTTTTTCTTTTTGGCTGCTGGTTGTTAACTCTAAAAGACAGCAGTTGCTTTCACAGTGATCTTCAAATTCCTTCTTCTTTTATATCCTTGGTGGCCTATCAATTTCTTACAATAAGATTGGTCCTAGGTTGTCAAAAACTATCAGATTTACATTTAATTGGTTTTAATTCTCTAAGTGCCTGGTTTAAATTATTTGGCTGATATTCAGACTGGTTGCCTTAATAACAAAACAAGACTACTGCCTGGGTTGCTAACCATACAGACTTTTGATACAAATACTTCAATTTCAGGAACTCCCTGTGCCTACTGCTGCTTGCAGATATTTTTTAAAAATCTCCAAGCCGAGAAAAAGCACATCATCTTTCAAATGATTCTTTCCCCTGTCACTTCACAAAGAAATTCGATATCCTGCCTTCAAATCTACAAGTACTCGATCCAACTTGACAACACCTCCCCCCTTAAGAAAAAAAGAACCACCAAGATGAAAAGATGGCTTTATTCTTCTTCTAAATCTTAACACGATTATTACTAGATCCATAGGTTACACATTTTTTACTAAATCGATATATAATATACATTATACAGCATTGAACACTACTGTTTCTGTCTTACATACACATTTTCCTTTAAACCCACAATTATGCACTCACAATAACAATTTCATGACCCGCAACGTGTACGATCTTGTAACTCAAGGTTCCAAAGAAATAGTCTGGTGTTCTTATCTGTAAATCTTTCCGAAAATGTCAAAGGATTGTGATCAGTGTATACAACTGTCTCTGACACATCATTTGCAACATAAACATTAAAATGTTGTAAGGGAGTACCAAACTCAATAACTCCTTTTCAAAGGTTTAGTATTTTCTCTCGTGGATATTGAGTTTCTTTGAAAAATAACCAATTGGCCTTTCAATTCCACAATCATCGTTCTGTAACAACACATCGCCAACCCCTTCATCACTTGTGGCGATAGCGACTTAGAAGTGTTTCAAGAAATTTGGCGTGGCTAAAATTGGTGCTGTAGTTAACACTGCTTTTAAATTCTCAAATGCATCCTGTCAATGGTCTGTCCACAGGAATTTTGTGTTCTTCTTTAACAAATGCATCAGTGGTGCCACCGTATTACAAAAATTTAGTACAAACCTCCAGTAGAATCCACACATTTCCACAAATCATAGCACCTCTTTCTTCGAGGATGGTCTTGGAAGTTTATTGATGGCCTTCGTCTTCACATTCCTTGGTGTCATCCATCCATACCCAATGCTGTGCCGTAAGAACGTCTCTTCTACCTTTGCAAATTCCGTTTTTTGCCAAATTTATGACCGACTTTGCCTTCTGTACCACAAGGTTGCAGTGGTAGAGAGATCCACTGAGGTCTTTCTGGAGGGAATCCAGCTCCGTACTGTGTTATCTCTACCAAATACACCATGTGATCTGTCCACAAATGGCCAAAAATCTCTGAGTCATTTCTATATATGGAACAATTAGTCAATCCTGCCACAATGCTGTTCTTAAGTCTTTGAAAAGTAGTTGTTGCATTTTTCATTCACAGGGGCATTACTTTAAACCGATGCAGCTCATTTGAGGCTACAGATGCAGAAACTTCTTTCGTTCTCTCTGACAAAGGTAATCACGAAGTAAGCCCAACTTCGTGATGGAAGTGGCTTGTCCTACTTTTTCCGCACAGTCCTCCAGGCTAGGAATTGGGTATGAGTCTGATTTAGTCACAGCGTTGACTTCCTGATAATCAACACAGAATCATTGAGTATCATCAGGTTTGGGAACCAACACTATCGGTGAACTCCACTCTCTTTGACTCAGCTTGATGATATCTTCTAAGAGCAATGTTTCAATTTCCTTCTGTGCCTGTGCTGCTTTGTTTTATCAGAACAACATTCCCTACATCCACCTCATGTACAACAGTATTAGCCCTCCCCGTTCTATTTCTACATATGTCCTCATAGTGCTGCAACAAGCCTTTCAATTCAGTTCTCTGTTCCTGAGACAGATAGCTTACTATCCTCTCCCATTTTTAAGGTATTCCTCATTATTCAATTTATTCTAAGGCACATCAAAATCCAAATTATCTGGATTTGATTCGTCACTCTGAGTGGCAGTAACTAATACCTGTTTCTCCAGTTCCCTATCCTGTCATAGAAAGGTTTCTGCATGGTCACATGACATACCAGATTTTTTTTTAAAATCCCTATCTAGCATCTTTACCAGATAATTCACCTGAGTTAACTTTTTCTCAATCTGATAGGGACTTGCTTTGAAGAGATCTCCTACCACTGGTAACAGCACCAATACATTATCCCCATGGGCAAATGTATAAATTTTAGGTTTCTTATCTGCTTTTTCCTTCATTATGAGCTGTGCTGCCTTGAAATGTTCTCTAGCTAATTAACTCTGTTTCATCTTTGCCTCACTCAGATATGTAATCCAACTGTGAGATCTCTGCCTTTGGACTTATCAACTTTTCCTCAATTAATTCTAAAGGCCCTCTTACTTTGTGTCTGAATATCAATTGAAATGGAGTAAACTGAGTTGATTCATTTGGAGCATCTCTAATAGCAAATAATATAAATGGGATACCTTTATCCCAATTATTTGGGTAATCCTGGTAATAAGCCCTCAGCATGGTCTTTTGGCTCTGATGCCACCTTTCCAATGCTCCGTGGAATTCAGGATAGTACACACTTGATTTAAAATGTTTGATACCTAAACTATCCATAACCACCTTAACTAGTTTGGCAGTAAAATTGAACCCTTGATCTGACTGAATCTCCCTGGGTAGCCCATAATGGGTAAAGAAAGCAAATAACTCCTCCACAACCTTTTTTGCTTTGATATTACAAAATTGAATTGCCTCTCAAAATCCAGTAGACATGTCCACTATGGTTAGCAAATACTGGCTCCCACTTTTGGTTGTAGGGAGGGAACTTGGACTTTCAATCATAATTCGTGTGTAAGGTTCTTCAAATGCGGGAATTGGCATCAAAGCTGCTGGTTTTATTACTGCCTGTGGCTTTCCTAACATTTAACACATATGACAGGTATGGCAAAATTCAACGACCTCTTTATGTAATCCAGACAAATAGAAATGCTTTTTTATCTTGGCCTGAGTCTTCCTCACTTCTAGATGACTTCCTATAGGTAATTTGCAATATTTCCCGTCTCTATGCTACGGGATACACAACCTGGTGACCTTCTACCCATTTCTCCTCTGCACTAACTTGCCAAGGTCTCCACTTCCACCTTAGGATTCTATCCTGAAGGTAATAACATTCTGGAATACATTCTGATTCCCTTTCTGAGTAGGCTTTTTGATATAAATCTTTGATTGTCTCATCTTTTTGTTGTAGGTACATTAATCTTTCAGAACTAAACACGTCTTCCTGATTCTCTACCAGCTCAGGTTCTTCCTTTGTCATTTCCTCAACAGGTGTCAGCTAACTGGACCTCAACTCTTTCATCTTTCTCTTTGTTTTTCCCTTCTTGCTTTAGCTTGTGACTGTGAGATCTTGTCACCACACAGTCCAGAAAAATTCCAGGGTATTTTCTTTTTAACTCTTCAGTTCCCTGGTTTTCTTTTGACTTCTCTACTACAATGGCCATCATTTCCACCTTTGATCCTGCTAGGTCGCTTTCAAGAACAAACTGTGTTCCTAGAATAGACACTCTTTCAATCACGCCCACTGTCACTTCCTCAGTCCTGATTGGACTTTCCAGCCTTATCTTACACAGAGCAATGCTAAATCTTTCTCCATACATTCCACAAATTGTCACTCTCTCGAGTAACATTTCAGAAGGAATGCAAGTATTTTCATTTCTTACTATTAAAGACTCACCAGCTTCCATATCTCTCAATATTGTAAGTTCTTTACCTTCTCCCCCGTTCTACCTGAGTAAACCTTACCCCCAGAGGTGAAGTTTTTGAAGAGATCAGGCACAATCTTATTATCCAGCATGTGACTAGGCTGTGCAATCTCCTGCAACTCCTCGACTTAAAGAACAAAAGAACAAAGAAAATTACTGTACAGAAACAGGCCCTTTGGCCCTTCAAGCCTGCACCAATATGCTGTCTGTCACAACTAAAACCCCCTACCCTTCCAGGGACCATATCCCTCTATTCACATCCTATTCATATATTTGTCAAGATGCCCTTTAAAAGTCACAATAGTATCTGCTTCCTTTACCTCCCCCCGGCAGCAAGTTCCAGGCACACATTCAATTGGGATTTCCTTCACAACCTCAGCTAATCCCACTGGTTTAGCCTCTTTTACCACACCCTTTTTCCCAGTGCCTATGTTAATCCACCAGCACTGTGACTTTGTGTGTCCCCCTCTATTACAGTGAAACACCTGAGACCTTTCACCTCTTTTTCACCCTCTTGGGTTTCTTTTTTCATATGTTGCTAACTGTTCCCAGTGTGATCTACCTTTGCTTTTGCATTGAAAGATCTCCCTTTTTCCCAATTTCTCTCCCTCATGGAATGAAATGCATTGAAAGATCTCCCTTTTTCCCAATTTCTCTCCCTCATGGAATGAAATTGCTGTCGGAAGCTAGATTTCAGTTTATGCGCTAATGCAATTTCATCCACCATCTCTGCAGCTCTTCTTGCTGTTTTAACTTTCTGTTCCTCAACATGAATTCTTATCATTTTTGGGAATGAGTTTGTGAACTCCACCTGCAGAATAATCTCTCTAAGATCCTGAAATGCTTTTTCTGTCTTTAGTGCTCTCACGCATCAATCAAAGTTGCTATGTTTAATTCTTTCAAACTCGACAAAAGTCTGACCTGGTTCCTTTCATGCATTTCTGAACCGTTATCCATTTGAACATAGAACATAGAACATAGAACAGTACAGCACAGTACAATGTTGTGCTGACCTATTTTCCTACTAAGATCAATCTATCCTGCATACCCTACATTTTACTTCCTCCATTTGCCTATCCAAGAGTTGCTTAAAAGTCTCTAAAGTATCTGAGTCCACTATCACTGCTGGCAGCATATTCCACACGCCCACCACTCTCTGTGTAAAAAACCTACATCTCCCCTATACCTTCCTCCAATCACCTTAAAATTTTACTCCCTCGTAATAGTCATTTCCACCCTGAGAAAAAGTCTCTGATGATCCACTCTGTCTCTGCCTCTCATTTGCTTCTGGCACTAATTTGTAAGCACTCAAAATAGCCTGTTTTACTTCTTCATATTGTCTTGACATCTCATCTGACAGCACTGCAAACATCTCACTCGCCCTAACTACCAACTTGTTCTGAATTAACATTACCCACATAGTCTCTGGCCAGTTCATCTGGTTAGACAATTTCTCAAAGGAAACAAAAAAAGCTTCGACATCCTTTTCATCGAATTTTGGTAATGTTTGGACATATTTGTATATATCCCTATCAGAACTTTGGCTATGATAGGTCTACTCATCATTACCCTCCTCCTCACTAAGCCTGTCTTCTACTTTCATTTCCATCATTTTAAGTTGGCTATCCTGTTTAATTTGCAACTTTCAATGTTCAAACTCTCTTTTTCTTTTTGCCCTCCCTCCGTTTTTGATCGTAATTCAAACTGTTTCAATTCCCTTTCATTCTCTAACTCCAGGTCTCTCATTTGCAATTTATTTTTTTTCTAACTCCACTGCACTTGACAATTTCTCTGTTATACCTAGATGCTTGACTAACTCCTATACAATTTCAGCTTTCTTCACACCCCTATATAGCCCAATTCTAGCCTGTTTGCTAAGTCTAAAATTATATCCTTCCTCTGTCTTTCTAAACTTTCTTGGCAAATTTGAGAAGCATCGTCAAACCCCAGAACCTCTTTAGCAATGTTAGGAGCCATTTCCCCCACTTTTGATTTAATTAACCACAAGTACCTGAAACAAAACAGATTTTCCACTTATCTCCTAAGTTTTATTTAGAGATCTAGGACGCTAATCCCCAAGTCTGTTTGAATCTGCTGGGACATTTCATCCCCCAATTCTGTTCAAATCCATCCAAATCTGGTCACATCGGTTTAAATTCAATCAGATCCCATACATAAACCGGCCAGATCCTGGACTTGAGCTCCCAATCTGTTATGAAATGAAGGTTGACATCCCTCCCCACCAATAACTAAACACAAAACACCCAGAGAAACTCGCCTCACATCATAATCTGTTAAAGGAAGCGTGAAAAATGGTATAACCTGCCTTTCACCTCCCAGTCTGTTATAAAGGGGAAGTTTAATGAAATGAACTCCTGACAGTCACTCTCTAATCAACAAGTAACAATTTATTTACCTAACAGCAAACAAATTAACACAACTACTAACAAATCAAACAATTCCTCCCTTAACTGTTAACTATTCCTCAATAAAACTAAATTCTAATTGTATGCTGTTCCAATAAATGTAAGTCCCACCTACATAAACCAAATTAATAAACAAAAACTTAAAACTTAATCTCTCAAATTTATAGCCAAGATACGTCTTCTGGAATGTTTGATGCCTTCTCTGCTGTTCTTCAGTCAGGAAAACCTTTATCCATCAAGTTCTTTTGTCAAGAATATTAGCTGTGAGTGTGGCTGTACCTTTAGTCAGATGATGGTTTTCTGAGAGCTTAAAGAATTCTGTGAGAGCCAGTGATTTTCTCTTTAGAGCTGCTGGTTACTAATGCTAACAGATAACAGTTGCTCTGATACTAATTTTCGAATACCCTGTTCCTTTATACCCTTGATGACTATCACTTTTTTACAAGAGGATTGGTCCGAGGTTGTCAAAACCATCAGTTTTAAATTTAGATAACAAGCATGGGGCTGGATGAACACAGCAGGTCAAGCAGCATCATAGGAGCAGGAAAACTTGATGTTTCGGGCCTAAACCCTTTTATCTCTGATACAGTTTTAAATTTAATTGGTTTTTACTCTACTAAGTACCTGGTTTAAATTAATTGGCTGATATTCAAACTAGTTGCCTTAACTTTAAAAAAAGATTGCTGCCTGGGTTGCTAACCATACTGTCAGTGGCCAAAGAATATTTCTCAGCCAACACACTGGGACTTTTGATCTAGTAATTTTCCAACAGAATTTTGGCGAATTGTAGCACAGTCTTGGTCATTCAGTTGTTCTGGTCAAATTTGGTTGAACTTATTTTGCCTTGATAACCAATATTTATTCTTGGTCATAGAAAGCTTTTTCTTATACCATTAGAAATGATCTCAACATGTTTCTTTCTTTCTGGATTCTGCCATGATACCAGGAACCCCAAAGAAATTGGTCGATCAAAAACTATATTTCTGGACCAGTTTTTCTCTGGAATCATAGATTCCCTATGGTGTTGAAGCAGACCATTTCAACTAATTGAATCCACTCCAACTCTCTGAAGACCATCCCACTCAGACCCAACCCCCAACCCTATCCCTGTAACCCTGCATTCCCCATGGCTAATCCACCTAGCCTGCACATGACTGGACACTATAGGAAATTTAGCATGGCCAATCAACCTAACCTCCACATGTTTGGACTGTGGGAGGAAACCGAAGCACCTAGAAGAAACCCACACAAGACACGGTGAGAATTTGCAAACTCCACACAGACAGTTGCATGAGGTTGGAATCAAACCCCTTGGCTAACCACTGAGCCACCATGCTGCCCTTAATTTCACAGAGTTATCGTGTAAGTTATTAAACTTCTTCAACTCTCTGAAGAATATTTTAGCTGTGACATGCAACATAATCAAAGTGAAGTTGATTGATTGCAAACAATATAAACATCTTCAACCTTCTTAGGCTCCTTGTATTACAGAAACACTTAGCATTCCTATGTTCTTGACAGTCACATGGTCTTATCTCTGTAGGCTGTAGATTCTGCTTCTCCAGCCATTGCAACTACGTAGAGAATTCAAAAGTTTCATAACTCTTTGAATGAAGATTTGTTTTCTTATCTTCATCTTAAATGATCGATCCCTTTTCCTGAGACTATGTGCCCATTTTCTAGATTCTCCATGGGATACAACCTCTCAGTTTTTACTATGACAAGCCCTATCTGAAAATGTTTAGTTTCAATGAAATTGCTTCTCATCTTTCTAAATTCTTGAGCGCATAGGCCCAAATTACTCAAGCTGCCATCATAGGACAACTATCTTATGCTAGAAACCCAACTTGTGAAATTTTGTTGTACTATGTTCAAGGCAAATATATTCTTCCCTGACATAGTACTCCAGATGTGGTCTCATTAAAGCCCTATACAACTGTAAAGAAATATTATTTGTAGTTCAATTCTCTTGCCACAAAAGCCAACATGCTATATGCCTTCTGAATTAATTGCTGTATCTGCATGCCATCGTCTGTATTCCTTGTACGAGCATACCCTGTCAACACCAACATTTATAATTCTGTATCTTTCAAAAAAAAGTGCCTTTTGTTCTTATTACCACAGTAGCACATTACCTTACACTTTCCAAATTATACTCTGTCTGCCACATTGTGATTCTTTTCCTTGTGTCCATGAGAGAAGATTGGATAGTTTGAGATTGCTTTCTTTGGAACAGAGGAGGTTGAAAGGAGATTTAAGTGAAGTTCATAAAAAATTACAAACTGAGATTGAATGAATAGGAGGAACTTTTTCTTTTTCTTAGCAGATAAATCATTAACCTAGCAGCATTGATTTAAAATAATTGTTACAAGTATTAGAAGGGAATTCTGGAGAATTATTTTACACCAAGAGGATAGTAGGATCTGGATTTCATTGCCATCAATTTTTATGATTTAATGAAGGAAAAGAAAGTTCTACTGGCGGTCTGATGGGTTCTTGAATTCTTGTATGTCATATTCATCTCGTAAGAGTGCTGGGAAACTCCACATAGTGAACAGCAGCAACAGCTATTGTTCGGTTAACTCAGTTGACTGGACTGTTGACTTGTGATGCAGAGTTGATGCTGACAGCATGAGTTCAATTCCCATATTGACTGAAGTTACCATGATGATCCTGCCTTCTTAAACGTATCTGCTTGCTTGAGGCGTGTTAACCACTCAGTTTAAGCTCTGTGCCAATCGTCTCTCTCTACAGAGAGAGCAGCCATCTGAGGCTATGGTGACTTTACCTGGTCTAAACAGTGTCTTTAATGTAGTGTAGCATCCCAAAGCACATATGGGAGTATTATTTAACCCATATACAACACTAAACAATTTAAGAAAATATTACGGAACAAATGACATAAAACATTGGTCATGTCTGGACCAGTGGGCTACAGGAATGGAGAGAAGTAGCAGGGATAGCTGAATGGTCTCAGTGTTAGTGACAAAGGAGTTCAGGAGCTCTTCAAACTTCTCTCTCTCCCGTACACACACATACACACGCTCACATACACACACACTCTTTCTCTCTCTCTCCCTCACATACACATGCACATATGTAAATCTATGGGGTGGATTTGTATTTGCAGATACAGTTTATTTAGTTCAAAAAGCACACAATTTGTCGACAGTCAGTCAATGTGGCATTTTATAAACTTCTACTTTAGAAATAAAATCAGTCTGACTCCAACCAAAACACAAACAGATTCAAAACAAGGCCTCACACCTAACATGCATTGTCTGACCTAAAATGTCGCCTCCTTTTTACACTGATAAAACGTCTAGTGCTCTCAGGGCATTAACTTGAAATGAATTTGGGGATTTACGTATACATATTAATCAATTAAAGTCTTCATAATTATTAAAGATTTAACAGCATCTTGGGTTTGTTTAATACATCCTCATCAGTGGTGTGACTCTTTGATCTTTTACTTATAAATTCTGCGTCTGATACCACCTCACTAACACCTCAAGAAGGAGTGAGGCTTTGAAAGCTTGTGTTTTCAAATTAACCTGTCGGACTGTAACCTGATGTTGTGTGATTTCTGACCTCGATTACCCCAATCCAACATTGGCACCTCCGCGCACAACTTATTGTTAAACATGGGGCTGGAGGAGACAAGGGAGAGGAGTTTGAGGAGATACTTGCAGTGAGGAAAAAAATGTTAAGGTGAAATTATTTAGGATGCCATAGCCTATTGGACAATCATTATGAGGAAAACAATGAAGTAAAAGTGACTGCTGAAATTCTTCAATTTTCTTCCTCGTGCAACAAAGCTGTTGTTCATGAGTTTGATGGTATCAGTTTTCAGTCAACCAGATTTAATCTAGTTAATAAATGGAACAGACCCCGTTTAACATAGTTTTAACTAGGTACCAACGGATGACAAAGAAAATTTGGTAATTTTGTCCCTAATGCATAATAAAGGCTGTGCTGTAGTGTTATGTGGGAGAAATCCACTTTCACAGCTCTGCTTCAAGCAGCATTAGACAGATGATATCTCTTCCCAAAGGGTGAGTGGGGTACTACTTGCAACTCTTATGTGACCTACACAAACTTTTTAATTGATGGCACTGAAGAAAGCCATGTGGTGGTCGCAGTTGTGGTTCTGCCCACCCCAAAAGAGACCAAAGAACTCAAACAATGTTATTCGAACAGTTAATTTTTTACCCTACTCCAAAAGATTAATCTGTTCTTAAATAAATATACAGGGTGATGCCTTGTAAAGTAAAAGTTTTTACAGCTCGTTTCTCATCTGGTTTTGTTGTAGTTTTAGATTTCAATTCCTGTAATTAGGCTGATATTTTCTATCATCTTGCATATGCCTTGTCTTCTGTCTCCCCCAACTCGCTTATTTGTTGTGCTTCATTACAGGAATTAAGTTATATTGCTCAAATCACATTTTATCATCTTCCTAAATGTGAATGGGGCTTTTACATTGGCTGCATTGGTATCCTTTGAGTTGTTACAAGTCAGTTGAACATGAAGTGACTGATGGGCTACATTCTATTTAACCAGCTCGAGTGAGATTTTCAAAAGCATGAGAATTGAAAACATGAAGTCATTGTTGAGAGTAGAAGAAGTGGAATTAGTCCTGAAGGGGAAACGCTGACATTTAGAAGAATAGAAAAATTGAATGCAAATGAAGATGAGGTTTGCTTTCAGCACAGCTGGACAGTCTATAAATACCACTGCTATGGAAATGTTTCAGTTTTTAGCTCTGTTCTTCACATGCTGCAACAAAGCCTCATTTATATGAAGTTATTATGGCAGCACATTTGCCATGGATGACTTTATCAACTTCCTTTTGTTTAGCAAAGAATTCACTGACAGATGGATTATTAATATATCAACAATTCAAATAAACAGATCATTCAAAAGTTGACAAAAACAGCCACTTGTGTTTTTGTTTTAAATTGCATCAACAAATCCTGGAAAATATTAATTTAACTGTGATAGATTTTGGACCATTTCATTTACTGAGCTTTCTGACTTTATAGCTAAACCAGATGTTTGGAAAAAAAACATCAGGGTAAATTGGGATTTGATGACAAGTGCATTTTCAATGCAACACTATTCACCAAATTGCCAGTTTTGTGTAAAACAGGTGCTGCTTAATTTATCAACAAGATTTAACCTCGTTGACTGACATACATGATCAAGCTCATTTAAATAAGAATAATCAATTACATTTTAGCAACAGCTTTGTTGCACTAGGAATAAAACAGTAATCTGAATTAGTTATAGGTGCAATGCCATGTGGGGAAAGAGTTTACACCAGTTCCTGATACCCAAGGACCACTGAGCAGATGGTGTTGATGACTGCTGTTAAACAACTTAAGCCAAGTGATGACATCATTTTTTTAGTTAAACCTTTACGCTGGCTTACCATACACTGAGACTACATTTAGATTTTAGTTGTACATCACAGGAAATGGATGCTGTTTCAGATTCAAGCCTGATTCTTTGGAACAAAGTCCAAAGATGGTGGCAAGCAGATTTAACCTGCCATTTGCGGGCAGCAATTCAACATTGTTGCCCAAGTTTCATTGGCATCTGGCAGAGCAAAGTCATCATTTTGAGATAAAGAAAAGATTTTTAAAACTCTGCTTTATTTAGTTGGACTAAGTGATGAAATCACTTCAAAGTGGATTCTTACCTACTATAGTTCAGGTTTAAATTGATGTTTGTGTTGGGAAAGTGGACATGCATTTTTCAGTTCCAATGTTATTTTTTGCTCCTACCTGTTGAAGTCTAGTATTTATGACATACATGTGGGAACATTGAGAAATGAACACTTTTTTGAGAATGCATTCAGTATAAATTCAGTACTGGCAATTGGGATTATGAGTCCATAAGGTTTGAATTTTTCAAGCACAAATTAGCATCTAACATGGAAGTGTCGAAGAATTTTCTGATTCTTGAATGTCAATGCAATATCAAATGGCTGCCTTTGAAATCTGACCACATTTTCATCAGTGCTCCCATCTGTGGAATCCCTCTGTCTATTTTGCCGGTTTATCTCCAAACACTGCAAATCCTGAAAAAAATAAATTCTGTTTTCATTTGTTATTTCTAAACAGATAACCTGAATATGATGCTGATGAATTTTAATACTAATATCTATCAAAGGTTTGTTGAACTAGTCTGCCAATATAGACTGTGATAAACCTACCACAGGCCATAGGGAAACAGAACTTTATGGTGATGGTACTAAATGATTTATCCAAAGACAAGGGCTAATGATCCAAAGGCTTGAGTTCATAAACCCACCATGTCAGGCTGGAGAATTCAAAAACCAGGTGAAGTGATGAAGAGGGCATTAATGTGTCTTATTCAATCCACCTTCCCCCGCTGTTGTCATATGATTTTGGTGCATGAATCCATCCCTTACCTGATTCTGGGGTTCTGTCCATTCTGAGAAGGGTGTTTCCATTATGACTAGCTGGATCCAAAATCTGACAATCCATAAGATCATAAAAACAAAATAGGAATATGAGTGGGCCATTTGGCTGCTTGAGCCTGTTCTGTCATTTCAAGTCCCATTGTCATTTGGAGACTTACTTCTGGGAAAGTGCCTGCCAAGTTTTCCTCAAAAGCCTTGCCTCTTGTGTTGTTTGATCAGGTTGGCTTTTAGATGAGTGAACATTAAAAGGCTTCATTGAGCATAACTATATGCAAGACATGGTAAGAGATATCACTATCTTCACTATCCTGCAGACCTAGGGCCCAGTTTCAGAGGATCTGATGCCATGATGGAATATTTGAATGATGGAATATTTGAATGATGGAATATTTGCATGCTTACTAGCTATTACAGTAAAGTTATAGTCACCCCTTTACTCCAAGCCCTGCTTTTCTGCTGCTGTGATGACAGAGTGGTGCTAACCATGTTCAAACTTAGGCACTGTATACACATATCTTGTCACTTGTGTAGTGCTAAGGACATATTTCGTTATAACGTGGTCAATGCCCGATTGCCTTGTGGATCTTCTTATGAGTTTTAAGTAATTCTCATGAGAAATCATCTAATAAGCTTTTTAACTATCTTAATTGGCCTGATTTGTCAGGAGACCAGGATTCTGCATTGCAATACCTCTACCAAAATCTACACTGCTGATTATTGTTGCTGCCAGCAGTTTTTCTTACTTATTCACAGGATGTGTGTGTCACTCACTAGGCCAACATACAGGCCAGCCCATCCCTAATTACAGTTGTGAAGGTGATCATGAGTCACCATTTTTTTTTCTTTTATTCATTCATGCGATGTGGACATCGCTGGCTAGGCAGCATTTATTGCCCATCCCTAATTGCCCAGAGGGTAGTTAAGAGTCAGTCACATTGCTGTGGGTCAGGAGTCACATGTAAGCCAGACCAGGTAAGGATGGCAGTTTCCTTCCCTAAAGGACATTAGTGAACTAGGTGGGTTTTTCCAACAATTGACAATGGATTCATGGTCATCATTAGACTCATGGTTCCAGATGTTTATTGAATTCAAATTCCACCATCTGCCGTGGCGGGATTCAAATTTAGGTCCCCAGAACATTATCTGGGGGTCTGGATTAACAGTTCAGCGATAATACCGCTTAGCCATCGCCTCCCCATATCTCTGTCGTGCATTGGCGCCTTGACATTGACATGCTGCCTTGCACCAGTCATTTTCACGTCCCACTCCTCATTTCTTCCCTCTTTGGGGAAAGCCCCAGGGAATCAAGCCCTGATTTGAATATGTAATGGAGTAAGATCAATGAAGGTTCATATTCTGAGGAAGGGTCACCAGACTTTAATCGTTAACTCTGTTTTTTCCTTCAGAGATGCTGCCACACCTGCTGAGCTTTTCCAGCAATTTCTGTTTTGTGTTTTGGAAGATTCATATTGTAATTGTGTCTTTTGAAGTGTCAGGTCACTTCAAAAACTGACTCCAAATTCAATGTCTTTCAAATTAAATTTAGGCTCTTATTCCTCGGTGGAAATGGCTTCGTCAAACAACTTATATCTTAGCATTGTCATTTATCATACTTGCATTTAATAATTTGTTGCATTTGGGTCCTATTCCTGTGTCTGCAGTTTCACTATTCCTGTTATTTAAAATAAGTGGAATAACTTCTCATCTAAAACTGCAGAGGACTACAAAACAAACACAGTAAAATCCTAATTAGCAGTTTGCGCATTGTGATGTATAGAAACAAATGTGGATGATCATGTGTGATTTCATTCTCGATGTTGGAAAAATGTTTTTGTGACCGCCTGTTGGTTTTGGAATTAACTGGAGTGAGTAAGATGGTGCTTTTCGCTCGTATATTCTTAAATTATCGTATCACTATTTATTATCATTCATGTGTGATAATGAAAATAGAATGTTCATTAACAGCATCAAAAAATGGATCCATGATGCTGGCAACAGTTTGAACATGATTACTTTGGTGGGAGATTCACTCAAAATGTAATAAACTCTTATAACTTAAAGTATGTATTCTCTCACAATAGTGAAAGACCGCATTTTGGAAATATTATAGTGTGCTTTATTACTGTTATTATTTTTAGCTAAAACTGATCATCACATCATGTCATAAAAGGGCCTGTGGTCAAGCTAAAAATGCAGCTATTCTGAATTTTGTTTTTATGATTTGTCTTTTTGCTATCCTATGGCCATAATTCATTTTGGAATAAGGTGATAACTGGATGATTTTGGCTTTGCCATCTGTCAGGTGAATTGCAGAACACAGTCCCTTCTATGGAATCGCCAGTTCACAATGTGCCATCTTGTAATCAGGAAGGGAATCAAGGGTGATGGGAAAAAGGCAGGAAAGTGGAGTTAAAGATCAAGCCATCCATGATCTCACTGAATGGCGGAGCAGACTCAGTGCATCAAATGACCTCCATGCTCTACTCCATCTTATGGTCTTAAATTATTATTTGCTGTTTGTGGTGAAGTTTGCTGCCACCATCCTCTTACAGTGCAAGAAGCTATATGGCCAGTTTATTGTCGTATGACAGCGGAAAAACACTTCCTGGTGTAATATGGAGAGTTGTTAAGGTATAGTTTATTGTGTGTTGTCAAACAGATCCAGATTACATTCGTGACATCCATTGCTACGGAGACTTTGAGAGAACCAGATGTTATGCATCACTCCTTCAAGACTCTAAGCAATTCTGCTCAAAAATTCATATTCCACCATCAGAGAGTGATGCTTATAGCACACTTCCATATTAACCATTTCAGGCCCTTTCAGACCCATAGAAAACTCCTTCTAGTGAGGAATTGCCTGACATTATGAGACAATTACCCCATCAGCATGCCCAAGAGATTGTTGATGTGCTGCATAGATTCTCCCATTTCACTCCACTGTCCTCACAAATCAATTTTGTTTGATGTGAATTAAGTGAATTAAAGGGCATTCGGTTTATCTGAACTATAGGCAGATGCCCTGTGTCATTCGAACACATAAAACTTGTGTATTTGACACAGAATTCATACTACTTGAGAACTGGTTTGTTAATAAACCCTGCTAATCGCTGGTACAAAGGCAAATCAAATATTGACATTGTGCATTCTCTTCCACTGAATGCTACGAATAACACTACCTTAGGCAATTTCTACTTCAGTGTTCTATTGCCTTCAGCTAAAACTTCCAGCCTAAGGGTATGGATAACTCTCAACTTTTATCAATGAAGTGCTGTCCTACATGACATACTGTTGCAAAGTTGATATTGTACTTGTGCATTGGAAAGCGGGACATTAGAATTTGTTTGTAAACAGATAATGGGGAAGTGTTCATTGTCCTTTGAAAGACGGGTTTTTTGGCTCGGAGATTAAAAAATATGTCGGCAGGCAGCAGCAGATGCTCAGAAACTTCTTAAAATTGAAACATTTTATCAAAAGGCTATAGTGTTAGCAGGCAAAGTAGCATTTTACTAAGACAACAAGTTTTTGAATTTAGCCCATCAATTTAAACCAGGCCCTGGATTCACCCAATTAAATTTAAATCTGATGGTTTTGCCAACCTTAGACCAATCCTGTTATAAGAAATTAATAGGTCATCAAGGGTATAAAAGAAGAGAACATTTGAAAACCAGTGTGAGATCAAACTGCATCTGTAAAGAGAACAGCTCTCAACAGCAATCAGCTCTTATGTAAGGGGAAATCACTGGCTGTCACAGAAATCTCTAAGATCTCAGAGTAAGCACCATCTAAATAAAGGTACTATGGCACTCTTAGCTAATATTCGTGGCATAAGAATTCGATGGAGTATGGTGTTCCTGACTGGACGACAGCGGAGAAGGCAAAGAATATTCCAGAAGACTTATCCTGGCTGTAATTTTGAGAGATTAAGCTTTAATTTTTAAAAATTAATTTGGTTTCTATAAGTAGGACTTATATCTATTGGAACAGCATGCCATTAGAATTTTGTTTTCTTCGGGAATAGATAGTACTTAAGGAGGAATTGGTCAGTTTGTTAGTCATTCTGTTCCTTTGTTTACTTGTTGACCTTTATAATTTGTTACATTTAGATAAATAAACTTGTTGATTGTCTGTTGAGTGACTGACAGGAGTTCATTTTATTTTACCTCCCCTTTATTACAGATTGGGAGGTGAGAAGCAGGTAGACCATTTTTAATATTTCTTTTAACAGATTACAAGACATGGTGAGCCTCTCTGGTTGTTTCGGTTTTAATTATCAGAGAGGAGTTGAACATTCCTTTGTAACAATAATTTCGTGTAAATCTTGAATTGCTTAAATTCCACTCATCTTTTAGTTTGGGGAAAAAAGTCACAAACTGTTGAAGAAAAAATGATGGTTCATATTAAACATTCTTATTCTCCATGTAAAACAAAATTATTTTGTGGAAAGAGTTTAGGACATCTGCATTAATCTGAATGTCAAAGTTACAATGTGTAGCTTCCAAACTACAAATTGCAGAGTCCAGTGAACAAAAAGTGCTGTTATACTAATGTTGTGATTGTATTATCTTCAAAGTTGAAGCGCTTTCCTTAAAAAATCCAATTCCTTTTACCAGTAGGTGTCAGAGCAGTAGTCTTGAATTGTATGGGTCACTGACCAGCAATGTAGGCAGATTTGCATTTTCATTCAGTGCACAGCTGGGTCTCCCAGGCAACAATTGCAGGATAAAGTGCAGAAACACAAACATCTTGCAAGTCATTTCGTGGACTGCTGAAGTAAGATATGAAGACACACATTTCAAAAGGGATGGTTCAGTAAATGATGCTTGTGGCATATTACTGATCTGGTTTGCATAACTCACATGTCACAGAGGTGTTCCAATTCACAAAACTCGTATTGCTCTAGCTTTTAACATACAAAAATACTTCTAATCCATTGCGAGATAAATAGTACTCATTATTAGTGTCAGCATTTGTGCTTACTTCTTAGTGAGGCATAGAAGGATTCTGCAGTTATCTGTTTCTCATCCTTCAGTAAGTCTTTTCTCCTTCCTTCTCAACTTTTCAATGTGTTCATCAGCTAGTAATGATGATGGTAGGTTCTCAGCAGATGAAGATTGTTGGAAGATTTGCTACCGTTGGTCAGCAGCTCTATTAAAGGTATTTAATCAACAAAGGAAGAAAAAGTGTTACAAGTGTGAGTCTTGACTCAATATAACTCCTGAGACACTCCTCCAATTCTAGCCTTTCAGCATCTCTGGCTTTAATCCCTCCACCACATATAGCAGTTGTTTTAGACCAAATGTTCCTCAGGTTGAGAATTCCTTCCTGAATCACTCCAGCTCTCTTCCTTGTTTAACAATTTTAAGATGTTCTTAAAACTTGTCCCTCTCTGTTCTAGTGTTTCCTTATATAACTCAGTGAAACTACTAAAATGATGTTCTTCAAAGGGCCTTGGAACAGTATGTTACATTCAAATGAGTGATATAAATGCAAGTTTTGTTTTGTTATTTCCAAATACTAATCTTTCTACCAACATGACTAAAACATATTGTTCATAGAACCTTGTGTACAGAATAGTTGTCACATTTCTCTACATTACAACAGTGCCTGCACTGATAAGTACAAAATTGTCTAGAACATAGTTTACAATACCAGAGTGTGTGAAAAGTCTGATACAATGTTTTTTTTCTTTTTGCTCCATCCCATTCTCCAAGGTGTCCAAACTTGTCACAATTTCAGACTATTGCATTGTTCATGAATTTAGATACATTGATACATGTTTTCACCAACAAACTGTTAGCTTCATGGCTAGTTTCGGTATGTCACAGAGAGCAAGTCAACACAAATGGTGAATCTTCCTTTGTCTATCTTTCAACGACTCTTGCTTCTTCCAGTGCTCTCACGGTGCTTGCACTGTGTGTGCTTCTCCAACTTTTGTTTCCTATTACAGATGACAACTAAAGGTAAGCAATGGACAGGTTGTCTGATTACAGATAGCCATGGTGCCTTTTAAGTAGCACAAGAGTGTAATTTAAGAAACCAGTGTCTCAAGCTGGAAATTGCTTTTATGGGATGGATCTCTGTTCAGCACTTTTCTTCCCTCTCAAGATAGAGCTGAAATAATCAAATTTATTTGTACCTGTAGTTTGCTGGGATAATGAAGCTAAGAGCAGCTTGCTTTGCTTTGTCAGCGTAAAGCTAAGATTCTGGGACATGAATTATTACAAGTGCATAATAATGTACTGAATATTCTGTTTCAATAACACCATTATACATAAGAGATCAGTCCAAAAATAGCTGCTGAGATATAGATGTGTTTATTTGTATAACATATAGTATTTTAGAGGGCATCCAAAATTGTTTGAGTTTAGAGGATCTGCAACAGAATTTGACATTTTATTGAAAAATTAAATGACCAAAAGATGATGGACAGAAAATCTGGTAAGGAGTTTTGCCTTATTGACTGTTTTGTGGATTTTGGTTACATGGTGACTAAATTCATACTGTTATATTTTCAAAAGGAGTATATATTTTCAAATTCCAAACTGGCAACTATTGGTATTACCAGCTGTTATCGTCAATAGATTAGTGCCTGAGTAATCAGCTCTCTCAGTCCAAAGTGAATTTCTTTGCAAACGTCTCTATCTCTCACTCCTAATTTAACAAGTTCCTTAAAATCCATGTTTTTAATCAATCTTTTGATGGGCTGTCCAATGTTTTATATGGTGTGAGTGTGTCAAATTTTGTTGACAAATGCTTCTTGAAAAGTTTTCGGAATGTGTCATTATGTTATAGGTATACAAATACGAACTGCATTTGTTCTAATCAATGTATGTCCCTGCATTATATGTTGAAGTGTCATGGACAGAGCACTGCCATAGGCTTTTAATCATTGAGACCGAATAATTTATGAAATGCAGATGTGCAGTTAGGATGGCTTGCTGGATAATTCAGAGAATGAATATTATAACTATATTCAATATATGAATATGTTCATCAAGATATTGATGTTTGAGCATAGATTAAATGAGCATTTTAAAAACACAAGCAGGAAGTCCACAAGTAAATTGTTATAAATGTAGGCACCATAAAATCTCATGGTTAATCTTCAAGTTAATCTTGAAATATGAATGAAACTGAGCAACAGCTGATAAATATTCTATTCCTGAAGCAACACTAATAAATGAAAGATACAGTTTACAAAAGATTTTTATTTCTACATTCCATCGGTTGTAAGTCTTGAAGGCAGAATATCAGTTAACTAAAGAAAGGTTAATGCTCCCCTCAAAAATGTTGATTCTTTTAATCAGAATAAATATGAATTCAGGCTGATGTTAAGTATCTTTGCAAATCATCACCAAAAATGGATTTTTCATCCAATCACAAATGAAGATGATTTAGCAAGCTACCCAGGTCATCAGTCACTGATATTGCCCCTCTACCTTGAGCCCCCCACCGTCCCACTTCACTTCATTGAATCCCTACAGTATGGAAGCAGGCCATTCAGCCCATCAACTCCACACGGACCCTCCAAAGAGCATCCCACTCACACCCGCCCCTACATTTCCAATGGCTAATCCACCTCACCTACGCACCTGTGGACTGTGGGAGGAAATCAAAGCACCCAAAGAAGACCCACACAGACATGGGGAGAATATGCAAACTCCAAACAGAAGGTTGCCCGAGACTGGAATCAAACCCAGATCCCTGGCACTGTGGGGCAATAGTGCTGACCCCAATCACTTGTTCACTGGAATGAACAATCTTTTGTGTTATCCTTTCCATACATTATAAAAATAACAACACTTTTCAATATGCTAATAAACATGGTATTGATTCAGTTAAAACTTACATCAGCCATTAATATTATTGCACACCAACTAAAATTGATTACTTGACAATTGCTGTAAAATTTTGTAAAAACGAAGAAATTAAGTGGTTATAAATATTCCTAAAATATAAATTTAACAAACATATTACATATTAAGCATCTGTATTAAATATTGTTATCTATAAAACAAAAAGAATTATGGGGTTTAGCTTATTGCAATTCACCAATCTTGTTCTCTGCCATTGAAATGGGTTGGGCTTAATTGAAAATTTGACAAACCCAGTCACATCAACAACGAAGTCACATTAATTAAAAAAAACTCCAGAAAGACCCAAATCAATCACAGATTCTTTGCCCAGAGAGATATTTTCTTTTATTAACTTATTAACTTATGTACAGCGATTTTAAACTTTTGCTGTACGTAATATAGGGCACATAGAATGAACTGGCAGCCAGATGCTGTTCCAGGATGAATGTTGCCAACTCCTTAGCATCCATTTATCAGAGATTGCATTCCATCTAATGTTCACCCACTCACAGAAACTCCATATCTCATTCAGCTCTCTACCCTTTCACAGAAATGCTAGTCTGTTCCAATTGACACTGACATTCTTTTCTCTCTTACACTTCCTGCCTCGCTACTATCAATTAAAGCAGGCATTCTAAGTCAGTATTCAAGTGTTGACAAGCTCCTGTCTCATTCTCTCTCAATTAATATTGTCATTATTCAATTGCTGAATTCTTTGCTTCAACACATTGGGTGTTACCATTAACCAGAACTGAAGTGAACCAGCAACATAAATACTGTGCAACAAAAGCAAGTCAGAGGCTCACAATTCTGCAAAGAGTAACTCACCGTCTGACCTTTCAAAGCCTGTCTATTATCTAAAAGGCACAAATCAGAAGTGTGATGGAATATTCTCCATTTGCCTGAATTAATTCAGCCCCAACTACAGTCAAGAAACTCCACACCATCCAGGACAAACAGTTGGCTTGATTGTTACTACATCTGATACTGTCAACATTCACTCCTTCCACCACTAACACACAATGGTAGTAGAGTGCACCATCCATAACTTTCACAGCAACAACTCACCAAGCCTCCTTTGACAGCATCTTTCAAAGCCACAATCTCTATCGCCTACAAGAACAAAAATTTGGAGAAAAGCCAACACCTGCAAATACCCCTCCAAACAATCAACACCATTCCGTCACCTTTGCTAGGTCAAAATCCTCAAACTCATTCCCTAACAACGCTGCCCACATGGACCACAGCAATTCAAGATGGTGCCTCATCACCACATTCTCAAGGACAGTTAGGAGTGGGGAATAAATGGTGGCCTAGACAGTGATGCCCGCATCGTGTGAATTTTTTTTATAGATTTCCTTCTCTCCAACCTCAATGTGCTGCCTTAATGCATCTTCCATTAAAGTAACACTTTCAGCATTCGGCTCCTTTCCCTTATTTCAAGCCACTCTTCTTTTGATTTATTGCCACCTTTTTCTCACCTTGTGTTATGCCCCATTGTAATGCACATTGACATCCATTGTCTCCTTTTATGATTACCAGTTGTCTCACCCAATTAACACACACTCAAATCTAAATCTGTTTGGTAATACTTATGATTTATGTACAGCTTTCGGTGACCTTTTCTGCCTATGAAACACAGAAATTTTAATTTTTGCTATTAAGAATGAGTACATTGTTGAAGGACAAGAGGGACCCTCTCACATAAATCGGCACTGAATGTAGGAATAAGTACAAATGGGAGAACAGTGGTCTCATCTGCATCAGTTTTTGTTGGGTTACGTGGGGTGGCACGGTGGTTCAGTGGTTAGCACTGCTGCCTCACAGCATCGGGGACCCAGGTTCAATTCCACCCTTGGGTGACTGTCTGTGTGGAGTTTGCACATTCTCCCCATATCTGCATGGGTTTCCTCCCACAGTCTAAAGATTGCAGACTAGGTGGACTGACAATGCTAAATTGCCCATAGTGTTCAGGGATGTGTAGATTAGGTGGGTCATGGGGGATGGGTCTGGGTGGGATGCTGTGAGGGTCAGTGTGGACTTGTTGGGCTGAAGGGCCTGTTTCCACACTGTAGTGATTCTATGATATTAACCACATGCCTCTGTCAATGTGAAGAGAAAACAGTCAGTTAGTATTTAAATTAAAAAATGTGTTGGGACTGCAAATAAGTTCTTAGGGCAAAATGAATCTCCCATTTGATAGGTAAAGTCACTTCTCAGTTTCAAATTTCTTCCCTTCACAGAAATGCATAGCCTTTTAAACCCATGTATGTTGTCCACTGTAATGTTTATTCCACTTACTTCCTGTAGAAACTTAAGGCAAAAAAACTACCTAAAGTCACTTAAGTTGCTATTGTTTAACGTGTGTCATTTGATGCGTAACTCCTCAGTCAGAGAAAGGTGGAACACTGATTTGATGTTCAATCTTGAGAATCAATGCTACCAGATTCACTGTGGGTTCATGTTATGTGGGAACAATACACCTCAAAGGGTATTGTGGTGGCTTTATAATTATTATGTCGACTTTGATGTCATGAGCATTGAAAGTTGGTTCTTAACTGAGGACAAGTATTGAAGATTTCCTTATAAAGCAACTAATTGAATCAGAACTCTAACACCAAACATGGATATAATCTGGGCTCAAGCTGGTTCACTAAACGACATTCCTGACCAATTATAAATTGCAGCAGTAGCTCTTCAAGATAAAGTTAAAACTTTTGTGCAAAAATATCACGTGGAATAACATCACACTGATGTCATCATTTAACTCTTCTAAAGATTCATGCTTGCCTGATCGTAGATATGTGCAACCACAGCCCCTTTTCTCTCAAAGAATAGGATTTCTTCCATGAAAAACATGTCTCACAATACAGAGCAAAAATAATGGAGATGCAGTCACACACAATATCTTGACGCTTTGAGTTAACATTTCAATGGATGCATAATGTGTGTTTGTGCAATTTCATGTTTTTACATCTTGTCTACTGTTGTAGATCGGTGTGAAGTGTTTACTCTGGACATTTTGTTATCTGGTAATAGGAAGTTGAAGAAACTGCCACACCACTGCAAGTTATCATGGGATGTAGTCATCTTCCATACTTCCTCTAGCTTGGCAGGGTCAGATCAGATATCTTTGGATGATTATATGGAACTGCAGTATTTTAATTGGCTTGCACTAATTTAATATTTCTTCTGTCAAAGACAAGATCATGTCTCTTCACCGCCTTCATGAGTTGATGGAGACTGCCGCCATGTTAATGTTTCAATGTTTCCTAGGAGCGCAATGTCATTGGCAAATGAAAGACAACCTGCCACAGTCTCTCTATAATTTCGTCCATGAGTTGATGAAAAATGTCTTAGCTCAAAGACAGCCCAAATGGTAGTTGTAAAAAGCAACTGAACGAAAAAGTTCTGGAAAGTCGTAAACATTTATAAATCAAATGATAGTTGCACCAACCAGTAGCCATTTTTTGCATCAAACTTGGAGAGATACTTAGCACCATGAAACTTGGAATTAATCTCTTGCAGAGTTGGAATTTCATGTGGACATCTTTTCAGTGCGAGACATAATCACCTGGAGTCCAGGCAAAGATGGTACCAGCTTTCTGTGAACAGAGAAGTGACAGAGTTGTACTGATCAGTAGGATGATCAATATTGCAGATAATCATTGTTATCTAGCTCCATTTTTAATGTATCCTTTAGCGGGACACTGTGTTTGTGAGGAAGATTGACACTAGATTCTGTGCTAGCCTCAAGTTGTAAGATTGCTTTAGTGTGGAAATCGCCAGCCGTGTCATAATGATCTGGATATAGATTTCTGAGATCTTGGATGGATTCAGTTAATATGTCAGTGACCTTGGTGTCATAGTAGGTGTTTTTGATACCTAGTGGAACATTGTGATCTGACGATCCATACACACAACAAACGAATAATGTTTTTTTTTGACAATGTAGAAAATTTCTGATGTCTATTCAGAAAAATCATATTAAGATTGGGGATTAACAATATGAATACATGGAGTATTACATCTATTACAGACAATGAGATCATCATATATGGGCTGCACCGTACTGTGTCATTTGCCTGCACACATCTCATTTTGGATGTGTAACAGGATAATGTTAGCACTTGCATCAGTGTTGACTTTGGCTTGTAACATATATAGCCCATTTCTCCTGGGTTGTGTATTCTTAATTGTGGTGAACACTTCAGTACTTTTAACATTATCAATGCACTGTAAACTGCATGAATGGTTTGGTTAGGATCTGCATACATTTTTTTTTGTAAGAGATTCCTGAATCCCATTCATATACTTGCAATTTTAAGGCTATAATTTTGGTAGCATTTGAGCTGTTGGGCTTTGGCTGACCCCTTCTAAAGTCTTATTGTTGAGCTATGTCGTGCATTTTAAACTGTTCCTGATAATTAAACTTCTCCACATCTTTGCCCAGTGCTCCTTTGTGGCACACAGCTTGCATGTGTTGTTGAATGCCGGACACTGTTTTGGTAAATGGGGTAAACTGCACCATGTGAATGACTTGGGTGACTTACTGACTCCTTTTCACTGCAGCAAAGTCTACAGCTTGCAGGCATTACTGTCCTGAAACAATGGCTTACCTCTTGTCCATCTTCCAACAATAATAATCACTTTACATTAACACAAGAGTTTTGCACAATGATTTGATTTTGTAGAAGCTACAACCAATTATGTGAGTCTTTCAGCCAGTTCTTCTTTCACTGAATTCACACCAGGAACCCTTGCAGAGACATCTGCAAAGAAATGTCCAATTGTTTCATTCAGTTGCTATGTGTTAAGAGGTAAACTTGAGTTTGTAAATTCTGAAAGTCACCTTGATTGATTGATTGGTTTATTGTCACATTTACCAAAGTACAGTGAAAAGCTTTGTTTCTGAACAGTACAGGCAGATCACAGGAAGCAAAGGTGTACAGATCAAAAAGACTTAGACAGAGGCATACAGGTTACATTGCACAGGATGCACGCTGGTGAGATCAACGTTAGCAAGATCAACATTATTTGGGACAAGAGAGTCCATTCAACAGTCTAATAACAGCCAGGAAGAAGCTATTCCCGAACCTGCTTGTGATGTGCTCAGGCTTCTTCTGCCTGACAAAAGAGGTTGTAGGAACTCATTATCGTGGAGCAATGGGTCTTTGATGATGTTGACAGCCTTTCCGTGGCAGTGAGCTGTGTAAATGGAGTGCATGGATGGAAATAACAAGGCGTGGGGCTGGATGAACACAGCAGGCCAAGCAGCATCATAGGAGCAGGAAAACTTGACGTTTCGGGCCTAGACCCTTCATCAGAAACCCGAAACGTCAAGTTTTCCTGCTCCTATGATGCTGCTTGGCCTGCAGTGTTCATCCAGCCCCACGCCTTGTTATCTCGGATTCTCCAGCATCTGCAGTGCCTTTTATCTCTGCATGGATGGAAAGTTGGCTTTTGTGATGGTGTGGGCTGTGCATACCGCCTTCTGTAGTTTTCTTTTTACAGTCCTGGGCAGAGCAGTTGCCATACCAGACCGTTATGCACCTGAATAGTATGCTGTCAATGGTGCATCTTTAGAAGTTGGTGAGGGACCTTATGGACATGCCCAATTTCCTGAGCTGCCTGAGGAAGAAGAGACGCTGTTGTACCTCCTTGACTGCCGCATTGATCTGGGAAGTCCAGGACAGGTTGTCAGTTATTGTCACTCTGAAGAATTGGATGCTGTCCACTCTCTCAACCTCAGTTCCATTGATGTAGATGGGGGCGCGTTCTACTCCCTTCTTTCTGAAGTCAATGATCAGTTCTTTAGTTTTGCTGACGTTGAGAGACAGGTTGAACAGATCATCTGTGGATATAAAGATCTTCTCGGGATCTTTCTGATCATTGTCAGAGATACTGAGGAATTGACTTTCCTCAAATGTTCAAACTGACAGAATTGTGTGATTCTTCAATAGAGTACAGTCTAAAAGGTGCTGAGAACACAACTAACGGTTGTGTTAGTGCTCTGACTGAGAACTGCTATTGCAGTCTAGTTAGGCTGCTCTGTCAATGAAGATCCCTGTTGTCTACCATGAGGTCTAGGATTTTGGTATTTTTTTTTTAGCTTGTCATTCTGAAGCACATTAAACTGGAAATTAATTGATTGCACACCAAATTAATGGCGTATACTGCCTGGCCTTCCTTCTCCTGATGAAATTCCTGTGCTGCAAAGTGAGCAAACATAATTTGATTGTTGCTAACTTTAAGATATCATTCCTAGATTCAGCAATATGGCTGCCATGATGACAATGGTCTTCGAGATTTAACTGAAGAAGTTTTTTGGAGCACGAGCTTCAGAGCAGTCTTCTCCCAGCACATCACATTAGCTGCCACAAGGGGGTGCTCTTTAGAGATATAATTTTAACTCTGGTAGCACCAAGAGTGGGTTCCTATTTTACTTACAAGTATCAGAATGTTTTTTCATAAAACAACTAAATAGATTACAACTTTATCATAGATAATGGTATAATCTGGTTGACTAACTAATGTTCCTGATGGACTACTAAGCTCAGAAGTAGTTATTCAAATTGTAGCTGATACCTTTATACAAGAAAACCACATGGCGTGGTTTTTGACTGGCATGGATAGAAGACTAACTGATGGTAGAGGGTAGAAAGTGGGGATAAAGGGGTCTTTTTCAGGATGGCAGCCAGTGGCTAGTGATTTTCCACAGGGGTCAGTATTAGGACCACAACTACTCACATTATACGTTAATGACAAAGGAATTGAGGGCTTTGTTGATAAGTTTGCAGGTGACACAAAGGTAGATGAAGAGAGAGGTAGGGCAGAGGAAGCAGGAAGGCTACAGAAGGACTTGGGCAAGCTAGGACAGACTAGGACAGTGGGCAAAGAAGTGTTAGATGAAATTCAATGTGGGAAAGTGTGACATTATGCGCTCTGTAAGGAAGAACAGACACTTTTCTAAGTGGGGAAAAGCTTCAGAAATCTGAAGCACAAAGGGACTTGGGTGTCCTAGTTCAGCAGGGGAAGATGTTGGCCTAGTGATATTATCACTAGATTATTAATCCAGAGACCAGGCAATGTTCTGGCGGGCCCAGTCAGTTGGTTAAGTTTGAATTCAATAAAATAATTAAGAGTCTAATGATGATTGTGAAACCTTTATTGGAAAAACCCATCTGGTTCACCACCAATGTCTTTTGGAAAGAAAAGTGTCACTCTTGCCTGGTCTAGTGTACACGTGATTCCAGGCCCACAGTAATGTTTTGACTTTTAACTGCCTTCTGGACAATTAGGGATAGTCAATAAATGCTGGTCTAGCCAGTCATGCCCTCATCCTGTGTAAAGAATGAAAAAGAAATCTCTTAAGGTTAACATGCAGGTTCAGTTGACAGGTAGGAAGGCAAATCCAATGTTCACATTCATTTCAAGAGGGCTAGAATACAAGAGCAGGGATGATCAGACCACGGTTGGAATATTGTGAGCAATTTTGTGCTGCATGTCAAAGGAAGGATGTGCTGGCCCTGGAGGAGTCAAGAGGGGGTTCACAATAAAGATCCGGGGAATGAAGGACTTGTCATAATGAGAAGCAGCAAAGGATTCTGGGTCTGTACTTAATTGAGTTAGGAAGATGAGGGGGGATCTTATTGAAAATTGCAGAACACTGAGAGGCCTGGATAGAGTGGATGTGGAGAAGATATTTCCACAGGTAGGAGAGACTGGGACCTGAGGGCACAGCCTCAGAGTGAAGGGCTGATCCTTTAGAACTGAGATGAGGAAAACTTTCTTCAGCCAGAGCGTGGTTAATCTGTGAAACTCATTGCCACAGAAGTCTGTGGAGGCCAAGTTATTGAGTGTATTTAAGACAGAGATAGATGGGTTCTTGATTAGTAAGGGAGTTGAGGATGAAGGGATGAAGGCAGGAAAGTGGGATTGAGAAACATATCAGCCATGATCAAATGGCAGAGCAGACTAGATGGGCCAAAAGGCCTACCCTGCTCCAAATTCAGTCGTCTTATGTCCTCACGTTACTATCTGAAAGGTAAATGTTTGCCTGAACATGAAAAGGACATGCAATATTACATCAGACATGGGAAGTGATTAAAGGTTACATTTTCTATCTCGTCACCGCTGCATGTTTCTGTGTGGGTTATAGTTGAAGTATCATTTGTGCAAACCTGTTCATACATTGTCCAATCAACTGCCCATCTCTAAACAAGTGAAAATGTGTCAGCACTTTTACAAAGTGAGAGCAAAAGGGAAATAAAATTGATTTGGAGTAAAAGGCTGGCATTGTCTAAGACTGCAATAAAGCTTTTAAGATTCCAGATGTAAATGATGAAATTCTCAGTAGAGTACTTTGATCCCGTTCCTGCCGGGACTGTGGAAATATAATTTCTAAAATGCAGCCAATCATATTTGAATAGCAGATTGTAAAGTTAGGTTTGCTTGATTACCTTCAGACATCAATGAGAAAATTTAATTTTGTATTGGAGACTTTATCCATAGTTAATCATCTCACTGAGGAGTATAAATAAATTAGAGAAACTCCATCACAGTGAAAATTGCGAGCTATTGGAAGGAGCATGCCCAAGAGGGTCATGTGACTTTTTTCATTACTTACTAATATCGTGCATTGCATAGTTTGGTTTTGGTCCAGAATGTCAGCTTCAGAATTAATTTAGTACAAATAAAGCACTTATGTTTAGTCCAGTGTGGTATTATTTTGATTAATTTTGTCACAAACCACACCTCCCTATATTTTTCAATAGGTTTGTCTTCCTAGTTACTTTGCATCACTCTTGCAGCTCCTATACTTTCCCAAACTACATGACTGACCAGGTAAAGAAGTTCTGGACCTCTGTCAGTGTTGCAGGTTTCCTGTGGGTAAACTGAAGAATGACTCTCTCAATTTTGTCATTTTCCATCCTATCCAAAACCCTGGACCCCAAATAGCTCAGTAAGTAGTGCACCTATCATTGACCTTGTAGGCTTGGGGTTTAAGTCCCAAACTAGCTCTTATTAGTAATGGAGGTGACATTAAAGTAGAGAAAAGAAGGTTGTCTTTAAAATCCTTCCAACATGCTAACTCCAAGGGAGAAGAGAGTAGAAGATACGTGAAACAAACCCCAAATCCTATTTTGGATTTGGAATTCAACATTAATTTTGAATATTTGTACTGCCTGCTTACATGTGCAATCACAGTACATGGTAGATGAAGATAACTTATGTCCCACTTTTATTTTAGAGCAATGGCCCATTATAATCAGCCATTTCTTGATCATTAGCCTTTCTAAATCTAATTGGTGTAAAACACATGAAACATTCAAAGGTGTCTCTTCAAAACTTTTGTTATTCTTTATTGGGATGTAAGTGTTGCTGCTGAGGTCAACATTGGTTGCCCATTTTAATTTCCCTTGAACTGAGTGATTTGTTGGGCATTTCAGAGTTGTTAAGAGTCAACAACTTTGCTGTGATCTGGAATCACTTGTAGGCCAGACCAGATAAGGATGGCAGATTTCCACTACCAAAGTGACCGTCACTTATAATGTTGTTAACAAGAACAGATACAAACAATGTAAAACTTGACCTGAATAAAGAAAGGAAAATTGCTCCATCATCATTGCTGATCTATCATTGAAAGCTCTCCATGCATTTGGAGAGCACCTCAGCCAAGCAGGCACGTAAAAATCCCTCAACTGCTTTTATGATTCCATTTACCTTGCTCCCATCAATGCGATGGTGAATACTATTCTCAGTATTCTGTTATTGCTTCTCATTTTATTTCCCCTTTTCCATAAAAAAATCGTGAAATTTTTGAGATACTAATTAGTCTTAAAAGTTCCAGCTCCCATGTGGGGTTCTTTGGCTGCAATCTTTAAAACCACTGGGCAGAACTGTCAAAGTGGTATTCACAGCAAAGACCGAAACCAAATTGTTCTTTTCAAAATGGAACATTGTATACAGTCCTGCCAACAATTAAGTGCTGTCCCTCATGCCAAATGTCACTATTCATTCATATATGCATTTCTGGAGAGACTTAGAGGTATACTTATCTGAGAAATTTAGAACTATTACAAACAAGGATTGTTTTCCGGTTAATTTAAAAAAAGACGTTAATTTCATAATAATAGATTGTTAAACTTAAATAAAGATATGCCATTAGGATTTAACTATATTCAACAATATATTCAAGGATTTCTATCCTTAATGGCACTCCATATTCTCTGTTCTCTTTGAGCTCTGTGTTTCCCTTTTCCAGATATAAGTACTGTCACCCCTTCATTGAAGCAGCATTCCATCTTTTGTTCCCCAAAATCTTAGATGTTCTTTTTCTTCACCCTCCAACCCTCACCAGTCAATAGAGGCATTTTCCTCATTCAATTCCCCACTCTAGCTCTCCAGCTCACAGTTGAACAAACTCTTCAACACTTTCACTGTCAGTCCTACTTCCAACTACTCCTCT
The DNA here is from genome assembly GCA_024137785.1 of Ginglymostoma cirratum. Taxonomy (NCBI): domain Eukaryota; kingdom Metazoa; phylum Chordata; class Chondrichthyes; order Orectolobiformes; family Ginglymostomatidae; genus Ginglymostoma; species Ginglymostoma cirratum. The sequence goes on along the minus strand of JAHRHZ010000289.1, from coordinate 33,019,700 downwards.
GTGCTACTTTGCTATGGAAGTGGGAGCTTTGCTGTGGATAGTCATTCCTGATCTGATACAAAAACAGAAATTCCCAGTTGTATGAACTGTACAGAGACTGCTGCCAGTGCATTGCTGCTTTGTCGGGTACAAACTTCAGCGATGAGCAGCAGTGAAGATAGAATTGATGAGTGGGGCACTAACTTGCTCCCAGACTGATCTCTTGGCCCTGTGAATTTGACATACTGACTGACGACATACTTACATTTCTGTACCACAGGTTTACCTGATTGTGACTTAGCTTGACTGTGAAGTGTGATGTGGATCTGGAACCACATTCTCATTCCATTTTGTGAATTTTAGCAAATAAAACAATCGCTTGCTTCCCTTAATTTAGTGACTCAGTACATGCTAATCTCAACTCTAAACTAGTCTCCAAGTTGTGTACAGGGTCAATATCTGAACTGCTGGCTATGAATATCAGATCAAGTCCTCAGTGTTGTACTGTTACTTTCTTTCTCCTGGACTCTAGTGGCTGAGCAGAAGGCTTTTATTTGTATGTCTGAAAGTCAGAATTAAACTGTGAAAGTTGTGGCGTGGGAAGTGGTGTGAGGTGGCAGGCAAAGAATCCATAATGGCATGAGCTGCAGCTTGCAAATCAGAGTAGGATGACAGTGAGCAGGGAACTGATAAGGAGAAGACTGTAACATAACATCACTGTCAATGTTATCAACAACGCTAGGTGACACAGCTTCTGTCACTGCTGGTCTTAAGCCATCTCCTTCAGCACAGAAGGATTGGGCATTCTCATCCCTTATCCCTTGCAATTTTGGCACAAATATTTTATTCTATCGTAAGTGAGAGGGCAGAATGCCAGTGACTGTATAGCGCTCAGTTTGAGTGATGAGTAGCTGGCTGTATTCGAATGTGTGTGAAAGTGAAGTGGCACATGTGGATAATAAAAGCAAAACAGCCGTGGACGCTGGGGATCTTAAGTAAGACAGAAATGCTGGAGAAGTTCAGCAGTTCTGGCTGCATCTGTGGAGAGAGAACCAGAGTTAGCATCTTGAGTCTGCTTTGACTCTTCTTAAGAATAATAGAAGGTTACGGGCAGACGTGAAAATTAACTCTGTTTCTCTCTTCACAGATGTTGCAAGACCTACTGAGTTTCTCCTGCATTTTCTGCTTTGCAGCATATCTGGATGTTAGGCCTAAGTAGTGAGTGTTAAGACATGCAAAAGGGTGAGTGATGGGAGTGTGGTATAAGAGGTAATAGAAGACTTGCAAAGATGCATTCATAGTCTTCAACTACATGTGTGAAGCCATAAGACTATTCCTGCCAAGACTTGAGCCAAGAAGTCAAGAATTGACGTACCTGGCTATGAGACCCCTTTTGATGGTGCATTTTGAGGGCATCCTTTACCCCCATGGAACCATTATATCTCTTTTCCTGCCCAGTTCTACCACAAATGTCTCACTACCTCATCAGTCATCTTGGAAGCCTTTCCCTGTGCTGGTGTCTGAAGTACCATCATTTAAGTCTCATCAGTAATATTCAGTGCAGCATCACTTTAAGGACAGCTATCTTGAAGAAGAGATGTCTTCCGCATAATACTGCTGAGATCAAAAGGTAGTCAGCAACAAGAAGGAAAGGGAAGCAGAAAGGTTGCTGCTCAGCCACATGCCTCAATTATACAGAGAAGTTGGATGCAGCAACATTTATTTGCTTTCCACCTCATTTGGAGCTGACACTGACAACTCATGAATTAGGACCCACTACCCCTAAAATGCCAATGCATGAATTTCTAGTCATAGCAGTTCAGTCACTGCGTCCTAAATTTACTTGTGCTACCAGGCTGCAACCAGATCAAGCACAATTCAATTTATAATGCTGTGGTTTCAGTTCAGGACACGCAACAGAAAATGGCTGTTCTCAAATCACGAGGCATGTCATTATGTCACCACATTACTTCATGAAATATTTAAATCTGAGCTGACCCCTTTGATCAAACCTTCTGCAATAAATATTGTGTACTTTATGTTCCAAATTATGATTTACAGGCTGGAAGAAGTGCTCTGATTGGTAAAGTTGTGTTCTTTTCTAGTGTAATATTAGAGCATGAGTTTATATTGTCTGCTGAAATAATAAAAGTACATGTTAATGTTGGTGAAGTTTTGGCCTGTAACCAAGTTGCTAGCCTACCCACAAGTTTCTAGTTACGGAATGATATGTGACACAGAGATCGCCTGAAGGAAATACAACCAGTTTATTCACTGATTGCAAATTGTGCTGACCTTGAAGCTTTACTTATTTTGTTTTCATATGTAATTCTATGAATTGTTCCATTATTCTGCAAAGGCTTTATTCAGTTATATCACCGTCAGTTGGAGTTAATGCACTGAGAGGATTGATATTTTAGTGCCAAATATGTTTACTTCAGCTGCTGCTATGATCTGTTATGTAAAGATTATTCCACAGTCCTTATAGGTCATGCCAGAAGTAACTAGCTCACACCATTCCTCATTATTTAGAGGCATGTCCCTGAAATATTTATTGGTTTTTTTTGAAGATGTCATTGTGTTGCAATTGCAAGAGCTGGTTTTCCTTTGAAGATTCCTTTTTCAACCATTTTGCAAAAGCATCAACTCTCTACCCTCATGTCACAGTAATGAATGCTTATCATGCCTCTGGCATTGCTGGAATTGATCAGAAATGAATATACACATTGAATTCATATTTTTATTATTAGATCTCTTCCCCCACGGTAAAGTCACCTAATTCTTCACCTAGTTCTCATGAAACACATTAACAGAATACATATTGAAGATTTTGTGGTCCACGATGTATACTTTACTTGAAATGCCAACCATAAATCTCTCAAAAAAATTTTATGGGATTAGAACCGTTTAGCACCACTCATTGTCACATATAATTTGAGAGTGCTAGGGCAAACTGATTTACAATATGTAATGAAGGTGGTCTCTACAAGACAGCTCAAACTTTTACAATTCAGACCAATTATAAACCTAATTTAATTCTAAATTGTAATGCAATGCTAGATTTTTCTGGGGGAAAGAAGTCATTCAATAAAGGAAGACAAATTTGCATCTGTTGAACATCCTTTATGGTTTCAGGGCATAACCACATGTTTTGTAAGCCGTGAACTACTTTTAAAGTATAGTAACTGTTTAAAAGTAGCATGTATCGGAACCAGTTTATACACAGCAAACTTCCATATAAAACATTCTGGCAATGATCAAAAAACATTTTCTGTTGAATTGAGTGTCAATAAATATACTGTAGATCAACGTAGGGTAGTGGGATAAGATCCTTTCTAAGATTTCCATGGATTTGTTCTGTTCACCTGAGAGGTCCTTCGTTTTTCTCCTCATCTCTTGTTAGAGACTTGAGCACATAGGGTTGCAGTTCCCAGTTTCACATAATATTTTATTGAGTGAGATTCATAGCACACAGTCTGTCATGGCTTGCAATGACTTTTCTTGTCCAGCCTTCTGCTCTTCACTTCATCAATGATGCAAATAAACTCTCGGCTGGCTTTCTCATGCCGTCCTGTGGCAGCAGAGGTAACAATGCTCACCACTGCCTCCACCCTTCCCATCGCTGGTGCCGTATTTAAATGCTAACAGCACACTCCACCACAGCTGCTGCAAGCCAGGAACTACTCCAGCTCAACCATTAACACTGAGAACATGGCAAAGAACGCAAATGGCAAAGCCTAGCTCACAAACAGCGTAGGAACCACAGAGCAGTGCAGGAAGAAGGTTAATGATCACTCAACAGCTCCCACCCACCTCAACCCCCTCCCCTCTCCATTTCTGGTCCCTTGTGCTTCATAATTCTCACATGGTATACTTCTCCACCTCTCCCTCTTGTGTTTCTCCACTAATTGCTGTTTCATCCATCACCATTATAGTTTAACTCTTCCTTTGTCTGATTGCAGAAAAATTGGCTCATTCTCCCAGACTGACTGCTTATGACATACCTGTAATCCTTGGACTGGTTGCATTTGAAACTGCAGGTCATGGTTTAATCCATGGACATAGATCCCCAGACTCTGATACAAAGCACCCAACTGACTGTGACCAACTCCATGGACTGGAATTAGATAGGCTCTGTAACCAATTAAGTTGGTACACCCTGACTAACTGTGGATCACCATCACCTCTCTAAGGACTGCTTCCTTTTGACTTTCAGACATGAATATTTACTTGAAGCACATGTAGTGTGTTTGCTTCATTAGCTCTGGCACAAGATGCAAGTGTGATGTCGATATACCCTAGTGCCAGACAGCAACATGTCCATGTCCTTGACTGTTCAGTCTTTTCCACTGTGACAAGCTGCTTGTTTCCTTTTCTGCATCAATTAGAAATTCAAGCCATGGAGGCTGGCAGCCTCCAAGGAAGCAAAAAGTGGGTGAGTGCCAAGAGTCATAAAATGCATCCTCTAAAAGAGCATAACATTCATGTGTGGCTCCATGTGCAAAGTGACCCAGCAGAAACACAAGGTGTAGGTGTCCCTGAGCTCCAGGTAAAGTGTTGTAGGACTGAAGTGGTATAAAAGTTGATTCAAGGGTGGGGCAGCATGATGTTCCAGCAGGATACACTGTGAGCAAAAACAGTAATACTTAAAAATTAATGGAATGGTCATAGTCAACCTCGATTTGGAGGTATACCAGACAAGGCAGAATGATATGTCTAATTTTCAGGTTTTACTGGTTTATCCTGCTGGGGTGCTGAGACTGGTGGTCTACCATTACCAGTTGGCATGGTCAAAGGTTCAAGGAGCATGCAGGGACATTGTGGTGAAGACACAGTTGGTGATGTTTGGGAAGAGTAAGTGATGAGCTGCAGACATCAGATAGCTGCTCTGACTTACACAGTCACGGAGAATGTCCACTAGGATGCAGTGAAGCTCCATACTGTTGGCGCTTGACCAGGTTTGCAACAGCCTTTTTAAATATGGCGCTGGATCCATGAATCATGGTATGTCTATGGTGAATGGAAGAATTAGGTTAGTCAAAAGGAAGCAGTCCTTAGAGGGGTCAAATGGATTGAAAGTCAGTTCAGGTGTACTACCACAATTGATCAAGAGACACATCTAATTTCAGTCTATGAGCTGGGATCAGACAAGAGGGCCATTGTAGAGTCGCAATAGACAATCAATGAGGTGAATTTGGGACAATCACACCATTTGAGAAAGTCTTCTCAGTCTCATGGACAGAAGCCCTCAGTGGGAAAACTGACACAACCAAAATATAGAAAGATGCAGCTCATCTAATTTTTCAACAGTGGACAGGAGAAATAGAAATGGTGTATTAGAAAGTCAGTTTGGGCTATAAATGAGATGAAAATGCATGGAAATAATCAAGATTCTGAAGTCGCCGTGTAACAATAAGTGGAAAATCGAAGCAGTCTTTCTGAAATTGAGATTCTGTTGTCAATTATTTCACCATTGCCTATGCTGCATCAAAGAGGGGAAATTCCATCCATAATCTTCTGGCTTAGACATGTGTATACTGTCATGTTTAAAAATCATGGGATTGATCAAGAATACAAATACATTTTTTGAAGAGAACATTGTTGCACATTATAAATTCAGCATATACATATATCTTCTAATCAGAAAATGGACCTGACAATTTGAGTGAACAAGAGGAATTTGATTTAGATGTATTATGCTTTGGTGTTAAATTGCTAACAGTAATTTCCAGACCGCGATTAGTTCTGCCTCTGTAAACCATAGAAATTATGCTGCACAAAAAGGAGACCCATTTAACCCATTACACCTGTACTAGTCCTTTGAAAGAGTTTAGTATTTGTATTTCTTAGCGCTTGTTTCAAATATTGATCCAGTTCTCTTTTAAAAACTATTATAGATGCTAATTTAATTATTACTTCTGGCATTTTTTATTCACGATTATGTGTATAAAATATATTTTCACACCCAATTGCTTTGTTGTTTTGATTGTTATAAAATAACACCTCTTTGCTCTTGATGGACTCACTCATTTCAATAATTATTTCTGGCTTGTAAAAAGGCTTTGAAATCTTTTATGTTATATGGTTCTCATGCTGAAAGAGTCCACTGTCTATAAACTTTCATAATGAACTTTCTCTTATTTTCTTCCATCGTTTCTACAATTTCTCCATTGCCTTGACATCCTAGAAAGTAGGACAATCAAAAATGACACAATGGTGTAACTACAGCCAAATCAATGTATTTTATGATCATAATGTGAAGATTTAGAGCAGAAAAAAGTATCAATGAGTGAACAATACAAACCATTATTAATAGAAATTTCAAGTAACTTGTAGCTGGATGGGTTGTTCGACTTCACAAGAATGGCATCTCACCTTTACACACTTCACAGAGTTCACAAGGTTATTGTATTTGCACAATAATTGTTCATGAAACTCACTGCAATAACTTAAAGCCAACAATTAACCATGTAAGTGATTTTTAAATATGCAATAACTGCTAATCACTTTCAATTATTGTCTTTCATTCTGAAAGTGAAACATTAATAGTGTGATGTGTCATTCTCCAAGATAGTGAATTGTTATTGGAGATTTTTAAAACATCGAATATTAGTTTCAGATTTTTAAAACGTTTTTCGTTTCTTTGTTTCTCAATCCATTGATTGATTCATTTTATTTTTTATCTTACTGACTTAACATTGAAGTCACCCCTTCTGATTCACTTTCATTCACAGTCCTTCCTCTGTTTATATTTCTCAGTCCTTACATTTATTTATTAAGGAGACAGACAGCCAGTCCTGCAGTTCACAAAGGCCTCAGTTACTCTGTTTCCCTCAATGTGTGAAGGCCATCTCACATTTCTGACAAATTACAGAGTAAAACTTTAAGCAAAAAGGTGGAGGTAGAACAGCAACCAACATAACACAAGATGTCTTCCGTACCAAATTTCAGTCGCATAATTTCAGAAGAGTCTTTGTTACAGCATATGTTGCAATATTGCAACAAACCTGCCACCAGGAACTAATCTGACAATAATGTTTTATGACAATTGCTGCTCTGGTAACTGAACCCATCCATAAACTTCACAGTGAGGCGATAAATCAACTGTCCTGTTCTTTGCACTGTTTTGGAATATTAATTAATTTTTTAAATATCTGATTATCTGCCTTTCAAATATTAACAATCACTGGCTCTCACGTGATTTCTGGAATAAGTGTTGTTAATGTATTAAATTAACTTTGATATTTTTGCTCATTCAACCTCATATTCATTATCAATCTAAGACTGCTACATTTCCAAATTCTATTGCATATTCATAGAGTCATAGCAGCCTACAGCACAGAAAAAGCCATTCGGCTTAATGAGCCTGGGTCAGTCAAAAACAACCGCCCTAGTATTCTGAGATAACAAGCATGGGGCTGGATGAACACAGCAGGTCAAGCAGCATCATAGGAGCAGGAAAACTTGACGTTTCGGGCCTAAACCCTTCATCAGAAATGGCATTTCTGATGAAG
>JAHRHZ010000289.1:32908850-33011807 GCA_024137785.1 Ginglymostoma cirratum | reverse complement strand
GTCAAGTTTTCCTGCTCCTATGATGCTGCTTGACCTGCTGTGTTCATCCAGCCCCATGCTTGTTATCTCGGATTCTCCAGCATCTGCAGTACCTTTTATCTCTGATACAATTTTAGCCCTAGTATTCTGATCCTGTTTTCCAGAATTTGGCCCAGAACCTTGGAATATTTGTGTTCAGTTCTGGTCGCCTCATTATAGGATGGATGTGGAAGCTTTAGAGAGGGTGCAGAGGAGATTTACCAGGATGCTGCCTGGACTAGAGGGCAGGTCTTATGAGGAAAGGTTGAAGGAGATAGGGCTTTTCTCATTGGAGCGAAGAAGGATGGGAGGTGGCTTGATAGTGGTGTACAAGATGATGACAGGCATAGATACAGTGGATAGCCAGAGACTTTTTCTCAGGGCAGAAATGACTATCACGAGGGGGCAAAATTTTAAGGTGACTGGAAGAATGTATAGGGGAGATGTCAGAGGTAGGTTCTTTACACAGAGAGTGGGGTGCGTGGAACACACCGCCAGCAGTGGTAGTACAGTCAGATGCATTAGGGACATTTAAGTGACTCTTGGATAGGCACATGGGTGATAATAAAATGAAGGGTACGCAGGTTAGTTTGATCTTTGAATAGGATAATAGGTTGGCACAACATTGTGGGCTGAATGGCCTGTACTGTGCTGTATTGTTCTATGTTCTTTGTTCTAACCTTGTATTCCTTCGCATCTAAATAATTCTTAATTATGATGAGGGTTTCTGCCTCTACCACCATTCGGCCAATGAGTTCCAGATTCCTACCATCTTCTGCGTGGAAACAAGTTTCTTCATATCCCTCTAAACCTCCTGCTCCTTATCTTAACTCATTCCCCCCGTCATTGATCGCTCCGTCAAGGGGAAGAGCTTCTTCCTGTCTACCCTGTCCATATCCCTCATAATTTTATACATCTCAGCTGTGTGCCCACTTGGTCTCCTTTGCTCCAAGGAAACATATTTCAACTTCAGCTCTGTTTCAATTCATTTTATACCTTCACTTGCATCATTGTTATTTTTACACTTGACGATTCCAACCCAGTCCTGCCTATCTTTTATTCATGAGACCGCACAAACCTGTTCTGACAAAGACAAACCTCCCCTAACTGGATGCAAACTTCACTTTTATGTTTCCCTCATAATCCTTGACTTCCTTAACTATCAAACGTTTATTTAACTCAGAGATACCAAAGTGTGGAGCTGGAGGTACACAGCAGGCCAGGCAGCATCAAAGGAACAGGAAAGCTGACGTTTTGGGTTGGGGTTTTTTTTTCTGAAAAGATTTTTTTTCTGATGAAGGGTTTAGGCCCGAAACGTCAAGTTTTCCTGCTCCTATGATGCTGCTTGACCTGCTGTGTTCATCTAGCCCCATGCTTGTTATCTCGGATTCTCCAGCATCTGCAGTACCTTTTATCTGTGATGTGGTATTTGCATGTGTTTGGATAACAGTCAAACACCTCGATATTGCACCAACCTGAAATTATTTTCATGCCATTGACAGCAGTCCCCTCAATGTCTTGGATTATTCATATGATTGGGTTAGTTTGGAATACAGATGTCAGGAATTTTATCTGTACCTTTGGCAGAAGACAGCAGAAGCTCTGTTTTCAGTAAAGTCAATGAGTTAGAATGGGAGCAACTTCAAGGAAATTTCTTGCTGAAACATCAAAAAATTTGCTGATGAAAGGAACAAAGACTCACAATTTATATATAAATTTTCATGGACTGAGCAGTTGTGGTAGGAAGGACAACTGAGGTTGAGAGAGTGAAGAGCATCAAGTTCCTCAGAGTGATGATAACCAATGACCTATCCTGGACTTGCCATGTAAATACGACAGTCAAGAAGGCACAACAAAACCTCTTCTTTCTCAGTTGACTCAGAAAAATTGGCATTTTCATAAGGTCCCTCACCAACTTCTACAGATGCACCACTTAAACCATACTATCCGGATGCATAACAGCCTGGTATGGCAACTGCTCTGTCCAGGACCGTAAGAAACTACAGAAGGTGGTATGCACATCCCAGACCATCACAGAAGCCAACCTTCCATCCATAGACTCCATTTACGCAGCTCATGGCCACAGAAAAATGACCAACATCAAAGACCCAACGCACCCTGGTAATGACCTCCTACAACCTCTTCAGTCAGAAAGAAGATACAGAAACCTGAACACAAGCATGACCAGGTTCAGGAACAGCTTTTTTCCAGCCGTTATCAGACTGTTGAATGGAATCTCTAGCCTCAAATAATGTAACCTGTATGCCTGTAAGTCCCTTGATCTGTGCATCCTTTGCTTGCTGTGATCTGCCTGTACCGCTCAAAAACAAAGCTTTTCACTGTATTTCAGTTCATGTGACAATCAGGCTGAATACCCAGCTTCCAAATTACACAAAAAAGATGGTTGACGTCCATTCATCAACCAGCATTGTGATGACCCCATGTTACATGGCAATAGCTGAAAAAAGCAAAATGGCCGGAGGAGATCCAAAGCTCATTGGTGAATGAAATGTTTTTGATGTGTAGTCATTGTTGCAATTGAGTTCCAATTGTCTACTGTCTATCACAATTTGCAATATATTGTAAAATGTACAACATAAAATGCATATATTTTAAAAAATTAATTCATAGGATAAGGGCACCGCAGGCTAGGCCAGCACTTATTGTCCATCCCCAGTTGCTCAGACAACATTTAAGAGACAGCTACATTGCAATGGATCTTGAGTCACGTGTAGGCCAGACCAGGCTAGCAGATTTCCTTCCCAAAGGGTATTAGTTTACCAGATGGGTTTTTTTCCAACAATCAGCAATGGATTCCACATTATTTTTATTGAATTCAAATTCCACCATCTGCCATGGTGGGATTCAAACCTGGGTGTCTGGGTTAACAGGTCCAGTGATAATACCACGAGGCTATTGCCTCCCCTATAAGATGCCATGTGATAGTTTCATAATGGAAATGTAGTGTTTATTCTTTCAGAATTCAGTGACTAGGTCATAAATTGGAAAATTTAATAGGTAATAATTTCCTGTTTTATTGAGAGCTTTTGCATGCTTCAACATGACCAAGCTTCATAAGTTTCATTGCTATTTCTAAGTTTGTGTGTTCACATGTAACATTGGTTGAAACTTGACAGCTACTATTATTTCAATAGCCTTGCTTAGGGAGATCATCAGGGCAGGTGTTATGGATAATTGAAACAGCTTCCATTGTAATGCAGGGAAATAAGAATTGCAGTGAGGAATTCTCCATCTTCCAATAAAGTTTAAGAATAAAATATAGTTCCTATTTTGAAATGCACTTCTTTCCCAACTGATCCACATGTTGGTATGTAACGATGTTGTAAAGGCACAGACCAAAATGCCAAAATATCAAAAACATGAATGAATGGTTTGCCATGCTGGTAAGTTTCAGAGGTCATCTGTGATCAGATCTCCCAGGAATGAAGCTTGAAGTTCGAGTGAATCAGTGCTGCCGCAGAATTATGAGTTTGATATGTGGACTTTAAATTTCTTTCTTTACTGTTCTGTTCAAAAGTAAAAGCAAATGTAATCCAAACTGGCCATAGAAACCCATTGCCCTCAGCTGTATTTTTTTTTCAGGAAACTTTAGTTGGCTGGAAAGCAAGGAGTAAGAGCTGTCACAATGAAGTGTGACAACGCTGCGTTTCTTGTCATAAATTAAACATTTGAATGGCTTCCAGATGAATTGTTAGTAACTGCTGTTTGGCCTTTGGCCCCTTGCCAAAAATATAACTGTTTTGCACTTGAATCATCTGTATTGTCTGAAGCATGTTCTAAAACTGTTTGAAAATTACAGACATTTTGCAGTCAGACTTTCAAAAGTTGAATTGTGATTTGAAAATGTTCAAAATTTGCATAAAATTTGCAGTAAGAGAGGACAGTTAAACACAGAAGGACATGGTTGGATTTAACTGATGCTGAGAAACGTTTGATATTCAAAGTAACGGATACACATGGGGTGCAGAACAGGTGACTTGTAATATTAATATTTTCATTTATAAAGCAGTTTATCATGTCAAAATGTCTCAAAAAGCTTCACAAAAAATGAACGGGACTCTTCTGATGTACAGTAAGTGCAGTTATGTAAAGTTACAGGACTCTGCTGTGCCCAACAGAATTATTGCCCCAGGCTCAGATGAACATATAAACATATAAAGTAGGAAGAGGCATAGACCACTTGGACCCTCAAGCCTGCTCTTCCATACAATACGATCATGGTTTGTGTAATGACTCTTCATTACTGCTTCCCCCTGATAACCTTTCACCCACTTGTTTATCAACAATCAATTCACCTTAGCCATAAAGATATTCAAAAACTATTTGCATGGCATTTTGAGGAACAGCATTGCAAAGACTCATTACTGTTTCAGCTCTCTCTTTATTAGATGACTCTGATTTTTAAACAGTGAGGCATAGTTTTAGATTCTCCCACAAGAGTAAATCTCCTTTCTTCATTCCCTTCTGGGACTTGCATGTTTTGAATATTATATTCCATATAAATTACCTTGTATAATTTTATATTATCTTATATTCTTCAAAAGTCCAGCGAATACAAGCCTAACTTGATCAACATTTTCTTCACAAGACAACCACATGTTACAGATATTAATTCAGTAAGCCTTCACTGAACTGCTTCCAATACCTTTACATGCTTCCTTAAATGAAGAAGCTAATACCGCATGCAGTACTTCAGATGTGGTCTCACCAATGCCCTGAATAACTGAAGCATAACCTCACTCCTTCTGTATTCAGTTGTCCTTGCAATATGAAAAACTTCTATTCGTTTTAGTTGTTATTTGCTGCACCTGCATACTAACCTTTAGTGATTCATGCACTCTGACACTCAGATTCCTCTGCATCTCAAAACTCTGCAATCTTTCACAATTTATAAAACTTGATTCCTTTTTATTCTTCCTGTCAAAATGGACAATCACATATTTTCCCATGTTATACTCCATTGGTCTGATCTTTGCCCACTCACGAAGCCTATCAATATTCCTTTGTAGCCTCCTTGTGTCCTGTTCACAACTCATTTTCCTACTTATCTTTGTGTCATCAACAAATTTAGCAAGAGTACCTTCCATTCTTTTATTCAAGTCATTTACATGAATTGTAAATGATCGAGGGTCTGGCGCTGATCTCTGTGGTATACCACTCTTGACAACCAGAAATTGATGTACTTAGGCCTACGCTTTATTTCTCGTTTGCTAGCCATTCTTATATCCAATATGGTTCAATATCCAATATAGCTAATATGGTATCCCTACACAATGAACTTTAATGTTTTGTAGTAATCTCTGATGTGACATCTTATTAAATGCCTTTTGGATCCTAATACTGTACCACCACTGGTTCTTCTTGATTCACAGCATGTTAGTTCTTCAAAGAACTGTAATAAATCGGTTAAACATGATTTCTCCTTCACAATTCATGTTCACTTGGCCTAATTATCTTCAACTTTTCGAAATGCCTTGTTATCTCATTTTGAATAATATGTTCTAACACGCTCGCTGTGACAAATGTTAACCTAACATCGCCTGTAATTTCCTGCCGTCCTGTTTTTTTTTGAAATACATAAGGTGACATTTGCTATTTTGCACTCAAATGGAATCTTCTCCTAATGCAGGGAATTTTGTAAATTTAAAACTAACTCTCTCACCAGCCACTTTTTCTAAAATCCTAGGATGAAGTTCATTAGGACCCAGGGATTTGTCAGCCTTAGCTTCAACCATTTGTTCAGTACCATTTTTTGAAGGATTGTAATTATCTTGAGGTACTCCCTCCCTTCTATTTCCTCAATTTGCAATGATTTCTGTGATATCGCTCGCATCCTCTACGCTGAAGACTGATGTGACATATCTGTTCAATTAATTTGCCATCTCCTTATTTTTCAGTATTAATTCTCCAATTTCACTTTTTCACAGTTTTATGCCTCTCTGCCCTAATTTAACCTTATGCCATGGCCTTTAATTATAAAGCACTTCACCATTTTAAAGAGACTGCTTCCACCTACACTGCCCTATCCATTCATTATTTTCATTTGCTTCATTATCTTTTCTCTCGTATTTTTCTGTTTCATTTGTTTTTCTAGTCTTACTTTGTGGTCTTTATAATATTTTATCCAAATCCATGATTATGTCTTGAGTTCCAACTTCTTTTAAAAAAAAGGTCAATGAGCCAGCACATATGATGGGCCAATTGGATATAAAATGCAATTTCCCAGTTACTTCTTACTGACGTACTTTATAAAACAAAAATGTATTGCGAATCTGATCCTCCGTATCTTATTGCTCCTTGCAACACCCAGCCTATCCCTTTGACAATACAGGTTCTGCTCCTTTTTCACCACAACATTCCAAATAACACACAATGATATTGATTTATATCTATCAACTCTTTGCCCATTTTATGATGTTGTCTTGTAACATCTGTGAATCTTCAAATTATTAACTAAATCTCTACCTTGGCACTGTAGCATTGTCTGTATAAGCCCTTATTCAAACTATTGATATGCACGCTCAACAGCAATGGATCCATAACTGGAACCAGTAGAGTACCAGTATCCACTTCCAACTCTGAGAAACCGTCCTACTCTCTTTTCTTACTAATGATCGGTTTTAAATTTAATTTGTTGCCTTTCTCCAATTCCATTCGCTTAATCTTCCCAAACATGAAAATTTCAGGCCTGTTTCAAGCCCCTAGAAATTTTTTTACATTATGCATTCTGTGTCAGATTTTCAAGATGCTTAATCATCAAATCAATGATTCCTAAAGAATATGGTCACATATAGGGTAATTTTAATGTATTTTACTTATTTTGTTAAGGAGTGTGAATACTTTTCCTGGCTTCATATTTAAAACATAAATATTGTGCAACCCCAAATCAGCTATTTCTGACTATCACCCTGGACTTGTAAAGACTTTCCGCATAGAACATAGAACAGTACAGTACAATACAGACCCTTCAGGCCCACTATGCTGTGCCGAACTTTTACCCTAAACCTAAGGTCTATCTAATCTCCACCTCCACCCCCACCTTATACTATCATCCATATGCCTATCTAACAGCTGCTTAAATGCCCCTAATGAGGCCGACTCTACTACCCTCTCCGGCAATGCATTCCATGCCCCTACCACTCTCTGAGTAAAGAACCTACCTCTGACAACTCCCCTATATCTACCTCCACTCACTTTAAAACTATCCTCCCTCACAATAGCTACCTCTACCCTAGGAAAAAGCCTCTGGCTGTCCACTCTATCTATAACCTCTGATCATTTTGTACATCTCTATCAAGTCACCTCTCATCCTTCATCGTTCCAAAGAGAAAAGCCCTAGCTCTCTCAACCTTTCCTCGTAAGACCTTCCCCCCATTCCAGGCAACATCCTGGAGAATCTCCTCTGCACCTTTTCTAATGCTTCCACATCTTTCCTGTAATGAGGCAACCAGAACTGGACACAATACTCCAGATGTGGCTGAACCAGGCTTTTGTATAGCTGGAGCATAACTTCATGGCTCTTGAACTCAGTCCCTCTAGTAATGAAAGCTAACACACCATATGCCTTCTTAACAACTCTATCCACCTGCGTAGCAGCTTTCAGGGAACTGTGGACATGAACCCCAAGATCCCTCTGCTTCTCCACACTGCCAAGAATCTTTCCGTTAACTCTGTATTCTGCACCTTTTGATACACATCACTTCTGGCTACCTGACTGCTCTTTGTGAAAGGTAAACTGCTTATGGGACTCCGAGTGAACCTTGCAGTTAACAAGTTCTGTGTTAATGAGGCCAACAGACCGAATTGTCATGGGTCCATTAGATAGTATGCTGTAATGGAATTTAGCGCCTATCTGGGTGTAGTTCAGTTTCTATTCCTTAATGCCTAAAGTTTGAATTCATATGTTTGGTGAAAGGATCCTCTAAATCAAGTCAAAGATGGTTTGGCCTGTCATCAATGTCAAGTAGTTGATATAGAAAAGTACCCAACATGCTGTAATATCAGGGTGGAATTTCACCAGAAAACACTGGATCAACATGGAATTCTTAATGGAAACCTGGAATGGCATGTCCCTGTGAATGAAGTGTTTCAATTTAGAGTCACAGTCGCATATGGACAGGAACACAAAAACTTGGATTGTGTTTGTTAGGAAAAATGTGAAATTTACTACCTTGCCACTGCGACTGACATCTTCATTTTACAATTTCACAATCACAATGAATGCATTCCAGGGTGATGATGATCACTGCTTTGGAGTGAAATATTTTTCAATTAATATATGAATATTTCCCTTTTTTTTAAGCTTCTAGTGTCTGTGTGAAGCCCTTTTAAGCCAAGTGTTCTGTGATAAATTGTAGTAGAAAGCTTCATCCATTCAATTGCAGTAAAAGAAAACCTTAATTTGTAACCTCATAAGAACACCCTCACTGAAACTTTATGGCATCTCCAATTTATTTATTGTCATTCTAATGAACTCTCTAAGACTGACAATTTAGTACTTATTTGTGCCAGGCTGTTTCCTGATGGTCTTTATGAAATTGGCTGAGATGGAAAGATTTATTTGACTGAATGACTGCAGACTGTAATCAGTCTGAGTTACTTACTTGTGCATTTCTTTTTCTTGGGCAAAACATCCAGTTCGTCACTGGCTGCATTTGTGCTCATAATGCTGATTCTTGTGTTTAAAATTTTCCTCATTTATTTTACAGACTTGTTTAATTGATCTGGCTGAAATAAGCAGTGGTTTATTTCTGTGGATTGAATGTTTAGTAGCGTTGATTGATGCTTCATCATTACTTGCCATACACTACCGTATATCACTGCGTAGAACTTGTTCTCGAGTATTTGAAGAATTGCAACCTTTAATTAAAGACAACTTTTGTAATTTTAAAAGATATCAGTTCTCCACTGAGTGGATTATTTCATTATCAATAAGCTGTAACTTTAGTTTTGGAGTCAAGTCCTTGACACTTGGGTTTTGGTAATCAGAGGGAGGAGGGCATGTGAATAGTCTTACTGAATTTGAAAAGGAAGAAAATGTACGTTTCAATATTGTCTTCCACAACCTGAATGTTCCAAAATACTTTATAAGCAATTAAATACTTTCAAATTGCTGTCATTGTTGCAAAGTCAGACCCAGATCCCTGGTGCTTTGTTTTAGGTCGGTCTGAGCATACTGCTGTTCCTGACTTCCTTCTTCATTCCATCTATGCCTGCCTGGTTGGAGAGAATAATATTCTCAATTCAAGTCAACTTCACTTTATTGTGCATATGTAAATTCATTTAGGATAGTTTGCTTGTTCATTAGGACATTACATATAAATGAGTAATAACAAAATAAAGACAATTGCTTGATCAGAGGTTGAATTTCAATGTATTAAAATCTATTCCAATGCATTAATATAATGAGTCACTGACACTCATCACCACTGTATATCTTTATTGCCTCATCAAAGAGCTGTTGAAAATTCTTGCAGACAAGAAGACAACCAAGGTCAAGATGGCATTTGATGGATTGCAATCTTTTCCCAAAAACATCCAACATTAATACTGATATAAGGCTGATTCTCACTGTTCATCACAATCTTTACTTTCGTCAGAGCTCTTCAAGACCAAATTTTGTCAGCAAAGATCTGATTATCAATTACGAATAATCTTTGTGGCCTTAAAGATTCCACTTTCCTGAGATAATTGGACTAGGAAAGACATCTAAGAGGGACAGCAGGCTTCAGTACAGCTGTGCAAAAGTGCTTCATGTTTGTGGAATCTACTAGATAGAATTTTAATTTTCTAAGGTATTATAATCATGTATGTCCTTTGGTTATCATATTTAACTTGCCATCTACCTTGATATTTACTTGTAATTAGTAACTACTTTAATGACCATACCCTGAAATTTCACAGGAGGAATATCATTAATGGGCTTTAAACTAAAGCCGATCAAATAACTATTCTTCCTAATCTTACTAATCTTCGCTGTAGCTCCTCAAATCCTACAACAGGACCTCCAGGTAAGGGTGAAACACCCAGATAGCAGTCTTCCAAGGTCTCTTCTTTATTCCTGTGATTACAGCAGCCTAAAATATCCAAGTGTTTTTGAATCTTTGTAGCACATGTCCATGCTCACTTTAATTAGAAATTGATTTGATGCGTGATCCCACCTTCTCTCTTTGATAAACTCTGAATCCTCAAAGTAAAATTCTGTTACTGAGATATAGAGCTATGACAAAGCTCACTGGAGAGCTCAGTGAGTTCCTGACTCACTAATAGTCTCACCATTCCAGTGGCTACAAATATTGAATATTGCACCAAAAGTTTCTGAAGAATGTCTGAAGAAGGATCTAGGCCCAAAACATCAGCTTTCCTGCTCCTCTGATGCTGCTTGGCCTGCTGTGTTCATCCAGCTCGACACCTTGTTACCTCAGTTTGCAAATGCCGTCGGTTTCAGAGTATTTTCCAAACCTCAGCTTAAATGAAGTGACTTGTTACGAATACAGGATTGAACTTGGAACCTATCTTGATTTCAAAGCTCAGGTATTTACTAATTAAATGACCAGTTCCATCTGGGAACCTATTATTCACCTAGGGACCTCAAGAATAATGAGCTGAGCCCATCGCAAGTGAAGGAGAGAAGTCTTCATTTGCCACATCATCTCAATTATTTACCTCAACAAGTTGACTAATTTTCAAAGCTTTAACAGCTACACAATCATACAGCACAGAAGGAAACCGTCCTATCCAATGTGACTGTGCTAGCTTTTAAAAGAGCTATCAAATTAATCCATCTTCCACATAAATCTGAGACTTCTGAACCTTATTATTGATTTCGCTACCTTTTTAGACAGTACATTCCAAATCATAATAACTCATTCCATGAAAAAAACATCAACACCTCTGGAATTCTTTTACCAACTATCATAAATTTGAGACTTCTGATCATTGACCCTCTTGCCACTGAAGTATTTATTCTTCGCCTATATCCCCCATGATTTTGAACATTCTGTTGAAACTTTGCTACCCTTGGAACAGAGAAAGCTAAGGGAATGTCTGCTTCTCTAATCTCTCTATATAACAGAAATCTATTTTTCTTTACACCGTGCAAGTTAATCGTTTCTCCACACTCTCTGTGTTAATATGGGAAGCAGTGCACACAGGATCATCATATCAGTATTGGCTATTGTAAAGATAACATGAGCAAAATGCAGGAATGCTTCATCCAATATATGCATCAGTATTAAACACTGAGATATTTTCCTGATACTCTAAGCTTCAATGCTATTTGTAGTTACCTGCATTCACCCACTTTCTGCTCTCCAATTGTGACAATGCACTCACACTGTCAAGCTACAGCCTATCCTTGTAAAGTCAACTTTTGATCAGTAACATACTTTCACCCCTTACTCTCCGTTAATAAGCATTTTCAATAGACAAGTGCAGCAACTGCTGGTTGCTGGGGAAATGCAGCAACGCAATTGTTAAAACTCATTACCATTCTATGCCAAATTGATCTTGGCATATTAAAAAGCACTCCGAGTACATGCATTTTAATCAACATAGAGACTGATGGACAATGGCTGGTTGCGTCAGATAATTGCTGATTCCAGGTTCATTCAAAGTCATGACTTAAGATTTATTGTTGTAGTTAATTGAAAATGGTTCTGAAGAAATGAAATGAAAGGGAAGGCTGTAGACGTTTACACTTTAACTGAAACAGATAATGTTCACTTACTGAAAAATGAACAGAAAGGAAATGTTAACGGAAAGCAGCTCTGCTTTTGTTTAACAATCCATTTACAAATGTCTTTACTAATAAGCCCACAACCACTGGCACTTAGCTGTGGCTTCCGGCAATGCCTCTGAGTTAAAGGATTACTTATCAAATTGTTTAAACATCAAACCTTTCGCTTCTGTGGCCTGACTGAATGTTATTTTTTTGTATAAAACAAACATTTTGTATAATTCATCAAGAGCAAAGGAAAGCCTGTAATTTCACCGAGCTTTGTCAGGGCAAACATTTTGAAATCTCAGTCTGTGGTCGACAGGGTGACAAGAGTAGATCTCCTAATCAGCCGCAATAACCTCTGTTGAAGATTGTTGAAACCACAGGAATGCAAAATTGGCTGATTTGTTGAATGCCTGAGGAAATATCTGGTGGACTCCAGTCAACTCTATTGACGTGTTAGCAGGATTTCAAGATGTCTATCTTGCAAAAACATAATGTGGATGTGCCTGCGTTGGACTGGGGTGGACAAAGTCAGAAGTTACATGACACCAGGTTATAGTCCAACATGTTTATTTGAAATCACAAGCTTTCATAGCGTAGCCTCTTTGTCAGGTGAAGTGACAGACGGCACTCCGAAACCGTGTGATTTCAAATAAACCTGTTGGACTACAACCTGGTGTTGTGTGACTTCTGACTTTGCAAAAACATAGCATGAATTAGTCAACTGACAGTTGTTTAATAATTACTGCCATCAAAGATTAGTCTAATCATGTATCACACAGTAAACTGTTACACTCATAGGTCTTTGTCAGCTGTTTGGAAAAGCAATACACACACTCATTGAGGAAAAAATGTTTTTTTGAATCTGAATAGTGGTGGACAATTAAACAACTAACAGGAGGATCAGTCTCCATGAATATCCCTACCTTCAGCTCTGGAGGATCCCAGCTTCGCAGAGCAAAGGACAAGACAGAAGCCTTTGCAACCATCCTCAGCTCAAAGTGCTGAGTGGATTTTCCATTTCACCATTTTCCTAAGGCTCCCAGCATCAACATATGACACCCTTCACCCTCCAGGATTTGGTCTACATGGTCTCAAGGAAAGGTTGAAGACACTGGACATTCCAACGGCCAGGGGACTGAAAACGTATCGGCATAGTACTGAAGACTTGTGCTCCATATCTAGCCATGTCCCTCGCCAAGCTGTTGTACAGCTACAACACTAGCATCTACCCAACAATGTGGAACCAATTACCCTGGTTTGTTCTGCCCACAAAATGCAGGGCATATCTAATGTAGCTATTTCCTTCGCTTTCGGTTAACCAAGTTCCAAACATCGAGACAAGAATCTTGCTGGTTACCAGCAAGAAACCTAGTCATGGGAATAATTGCTTATTATTAGCTCTCATTATTACTTAATCTTGGCTTTTTCGTATGCACCCTCCCATTCTCTCAGCCACCGCTTGGATGCCTAGCACCAATGTTTTAGGGCATGCACTGTGGGCAGCAACTCCATGAGCCCCGTACCCATGGATGGTGATAGCCAACAGGTGCCAGTATCTCTGTGTCATCGTGGCACATTGCTGATTCACCTGCTGCATACTTCTGCATTTCAATCCTGCAATTTGGAAGTGTTTTCAGCGGTACCTTTCAATGTAATTCTGCAACAAGGACACCGTGCTTTATTGACACAGGCACACAGCTCAACAGATTGGACCAGGGTATATCGCAGAGCTACTGTCTCATTCTCTTAGCACTCACTCACTTTGCCTCTAACTGGATGCATACAGCATCCCTGTCTTTGCCTTGTCTGGCCTTTTGTGCCTTGGCCCCTCAGCTAGAAATTATAAGTTCTTAGTATTTCTGTCTTGACTTGCTGGTTATCAGAGACACAAAGCCAGGCAGCTTGTTATGGTTGTCAGCAGTCATCAGGATGGACATGTTACTGTACGGCACAGTGCAATGTCAATCTCTCAGTTGCACCATGTGACAGCTGTGGATGTGTCAAGGACATTGCATGTGCAATGGCCATTTCCTCAATGTCTAAGGGGAGTACTTCTCATTCAAACCCAGGAGACAACTGTCAGTCTGGGATCTCAAACACAGTAAATCAATCGCAGTCTCCGACATTAGTCCAGGGGCTTGAGCATGGTCAGTCAGCCAGTCTTGGCAGCCTCTGTCTAGGGCCCATATTTCTAAAGTTTGGGGCATGGGTCCAAGTCAGCCCTGTGGTTCCAATACAAATAATCTGGGGAGTTACAGGAACACTGTTGGGGAGCTGTACAGGTATCAGTCAGGTGTCTGCTCACTTGTCGTTTGAGGCTGTCAGCTAAGTCACTCAAGACCGTGGGCCACAAACAGTACTGTGGATCCGCCCACTGAGCCAAGGTGGGAGGAACATTACCAGGGATCACTGCTACAGGAGTGAGGCTGAAGAAATTCATGTGGGGATTGAAGTCAGAATCCTGGGCTACAGAGGGAATTGCAATAGTGAAGGAAGGGTGAAGCGACAATAGTGCATGAGACTGTTCAAAGTAATGTGGATCGAGCATGAGAGGGAAAGAAGTGATGTGACAGGGTTGGCCATCAACTGTAATCAGCAATGACAACAGAAATTGCTGGAGAAACTCAGCAGTCAGGCAGCATCTGTAGAGAAAACAGAGTTTGTTTCAAGTCTAGTGACTCTCCTTGAGAACTTTAAACTGCACCCTGGCTTCCATGGGGAGTCAGCACACTATTAGATCTATCATGTTTACTTGATTTACTTGGGGCTCGGTTTGGATGAAGTGGGCAGATGAAGATTTAGACAGATCGATTGGGTGGGATTTAGGGAAGTGTAAAGCCTCTGGGATGATACCAGGAAGAGAGTGTTTACATTTACAGGCTCATCAAAATGAGGAGGTTGAGCCTGAGACTGTCTGCCGGTTCGTTCCATCATGATACAAGTAAAAAGTGCACAATGGTGATAAAAATGGCTGTGACCACACTCGCCATGATCAGGCAAGTGCTCCATTCAGGGAAATCAGGACTTTGATGCCTGATGCAGCAGGGTCCCACCCGCATTGTTGCAGTCCTGTGCCCTTTGTAAAAGACTTCTCAGTGCCCCTGACAAACTTGCTTGCTGCTCCTGTTGTGCATTTGTGTGAAGTCCCTCATTGATACAATGTGAACTCACCATCAAAATTTAAGTTTTGTCCCTCTAAGTACCTTTTAATGGCAGATGGGCTGAACAAATACTTCACAACTGTCTACATGGTAGAAAGCACAAACAGCATTCCAAATATGTGAACTACTCAAGCAGCAAAAAGGGGACAGGAAGTAAGTCTAACAGCTATCATTAGAGAAAAGATACTCAGGAAACTAATGGAACTAAATGACAATAAGTTCCCCGGACCTGATGGGTTGCACTCCAGAATATTAAAGGAAGTAATGAAAGAGATAATAGATGCAGCAGGAGTAATCTTTAAAAACGCTTAGATTCTGGCATTGAAACTTAATAATTACAACTATGGAGTCTCATTTCTTCCGCTTTTAATTGTTGAAGTTTTTATTTCAGTTATCAATATACTATACAACAGCATAACTGGGAAATGAACCTGAGTATTTACGAGTCTTTTTCAAGAAATTAAAATTGGGTTACTCTCAGGTGGTGGGTTCTCACTGAAATTAAATATGTATTTTTGTGATAATCCCAATTTCTTTAATGTGAAATAAACTTAAGTTACAACTTACATATATTTGGAAAGCGACTTTTAAAGTTGTATTATAAAATGGAGTCCAATTGTGCAGATTGCCGATTGTTGATTGCAAATAAGTTTGAGTAGAAAAACCAATGCAAAGATACTTCTCAAAATAGATGCAATTTATGCTTGTATAACAAATTGTACCAGAAACAAAAACTCTATTTTCAGTTGCTTATGATGCATATGTAATAACTTATAGCACACAGCGCTCCTTGCATTCTGTATATTATATGGAAAGGATTCAAGAATAAGTCTATTTGAACTGTGTATGTGTAATGTAGTTTAGAGAAGCTAGAAAATGAAGTTGGTTGACAAACAAAGTGGTAACAGAAACTTGGTGCAAGCAGTAATTAATGGATAAATGGTACAAATGCTATGCTGTTATCCAGCTGAAATTGAACATACTCTTCTGACTTAAAACTGCAAATTAGTGGAAGTTAGCAGTCAATCAATTGTAAATGTGTTCCCGACCAGATGATGATTGTTGTGGCTGGCTATTGATTGAATCATTGTATCTCGGATGTTCTTGATTGGTGCATGTGAGAGGGAAAGTGCTCTTGTGGCACAGTGGTAATGTCCCTACGGGCAGAAGACCTGAATTCAAGTCCCATCTGCTCCAGAGATATGTCATACCATTTCTAAATAAATTGATTTAAAATGTCTGTGTATGACAGGGATATCTGTTGACACTAAGAGCTCTGTTTGACACAAAACTGGCACTAAATGGAGTGCACTGCTAAACAGTGGCAATTAGATTTGTTGAAAGTGTGATGAGCACAGAGGGAAAATTGCACTTGAGGAAAATGCGATGTTAAAATTAACACGCAGATGAGTAGCAGCACCTGAAATAATTGAGTTTGACGTACAACTAAGCATCTCGGTACTTTTTTCTATCTTTAGTAAGTCATGTTAACCATGACTTAGTAATAACTTAATGCAAGGTTGAATAAATGCATGTCACAGGGAAACAAACTATTAACAGGAGCAGGTTTGAAATTGCCCCAAAGCTATTAGGATGCTTTCAGTTGTGGGTACAGGCCCAATCCAGTTACAATAAATATAGTCACTGAAACCCAGGACGCAATAATTAATGATATAACAAGGTGTAGAGCTGGATGAACACAACAGGCCAAGCAACATCAGAGGAGCAGGAAAGCTGATGTTTTGGGCCTAGACCCTTCTTCAGAAAACACAATAATTCTTCAGAGAACACAATAATTAATGATTGCTTCAATCACCTTGTAAAGGAACTGCAATAAGTTACATCAAGTGACTGACGTATATGAATGATCAATTACTATGTGTGCGGTTCCATCGGGAAAAATATTTAATGTAACATTTGGAGCAAGAGGGAAAGCAAAGATACATCAGGCTACAGTTCCTTGCAGGGAATTCTAAGGAGCTAATCAGCTTACTAATTTATAAAGTTGTACTTTTTTCATGCTTTTTGTGTTATGCACATTTAGATGTACGACATCATGAATCACATGACTTGTGAAGTTCGAGACATGTTTAACATTCACCATTGGAACAAATCTAACATATTGAAGGCTGTGTGTGGCCTTTTCAAAATATTTAAAGTAAATGCAGGCAGAATAAGTATTTGGGGAAGAGAATTTGTTCAAAATCATTCATAGAGTGAGACCATATTTTTAACTCTCAAATTGACCACGTGCCAAGTGATGCATTCTATGGTTGTTTTGATGTAAAAAATAGAATTTTATATTCATTTGAAATTGACTGTTTAGTCTTGTGAATCAGGTGAGGGATTGTGTGCAAGAGTGCACTGCAAAAGTCACGGCAATATTGCTAAGCTCTGAAGATGTTTCAAGATCATAATTTTATTTTTCAAGTACTTTAATGTCGTGTAAAAGTGTATGTATTTGCACATACACATCCACTGTTGCTGGGACAAAATCTAAGACTTTCCCAACCTTAATGCTATTATGAGAGCACCATCATTCATTGTAGTCTTTCATGATCAGCGCACAATCTTTTTGGGAAACTGGGGTTGGACAACTACTTTTCAAAAAAAGAGTCTTGCACCAGGATATTTCAAAATGCCATTTAGCTTATTGAATACTTCAATAAGGAGTAACTGGAAACGTGCTAGAGATAATAGGTACTGCAGGTGCTGGAAAATCCGAGATAACAAGCATGGGGCTGGATGAACACAGCAGGCTAAGCAGCATCATAGGAGCAGGAAAACTTGACGTTTCGGGCCTAGACCCTTCGTCAGAAATGGGGGAGGGGAAGAGGGTTCTGAAATAAATAGGGAGAGAGGGGGAGGCGGATAGAAGATGGATAGAGGAGAGGATAGGTGGAGAGGAGGCAGACAAGTCGAAGAGGCGGGGATGGAGCTAGTAAAGGTGAGCGTAGGTGGGGGGGTAGGGAGGAGATAGGTCAGTCCAGGGAGGACAGACAGGTCAAGGGGGCAGGATGATGTTAGTAGATAGGAGATGGGGATGGGGCTTGAGGTGGGAGGAGGGGATAGGTGAGAGGAAGGACAGGTGAGGGAGGGGGTGGGGTCATGATCCAGGGGGTGGTAGGAGGTGGTGTCAGAGAGTTGGCGCCTGGCCTCAGCAATGTAGAGGTCAGTGCACCATACTACGACTGCGCCTCCCTTGTCCGCGGGTTTTATGGTGAGGTTAGGATTGGAGCGGAGGTCTGCACATTCTGCGGTGGAGAGGTTGGAGTGTTTGAGAGGGGGAGAGAGGTTGAGGCGATTGATGTCTCGACGGCAGTTGGAGATGAAGAGTTCGAGGGAGGGAAGGAGGCCTTGGGGTGGTGTCCAGGAGGAGGGCTTGTGTTGGAGGCGTGAGAAGGGGTCAGTAGAGGGAAGGTTAGATTCGCGGTTGGAGAAGTAAGCGTGGAGGCGGAGGCGGTGGAAAAACTGCTCAATGTTCAAGCGTGAGCAGTATTCGTTGATATGTGGGTGGAGGGGGACAAAGGTGAGCCCTTTACTGAGGACTGACCGTTTGTCCTCAGTAAGGGGGAGGTCTGGGGGAATGGTGAAGACTCGCCAACTCTCCGACACCTCCTCCTACCGCCCCCTGGATCATGACCCCACCCCCGAGCACCAAAACATCATCTCCCAAACCATCCACAACCTCATCACCTCAGGTGACCTCCCACCCACTGCCTCCAACCTCATCGTTTCCCAACCCCGCAATGCCCGCTTCTATCTCCTTCCCAAAATGCCCTGGTTGACCCATTGTCTCCGCCTGCTCCTGCCCCACCGAACTCATCTCCACCTACCTAGACTCCATTTTCACCCCCTTGGTCCAGGAGCTCCCTACCTACGTCCACGACACCACCCACGCCCTCCACCTCCTCCAGAACTTCCAATTCCCCTGTCCCCAACACCTCATTTTTACTATGGACGTCCAGTCCCTATACACCTGTATTCCCCATGCAGATGGTCTAAAGGCCCTCCGCTTCTTCCTGTCCCACAGAACTGACCAATCCCCCTCCACCGACACCCTCATCCGCTGAGCTGAACTCATCCTCACCCTCAACAACTTCTCTTTCAATTCCTCCCACTTCCTACAGACAAAGGGGGTGGCCATGGGTACCCGCATGGGCCCAAGCTATGCCTGCCTCTTTGTAGGTTACGTGGAACAATCCCTCTTCCGTACCTACACTGGCCCTAAACCCCACCTCTTCCTCCATTACATTGATGACTGCATCGGCGCCGCCTCGTGCTCCTACAAGGAGCTCGAACAGTTCATCCACTTCACCAACACCTTCCACCCCAACCTAAAGTTCACCTGGACCATCTCCAACACTTCTCTCTCCTTCCTGGACCTCTCTGTCTCCATCTCGGGTAACCACCTAGAAACCGATGTCCATTTCAAGCCCACCGACTCCCACAGCTACCTGGAATACACCTCCTCCCACCCACCTTCCTGCAAAAATGCCATCCCCTATTCCCAATTCCTTCGCCTCCGCCGCATCTGCTCCCAGGATGAGACATTCCACTCCCGTACATCTCAGATGTCCTCATTCTTCAAGGACCGCAACTTACCCCCCACAGTGGTCGAGAACGCTCTCGACAGTGTCACCCGCATTTCCCGCAATTCATCCCTCACACCCCGTCCCCGCAATAATAACCAAAAAAGAATCCCCCTCGTCCGCACGTACCACCCACCAACCTCCGGATCCATCGCATCATCCTCCGACACTTCCGCCGTCTGTAATCCGACCCCACCACCAAAGACATTTTTCCCTCCCCACCCTTATCTGCTTTCCGGAGGGACCACTCCCTCCGCAACTCCCTTGTCTGCTCCACACTCCCCTCCAGCCCCACCACACCTGGCACATTTTCCCTGCAACCGCAGGAAGTGCTACACCTGCCCCCACACCTCCTCCCTCACCCCAATCCCAGGCCCCAAGAAGACTTTCCACATCAGGCAGATGTTCACCTGCACATCTGCCAATGTGGTATACTGCATCCGCTTTTCCCGTTGTGGCTTCCTCTACATCGGGGAAACCAAGCGGAGGCTTGGGGACCGCTTTGCAGAACACCTGTGCTCAGTTCGCAACAAACAACTGCACCTCCCAGTCGCGAACCATTTCAACTCCCCCTCCCATTCCTCAGACGACATGTCCATCCTGGGCCTCCTGCAATGCCACAGTGATGCCACCCGAAGGCTGCAGGAACAGCAAATCATATTCAGCCTGGGAACCCTGCAGCCCAATGGTATCAATGTGGATTTCACAAGCTTCAAAATCTCCCCTCCCCCAACCGCATCCCAAAACCAGCCCAACTCATCTCTGCCTCCCTAACCTGTTTTTCCTCTCACCTATCCCCTCCTCCCACCTCAGGCCCCACCCCATCTCCTATCTCCTAACATCATCCCGCCCCCTTGACCTGTCCGTCCTCCCTGGACTGACCTATCTCCTCCCTAACCCCCTACCTACACCCACCTTTCCTGGCTCCATCCCCGCCTCTTCGACCTGTCTGCCTCCTCTCCACCTATCCTCTCCTCTATCCATCCTCTATCCGCCTCCCCCTCTCTCTCTATTTATTTCAGAACCCTCTTCCCCTTCCCCATTTCTGATGAAGTGTCTCGGCCCGAAACGTCAAGCTTTCCTGCTCCTATGATGCTGCTTGGCCTGCTGTGTTCATCCCTCTCCACACCTTGTTATCACTGGAAATGTGCTGCCGATTTATTGACAGCAAAGTCCCACAAATATCAGTGAGCTGAAAGGTCATGTAATTATTATTTGTGATGATCGTTGCTGGAAAACTTTTGCGCAGAATATTGAGACAATTTTCTTACACATGTCATCAGATCTGTTACAAAGATGAGACTTCAGTTTAATCTTTCATCTCAACAAGGATACTTTCATTTGCACAGTAATACCTCTTCTGGATGACAAGTTTAAGAATTGAAGATATTTACATTTTCTTCAATCTTCCCCACTGATTCCCCTGCAGCTTCTGTTGAGTGCAAGGTTGACCACCTTTTATGCCCCTTGTTGTCTTCTTTTAATCTACAATGTCTCAAATTAGCAGCTGAGCTTACTGCTCCATGAAGTTGTTAAACCTTCAACAGCAAATGATTCCTTCTGGTTTGATTGAATGCGTTTTGATGGCAAGTATGTTTCTGATGAACAGTATGCTGCCTTGGTAATGCTGAGGAGTATCATATCCACTTCAAAGGGAGATAAATCACCACTGGGCTTGTAAAGTGGTCACAAATAAATCCATTTATAACACTTAGGTGGGTTTAATTTGTCAATTTCGATAGAATGTCTGTATCCCTCTCAACCACTCAAATATCTTAAATGTCGACAGTGAATCCCACACTGTCCTCCTACACAAAATGCAACAAAATCTAGTATCTTCTATGGAGTAAGTAAATCTATTATTTCCCTGTGGAAAATAGACTATTATGTCATTGTCTTTTTCTGTGGAAGGAATACACCTATTCTGGTCAAACAGATTGGCATGCACAGCTTTTCTACATTACAACATTTTACAATGGTTTATGACATCCATCCAGGACTTAAAGATAAAAATGAATGCTGACACTCCACTACAGTATTGAGGGAGTGCTGTGTCGCTAGAATGACGGTCATTTTGGATATGATGTTAACCGGTGGATCTGTCTGATTTCTTAAGTACCGAGAAGATCCCATGCCTCTATTTTGAAGAACAACATACGAATTCCCTGTGGCGATCAGTCAATATTTATCCCTCAATTAACATCACAAAAACAGATTGTCTGATCATTATTATGTGAGAGATTGCTGTGCACAAATTGACTTCCTACATTCTAACAATAACTATACTTCAAAAGCAAAATAGTTCAAATAATGGTGAAAGGATTACATCTTTATAGTTTATTTTTATTTTAAACGTAGACTGAAGCCAAAATTAGTGATGCAGTGGACAGTAAAGAAGGTTAACTCAGAGTACAACATTGATCAGATGGGCCGATAGGCCAAAGAGTGGCAGATGGAGTTTAAGTTAAGTAAAAGTGAGATACTACATTTTGGAAAAGCAAATCAGGGCACAGTGGCTCAGTGGTTAGCACTGCTGCCTCACAGTACCAGGGGCCTGGATTCAATTCCACTCTCGGGCGACTGTCTGTGTGGAATTTGCACATTCTCCCCATGTCTTCATGGGTTTTCTCCGGGTGCTTTGGTTTCCTCCCACAGTCCAAAGATATGCAGGCTAGGTGGATTGGCCATGCTAAATTACCCATCGTGTTCAGGGATGTGTAGATTAGGTGGGTTATACGGAGATGGGTCTGCATGGGATACTGTGAGAGTCGGTGTGGACTTGTTGGGCCAAAGGGCCTGTTTCCACACTGTAGGGAATCTAAGTCTATGTCTAAAGGCAGGACTGATACACTTAATAGTAAGGTGCTGGGGAGTGTTGCCGAATAAAGAGACCTTGCTGTGCAGGTTCATATTTTCTTGAAGGTGGAGTCACAAGTAGATAGGATAGTGAAGAAGACATTTGGTCTGCTTGCCTTTATTGGTCAGTGCATTGAGTATTGGAGTTGGGAGGTCATGTTGTAGCTGTACAGGACATTGGGTTGGGCACTTTTGGAATACTGTGTGTAATTCTGATCTCTCTGGTATAGAAAGGATGTTGTGAAACTTGGAAGGGTTTAAAAAAGATTTACGGGGATGTTGCCAGGGTTGGAGGGTTTGAGCTACAGGAAGAGGCTGAAGAGACTGGGGCAATTTTCCCTGGAGCATTGGAAGTTGAGAGGTGACCTTGTAGAGGTTTATAAAATCATGAGGGGTAGGGATAGGGTAAATAGACAAGGTCTTTTCCCCAGGGTGGGGGAGTCCAAAAATGGAGGTCATAAGTTTAAGATGAGAGGGGAAAGATTTAAAAGGGATCACAAGGGCAACTTTTTCACACAGACGATGGTGAGTGTATGGAATGAGCTGCCAGAGGAAGTGCTGGAGGCTGCTACTGTTACACTAGTTAGAAGGCGTTTGGATGGGTATGTGAATCGAAAGGGTTTAGAGGGATATGGACCAAATACTGGCAAATAGGATTATATTTATTTATACTGAAGGGTCTGTTTCCATGCTGTACCCATCTCTATGACTCTAGCAGGCCAAAACTATCAGATCAAGTTCTTGTACAATTGAAGTAAGACTTCATAACGCTTATACTTGAATCCTCTTGCTGTAACTAATATTCCATTTACCCTGCCTAATAGCTTGCTGTACCTGACTCTTCAGTGACTTACTGACATGGACACAAAGGTTTCTTTATTTATTCAACACTAACCAACTTCTTACTATTTGATAAATACTCTGCAAATGTGTTTCTCCTATCAAAGTGAATAACATCACATTTCCACATGATATTCCCTCTCCTGTGCTCTTGCCCATTCATTAGGACTGTTCAAATCCTCCTCAAGCTACTTTACATCTTCCTGACAACACGCATTCCCACTTAGCTTTGTATCAGCCACTGATCTGGAAATATCACAGTTAGTCCCCAACTCCAAATCATTGATATATAGTGAACAGCTGGCTCCAAGCACTGATCCTTGCAATATCCCACTAATCACTGGCTGTGCATGCCAAAATGACCCATTTGTTCTAACTGTCAGGCTAACACACAGAAGACATCAGTAATCCATGCCATGCATTTACCTCCTATTCCATGTGCCTTAATATTTCTCACCAGGCTCCTGTGAGAAACTTTAGCAAATTCCTTCTATAAATCTACGTATACTATGTTCATTGGCTCTCCTTTATCAATTTTGTTTTGAAATTATGCAATGTTCGAATGAAAGCCCATCTTGACTATAGTATTTCATTTTGGTCGACATGACACAAAGCAAACATGTGAACGCATGTGAACCACAGAGGTAATCCCTGTGGTTAGTGGGTTGAGTTATGTAGGAAATGTAGAGAACTCAGGCCTCGGACAAGTCCATTGTAAGAGCATCTTGGTAAACATACCTTAACCAGAGGAAATCTGGAATGTTACTTTGACCAGAACAGAGGAATGAGATATAGGGGGCTTTAGACCAAACTGTTGAAAAGCAAGTTTATAGATGTGTGAGAAGCTTTTGTTTTGCCTAGAGTAACTATAATTTGTATTAAGTTAAATTCATGGTAAATGAACTCTAGTTCACAGAATGGTGTTCCTAATCTCCATTTAAATTGAGATGCTACAAAAAGTGAAAGAGAATCGTCTATCAGCTGATGGACAGACAGAGTTGCTCTTGCCACCCTGTGTTTTTCTCCCAGAAGAGAGTGCAGAATGCTGCAGAAAAGGGTTTCCACATAAAGGAAAGGGATGATGAGAAAAATGTCTGGTCATGAAATGCATAAAAGTGGTTAAGTATTTCCCAACGAAAGCACTTAAGCCTCCAATTCCCTTCTCTAATCAACACCAAATAACTATTTTATGAGGTTGCCTAATAATGAAATAATTGACATTCTGTGATGGCTGTTTCTATTTCCCATGCATTGCAGCAGAAACAGCTTAGTCTGAGAATATTATCCCTCAGTAGAGTGCATTGCAAAGGAACTGCCTTCAAGAAAGTTGAAATGTTCATGTGGATTTTAGACTGAACAAAGGAACACAAATATCATATTGCTCTCGATGCACAGTATCATCATGTATGCACAAAATTCACAGTATTCAGTACAGGTATTCGTGTACCATATCAATGGATTGACAGTTTTGAGGTTTATTATGACCTTTTTAAAGCTGACTAGATGAAACAAACATATGCTTGACCTCTACAGCAGATAATTTCTGAAAGCATGTGGAACTGTTAAATAATAGTTAACAATTTAATACCAGTCACCTGGCATTTTGATCCTTGAAGGTTGAAGCACATTGTGACCAATTGGGATAAACATATTATTGCTGAGCTTTGGGATAGACAGCCAGCGAGTGGAAATACTCTCTTTTCAGTTCTTCAGACAGTAGACATTGCCTCTCGCAAGGTTTTTTTTAAATATAATCCTGATTTTTTAATATAATTCAGGCTATGGTTTATTTCAGTAGATTAGAACGTTCCAGGTCAATAGTTAACAAAGTACATCCAGGCTCTGATTCAGCTGGCAGTGGATACACCTCAGACTTAGGGCCAGATTTAGGACTTAGGGGACGTGATAGCCTAATGGTAGTATCGCTAGACTGTTAGTCCAGAAACCTGGATAACATTTTGGGGATGTGGGTTCGAATCCCACCATGGCAGATGGTGGAATTTGAATTCAAAAAATATCTGGAATTGAGAATCTAATGAAGACTGTGAATCCATTGTCGATTCTCGGAAAAACCCATCTGGTTCACGAATGACCTTTAGGGAAGGAAACTGCCATCCTTACCTGGTCTGGCCCACATGTGACTCCAGACTCACAGCAATGTGGTTGACCTTTAACTGCCCTCTGGGCAATTAGGGATGGGCAATAAATACTGCCTAACCAGTGATGCCCTCATCCTGTGAATGAATAAAGAAAAAAAAATGTATCCCATCATGGCAGGAAAAGTAGAAGCCAGGATCTACTTAATTGTGGGAAAGATCCCACATCAGCCTCCTTGCAGTGGGGAGACCTCTTGAGTTTAAATTGGCAATATCCAGGGGAAACCCCAGCTGCTCACTGTCAGATGTCAAATTGGCTCATTCTTGAGCCAGTCATGTATAAAGGTTGTTGGTGAGGCCTTTTCTGGAATACTGTGTCCAGTTCTGGTCTCCCTGTTATAGGAAGGATATTATTAATGTGGAGAGGGCTCAGAGAAGATTTACCAGGATGTTGCTGAGAATGGAGGGTTTAAGTTATAAAAAGAGGCTCGATAAGCTGAGACTTTTTTTGCTGGGTCCTAGGAGGTTGAGAAGTGACCTTATAAAAGCTTATAAAATCAGGAGGGGTGTAGATAAGATGAATGGCAAGTGTCTTTTACCGAGGATGGGAATTTCAAGACTAAGGGGCATGTTTGTGACGTGAGAGGAGAAAGTGGTAGATACAAATACAGTTACCACCTTTAAAAGACATTTAGAGAAGTACATGAATGTGAAATGTTTTGAGGGATATGGGCAAAGTGCAGGCAGGTAGGACTAGTTTAGTTTAAGATTATGATTAGCATGGACTGGTTGGACTGAAGGGTCTGTTTCTGTGCTGTGTGACTCTTTGACTCTACGTGATGATCCCATTTTCAACTTTGTTAAGAAAACAGCACCAAGTTGTCATTTTTAAATATATCATGGAGTATTTTTAATGCATAACTTTGGAACACTAAGTGAATATTCAGCACAATTTGCACTGTTTTGCTGACTGCACTCAGAGGAAAGTGTAATCCATACCTTTCAAAGTAATCTTTGGACGCACAGAATTCAGTAGCCCACTTTATTCAAGACGAATTTTGTGCATTGACAAATGGCCTTTATGCACTTTTCCCTTGTATGTATTGCCCTGTAGAGTTCCCCGACTGGGTGATGCAGTATAATATTTGATCATGGCACAGTTCACTGATGTGATATGAGAGCAAAATTTGAACTTTTATCAATCTTAAAATGTATTGTTTTGTCATTTATCTTCAGATTAACATGCTTTGATTTGCCCATTTGTTCATCACACATAATGTACCCCAGGACGAACATTTGTGGAATGTGTTTTGCTGTGAATGGTTGATACTTTCATGAGAATGGTGGTGCTAATCATTTTAAAATGGCACCCTTTCTTACTTTTTTGTATTTTAATTATGTATTCAACTATGTACCTTTTTGACTTAGACCTGCTGTTGTTAATTCAGGATCCAATTTTGCTAAAAATAATTAGAATTATCCATAAATGAAATGGCACAGAGTTCTGTTGTTTTTTGCTCAATTCCAATTCATTCAGAGTGGATTGCAGATTATGTACAGGACACAGTTATTCTGTATATGATTATATCCACAGGGGAATTGTTGTGCTTGCTGTACACCTAATAGAAAACTTCATCTAGCCCTCAGAAAGTGAGCTACTTACAGATCAGGGTGGCAGCTCTCCAGAATGGAATGAACGAAAGGATGCCTTTGGGGAGTTTGGTATCGTGCTAGATTCAGCAAAGTTCTTCATTGAGCATTAAGGGTCTGAGGAGAACGTGAAATGTCTTCCTCACATTAACCGGTTCACTAACTCCTCCACAAAGTAAATTCGTATTGATTTCAACAGTAACAGTTCAATTTCCACCTCTTCTTCTTACTTATTTAAGCACTTGCATTGTTCTACAATTAAATCAATTCATACTGTCCTCATTAATCAGAGGCCAGAGTTTATAAACTTGAGAAAAGCAAGAGAAGTATAATTTCAAAGAATGCAGGCAGGAGAAATTGTTTAAAAATACAAATAGTTATAAAATCAACAGTTCATGTAAGGTGGGAATGTTATTTCATTTTATTTTAGTCCAAGGGACGTGCATGTGATTGAGAAGGCCAGCACTTTTTGCCGATTCTTCGTTGCCCTCGAGAAAATGATAGCGATCCATTTTGAACTGTGCAGTCCACATAGGATAGATACAGTGCCCTTTGGCACACTGTTCTAGAACATAGAGGTCATGTCAAATAAGGAATGGCCCCATGTTTTCACTTCAGGAATGTGTGAGATTTAAAGGGGAACTTGCAAGTGATGGTCTCCACACGCTAGAATCATGAGCAGATGGGGCACTGTGATGTGATGTGTGGACTGGAGGTGCATAGTTTCGAGAGTGCAATTTAAATAGAAGCCCATATGTTATAAATGAAGTAAATTAGGGCCAATCTTTTCCAAGTCTCTTAACCTGTCTTCGGCCTTCCTTTCATTCAGTAACCCTAATGTCATCTATTTCACCAATTTCATTTAAAAAATAGGCTCAAAGAAGTGACAGAAATTGATAAAAGAGTGTTGAATTGCAGCAGACCTGGGCTCTTGTTTAAAAAATTGGAAATTGATGTCACTTCAGTAAGGCTTTTGATCCTGAAAACCCCCGCTTTCCCTCAACCACCACCTTACCAATACATCCACACACAAACACCCACAGACATATAAACTCACCAACAAATACCCATGCAATCTCACACTGTCTCTCTCTCTCTTTTACACACACACACACACACACACACACACATAGACGCTTACTCACAAACACACATCCACACACCAACACATCCACACCCCCTCCCCACACGCACTCACCCACAGATGCATATCCACGCCTCCATACACACATATACACATCCACAAATGCACACACACACATCCTCACCCACAAATACACACGCACACGCCCACAGACACACATACTCACCCACAAACAGGTACCCATATACTCACTCCCACACATACACCTCCACAAACACATAATTACAAACAAGCACACACACATACACCCACACACACTCACCCATAAACACACAGCCGCACGCTCTCTCTTTCACACACACACACACATGCGTGCACACACACTCTCTCGCAAATACATATACGAACACATACACACTCTCTCACACACGTACACATATAAAAGTAAAACTGTTAAAAATGTCTACTTTTATTGCTGTATTGCTTGAAAGTGTCTCCAGTTCACAAATTCAAAGGGAAAATCTCAGTGATCTCTGGTGTCATCAAACTTATATCAGTAATTCTGGCACTAAAATTGTCGTTTTTACTTACTACAAAAGGCAAGCGACTGAAGTGTCAAAGCAATGCGATATCACTTTAGGTGTCCAAAGGAAATGGCCTTGATTTACAGCTGGTAACCTTGTTATAGTTGCATCTCATCCTGAACTCAAGATTTCACAAAAGTGTCACAGTACATCACTTGTTAAATTGACCAGCAACAAGGAACAGAAGTAGATTTTGAAGTTTCAATGGATTGAACAATGTGAAGAGCTATTCATGATTTTGTTGATTGTCTATCCATTACCAGTTTCACAATGAAATCCGTTTCGAAGAGACTTGGATTCTTAGGACTTGGATTTCCTGTTCTTGGAGCTTGATTCTGTTCACATTGCCCAAGAGCAAGCTATACAATTAATTTTTAAAGCTCAAATTTAGTTACTTTTAATGAAAAACATTCTGATTCTTTTTCCCCTATTCTTTCACGGGATGTAGGCATGGCTGGCCCGGCCAACATTTGTGGCCCATTTCTCAATTTCCTCAAACTGAATATTTCGTTACGCCATTTCGGAGTGTGGTTAAGAGTCATTCACATCTGTGGGTCTGCAGTTCGCTTGGAGACCAGATTGGGTGGGGACATCAGCTTTCTTTTCCTAAACTGCGTTAGTGAATTGATTGGATTTTTACAACAAATGATGATAATTGTCACACTCCTTGTTACAGAGGCAAGCTTAAGTTTCTAGTTTATTGATTGAATTATTTGGATTGAGTAACTCACCAGTTTCCACGCAGGGATTTGAACCCATGTCACCAAAGCTTCAGCCTGGATCTCTGGATTATTAATGATTGGTAGCGCCAGCTTTCTTTTATCCCTGACTGCTGGATGACTGGATGTTTCGTGAATTGGAGAACTGCCATTTCAACCTCGGATTGGATTTGAATGTAGGACATGTTCAGAGGGTTAAAGTTGCTTTTCACTCAAGGCAGCTGAAGACATAAACAATCAATCGTTCTCTCTCTTTATGCCTTCATTATCTCGCCACAATCTTACTTTGCCCTTGCTCAGTTAAGACTTTAAATCAATGACCCTTTACTACTAGCCAATTAATGATTGTTCCATTATTCACTCCATCAAAATTCTCCAGAATTTAAAAATAACACTTCTTACATGTTCTCTTTACCTCATCTACTCGAGTTGAAATTATCTCAGAATATCAAATTTCTCTTTGTAGATGTAGTTTCTCATGTCTTCTATCATGCTGAAAATCTCTATACCCTGCTCCCTACAGCTTCAGTCTTCCTTTGTGATGCACCAAAGACTGTACACAATGTTAGAACGGTGATCTACACATTGTCAAACATTGCAGAAATGTATTCTGATGTTTTCTACCCTTATGCAGGGTAATGAATGAATGAATGGTTTTATTGGAAATTGACAATCGGAATCTTCAATTTCCTAGGCAATTCCCTCAGAGTCTGCCATGTTGGAGTTTCAGTGCAACTCTCATCTCAGAATCACAGCATTGTTGCATTGCAGAAGAGGGTCATTCAGCCCATCGTTTCGACACTGACTGTCTGAGCATTTTACTTTAGTGCCAATAGAGTCGTAGAGGTCTACAGCACTGAGAAAATCCCTCAAGCCCATTGAGTCGGCACTAGTCAAAAACAACCACCGAACTATTCTCATCCCATTTTTCAGCACTTGATCCAAAGCCTTATATGCCTTGACATCGTAAGTGTGCATCTAAATACTTGTTAAATGTAATGAGGGTTTCTGTCTCTACCTTCTGTTTCTTGCTGGCACTGAACTCCAGATTACCACTACTGCTCGAATGAAAAACATTATCCTCACATTCCCTCTGAGCCTTCTGCCCCTTACCTCAAATCTGTGCCTTTCAGGGCATTAATCTCTCTACCAAGGGGAAAATTTCCTTCTTGTCTATGCCCCTTATAATTTTATTCATTTCAATCATGTCCATCCTCCATCTAATCTCCTCCAAGGAATATAACCAATCTTCTACGTTTTTTCAATTAACCCTGCACATTGGATGATTATTTAAATAGAAACAATGACGTCTCAAATGCTTCTATTGAACCTGCCTCCGCCACACTTCTAGTCAGTGCATTTCATGCCATAATACGTGCTAAGTAGAATAAAGTCTTTTTTCTCACCTCACATCTGTTCTTTTGGAGAATACTTTAAAACTGTCCCTTCTGGTTCTTGATCCATTTACAAGTGGAAACAATTTCTCCCTATGCATCCTGTCCAGACATTTAGATGATAACAAGTCCATAAGATGGAGGAGCAAAAGTTGGCCATTTGGCCCAAGGAGCCTGTTCCGCCATTCAACAAGATCTGACCATCCTCCATTTCACTGATGTTTCCTCATTCCCATCATGACTTTGAAAACTTCTGTCAAATCTCTGAGCCTGCCCCTCTTCAAGCGAAACAGTCCCAATTTCTCCAGTCTTTCCTCACAATTGAAGTGTCTCACTCCTGGAACGATTTTTGTAAATGTCTTCTGTGCTGTCTACAAGGTATTGACATTGTTCCTATAATGTGGCATGCAGAACTGTAGACAATATTCCAGCTGATGTTCAACCTTATAAAAGTTCATCATGACTTCTTCACCCTCACCTAGATTTATTAAGTCTAACACGCTGTATACTTTATTAACAGTTTTCTTTCCCTGTCCTGTAACCTTTAATGATTTATGTTCACATACACCCACCGCTCTCTGCTCCTGCATCCCCTTTATTAACCTTTATTATATATTGGCTTTCCATGTTTTTGTACCAAAGTACATCATGCCACATTTTTACAAATTGAACTTCACCTGCCAATTAACCACCTACTCCACCAATGTGCCAAAGTGCTTTTGAAGTTCGACATTGTCCTCCCAATTTATGATTCTTCAAAGTTGTTAATCATTCGCAAACTTCAAAATTATCTTCTGCTCACCAAGATCTATATCAGGAAAAGCAAGGGTCCCAACAGCAACCCCTGGGGAACTCTACAGTAAATGTTCTTCAAGGCCAAAACATAATAATTAACTTTTACTTTCTGCTCCTTCTCCCTCAACCAATTTATAACCACATTTCCACTGTCCCCTTTATTCCACAACTTTCCTTGCAAGGCTGTCACGTGGCACGGTATCGAAGGCCTTTTGGAAGTCAATGTACACTACTTCAACAACCTTTCCCTCATTAACACTCTCTGTTACATCTTCAAAAAACTCAAGCAAATTGGTGAGACATGCTTATTCCACAAGAAATCCATATTGACTCTTCTGAATCAATGTACACTTTTCCATTGACTATTAATACTCTTAGAACAAAGAACACAGAACAGTACAGCACAGTACAGGCCCTTTGGTCCTCGATGTTGTGCCGAACTTTTACCCTAAACCTAAGGTCTATCTAACCTCCACCCCTTCCTTATACTATCATCCATATGCCTATCTAATAGCCGCTTAAATGCCCCTTCTTACGATAAAGATATTTCTACACAACACAAATGACTATTTAACCAGTGAAGAATTTGGCCTCTTGAATTTGCACCGCAAACATGTTTTGTCATGCCTTTAGCAGCTTTTGCCATTCCTCGTATCTGCATTATTTATCATCCCCTCCCAACGTTGAGCAAATTCCAACATCATTCTTCCTGTAACCAAGTATAAACTATTATGTGTACCTGTATATACTGGGAATAAAAGTTGGTTCAGCAACAATCCTTCAGGTGCTCTACCTATAAAACCTCCTCCAATTTAAACAATGCTTTGTTTACAATACTTGTAATGTACAATTCTTAGTTCAATAAAAAGTCATTTGTTAGACAATCACAAATAAATTCTGAAAGGACATATAAGTTGTTGTGTTTCCTTTGCCCAATTAAGTATTATAAAAAAAATTGTCAAACATAATTTGTCTTTAGCAAACTGACACAGACTCACCTTTTGCTAATCCATGAACACCCTGAATTCAGAGTAGCATGGTGGCTTAGTAGTTAGTAATGCTGCCTCACAATACCAGGGACCTGGGTTTGATTCCAATTCTTCAGCAACTATCTGTGTGGAGTTTGCACATTCTCCCCATGTCAGCATGGGTTTCCTCCCACTGTGCAAAGATGTGCAGGTTTAGTAAATTGGCCATATTAAATTGCCCATAGTGTCCATGGATTGCAGGCTAGGTTGATTAGCCATAGTTTAGGGTGGTATGTCTGGGTTGGATAATCTTCAGAGGATCATTGTGATGTCAAAGGGCCTAATTACCTGATCCCACAAAACCCGGCAATTTATCATGAAATATGAATTATCTGCGCTGATTGACATCAGGAAAATGGATCTGTGTGATTAGCTGATTTGTCCCAGGCTCCATTCTTGAACTAAAATGTGAAATTTTGCAATTTGTGGTCATCTGATACAATTGAAACAACAAAAGAGAGTTGGAAATTTGTGAACTGATTGGGGTTGCAACAGTAATAAACTCAAAAACAGTAGTGGAATTATTAATCTGTTGTGGATTTGACCTTCTGAGATTACTGAGTATTATTCAGTCTGAGTCGTATCAAAGATGTTCTTTGTAAATGGAAAACGGAACATAGAACATAGAACATAGAACATTACAGCGCAATAGAGGCCCTTCGGCCCTCGATGTTGCGCCGACCTGTGAAACCAATCTGAAGCCCATCTAACTTACACTATTCCATTATCAGCCATATGTTTATCCAACGACCATTTAAATGCCCTTAAAGTTGGCGAGTCTACTACTGTTGCAGGAAGGGCATTCCACGCCCTTACTACTCTCTGAGTAAAGAATCTGTCCTATATCAATCACCCCTCAATTTAAAGCTATGTCCCCTCGTGCTAGCCGTCACCATCCAAGGAAAAAGGCTCTCGCTATCCACCCTATCTAATCCTCTGATCATCTTGTATGTCTCTATTAAGTCACCTCTTAACCTTCTTCTCTCTAACAAAAACAGCCTCAAGTCCCTCAGCCTTTCCTAATAAGACCTTCCCTCCATACCAGGCAACATCCTGGTAAGTGTCCTCTGCACCCTTTCCAATGCTTCCACATCCTTCCTATAATGCGGCGACCAGAACTGTACGCAATTCTCCAACTGCGGCCGCACCAGAGTTTTGTACAGCTGCAACATGATCTCATGGCTCCGAAACTCAATCCCTCTACCAATAAAACCTAACACACCGTACGCCTTCTTAACAACCCTATCAACCCGGTTGGCAACTTTCAGGGATCTATGCACATGGACACGGAGATCTCACTGCTCGTCCACACTACCAAGAATCTTACCATTAGCCCAGTACTCTGTATTCCTGTCACTCCTTCCAAAGTGAATCACCTCACACTTTTCCGCATTAAACTCCATTTGTCACCTCTCAGCCCAGCTCTGCAGCTTATCTATGTCCCTCTGTAACCTGTAACATTCTTCCGCACTATCCACAACTCCACCGACTTTAGTGTCATCCACAAATTTACTAACCCATCCTTCTATGCCCTCATCCAGGTCATTTATAAAAATGACAAATAGCAGTGGCCCCAAAACAGATCCTTGCGTTACACCACTAGTAACTGAACTCCAGGATGAACATTTCCCATCAACCACCACCCTCTGTCTTCTTACAGCTAGCCAATTTCTGAACCAAACCGCTAAATCACCCTCAATCCCATGCCTCCGGATCTCCAAGGAATCTTTATAATATCTTTGACTCATTTTTTTTTTGAGGTGTCACAGCACACACACATCAGTTATTCTGTGAGCCTGAAAGTAATTGGAAATGGATGGGCAGAATGTTTTTGTGAGTAATGTCTTGGACAAGTTGTGACTTCATACGACACTGCAGAACACAGTAAAGTTTAAAAATGTCCAGTTAACATTGTTCTTTGAATCTTATTTGCTTTTATTGCCTTAAGCTGCCCTCATTAAGGAATTGGAAAATATGGAGATGCAATCCAAATAATCTTATTTTTATCTGGGATGTGTGTTCCAGCTCCAAGGTATCAATGGTTTGAACTGAGACGATTAAAAGTAAGAACTCGTATTTATACAAAGACTCTCACAGCCTCAGGGAGATTCAAAAATGCATTCCAGCCAATAGATTTTTCATGAAATCAATTCACCACCATGAATAAATGGGTACTTTAATCTACTTTGATTGTAAAATGAAATTCTGAATCCCCCCAAATTCATCTTCATGTTAAATTCTGACATTTGGATCAATAATGATATAAAAGAGTTCACTTGAGATTCAATTGAAGACATTATGATCATACGTCCAATGCTTGGTGATGATTATTGAAAACAGGTAA
Source organism: Ginglymostoma cirratum (assembly GCA_024137785.1). NCBI lineage: Eukaryota > Metazoa > Chordata > Chondrichthyes > Orectolobiformes > Ginglymostomatidae > Ginglymostoma > Ginglymostoma cirratum. Next base: position 32,976,900 of record JAHRHZ010000289.1, on the reverse strand, counting down.
AAGTACTCTTCTGAAGATTCACATCTCTGACCCCAGTATTTAATTGGGTATGGTATGTGTCCATTCTGTCATTAGCAGGATGGTTATAATGCATTCATGCATTTGACAATTCATTGAACCGTTCATGTATCTGCTGAAGTAAACCCGATAATACATGCAGTCTGCTTACTGGAAATTCAAACTAAACATTTGTTAGCTTCTGTAATCTGGTGAAATATTTTACTTTAGAAAAATTTACAAACATCCTGGATCCATAATAAAATGTAAACTTCATACAGTATACCCAGTAGTGTAATGCAAATACATTGCCCATTGTGGTACTGATCTTCAAACATCAGAATGGTTATAGAATAAATGTTTCATCAAAATTAGTTAATCTCAGATAGTTTGTTGGTTCTACATTACAATTATCTTTGGATTAATTGGTTCAGTATCAGGAAATTGTGATTTAAGCCTTATTCAGGAGTCATTGGCTGAGATCCTGTCAGGTCAAGAGAGTCTTGCTATTAATTGATATTGGATGCAACATCATGTCAGTTCTGTATGGGAAGCTCAATGCAGTTAAATGCCCTTCAGCACTGAAGTGGCTACAATCAGTTCTTTTCTGTAATTAAGGTTTCTAGTGGCAGAGGTCCTACCTGCCTAGTGCTGCCAACCAATTGCAGGGCAGCTCTCCTGTCACCAGTGCCAGTGGGAGCAGTGACACTTGGTTGCAATGCACCCACCAAATATTCAAGATCATTAGGGAATGGTAGAACACTTGTATACGTGATGCAATCAGATTGTCTTGATCGTCTCCTACAATGAAGACATGGCTATCGATATCAGCAGTTACAATGATGTGTAAGGTCATTCCTGTCCAACACAGATGTTTGAGATGACTATTGCACAACAAAGGTACCAAGTTGCCATTTCGGCTGACTCTTGTTGAAAGCATTGAATGTTTGACTCTAACTTTCTAAAGCTCAGCTCTGGCAATGACTTGGCAGCTTTACTAAAGTGGAATGTGATTTTATTTCATTTTATCTTGATTTTATTAGCTTTGGATTCAGTGGTTTTGTTGCTATTGGAAGAGAAGTTTGGATATCCCCCAAACTAGTTTATGATTCTTTTGATGCGTTCAGACCAAATGCTCATGATTATCAATTTGAACTGTTCTAATGAGGTTGTTGGATCTGCTCTGCGTTGCTCTGATCAAAATGAATCAGACCAATGTTAAGACAATCTTCTAATTTAGATTCAATAATATCCATTTACACATTTAAAGGAATGTTATTCTTCCTAGGGAGTTTTGAAAGTCAGCAATGAGCATTGGAAATAGTCAACTTGATATGTATTGACCTTCTTTATCGTACACTTAGATCTTCACAAGGAGATATTGGTGTCTTGGATGCACACTTTTGATTGACTTTTAAGAGATCACTTCTAACGTTTGTGATGGGTGTAAACAAATGATATAAACAACATGTAAAAAGATGTGTGCAAAACCATTGTATTCTGAAAAACAGAGGAATAGTTCTTCTTTAAATTTTGGAGCAGTTAGCCTGAGCTATACTAACACACTTACACGTAGGCTTGCCATCCTGTAATAAACGCACTCCAAGTACTTCCTAGAATGCATCTACTTCCAATATGGTGGGCTATCAATATATTGAGAAACACACAAGCTGGATGATAAAGCATTTTTGAGAGTTTGTTGAATGTGCTGGTAATCTTCATCCATATGTATGGTGCGTTTTTGTGAAGATGAGCTCAAGGCTGAGATATGTTGATTGCAAAATTCAGAATGGTACAGGTATAAAAGCTTGAAGAATCAGAGATGTCTTTGTAAATAATTGTTGTCTTGTGAGGCAGGCATCTTTTTATATAAGATAACAAGGTGTAGAGCTGGATGAACACAGCAGGCCAAGCAGCATCAGAGGAGCAGGAAAGCTGACGTTTCGGGTCTAGACCCTTCTTCAGAAATGGGGGAGGGGAAGGGGATTCTGAAATAAATAGGGAAAGAGGGGGAGGCGGATAGAAGATGGATAAAGGAGAAGATAGGTGGAGAGGAGACAGACAGGTCAAAGAGGTGGGGATGGAGCCAGTAAAGGTGAGTGTCGGTGAGGAGTTAGGGAGGGGATGGGTCAGTTCAGGGAGGACGGACAGGTCAAGGAGGCGGGATGAGGCTGGTAGGTAGGAGATGGGGGTGGGGCTTGAGGTGGGAGGAGTGAATAGGTGGGAGGAAGGAGAGGTTAGGGAGGCGGGGATGAGCTGGGCTGGTTTTGGGATGCGGTCGGGGAGGGGAGGTTTTGAAGCTTGTGAAGTCAAAATTGATACCATTAGGCTGCAGGGTTCCCAAGTGAAATATGAGGTGCTGTTCCTGCAATCTTTGGGTGGCATTGTTGTGGCACTGCAGGAGGCCCAGGATGGACATGTTGCCCAAAGAGTGGGAGGGGGAGTTGAAATAGTTCACGACTGGGAGGTGCAGTCGTTTGTCGCGAACTGAGCGTAGGTGTTTCACAAAGTGGTCCCCAAGCCTCGGCTTGGTTTCCCCAATGTAGAGGAGGCCACATCGGGAACAGCGGATACAGTATACCACATTAGCAGATGTGCAGGTGAACATCTGTTTGATGTGGAAGGTCTTCTTGGGGCCTGGGATGGGGGTGAGGGGGGAGGTGTAGGGGCAGGTGTAGCACTTCTGCGGTTGCAGGGAAAAGTGCCAGGTGTGGTGGGGCTGGTGGGGAGTACGAAGCAGACAAGGGAGTCATGAAGAGAGTGGTCCCTCCAGAAAGCAGATCAGGGTGGGGAGGGAAACATGTCTTTGGTGGTGGGGTCAGATTGCAGATGGCAGAAGTGCTGGAGGATGATGCGTTGGATCTTTTTATGTCCTCTAGTTTGGTAAGATCAGGTCTCATACTAAAGAAATTGAACTGGCTCATGTTGATTTGACATTTTTCACTGTTGCAAACAAAACCATTTGTTCTTGTTGCTGTCATGAGCTGAGGGAAGTTTGTGTTGTGTTGCTGTTTATTCTTTTTTTCTGGGTATTGCAATGTCACCTATAATACAGAGATGACCTGATAGATTCTTGACGATACAGTGCATATGTTGTTGGAAAGTATCCTATCTGATGGATCATCCAAATGACAATTTGAAGAAACATTATCCACTGAAAAGTATTCTAAAATCTGTCAGTTTCTGTGAGTCTGGAGCAAAATATATGGATCAGTATACATTCTTGGCATCATTCTTGGGAAAATGCTTTGTGCCTGTGAATTTTGGATTAAGCTGTTCCAGCATTAGAATTTACATCAGAGACAGAGGTCTCATGAACTAGGACAAGTCAACCCTAGTATGTAGAGTACAATGGCATTTCTCCAAACAATAGGGATGTTTTGTGTAAATGGTCTAATTCTGTTGGCACCAGAACTGTGGAGAGAGAGCAGTTCATTGAAAGTTAAGAAATTGAGAAGCTTCACACGGTTAGAAAAGAGCTATCCCATCCGAGACACAGCACCAGTGAGTAACTAGTTTGGGGAATTTGGAGGCAAAGTAGGAATTTGGTACAGAGGAGAAAATGTGCATTTTGCTTGTTTGTTTTTGACTCATAGTTTGTAAGGTTTTTTTTAAACAAGATAAATTGAAACCCAGGATCAGGAGCCCAGCACAAAAAAAGTGATTTCTCAGGTTAATTGTAAGTTCATTGGTTAGTGACAGCTACTAACTTGACTATCTATTATAGGTTACTTAAAGGTTGAAGGTAAATAGGGGAAATATTTACAGGCTACAAGCTAAAAGATGAGTGCAATTGTTTTTAAAAATCAAATGAAGGACTATGTAATTAAAATAGAGATGCCGAGCCAAGCAACTGCATGACTTGGGAACTGCTAGAGCTCCTTGTGATTATAGTGACCATAGAATCATACAGAAACAGACCCTTCAGTCCAACTCGTCCATGCCGACCAAACTTCCCAAACTAAACTAGTCCCATTTGCCCATGTTTGGCCCATTTCCTCTAAACCTTTCCTGTTCATGTACCTGTCCAAATGACTTTTAAATGTTGTAACGGTACTTGCCTCTACCACTTCCTCTGGCAGTTCTTTCCAAGCACGCATGACAATCTATGTGAAAAAGTGACCCCTCAGGCCCCTTTTAAATCTTTCCCCTGTCACCTTAAACCCATGCCTTGTAGTTTTGGACTCCCTTCCCCCGTGGAAAAGACCTTGGATTTTCAACTTATCTGTGCATCTCATGATTTTATAAACCTTGGAAAGGTCGCTCCTCAGTCTCCCATACTCCAGGGAAAAAAGTTCCAGCCTATCCAGCGTCTCCCTATAACTCAAACCCTCCAGTCCCACCGAGATCCTTACAAATCTTCTCAGCACTCTTTCCAATTTAATAACATCCTTTCTAAAGCAGGGCGGCCTGAATTGTAAGCAGTATTCCAAAAGTGGCCTCACCAATGTCTTGTACAGCCACAGCACATCTCCCTCACTCCTATATGCCTGTGGACTGGGTAACCAACATTAAAACAAGTACAGTTTAACAATGAGGAGAATCATGGCAGCTCAGGCAATGGGAATCTCCACTATTCCTGGCTTCCCACAGGTGTACGGTGCTAACAACTGCACCCGCGTTGCTTTGAAAGGCTCCTATCACCAACCTGTAGAGGTTGTCAACAGGAAAGACTTCCAATTCAGCAATGTTCAAATTCTATGTGACCATCAATTCCGTGTTCTGGACCTGTGCTAGATTTCCTGGGAAATACCATAACTTGAACACATGAGAGAACTCTTGGGTTCCTGCCTCTTTCCCATACAAGGATAGCTGATGGGAGAAAAGAGGTGCTCCCTCTCAATGTGATTCATGACATGTTGAGGGAAATGAAGGTACAATGGTGCTCAGTTTTCAGCAAGGCCAAAGTTGAATAGACAATAGACTCCTTAAGATAATGATTCGATTAATGGACTGTTCCGGGGGGATAGGGCTTGCGCTATAGTCCAGAAAGTCTGTCCTGCACCACTGTTAGATGGCTTTGTCCTTCCCAACTGCAGCTGACAAAGGGGGGATGTGGTGGATGCAGATGAATTGGAGTGAATGACATCAATCTTTTTTTAAAGCATTCATTTATGGGTTGAGTGCGTCACTGGCTAGGCTGCATTTATTGCCCATCCCTAATTGTCCAGAGGGCAGATAAGAGTCAGCCACATTGCGGTGTGTGTCAGTAGTCACATGTAAGCCAGACCAGGTAACTTTTTTCCATCCTTCAAGAATATTAGTGAACTAGATAGGTTTTTCCCCATCAATTGACAGTAGTTTCATGGTCATCATTAGGTCTTTAATTCCAGATTTTTATTGAATTTAAGGTCCACCATCTGCCTTAGCAGGATTTGAACCCAGGTCCCTCAGACATGACCTGGGTCTCTGGATTATTAGTCTAGCAATTATATCACTAGGCCATTGATTCCTCTTCAAAGGATGAAGATGAGATTGACCTTTCCATTAACGGTAACATCTCAATGTTTCAGAGTGTGTGTAGACTGCTATGTTTCCCTGAAGTGCTTGAGCATTCTCCAGGACAGTATCCTTCACTGCAGTGCACCATGAGGGATAGTGAATGTGTGGGCTATGCATTGTATGTGCCACAACCTTGAATGGCAGTGCCTTCCCTTGAAAAGCTGATACATAAAATGAACCTTACCATGCAGAGAAGAATGGAATCCTCATTGATTCCATACACTCACTTGTAAGGAGGGTTTAAGTGTGGAAGATTTGTGGAAGTCAGGCCCTAACACATTCCATTCATACTGCATTTAACCTGTGTTGTCCATCTTAAAGTGCAACATCTTGATTGAAGTCCTCAACCTCACAAGAATTCATGAATTCTGATGCCACCTGCAGTCATAGCATCAGTTGCTTATGAGAGATGAGCAATGCATGGCCCTGATGACTTCTTTCATCCTTGATCTATCTGAAGAGGCTGCACATCTCTCACATGCATCTGACTTAATCAGGCCTGAGTGTGAAATTGATACTGGAGCAGACTTTTTAAACAGTGCAAGAGTACATATATTTACAAAAGTGGACGGTTGAATGACGATTCACTCCTGCCACATCTGTGTCCTCAGTAAATTTTCTTCTTCCTCTGTCTCCCTCTACATCTAAGGACAGTCCCAGCTTCTGCAGCTGTGGTGGAAGAATCCTGTCCTACAATTGACCTGGTTTTCTTTGAAGTCTTGGGTGGTCATACAGTGGTGCTTTTGGTTTAGAGGACTCAGGCCAGCTGACATTCTCTTGCTCCAGTACAGGCTAACCATCCTCAGGAATGGTGGAGTGGGGGTGGGGGGTGGGTACTGCGGGGGTGGGTGGAAGGCACAGGTACCTCTGGAGTGTTCTGCAAAGAAGCTTCTGGGAGTCCGGTGTGTTATTCCTATTCACCTATCACATCTGCACTCACTGAATTACTTCGGTTCCCAGTGAAGCAGCAGCCAGTTTACAAATCTTTTGGTGGCTTCAGGCTTCCTTATCTCTGTAGTCTCTTCCAGCTTTACAACTGCCCAAAATGTCAGTGATACTGTTATTCTGGTTTCTCAGACATTCCAGTTTTACACAATCCCCTGTCCATTTCTGTGAGCTCAACCACCAAGGCTAGAAGCTGTGATAGTTCCTTCATAAACGTTTTACTCTCATTCCCCCTTTAAGACATTCATTAAAAGCTATTTTCTATCCAGTTCAACATCTGTTTATGCAGCTTAGTGCCAAATTATGTTCACGAATCTCCTCTGAAGTATTTTGTCAGGCTTTATCACATTAACGGTGTAAGATAAACATAAGTTATATTTCTCAGAATCTATGAGAATATAAGAATGATGTTGAGATTTGTAGTACAATTGGAAAGAGGTACAAGAATTGATTCCTGGGATTATTGGATATAAATCCTTGAAGGTAACAGAGCAGATTAAAGTGTAAGCATAGGGCAGAAGTAGCTGCTCTTGTTAGACCAGGAGACCATAAGATATAGCAGCAGAATTAGGCCATTTGGCCCATTGAGTCTGTTCCACCATTTGATCATGGCTGATACGTTGTTCAACCCCGTTCTCCTGCCTTCTCTCCAGGACTCTTGATCCCCTTAATAATCAAGAATCTATCTCTGTCTTAAATACACGCAATGTCTTGACCTCCGCAGTCTTCTGTGGCAATGAGATCTGCAGATTCACCATCCTCTGGCCAAATAAATTCATCCTCATCTCAGTTGTAAAGGGTCCTCCCTTCACTCTGAGGCTGTGCCCTTGCATCCAATTTCTTTTCCTACTAGTGGAAACGTCTCTTCATCGGATCTATCCGAGCCTCTCAGTATTCTGTAAGTTTCAATCAGATCACCCTCATCCTTCTAATCACCACTGAGTACAGTGACAAAGTCCTCAACTGCTTCTCATATGACAAGCCCTTTATCCCCAGGATTATTCTTGTAAACCTCCTCCAAGGACAGCACACCCTTCCTTAAATACAGGCCCATAACTGTTCGCAATATTCCAACTGCAGTCTGACCAAAGAATTTTGCAGCCTCAACAGTACATCCCTGTCTTGTATTCTATCCCCCTTGAAATGAATGCTAACATTGCATTTCTTTCCTAACTGCCAACTGAACCTGCCATGTTAACCTAAAGAGAATCCTGAGATAAAATTCCTAAGTCCTTTTGTGCTTCAGATTTCTGAAGCCTTTGCCCATTCCAAAAATAATCCAGTGTCTATTCTTCTTACTGAAGCGCATATCCTCACACTTTCCCAATTTGTATTCCATCTGTTACTTCTTTGTCTACTCTCTTAGCTTGTCCAAGTTCCTCTACAGCCTCTCCACCACCTCAGCACTACCTGTCCCTCCACTTCTCTTTGTGCCTTCTGCAAACTTAGGAACAAAGCACTCAATTCTTTCGTCAAGATTGTTACTGTGTAACATGAATAGTTGTGGTCCCAGCAATGACCTCTGCGGAATTTCACTAGTCAGTAGCTGTACAGAGAAATGATCCCTTTATACCCAGTCTGTGCCTTCTGTCAGTCAGCCAATGGTGATGAAGGGCATTTAAGTTAGTGGCGTGGTTGCATGCCATTCCACATAGGTCCCACTTCTGCCAGAATTAAGTTCCAGGTGGGAAGGCCCAGGTTTATCTTCCCTACTAAGTTGTCAACTGAGGGCCTAAGTGGCCAATTCATGGCTGCTTGAGGACCTCATCCCACCAGATTAGCCCAGTATGTCACCATGTGCAATAATGCGTAGCAAGAAATAGCAAATGGAGTCAGATGATGTAGAATCTGTGTGGGTAAATTTGTGAAACTGCAAAGTTAAAAAAAAATGGAGTTATGTACAGGCCGTCAAACAGTATTCAGGATTTGTGGTACAAGATACACCAGGACATCGAAAAGGTATGTAAGAAAGGCAAGGTTACAGTGATCATGGGGGATTTCAATATGCATGTGGATTGGGAAAATCAGGTTGGCGGCGGATAGCAAGAAAAGGAATTTGTGGAATGTCTACAAAGTGGCTTTTTGGAGCAGCTTGTGGTGGAGTCCACTAGGGAACAGGCAATTCTGGATTTAGTGCTGTGCAATGAGGCAGACTTGACGAGGGACTTTAAGGTGAAGGAACCCTTAGAAGGCAGTGACCATAATATGATAGAATTTACTCTGTAATTTGTGAGGGAGAAGATGGAATCAGATGTAAGTGTATTACAGTTGAATAAAGGCAACTACAGAGGCATGAGGGAGTAGCTGAGTGAAATTGACTGGGAGCGGATCCTAGCAAGAAAGACAGTGGAATAGCAAAGGCAGGAGTTTCTGGGAGACACAGCAAAAATTCATCCCTGAGAAAAAGAAGCATACTAAAGGGAGGATGAGGCAACCATGGCTGACTAGGGAAGTCAGGGACAGCATAAAAGCAAAAGAGAAGGTATGTAACGTAGCAAAGGGCAGTGGGAAGCCAGAGGAGTGAGAAGACTACAAAGACCAACAGAGGACAATGAAAAAAGAAATAAGGAGGGAGTAGATTAAATATCAGGGTAAGCTAGCCAGTAATATAAATGAAGATCGCAAGAGTTTCTTTCAATATATAAAAGGCAAAAGAAAGGCAAAAGCATATATTGGACTGCTGGAAAATTATGCTGGAGAAGTAGTAATGGGGAACAAAGAAATGTCTCAGGAACTGAATAAGCACTTTGCATCACTCTTCACAGTGGAAGACATGAGTAATATCCAAAACATTGAAGAGAGTCAGGGGCAGAGGTTAGTAAGGTTGCTGTGACTATGGGGAAGGTGCTAGAAAAACTGAAAGATCTGAAGGTGGATAAATAACCTAGACCAGATGGGCTACACCTCAAGAGTTCTGAAGGAGATGACTGAAGAGATAGCAGAGGCATTTGTGGTGATCTTTCAAGAATCATTGGATTCAGGCAAAGGACTGGGATTTCTGTTTGAACAGGCAGATCATGTTGTGATGCTGGCTGAAACATATCCAGATTTTGTTCTGCCAAACACTGGTCATTATGATGATGTTGAACAATAAATTACTGCTAGTGGCAGTCCTGAATTGTCAAATTATAAGACAGGACGTGAAGATCTAAAGTGTTATCTACCTGTCTGTTGAGCAAGCAAATCAATTGACTCCAAATATATATTGCAATACCTTTAATCTAACATGTCGGGATCCTCAGCCTGATTCTCAAATTCTAATTTAACATCCTCCTTGTATAACTAGGATATTGCATATAAACCTGGGAGATAGAATTATTTTCAGTGCTTCAAACTGCATTGTGTCTTTTTACTCATAACTTTCCTTTGAGTTTATCTTCATGAAGCCTCATTATTAATGCCAACAGGTGTGTGTTTATGTGTCTATATGTGGGTGATAGTCATCATTTTAGTGCAATAGTGGACACATATTGTCAGAACAATTGAATTGTGAAAGGTAGGGTGCATTAGGGGGTTCAGTGAAATGTGTTCCTTTGGCAGTAAGAATTTTTGAAGTAGTTTGTCATTTTATTTTTAGTTGCCGTATATCAAAGAAAGGGAACAATGTGCTGAGATGATTCAGGCTGTAAATTCATTGAAATTCATTTCTATATGAAATGTAGAATATGCCTTTGCAACTTGATTTTGCGATGGTCTCAAGTTCTCACCCCTAGGACTCGGATAAAGAATTTTGATGCAAACTGGCACAACTGAGTTTGAATCATATGTTAGAAGTAAAAAATATTTTACAAATGTCAATGCAGTTTTAATTCTGTAGTTTTACTTTGTCCCCGCATAATTAGCTACAAGTTAGATGCAAGTCTCGTCAATCTGTGTTCCATTGTGAATCTTGTCTATGTCCTTAGTTGATACTGCAGACTGCTCATGATCACAAGACAACATGACTTGACTTTGCTTCCTGTGAAACTGCTGACGTGAACAGAGCAGTGCTCCCAAGATGGGAATGATGGTAACCATTTTGCTTTGATGGTACCTCTCCTCACTCACCATCCTCAGCGAGGAGTATTCTGCCTGAATCTCAAGCAGACGCAGGTGAAAATGAAATGACACTAATCCATTGTTTTTTGCTCAAAGTGAAATGCCATCTTATATATCTTGATTACTATTAAATTTCCACTGCAATTTTTACACTCATTAAACCTGGGAAGCAAAGTTCCAATGAATGATTTTTCGTCCATAAAACTGCCCTATGTCAGAGTCCTTTAACATAAGGACATAACGTTGAGGAGCAGGATTGGGCCAATCGGCCCATTGAGCCTGCTCCCCCATTCGATCATGGCTGATATGTTTCTCAACGTCGTTCTTCTGCCTCCTCTTCATAAACTTTGATTCCATGTAACCCTTGAAGCCACTCCTAAGAAAACATTAGCCCATTGGCTTGAACTCAGCCTAAAAATCATTCTATTGGAACCATATACCCGGCTTGACTTGACCAAGTTCCAAATGAAAACAGGAAAGATATTTCAAAGAGGATTTCTTTCTTTTAAAAAAAAAGATAAAAACTTATTTAGTTTTATTGTATCTGCACTGACTCTCCAAAGAGCATTCAACCAAACCCAGATCCCTAACCTATCCCTGTAACTCTGCATTTCCATAGTTAATCCACCTAGCCTCCACATCCCTGGACACTATGGCAGCATGGAGGCACAGTGGTTAGCACTGCTGCCTCACAGCGCCAGGAACCTGGGTTTGATCCCACCCTTGGCAACTGTCTATGTGGAGTTTGTACATCCTCTTCATGTCTGCGTGAGTTTCCTTGGGGTGTTCCGGTTTTCTCCCACGGTCGAAAGATATGGTTGGATTGGCCACGCTAAATTGCCCATACTGTCCAGGGATGTGCACACTAGTTGGGTTAGCCATGGAAATGCAGAGTCATAGGGATAGGGTAGGGGGTGGGTCTGGGTGGGATGCTCTTTAGAAAGTTGGTGTGGACCTGATGGGCTGAATAGTTTGCTTCCACACTATAGGAATTCTATGATTCTATAAAACATATTTAGTTGAAATAATTGCAACACCAAGCTTTTACTGGTCGACATTTCATTTGTTTCACATTTGTTATTTTACCAGTCAGGTTACATTTGGATTAAATCTGGCTCATACTACAAAAATGGAAGTTGAGGGAGACACAAAGATGGCTGACAAAGAGAAGGTGTAACTATCACCTACAACTGAATTGGCTGGCTCTCATTTCTCTTGAACAGAGGCATAAAGTGACCAAATAGAGGTCTTTAAAATTAAAAAGGGCTTCGATAGTGCAGAATTAGAAAAGATTTACTTGTCTGGGTTGGGATGCATGGTCCCAAAATGAGAGTTTGTACAAAAATAAAGTGATGAATTCAATAAGAAATTCAGGAAAATCTTTTTTTTGTTACCTTGCCTTGAAATTTCAGTGTTGACCTTATTTAAAATCGAATCCCTGCTGCTAAACCGACGACACTGCTGTAACCGTGCTTCACCACATAGCCACTGCTAGAACAAAGAGTTGCCACTCTCTGGCACTATCTAACCTCCACCAACACCACCACCATGAGTTCATACTGGGCTGACCTTGTCAATGCAGTTGCTACCGGTGCTGGAGGTCCTCAACTGGGACCAAACTCACCACTATCGCCACCTTCACTGTCAGGCTCCCTAGCCGTGGACCTAGAGCCTCTGGAGACAAAAGAGCACAGCACTTGAAGTCCTAAATTTGTATGTGAATTGTTAAAGATACTCATATCTGAAATAATTATAACTTACCACATTAAAATCTCCTGCTGAAGCCTGCAGCTGGGAACAGATCGGAGACACTGGAGTCAGAGACAAGTCTCAGTTGAAGAGAGAAAAGGCATATAGCATTCTTGCCTTCATTGGTTGGGGCATAGGGTGTAAAAATTGACAAGACATGTTGCAGCTGTATAGAACTTTGGTTTTGCCACATTTGGAATATTGTGTACAGTTCTGGTCACCACACTACCAGAAGGATGTGGAGGCTTTGGAAAACGCACAGAACTGGATTACCAGGGCGTTGCCTGGTTTGGAGAGTATTAGCTATGAAGAGAGATTGGACAAACTTGGTTTGTTTTCAGTAGAACATCAAAGGGTGAGGGGACAACTTGAAAGAAGTTTACAAGATTATAAAAGGCATGGACAGAATGGATAGTCAGAGTCTTTCTCTGAGGATAGAAATGTCAATTACTTGAGGAAATAGGTTCAAGGTAAAAGGGGGTAAGTATAAAGGAGGTGTGAGAGACAGGTCTTTTACACAGAAGGTGCTAAGTACATGGAATTTGCTGCCAGAGGAAGAGGTGGAGGCAGGTACAATAACAATGTTTAAGAGGCATCTTGACAGGCAGAGAAGAAAGGGACATGGACCTTGTAGAGATAAAAATGCTTTTAGTTTGGAAAGGCATCATGCGTCCGTGCAGTCTTGGTGGGCTGAAGGGCTTGTTTCTCAACTGTATTAAAATAAAAACTGAAAGAACTGTGGATGCTGTAAATCAGGAACAAAAACAAAGTTGCTGGAAAAGCTCAGCAGGTCTGGCAGCATCTGTGAAGGGAAAAACAGAATTAATGTTTCGGGTCCGGTGACCCTTCCTCAGAACTCCTGTTTTGTTCCTCTGCTGTACTGTTCTTTGTTCTTTGTTCACCAACCACTGGGTGAAAACATTTCTCCTCAAAATCCCTCTAAACCTATTGCCTTTCACCTTACAATTACGCCCTGTGTTATTGACAATTCAACTAAGAGGAACAGCTGCCTCCTACCCACCCTATCCATGTCCCTCATAATCTTACCTCAATCAAATCTTCTCTTAGCCTTCTCTCCAAAGAAAATGACACAAGATTATCCAGCCTCTCTTCTTAGCTAAACTGTCTCCCAGTCAACATTCTACTGAATCGCCTCAATATATCTCCTCTAGTGTTTCCTACAGTGTGGTAATCAGAACTGCACAGTATTCCAGCTATGGCCTAACCAAAGTCCTAGGCAACTCCAACATAACCATCTATTGTCTCGGCCCTGACTCATAAAGGCAAGTGCCCCAAATACCTTCTTAACTATGCTGTCCTGCCCCCTTCAGGGATCAGTGTGCAAGCACCCCAAGATCTCTTTTTATTCTCTGAGCTTGCTACAGTCTTGTTGTTCATTGAATATTCCCAAATTTCTGCCAAATGAATAGTTAAGGTCAGTAGAATAAACATATTCACAAGGGAATAAGATAAAAATACAAGGGAGAAAGAAGTAGAAGAATTTGCCGGTAGTTTAGAAAAGATAGGATGAAAAGACACTTGCGTGCAACATTATCACTGGACACCAGCCAGCATGACTGGCATGTTTTGTATTTTCCTTTTTTTCATTCAATCATGGGACATGGGCCTGAGCCAGTATTTCTTGCCCATTCCCAGTTGCCCTTGAGAAAGGTAGTGCCCTTCTTGAAATGCTGCAGTCCATTTGGTCTAGGAAAGTTCTGATGCTGTAAAGTTCTCGGTGATTCACCCTAAGTATATTGGCTTCCACATTTTTTACTCATAAATCCTTATTTTCCTTGCTGCACACTCAACAGCAGCACATTAAGCTATTCACAATGATCCTCTTTTCCTTTGATGGTGACCCAGCAATAATTGCAGAAATCATCTGCAAAGCTACATTGCAAAGTCCCAGATAGCAAGGTATAGAGCTGGATGAACACAGCAGGCCAAGCAACATCAGAGGAGGAGGAAAGATGATGTTCCGGGTTTGGATGCTTCTTCAGAAAATTGCAAGTCCCAACGTCGCAAAGTCCCAACTCTTTTTGGTCATTATGATACAAATGTGAGACCAAACTAAAAGACATGAGAAGCATAGACTTTCTTCCAGTCACAACTCCAACACAAGTTAGATTATAACTAAAAGAGAATTCTAGTGCACAAAAACATAAGCCTCATTAACAGGACTGGGAAAGATAGATGAGCCAGCACTCCAGTGATTTTACTGGGCCAGCTGTGTCAGGATTTAATATATTGACTTCTATTTAGGTAAGTTTGTGCCCTCTGAGAATCTATGTCACTGCTTTCGGGGTGCTGCTAGATTTCCAGCATGTCTCTGTTTCGTACATAGTGTTAGTGATGAATTCTGCATGTTTTATTTAAATGTTCTTAAAATCAGAGGCAAGGGTGCTTGCACAATGGAACACTGTATCCCACATCAATAAATCATAATAAGCCTCTACATTGTATGTGGGGTCTTGTGCAGCCTTTAACTGATTTAAACAAAATTCTAAATTCCATTGAGATGGTTACTCACTAAAATTGAAATATCACCTATTAGTATGTTATTTTTAGTAACAGAGCGAACAAAAATAATATGATTGAGAAACATTGTACATCCTTGTGCAAGGTTCTTTACTTGTAACTTTCATTTCATTATAGAAAATGAAAATGAAGGCAAAAGCACTGTGATTTGTAGTGAAATCTCTCATTCATCATTTTTAGCATGAACATAAATATAACATGGCTAACAGGTGAAGTTCCTTTGATATTACACTTAGTGAGGCACAGTTACGTCAGCCTCATCCATGGACCAGCTTTTGTTTGTCAGTCAGAAGGATGTGGGTTTATGTTTCACTCTCGAGACTTAAGTGACATACCTAAGCTGGCACTTCAGGGCAGTGCTTGAGGGAGTGCTACAAATTCAGAGGTGCTGACTTTTCAATTAAATGGCAAACAAAGGCGCTAACTACCTCGCTTTACCTACTAAGTGGACATAAAAATTACCATGACAACATTTCGAAGAAGTGCAGCTGAGATCTCCCTGGTGTCCTTGCCAACTTTTAGCCCTTTTTAAAAAAGTAATCTTGCCCATTACCCAATTGCTGTTAGTTATAGTTGCAATAAAAGTTACAAAATGTGTGGTCCTTGTATTGACAGTAGAAAGATACAAGTATATGGTTAACCGTTGCAATCTAGCTCTCATTTTGAAAATTTATTCATCCATCTATTTTGCCAAAGAAAATTTTACAAATGATCAAGTTACTGAGATTTTTTATTTGGTTTGATTTATTATTGTCACATGTACTCAGATATAATGAAAAGTATTGTTTTGTGGACTAGCAAGGCAAACCATACCTTGCGTAAGTACATCAGGGCATTAGAACAGAATGCAGAATATAGTGTTACAGCCACAGAGAAGGTGCAGAGAAAGATCAACTAAAATATATGAGAGGTTTGTCCATAAGTCTGATAACAGCGCAGAAGAAGCTGTTCTTAAATCTGTTGGTCAGAAATCACATGATTCCAGGTTATAATCCAGCAGGTTTATTTGTATAAACAAGCTTTCAGGTTCTTATTCCTTCTTCAAATGTTAGTGAGAGAGGTAGCATCAGACACATAATTTATAAGTAAAAGATCAAAGGGTCACGTCATTGCTCAGGATGCACTAAACAAACCTGAGACGGTCTCAACACACAATGTGTCTCTTCCGCCTCCCTACACATACGCACGCACACTCTTCCCATCTCTCTCCCCACACCCGTGAGCGCACACACACACTTTCTCTCTCTCTTTCTTACTCCCTCACACATACACACTCTCTCTTACCCCTCTCTCTCTCTCACACACACACACATGCCCACCCACTCTCCCTCACACACACACACACACACACACAGGCAGACACACACACACACACATGCATGTGAATCTATGGGATGAATTTGTATTTGCAGATACATTCTATTTTGTTCAAAAGCACACAATTTATAGATAGTCAGTCAATGTGGCGTTTTATAAATTCCTACTTTAGAAATAAAACCAGTCTGACTCCAAAGTAAAACACAAACAGATTCTGAACAAGGCCTCACACCTAACATGCATTGTTTGACCTAAAATGTCACCCCTTCTTTACATTGTTAAAACCTTTAGTTCTCATAGGACAGGGACTTGAAAGGAAATCAGGGATTTACATATACAAATCAATCCATTAAAACCTTCTAACTGGTTAAAGATTTAATACCATTTTAGGTTTGTTTAGGACATCCTTTGATCTTTTACTTGTAAATTCTTTGTCTGATACTACCTCTCTCACTAACACCTGAAGAAGGAGTGAGGCTCCAAAAGCTCAGAGAGTTGTGGGCGGCACGGTGGCTCAGTGGTTAGCACTGCTGCCTCACAGCACCAGGGACCCGGGTTTGATTCCAGCCTCAGGCATCTATCTGTGTGGAGTTTGCACATTCTCCCTGTGTCTGCGTGGGTTTTCTCTGGGTGCTCCGGTTTCCTCCCACAGTCCAAAGATGTGCAGGTTAGGTGAATTGGCCATGCTAAATTGCCCATAGTGTTCAGGAAGGTGTGGGTTGTTGGGGGGGGTGGTGTCTGGGTGGGATGCTCTGAGGTTCGGTGTGGACTTGTTGGGCCGAAGGGCCTGTTTCCACACTGTAGGGATTCTAATCGTCTAATCAATCAGATAGCAAGAACTGCAGATGCTGGAGTCTGAGATAACACAGTGTGGAGCTGGAGGAACACAGCAGGCCAAGCAGCATCAGAGGAGCAGGAAACGTAATGTTTCGGATCAGGTTTCCTCTTCAGAAATGGGGACAGTGAAGGGAGCTCAGCAAAAAACAGAGAGGGGAGGGGTGGAGCTGGGGAAGGTAGGTGACATGGTGGTGGGGATTGGTTAGTGAGGTGGTAGGGATGGGATGAGGCCAGGAGTGTACCTTCCGGTCGCGAACCATTTTAATTCCTCCTCCCACTCCCTGGGTGACCTGTCCATCCTGGGCCTCCTCCAGTGTTACAATGACACCACCCACAAAATGGAGGAGCAGCACCTCATATTCCTCCTCAGGACCCTACAGCCCAATGGCTTAAACATGGATTTTACCAGTTTTAAAATCTCTCCACCGCCACCACCCACCCCGGCTTCATTCCATGTCTGACCCTCCCTCTCATCCCCACCTCCTTGATCTGACACAACCTGTCCACCTTCTCTCCCACTTATCCACTCCTCCCATCCCACTGACCAATTCCGACCACTCCCTACCTGCACTCATCTATCACCATCCCACCTAACTTCCCAGCCCCACCCCTCCTCTCTCTATTTATTTCCCAGCTCCCTTCTCCATTCCCATTTCTGAAGAAGAATCCTGACCCAAAACATCAACTTTCCTGCTCTTCTGATGCTACAAGACTCCGAAAGCTTGTGTTTTCAAATAAACCTATTGGACTATAACCTGGTATAACAAGGTGTAGAGCTGGATGAACACAGCAGTCCAAGCAACATCAGAGGAGCAGGAAAGCTGACATTTCGGGCCTAGACCCTTCTTCAGAAAACCTGGTGTTGTGTGATTTTTGACCTTGTCCACCCCAAACCAACACCAGCACATCTGTACCATAACTCTGTTGGTGTGTGATTTCAAACTATTATATCTTCTACCCAATGGAAAAGGGTGGAAATGGGTGGAAGAGAGTATCACCACAGTGGAAGGGATATTTGATTATGTTGGCTGCTTTCGTGAGGCAGTGGGAAGTGTAGACAGAGCCAATCGGTGGAAAGCTGGTTGTGGTGATGGATTGGGCTTTGCTCACAACTCTCTGTAATTTTTTGTGGTCTTGGGCATGGCTGTTGTGATACCAAGCTGTGAAGCATCCATTTGGATGCCTTTTATCGTGCATCTCTATTTATTTTATGTTTTACATTTTTTAATCCAACATATTTTTATATATTTTAATAAACTGAATTGGTGAAATAACTGTTCTCTGATTTATTAGCCCAAGATTGCTAGAATGGTGATTCTTGTGATGAGTCACACATTGGCCAGGATTTTTCAATTTGTCTTTCAAGCGTGGAATAGGGGCCATAACACAAGAGACAAGCTCCATCACTGACAATGAATAATGTATTTGGCCCAGCAGGCTGTCAGCCACATCAGTGGCCTGTTGGCTGGTTTCTTGGTGTGTCATTTCCTGGGATAGCAATAATCAGGCCTGCCGGAAACTGCCAAACACTCGCAGGCTGATCATCCCCAAACTGAGCTTAGTCACAGTGTCTCCTGAACTCAGCAGGCAATCCGCTCCATTTTATTGGTCAGAAAATCCCAGGCATTGTTCTGACATGCTGAAAACTGAGTTAATCAGGACAGATTACAAAGAGGCCCATGAGCAAATATTCATCCACCATTTAAGATTAAGTGTGTCTGAAAGTTGACTATGGGCTCTCCTGCCCAGAATTTAATTTCTAAGGAGGCAGGAAGAGGTTGGGTAACTCTCTTTGTCAACCCACCTGATTATATGTTCCTTCCCACCACTTCTTGGGAGGAGCATGTTCAACCCAATTTTTAAAAAATGCATATCCTTCAAATCGCACAAATTTCTGCAAATGCGGATTGGTAATTGCTCAATAATGTTGCATTTAGAACTTTCTAAATGTCATGTTCAATTGATTTTTGCTGGAAATCTCAGCATATGTTGCCCACCCCGTGACTGAATGGATGAAATTTCGCAGAGCGTTTAAGATCACTGTAGATTTGGAGAAACACATGGGTATGGTAACCAGGTAAAGACAACAGATTTCCTTCTTGAAGGCAGAGAGTTGAACCAGATGGCAATAACCAATAATAGATCATGGTTGCCACTCCTAAGACTAGCTTTCAATTACAGATTATTTTAATTTATATTCCATTTAAATTTGTGTTCTGGTTTGAATCTAGGTCACCAAAGTATGAGCATGTGAATTGCAGATCCAGTGACATTATCACTATTCCACTATCTCTGATCTCTTTAGCAAATTAACTTTTCGATTAGAGAAACAGAGTAACCAGAGAGAAGATCATGGGATGAACTGGGGACAAATTAAATAATAGGAAGGGAAGTAAAGAGAGGGAAAGAAATAGCCAGTGAAGAGAGAAGAATAAGAAAAATATTAAAGGACATTGCCATGAAATTCTGTTTGTTGATGATAAGCTAATCATGATTGAATTCCAGGTAGGTATCAGGAAAATTCCTACTTGAACGCTGTATCTTGAAGTTATTTCTGGAAGAGCTCTAACTAATTTGCATTTCCGAGTGTCAAAACAGCTTTGCATCCTGAAAATTGTTGCCTTCCGACGCTGACAGGAATGTGTTGGCAAGGCACACGTGAGAATACTGCCAACATAGTTTTAAGAAAGTTTAAAAATCCTGTAGGAATAATTCACTACTGTTCCTAGTGAATTGAACTAGGAACAATACATTAGTTGCTGTAGTGACATTTACTGGTTTCCTTCATTCTTTTTCTGACCTGCAGCATTGAGACTGATGTCAGGACATATATATTATGCCATTAGCAAACTCTTGGTGGGATCAATAAAAGGTCCTGGATGAAAATTGTGAAATTACTTTATACTTACAATTCGCATCTGTAAGTTTATGTTTTCTTTTTATATACTGGTACTTTTTTTGTAGATACCAATATCTATTTAAAAGAATTGAGCTTCCAGTTAGCATTTGGCACAATCATTTCACATTGTATATCTTTTATGAAAACTGTCACAGGCAGAAATTGTGTTTTCTTACTGCGTCTGATCAATGTATTTTCTATGTGAGGTGTGTGTGTTTTCTTTCAGACATGGTTTCTTTCAAGCTGACCTGTAGTTTCTTGGATAAGAGATAAAAGGTACTGCAGATGCTGGAGAATCCGAGATAGCAAGCATGGGGCTGGATGAACACAGCAGGTCAAGCAGCATCATAGGAGCAGGAAAACTTGACGTTTTGGGCCTAAACCCTTCATCAGAAATGGGGGAGGGGAAGAGGATTGGTTGATGCTTTAGGTGGAATGAAGTCCTTGTTTATTAAAGCCAAGGTTTCTCAGTAAGCTGTGAGGGTTCATGTCATCAAATTTTCAGTATTTGGTTCTCAGATGAATTTGGTGCTGAAACAGTTTGAGGAAAATCATTTTTCCACCTTTGTTGTTTATTACCTTGGCTGCCTGGTTGACTTGCAGCTGGTTTGATGGCTGTCGATGAACTCTGACTGCAAGCAGCTTCTTCCTGTTATTTTAAAAGCAAGCATCAAGTACGGTCAGCACGTCATATGATCTCCATCAGTTCAAAGTAATTTTCCAGATAGGGAAATGTTTATATTGAATATACATCCTGCGTTATGATATTCATGTCTTGAGAGTTTGAAGCAGCCAGGAATATTTGTATTTGCATGACACATTCAACATGCAGTTATACTTCTGAATACCTCTCAGGGAAAGGCGTTGAGTCATTATTTGTTTGGATGGTTCCCCTAGGTCCGTCTGGAATTAAGGGCTATTTCAACCCACAAAATTAGTCAAGTAATCCTTAGCTGGTCATCATTTTGCAGTCTTTTGTGGTCAAGTTTGAAAATATAAATATTAGTTTGAAAATATAAAGGGGCATGAAATACTAAAAGCATTATCCGTCAAATGCAAATGTTCTATTTATGATCATTTAAATTGAGAAAAACATTTCTCACTTATATCTACTGGAGTGATTGTAACTCGGTCAGCCAGCTGGACCTCATAGAATATAAGTTCCCTGATTGGGGCTGTTAATACAGTCCAATCAGGGAGCCCTGGCTGACAGGTAAGAACAGCAGTGGCAGACATTCTGTTCACTCTGAGACCTGGCTCTGAAGAAACACTACTAGAGTCAAGGACTCATTATGTGTAAATAAAGAGTGCTTTGGTAACAGGATCACAGCCTCTGTAGAGTTGTTTCACCCAACACATCACTTTGCACAGAAATACTGTCCTTCTCGTAAACAGTCCACAGTTGCTGTTAGCTTTCAATAAACAGGTTTCCATTTCCTCATTTTGCTAAGTAAGAATTTTGAACGACCATCTCCAGGAACTTTCATTTTCCATCAGCGTGTGCCCTACAGCCATCACCAGCAGCAAAGCCTATGTTGATAATTCTTTTCTCCCAACCATGTCACAACACATCTTCAGGAATCTTTTAAGGCTGCTGAAGGTGTCTCTTAAATGGGAGACCATGTCTCTCATTGCTTTCGGTCTGCGATACTAACTAATTTGTAGGAAAGACTACAAAATGATCTCAAAAATGACTTCCGCTGCTCTCTTCCCCATGGAAATGTGAAAATATGTTAACCTTGGATTCTGTTAGAAATGCTAATTAGCTTTGATCCCAGTTCCTGTTCATCTTAGAAATAAACAGTTTACAGCCTAACTGTTTCCAACCTTCAACACCATTCTGGGATTTTGGGAATTTCAGAGTCGACATATTGCATTCTCAGGGAATACTGCCACTTTCTCAAATTCTCTTCTCAGTAAAACAATCTAAACCTTCCACTGATCTTTCACAATCACACCATCCAGTCTTACTGTCAAGTAGATAGTGGAACATGTCGTACGAACCTCTTCAGATTCCCTGAAGTTTCAATCAGAAAATATCATTTACATCAAAAACATTTGATAATTCTAACACTATAATGAGAAAGTAATCATTAGATTTTGTAATGTGCACATTGAATGTTATTGTCCATTTCCAGGCATTGCTATTTGCATGTATTTGCGAGGAGACAATAGCCTCGTGGTATTATCGTTGGACCGTTAATCCAGAGACCTGGATAACGTGCTGAGGACCCAGGTTTGAATCCTGCCATGGCAGATAGTAGAATTTGAATTCAATGAAAAAAAATCTGAAATTAAGAAGCTAATGATGACTGTGAATCCATTGTCCATTGTCAGGAAAAAAAAAACATCTGGTTCACTAATGTCCTTTAGGGAAGGAACCTACCATCCTTACCTCGTCTGGTCTACATGACTCCAGACCCACAGCAATGTGGTTGACCCTGAACTACCCCTTTGGCAGTTAGGGATGGGCAATAAATGCTGCCTGGTCAGTGAAACCCTCATCCCATGAATGAGTAAAGTTTATTCTGTGTGCAGAATCTATTTTTCTGGTCAATAGTTTCATTTTTGACTGTATGTTTCTCTTTATATGTTGTGGCACTGTGGGAAGGAGGGAGGGGGTGCAGAGATGGAGTATACCAATTATACTCCAGCTGAAATCTTGCGGTCTGGTTATAAGATTGTGTTGTTGCTTCACTGCAGTACCCCTTTAAAATGTGTAATAAGATGAAACCAGTTCAGTGGTAATCTGTTTCCATATAGTAGAATGTCTGAATCAATGCACTCAGATCACCGATCGATCTAAGTGATAATGGATATGCATGCATGCTGTGCCTTGGATTGAGAATAGGCTGAATGATTGAAGGACAACACTGAAGGTCGACTCTGACAGTCATTTCTAACCAATTCTCAGCTATCAAAACGGTACACACAAAACCTATTATAGCTGTTCAGATGAACTTTAAAGATTCTTAAAATTTATTTAATTCCTTTTCATGGGATTTTGAGAATGTTCCCAAATTATAGACCTTGTTCACTCCGGTTAGAATTGAATTTGAAGTGGCAGCTGTGGCTCAGTTGGGCGCACACCTGCCTCTGAGTTCTGGAGCTCAAGGGTTCAGGTTGCACTTCAGAGATTTTGAGCACAAAAATCAAGCTTGCCACTCCATTGCAGTGCTGAGGGAAGGCTTCACCACTGGAGGTGCCATTTTTGACTCAGATGTTAAACTGAGCCCAATTTGCGTTCCTGGCTGGAGATAAAAGATCCCCTAACACTGTATCCAAGAACAGAAAGTGAGTTATCCCTGATGTCTTAGCTAATATTTATTCTTCATCCAACGTTACAAATACATATTATTTGGTCATTATTACTTTGCTTTATTGGGACCTTACTTTGCACAGGTTCACTGCTGCATTTCCTCTTTCATCAGAGTGGCTGCACTTCAAAAGCACTTCATTAGCTGTGAACCACTTTGGGCATCTAGAGGATATGAAAGGTGTCATAGAAATGCAAATCACTTTTTGTTACTTTTCACATTTTATTTGATTTCCCTGGATTAGGGTTTAGTCGAAAAGGTTAAGAACAAATATTTAGCCCATCTAAATTTGCCAGTAGCATTCACATTTTTCTGGGTCATATCTTTTGCATTTTCATTCAAAAATACAGATTGGGAGAATTGTAAGGACCCTGTGTGGAGAGATAATTGTCCTTCAGTGAAATCAAAATGAGTGGGACAATTAAAGGAGAAGGGTACACTTGTGAACAATAATTCTGAAAGTTTTCAAGCACAGAAGACATTGCAACCCATTTGTGGACTGTTGTAATGCTGAAAGTCAGATGTTTTAGAAACAAGAGACGTAAGTTGAGGTAAAGAGAATTTGGTTGGTAGCAAAGTCAGACCCACGATGCAGCTAGCAGAAGTTGGAACATTACTGCTTTAAGAGCTGTGCTGTTTTAAAAGCTTCATATGCTAATGCACTAATGACTAAGATTAATGCACATGATCAAATGCCATGTGCCATACAGCAAGTTACACGTTTTTGAGAAGATTTGTAGCTGGGGTTGTGATTGAGGTTGTAGACTTGCTCGCCGAGCCGGTGTGTTTGGTTGCAAACGTTTCATCACCCTGCTAGGTAACATCATCAGTGTGCCTCCGGTGAAGCATTGGTGTTCTGTCCTGCTCATTATTTATATGCCCCAGTTTGCTGGGGTGGTTGGTATTACTTCCGGGTCTGTTTTTCAGTGGTTTGTATATCGCGCCCAGTTCAAAGAATTTGTTGATGGGGTTCCAGTTGGAATGCCAGACTTCCAGAAATTCCTTGGCTTGTTTCTGTTGGCTTGTGCTATTATGGGTGTGTTGTCCCAGTCAAATTCGTATTCTTCTTTGTCTGTGTGTTTTGAGACCAGTTTGTGTCTCTTGGTGGCTAGTTGGTGTTCATGTATCCTTATTGTCGGTTTCTTCCAGTTAGGCCTATGTAAATGTTTCTCACAGTCCTTGCATGGTATTTTGTATATTACATAGTTTTATTGGTTGTGGATATGGGATCCTTTACGTTCATCAGTGGCTGTCGCAGGGTGGTTGTTGCTTTGTGGGCTACCGTGATACCTAGGTGTCTGAGTAGTCTTGTGGTCATCTTTGATACCGTACATCATCTGATGTACGGTAGGATAACTAGTGTGTCTGGCCATGTTGTGTCTCCTTGTGGTCAGTCATGGAGGTAATGGCGGATTGTGCTTTTTGGATATCCATTCCTTTTTAACAACTCCGTTTAAGTGCTCCTGTAACTATTCCAGCAACCACCCCAACACCCATTAATGGAGCTGCATCAGACAACACACTGCAGCAACCCAGAACTGTGCAAAGCAGAGACACAAACCAACAACCACCCAGTGACAGCTCCTGACAAATGTAAAGGACTCCATACATAGGCCAAACTGGAAGAAAACTGACAATAAGGATACACGAACACCAACTAGCCATAAGAGAGTTGACTAATTCTCACTGGTTTCAAAACACATGGACAAAGAAGGGCACAATTTCGACTGGGACAACACATAATAGCACAAGCCAAACAGAGACAAGCCAGGGAATTCCTGGAGGCCTGGCATTCTACCGGAACTTCATCAACAAACACATTGAACTGGACTCAATATACAAACCACTGAAAAACAGAACCAGAAGTAATGCCAACCACACCAGCAAGCCGAAGCATATAAATAACAAATGGGAAAGAATACCAATGCTTCACCGGAGGCACACTGATGCTGTTACCTAGCAGGGTGACAAAACGTCTGCAGTTAAACACACTGGCTGGGCAAGCAAGTCTACAACCACATATAGCAAACACGTACTAAACTCTGAATGCATAATAGTTATCTATATCTGCAAGTTATAGTCTTAGCTATTAAATATGTCTCAGAGGTTTAGGTGACCTGATCCACACTATTTAATCTAGATTACTTAGTAAGAATACAAGAAATACAACATGGTGATGAGCATAATTTTTACTTTAGAAAAGAGGCATTGATGCAAGATTTAAAACACAGGAGAAAGTGTGCATAAGTTACATTTAATCCGGGACCCTTGAAAAAATAAACATGATAGTAATATTTATTTGTGACTTTATTGGAGCAGAGTTGATTCTGAAGTGAAATATAAAAGCTACAAGGCCATCAAGACAAAAACAAAAGCTCAAGCTGCGGCTGATAATGACACAGGGCAGATTTTCTTTTTAATTAAAGCAACACAAAAAAGTTGCATTTTTGAGTCTCCAGAAAGCATAATCTTAAAAGTAGCAAGATGGTTATAAACCTTCTAAACATTAATTGTATTTGCAAAAGATAGGCAAAGTTGACTATGAAATTCTCTAACATGAATTGGAAGGCCACAGACATCCTATCTGAATTTAGGCTGTGCAACAAAGGCTCGGACTATGTATTTAAACTTTAGCTGTTGTGGAATCAGATAAGTAAGTTAGAATAAAGCTAGCCATTGGAAATGAGGAATTGCACCAGGTGAATACTTCAAGCTTGTCTCATAAGGACCAGAGGGTTCCTGCTGAAAATTGGGAAATGCTGGAACATCAGCTTCATAAAATAAATGTTTCAAATTCACCAACTAGATCTGATGTCCGACAGACAATATCCATAAATATCACTTGATCAGTTTATCAGTAAGCATCGTGCCAAGGGCATTGGCTGATTTTCTTTTGTTTTCAGAGGCTGAACTGTGAACTGGTTATGGCTTCAATGTCTATTGAACCTTTCCAAAAAGATCTTTTGAAGAAAAAGGAAGTCATGACATCAACACACAGCTTAGACATGGCTGAAAGTAAAAGAAAAGCAATGTGGCTGGACAACAACATTTGCAAGCACTCGGCATGGTCAGCAGTATTGGTGTAGTAACCAGGAAGTGGAAAGCAAGCAAACCTTGTGGGAAGTGCCAAATGTTATAACCATCATGAACTCTTCCTGTATTCCCACATCTCTGTATGATACGCAAAAATGCATTGGGCTCACCTATGCAAAGAAGCATGGTTGTAATGATACAACCAGAGACTACAATATGAAGCAATGAATAAAAAGAATGTGCAGTATTTTGAAAACAACAACAGGGAATATGGCAGTGACCTTCATAAACTCATAAGCACACACATTAGGTTAGCAACAAGACTGACCATGGTAAAGATTCACAGTGGAGGAACATTCAATTCGATAGGTTAGAGTGGATCAGGGGAACAGAGAAATTAAGGTAAAGGCACGCCAACAGTTCTCAATGAAGAGATAAAGTTGGAGGCCAGATGTTCTGTTATTGCTTTACGAGCAAGTTACTTTCTGAACTGTTAAATAAACTTATGTGAGACTTTCAATTAAACTGAATCCATATAACATAATCTGTTACCAATAACTCAACAACCGAACAGGTGGCACAGCTCACTCTCTATTTTGTGCAACATGTTAATTAGGAGCAGAAGTAGACCATTCAGCCCCTCAAGTCTGTTCTTCCCTTCAATAATATCATGGCTGATCTGTTGATGTTTCAAACTCCACATTCCTATTTAACCCAATGATGTATGATTCTGTTGTCGAACAAGATCTTTACTTTTATTCCTGGCTGATACTTGTCTGCAGCCTTTGCAGACAGTTACACAAACAATACACAATACACAAACCTCAATAAAATCCACATTTATTGGGCAGCTAGGATTTTTGTTGTAAGCCTGCAAATAATG
The DNA here is from genome assembly GCA_024137785.1 of Ginglymostoma cirratum. NCBI lineage: Eukaryota > Metazoa > Chordata > Chondrichthyes > Orectolobiformes > Ginglymostomatidae > Ginglymostoma > Ginglymostoma cirratum. Next base: position 32,949,842 of record JAHRHZ010000289.1, on the reverse strand, counting down.
TCAGAGAAAATGGATATCTTCACGGAGTAGCATGTGCCTATCCCACCAGTGTTAATTTAATATCAAAGGACAACCAAGTGCATGCTTCCCTCATTTTCCGGACCTTCAGGGATGTGTATTATACATAAGCGAGGAAAAGGTCTTGTCTCTAGTTCTTGATGCTTTTGTTCCTCTATTTTATGGCCCAGCAACCAACATGAAAGAGGAAGAAGAGGGGTAGGGGAGATTTTGAACAGACAAACATCGGTTCCAACACCATTGTGCAGAACTCAGATAAAACTGTACTCTTTCATTTATCTTCAAGATCTTCCATTTCAATGAACCAGCTCTTTCCATTTGCTTGGAATGCTCAGGTCCAAAATGCTTGCTCATTCCCATTATTTCAGGATTTTAGTGGAGACCTCAAACTTTACCATTTGGTCTGAAATGACAGTGGGTTAAAATTCTTCTTCTTCCATTTCTCCAAGCTGATATTACCTGCTCCTTGTTACCTCACATTGTAAGTGATAAATAGGGGAAATATTGGAAATGTTCAGCAGATCTAGCAGCATCAGTGGAGAGGGAAACAGAGTTAATGTTTGAGGTCTGTGACCTGTCATCAGAATTGTAAATAATTACAAATGTAATAGCTTTTGTGTAAGTAATGGAGATAGTGGTAAGTAAAATGAAAAGGAAGGCCTGTTTTAGGTTAAGGGCACAAGAAATTAAATGACACAGGGTTCCACATTGAAAGATCAAACAAAATGATGATAGGAGAAGCAAAAACAAAAGATGTATTTAGAGGAAGTGTGAATGACTGCATCCTAAATAGCTGCTGTCTAAAAATTATGTCAAGGAGCTAAGAGACCTGTGTCGTCTATAAAGTGCACCTAAAATTTGGCATAGTTACCTAGCATTCAGCTTCTATTTTAACCTCTTTCTCTTCACTTTTGTCTTTCACTTCTAATTCCTCTGCTTTACAGCTGTATTAAAGCACATTAATGAGTTGTGATACTCTCAAGGTCTTTATAACATCTTTCAAAAATATTACCCAAGTGTGCCCTTCTTATTTCTTATATATTACTTCCAAATAACAGTTGTTCAAGATGTGTATTTACATCTTTTTGTTTCTTTGTTTTGTCCCATTAACATTTCCTTGACCGTACACCATGAAATATTTTGTTATTTTATCTTCTTTGTCCTCAATCATCTAGCGGACCTATCTTTTTATTTTTTTCTTTCCAGAATTCACATTCGCCCAACCCTTTCACTTGCTCAAAATCTATTATATTTTCAATTTCCCCTAGTTCTGATGAGAAACCTCGGACCTGATATGCTGGGCAAAGCTTGTTGAGATGCTGGGTCTCTCACCTGTCAGCTGGACAGCCAATGAGAAACCTGCGTTTTCTCTTTTCAGGAAGGTCTTGTTGTTTCAGGCAGTTGGCCTAAAGGGTTAACACAAAGCGTTTGTGAAGCTCCACCCCCTGAGAAAATACGATAATTCTGGGAGCAGTTCTACTTGTCTATTGTAGTCGTACCACTTCATCAGTCTTACCTCAACCATGTCACTTAAGTTATCCTGGGATACCAATGCTTTTTCCGGAGTGTAATATACCTGACTAACCTTTGTCTAATACGAAACAAAAAACAAAAGAACTGTGGATGCAGGAAATCAGAAACTAAAACAGAAATTTCTGGCAAAATTGAGTTGGCCTGGCATTATCTGGAGTGAAAGATCAGAATGAATGTTATGGCTCCCAGTGACTGTTCTTTCGGACTTTTGCAAATGTTGACTGCTTTCTCTCCACAGGTTTTACCAGACCTGCTGAGTTTTTAAAACAATTTCTGTTTTTGAGCCTTAATCTAATGTTATGTTAGTTAATATATCATAAATACTACCTGTTACTGAAGTACGTGTCTTTTCATCTGAACATTTATTAGAACATAGAACATAGAACAGTACAGCACAGTACAGGCCTTTCAGCCCATGATGTTGTGCCGAACTTTTACCCTAAACATAAGGTCTATCTAACCTCCACCTCCACCTTATACCATCATCCATATGCCTATCTAACAGCTGCTTAAATTCCCCTAATGAGGCCACTTCCCTACCCTCTTTGGCAATGCATTCCATGCCCCTACCACTCTCTGAGTAAAGTACCTACTTCTGACGTCTCCCCTTTATCTACGTCCACTCACTTTAAAACTATGCCCCCTCATAACAGCTACCTCCGCCCGAGGAAAATGTCTCTGGCTGTCCGCTCTATCTATACCTCTGATCATTTTGTACAGCTCTATCAAGTCACCTCTCATCGTTTGTCGTTCTAAAGAGAAAAGCCCTAGCTCTCTCAACATTTCCTTGTAAGACCTTCCCTCCATTCCAGGCAGCATCCTAGTAAATCTCCTCTGCAACTTTTCCAACGCTTCCACATCTTTCCTGTAATGAGGCGACCAGAACTGGATACAATACTCCAGATGAGGCCAAACCAGGGTTTTGTATAGCTGGAGCATAACTTCACGGCTCTTGAATTCAATCCCTCTATTAATGAAAGCTAACACACCATATGCCTTCTTAACAAGTCTATCCACCTGGGTGGCAGCTTTCAGGGAACTGTGGACATGAACCCCAAGATCCCTCTGCTCCTCTACACTGCCAAGAATCTTTCCCTTAGCCCTGTATTCTCTTTCAATTTTGTCCTTCCAAAATGAATCACCTCACACTTTTCAGGGTTAAACTCCATCTGCCACTTCTCAACCCAGCTCTGCATCCTATCAATGTCCCTTTGTAACCTAGAACAGCCGTCTGCACTGTCCACAATGCAACGGACCTTCGTATCGTCCGCGAACTTACTAATCCACCGAGAGGACCGAGAACAGATCCTTGTGGTACACCACTCGTAATTGAGCGCCATGTTGAATATTTTCCATCCACTACCACCCTTTGTCTTCTAAGGGTCAGCCAATTCTGAATCCAATCTGCCACATTTCCCCCTATCCCGTGCCTCCTTACCTTCTGCATGAGCCTACCATGGGGAATCTTATCAAACGCCTTACTTAAATCCTTGTATACCACATCCACTGCTCTACCTTCATCCATGTGTTTGGTCACCTCTTCAGAGAATTCAATAAGGTTTGTGAGGCATGATCTACCCCTCACAAATCCATGCTGACTATCATAAATCAAACCATGCCTTTCCAAGTGATCATAAATCCTGTCTCTCAGAGCCCTTTGCAATAATTTGCCCACCACTGAAGGAAGACTAACTGGCCTGTACTTTCCGGGGTTATCCCTATTTCCTTTGAACAAGGGAATGATGTTTGCATCTCTCCAGTCTTCCGGCACTATACCCGTGGACAGTGAGGACGAAAAGATAATCGCCAAAGGCCCTGCGGTCTCTTCCCTCGCTTCCCATAGAATCCTTGGATAAATCCCATCAGGCCTGGGGACTTATCTATCTTCAAGTTCCTCAAAATTCCTAGTCCATCTTCCTTACTAATATCCACCTCCTCGAACCTACCAGCATGTTTAACACTGTCCTCCTCTACAACTAGGTGCCTCTCTGTTGTGAATACCAAAGAAAAGTATTCATTAAGGACCTCTCCTATCTCTTTAGGATCTGTGCATAAATTCCCTTTGCAATCCTTGATTGGCCCTACCCTTTCTCTGGTCATTCTCTTATTCTCTTATTGGTGGTTAATCTTCCACCAATTAATACTTGTAAGCCCTGAGGTCTCGTAAATCAGGATGGATTGGTGGCAGTATATGTACCTAAAGGACAAACGCAGAACCATGTACTGGCTGAGGACATCTCTTACATTCAGCCAAGCAAACAACAGGCCAATCAGGTAGTGATGAGGTCACCAGTGGGTCTTCCTCTGGAATCAAGTGACTGGGAGTAGAAATCTCACCTTCTGAGAACTATCAGCCAAAATGGCGCCGGCAGCTCCTGTTCTCGGCAGTGTCTCAAGGGAGGCCATGACCCCTGCTTGAAAAATACCCACAGAGTCCCAGCATTTTGTGGTGACGTATGTTACAGGTAAGAAATGAGAAATGGGATTTTGCAGTGGAGGTCATGGTGAGGGCAGGGAGGGGTCAATAGTGAAAGCATGGATATTGTCGTCAGCAAGCACCCCCTTTCCCCCCAACCCATTGAATTCTCAGTCCATCAATTAGACACTGGCTGTCTTTAGATCGTAGGGCCATTACTCCTAGGTGACAAGTTAGCCACATGTTTTCAGCTGCCTTGTCTGCTGCATGGTGACAGACCTGCCTGAAATTTGTTTAATCCCAGCACTGTTTGGTCACCTAAGGGTTTCAGCTGGTACTAGGGTGGGACAGGTAACTGTGGATCTCCTACTCAGAACTTAATTGCAGCAGAGGCAAAAAGGTAGCTTTATTTGGTTGTGCCACCACCCTATCTAGATCCCACTTCCAAGCTCATCACAGCGATGAAAGCAGAAGGCTCCACTCACTAATCCTGTCTGTTCACAGATGCTGCCAAACTTAGAATCATGGAATCTTTATAGGGTAGATAAAGGCCATTTGGCCCATCAAATCTGTACAGACCCTCCAAAACATCCCACCCAGACCCACACCCCCAGCCCCACCCAATCCCCGTAATCCCACATTTACCATAGCTGACCGTCCTAACCTGCCCATCCCTGGAAACTACAAGGCAACTTATCGCGGCCAATCCACCATCTTTGGACTTGTTGAGTTCTCCAGCATTTTCTGTTTTTATTTCAGGTTTCCAACATCCAAACGGTTTTGCTTTTGTCACATTGTTAGTACTTGAATTATTACAAACCACTGTAAATCCAGTGCTAAATTGGATAAATACAAGCTAGTTCTGATTTCTAATCTATAACAAGATCTTGGCATTTGTACCTTTCAATTCGACTAAAGCTAGCGATCAAAGCTTTCTCTCTTGTAGAATCTGATGCAACACTAGTCATGCTGAAAATTGGAACATTTTGCATTTTTTGCATCAAGTGTTGCCTTCAAATATTCAGCTTAGATGCAATGTGAAGTTCCATTTATGCTATCTCAGTAATATTCCTTAGCTGTACTCCACGAAGAATATCTCCAGCACGGCCCAGTGAGGTTTTTCATTTTCTGCACAGACTGCTGAGAATTTTGATTTCGTGACAATTTGTACCATGGACAGTTTTATGTTGTGGACTAAGGTTCTTCGAATTCACCTTCACTTTTGGTCTTTTTACATAACGAAGACTATGAGTAACTCTGCCTAGGCTGACTTTGAACCCAGTCCTCCAAAGTGAAATAGCAGTCTCATGAGCCATACCACAGAGCTCCTTAAATATGTCCTTCATATTTGAAAGATCCAAAGGGTCAGAGTCCTGTGACTTGTTCATTATCGACTTGGCAAATTGTCACTTGATGTAGTATTTGGCTGTAGAGCAGTGGTTGTCAGTTTGACTGCATTTGAAGGCGTGTCGAGTGACTATTTTGTGTTGAATGTTCAAACTGTGGTTCTATAGTTTGGATGACATTGCAACATAGCTGGTGTCTGCATACACGTATCAATGCAGAAATAGAGCGCAAATTATAAAAAATAAAGTAACAGTAGTTCTGCTCAGTCCCCTTCATCACAAAATGACTGCAAGTACTGTGCTTTCCTTGGAGCAAACAAAACTGAAGAAGTGTCTGAACTCGAAACATTAACACTATTTCCTCTTCACAGATGCTGCCAGACCAGCTGAGTTTCTCCAGCAATTTCTGTTTTGGTTTGTTTCAAATCCTCACCATCCTCAATTCTTTGGTTTATTTTCATGCTTCCTTTGGAACCTGACAGCATGAACAGCATGCACGTATCTCACAATTTCAAATGGATGGTATAATCTGTTGGATTTATGTGGAAGTTACCTCATTTTCTTTGAAATGGCCTGAGTTAATGAATTTATATTACAGAAATTTATATTTGCTAAAAAAAGAGTTGGATGTCCTCCTCTGTTCTTAGTAGAAATCACATCTAAAACTAACATGTTATGGTGCACTTACCCTGCGAGTTTAGCAAATCATTCTTGGCTTTGCTAAATGCAAGTCCACTGTAGCTTGTTTGGGCTTTGTCTGAGACCCAGATTCACACCACAGCAACGCAAAGTAAGATTCCCTCTTCTGAGGAGTCTCATTTTTTAAAAACCTGATACCAGATGGGTTTGTGACTTTGAATTAAAGTTGCATTTAAACCATCACCTTGCGTTAATGTTACAATTGCGATGTAAATGCTCCCTGAGTTCCTGTACATGCAGATTGACAAATTGCAATCTGTGTCAAGTTTTATGCTTCACCAACAAAACCTGTTTGATGAGGAACAGTTTAGCATTTCAAATATTTTGAGTGCTGACATGACTTTACCAAACTGAGTGGCTGAATCGACACATACTCGAAAAACCATTCTCGGTGTCCTGTGATGTGTCTTGTATTCTTGAAATGTACTGCTCTGTTTTAATTTGTTGATATCTTTGCAAATCTGGCTTTATCAGAAGTGAAAAGTGACTAGAGCTAGCATAACAGCTGGTGTTTACTGTAGGTGTACATTATGATCTGTGCCTCAGTATTAGAAATTCAGCCTTGAGTCTGATGCTAATATGCAGAGCATCTTTTATATTAGGAATGTAAGAATAGCATTAGACCATTGAACTCCATTGAAACATGTTTCAGCATTTAACCAGATAATGGCTGACCTGTACCCCAACTCTAGCAGTCTTTGTACCATACACATTAATAGCCTACTGATATCCTGCTGATCAAAAATCTACTCACCTCAGCCTGAATTATTATCAATCCAACTTTTAGGAATTGAGTCCATGAAATATGCAATTGTTTGTGTCCGAAGTGCTTCCCAGTTTCATTCCTGAACAACTTAGGTCTCATTTTAACACTAGGTCTGCAAAATTCAGTTTCATCTTGCTTCCTTTTTCTTTGGGGATCCATGACTCATTTTGATTCCAAAATGGCGTGTGCAGCATACACGTTACTTTTTGGTGTGAGCTATGCAAGTGCCGTTTTGTTGAGACGTTAATATTCATGCTAGATCATTTATTGATTTGATACCAGTGCTGCTAGTTTGGAGATAAGATTTCAGTAAACATATCTTAAACATGCACATCTGAATATTAAGGAATCATTAACTACTCTCAGATCAGTTACTTATAACATTGAAAGTAGGAGGAAGTAATTTTTTTTGCCCCAGTTTATCTGTTTTTAAACATTGTATCTCAAAAACCAATCATGGAACATAACATGATGATAGGATATGACTCAATGAATAACTGATTAGATTTTGTCAAAGGTGCGGATCCAGTTCATGGAATTTTATTCAAAGGATTCCTTTTCATTGGGAAATAGGGTGAATTGACTGTTTTTAGAATGTTACACATTGTTTATTTTAAATGTTCCTGATTGTTTTAGAATGTTGTGGATTGTAATTGTAACAGCTGCACTTGTACAACTTACCACAATTGTCAAAACATGAGCAGCGTTTTCAGAGCAGGGTTATTGGATGTGGATTGGCGTGAAGCTTCCTCAGTGATATGGAGGCTCATGGTCAAAAAAGATTCCAGGCCAAATTTTAGGTTTTTTTTGTCAGTTGTGTGAGCTTTTTTGGAGGGTTCGCCACTGCAAGGTTTAACAATATCTCCCACCAGATTTTAACAACATCACCCCATTAATAACCTACCCCAATCCTATGGTACCCCTCTCACCCAATCCTAGCCAGTTTTTACCAGGTACCATTTCTTACCAGGCGCCATTCCCAGGACAACTCACCCATTGCCAGAATATCTCAGAATTGACCAGCACCTCTGCCACCAGCAGCATCTTTAAAAACCATTGTACATCCAGACAAGGACTGTTGGTTCAAAGATCCCCTGATTGGTTCCTCACATTTGTCCTGGCCATTGCAGGCAAGGTAAATGTGGTGCTCCACTTCGAAGGCAGGAGCCTAGAAGTCCTGCTGGATGGAATGATGCAAAGACAGGCTTTTTACCCAAGCAACCAGCAGATAAAGCCCCATGCCATGCCAGCATGGTTTGAGTTTGTCTACCAGGCCAGTGTATTCTCAACTGTCTAGAGAACATTGATCTCTTGTACTCCACTATTTTCACTTGGACACCTCATGCTTACTCTATTTCTAACACTGCACACACCGCCTACCACCATGGACTCCACCATTTTCACTTGGATACCTCATGCCCACTCTGTTTCTAATGCTGCACCCACCTCCTACCATCCTGTACTCCACTATTTTCACTTGGATACCTGATGCTCACTCTGTTTCTAACACTGCACCCACCTCTTACCAAGGCTCAAGCTCTACTGCTTCTGCCCTTTTGAGGGAAAGTTGAGGATTTTTAGACTCTGAAGGGTAAATGATACTTGAAGCACAGAACTAGAGTTAGATTCAAACTTTGTTTGGAGTGAATAGTTATGCAGCTTAATGTCCATAGGCATCTTTGTAAACAGGAGACCATGTTTATGAAGGCATTCTGAAAATGGCTTGGGGAAAAGGTAGTGAAGGACAAACCACTGACCGGGGAAAGACAGCAACATCCAGGGCAAGAGTGGGCAATGTTGATTATTTATTCCCTTGTTGGGAAGAAGATCTTAATATATTAACCTATGACACAGGGGGAAACAATGTTTCAATTGTTAGTTGTGAAATGAGATTGGAATGTGGATAAGGTGTGCTAATAGTACAAGATACTCAACTCCTTTGTCTGTTTAAGAGTATTACTTCAGTTAATAACTGAGGTGAATCTCTCCTTGCATCGTGCAAATAAAATAATCGTAAAAATCTATACTCAATCTCCAGTGGTTGATTATTTAAAATTCACTGCCGTCACCTGAAAAAAGGGGTTTCCTCGCGCAGGTTTGAATCCTGTTTGTGAGTTTTAAACAACCCATTTCTGGAGACTGACTGTAAGTGTTTATGATCATGAGACGTGGACATTGCTAGCTGGACCAGCATTGTGAAGATAAACCTGACTCTAACTGTGCAAGCTGTTGTCTGACCATGTCCAAGCCTGTGGACTGGTATCAGATGCTGCTCTTGACCAGGGCTCCAATTGCCTTGGTTTGACTGAGGACAGCTGAGAACCAAGGCAAGCTTCCTGACTTTCGCTTTGCTCTATAGTAATGCAGCAATAATGTGAGGCCGGTATCACTGGCTGACAGGTCAAAATGCAAAAAAAACCAAAGCAGGCATGCTTTGAGCATCCAAGTAGGTTCAAATTGAATGAGTGCAAGTGAACAACTCAGAATTGAATGCATGACCCTGAGTGCTTAGGGTCCTCGCTGTAGCATTGCAATGATAGTTGCAGTGAAACAATGAAGGGCAGCTATGTCCTATAAGTGGATGGGAAATTTGCCATAAGTGTTCTTAGAGGCTCACATTTAAGATGCCAAAGTCCATGGATGCAAGGTGCATGTGGCCAGTACCCATGAAATGTTGGTGCTCTGAGATGTCAGTACTCTGAGATATCGGTGCTCCGAGATGCTGGTGCTCCGAGATGCTGGTGCTCCGAGATGCTGGTGCTCCAAGATGTTGGTGCTCTGAGATGCTGGTCCTCTGCTATGTTGGTGCTCTGAGATGCTGGTGCTCTGTGAATAACACGAAGGTCATTTGGAGTTAGTGGGGGAGCTAAAGTCAACAGGTATCCAGTCTCACTTCCATATCACAAATCCTCAGCACCTAGTTGTTTTGATGCCTATGTCAGATTGAAAGCTGCGTAATTAATAAGGCAAATCTTTATCATTATTTTCATTCATTCATGGAATGTGGGCATCACTGGCTGGACCAGTATTTTAATGCCCATCTCTTGTTGCCCTTGAGAAGATGGTGGTGAGCTGTCTTTCGAAACACAACAGTCTATGTACTGTAGGTAGATCAACACATGCCATTAGTAAGTTTGTTGATAACAATATTCCCCTTAAAAGGCAACTCATTGCTGTCCAATAAGAAACTTGCCTCAATGCCCAGCTGATGTGTGAAAGACGCAGCAAGTTTTTCCCACTGTCATGGTAGGCCTTGCTCAACTTAGTACTCTATTGGTCCACAAATTTCACCATATCCCATGTTGGTTGGACCCCAATAAGATTCTGCCCTTCATTTCTTTCAGCTTTGTACTTAGAGAGTATCAACCAGACTGGGAAGAACTCAAGAATAAGCTGTGTAATAAGTAATCATTTTGAGTTAACATAATATGGTAGATAAACATGCTCTTCTGTAATCCTTTTACTTGTAATGATTGGTTGCTACTGGCTGTAGCTGCAATTGCAAAACTATTTGGTGATGGTATCCAGTGATTTTTAGAGTGGCTAACAAACACTGAAGACGCAGAAGAAGCTCAGCAAGTCTGGCAGCATCAGTGGAGAGAGAAACAGAGTTAATATTTCGAGTACAGTATAACTTGTGTTTAAAACCCCTGCAGTGCCTCAGCATTCACTATTCTAAAAGTTCCCAGCAGTGTTTCTTCCAAAGTTATGTGTCAATTTGTCTGGAAGAGAGAGGTATATGCGAATGTGCGAATGTGCAGTAATGTGTTTGGATTAAGTGGCTGTAATTGTTGAATGCTTGACAGTGTGTGCAAATTGTAAGATTTGGGTGTGAAGCTTGTAACATTGTTAAATGTGTGAGGGTTCTGTGGAGTTTATGAGTGTTCAATGCGATACTTCTACCTGCTGATATATAAATGACTGTCTCAGTGAAGAGCTATCCAATTGTTCTAGTTTGTTGTTAGTCAGTTCTGCAATCTAGTCATGTAATATAGACCGAGTTACTATCTTGTAGAATATGACATCTCTTACTTTGTGTTAATGCAGTTAACAAGTTTTAAGCCAATGTAACTTTTACCTTAAATTTATGTTATAAACTACTTCTTGTAAATCAAGTGTGCCTCTTCTACCAAAGACTGATTAGTGGTTAATCCTTAATCACTAACTATCAGTCAGCCTTAGAGCAGCATGGGAATAGGGATTGGGGCCAGCTTTCTCATCAAGATATTCATTAATCTTTAAGGTGAATATCTATCAAATTTACTCTTTTCAACAAAGTGTCAGCAATGGGCATTTCTTGCAACATGATGCATTGAGATGTGTCAATCTAATGGTGTATTGGTGAGGTATGGTATTTGAAACCACGTTCATTCATCATAATCATGTGTATGAATGCATTGAACTTTTTGTAATGCAAGATTATGGTCAGCCTGCTATAGACAAGATATAATTAAACTGGAGAGGGTTCAGAAAACAGTTACCAGGATGTTGGCGGGAATGGAGCGTTTGAGTTATAAGAATAAGCTGGGGCATTTTTTACTGGAGTGTAAGGGGGTAAGCGGTGACCTTACAGACGTTTATAAAATCTTGAGGGCATAGATAAGGTGAACAGCGAGGTCCTTTTCCGAGGGTGGGGAATTTCAAAACTTGGGGCATATTTTTAAGGTGACAGGAATTAGTTTTAAAAAAGGGCATGACAGGCAACTTTATTTATGCAGAGAGTCGTTCGGGTGTGTAATGACCTGTCAAAGAAAGTTGCTACAGAATTCATAATATCAGTCCTAATATGAGGTTAGTTATATATAAATATATGTATAATATATATATTTAAAAAGTTATATAGTTACACCTATTGTTAAAATTCTTTAGCCAATGAACTGTGAGCAGCTTCTGTCGTCAATTAAACACTGCCCTTCTTTCTTACAGCTGCAATAATAACTCATTTTAGTCATATGCTCTCTTCTAAGATGAAACTTGCCAGCCTTACTCTAAATATTTCTATATTTACTCTTTTACTTAATAAGACAACGTCTATTCCATTAATAAGACTGAAACTCAATCACTTTCACAGCTCAATATGCCTGAACTCCTATGGTTTTACAAGACACAATCTTGTTCTCCTTTTACCTTGCCATTTGTCTCTGTTATTGTGGAGTCATACTTTTCTTTTAATTCTTGCTAAACTACAAGCTTTGAGCCATCTATTCCCACACATCTCTTATCAGAATTCTCTGTACACTAAATTGTAAGATTCTTTGTTCTGTCTAGACCCTGTTACTTTGGATACATCTTCTTCTCAAAGCTACCATTGTCCTAATTTATGATCTCACTTTAATACTCAGCCAACCACCTAATTCTGTTACTGCAGCTAAAAAATCTTCTCCGCCATATTCATGCCAACTGAAAATTCACAGACAGCGATCTTGTGCCACCTCTGGCCATGGGCTGCCCGAACGAGTTCCCACTTTTGCCAGTACTGGTACCAGTTCCACAAACTGAAAACCCGTTTCAACTACACCAGTCTTTGATCTAAGCATTTCTTTAATCTTACTTGCCCTGTGCCAATTTGTATGTGGCTCAGGTAATAATCCGTGGATTATTCCTTTTGAGGTTCTGTTTGTTAATTTGGTGCCTAGCTCCAGATACTAAATATGTAAAACCTCTTTTCTCATTCTGCCTTTATCATTTGCACCTTTGTAGACCACAATAACTTATTTTCCTCCTCCCATTATAAGTTCATCTCTGAGTCCTGAGCAGGTATCGCAAACCCTAGAAGAGAGCTTTATGAAATGTCACTCTTTGCTGCAGCGAACATTACTAGACCTCCTCACTACATTGTACCCTACGACTACACTTATTTTTGCTCCCCCCCCCCTTAAATGGCTTCCTGTACCACAATGTCATTGTCAATTAGCTCACCCAATTTGCAGCACTGACTGTCATCTAAACAAGCTTAAAATACCTCAAACTTATTGGACAAGTACAAAGTCTCAGGCTCCTGCCCTCTGGATCCCATTATTTGCCTTAGCTGTGACAAAATTCCCCTGTCCTAATTACTGATTTGTATAGAAAATCCTATCTTAAACCCCACCTTGTACAAAATTTCACCTTTCACTGTGTTGCAGTGTCAGCAACTCATCTGTAGCTCAATGACTGAGTTGAAGCTCTTTGAGACGCACATACTTACTCCAGACATGTTTACCTTAAATTGCACTGGCAGCATGGCGCTCCCACATGCTACAGCTGTGACACATCAACCATCAGTTCCCATACTATTTTAAGCATTAGGAATAGAATGTACCTGAAGCACTTACCACATAGCCACCAAATGTCTAGCTTCTTCCCCTGTAACCGGCCAAGAACTAATTCCTACAGGGTGAAATATTTTTTTAAAAAAGGAGTACCTTCCTCCCCTCAACTCCCTTCCTCTCCCAACCCCAAATACAATGTGCAAAATCACACTGACATGCCTGTTTTACATACTCTGCGTTGGCTTAGTCTCAGGTACAGAAAAAAGAAACTGTTTAACTTGATTTCCCTAATTATCTAGCTTGCACTGCTGGGCTCTTGTGGTGCAGTGATAGTGTCCCTAACTTTGAGCACAAAGGCTTGGATTCAAGTCCCAACTGCTCCAGAGACGTGTCCGAACATGTCTGAACGCATTGATGACAAAATAGTTAACATGCATTGTTCTCAAGTAGAGATCAATTATTCCTGCTAAGCCTGGATGAACTTAATCATGCTATTACAGTTAAATGTGAAATATGAGCAATATTAGATATTTAGAAAGATATTAAGATTTCTTTTACTCACCTAATCTCTGCACAGTACTCAAAGTTGCATTTCGTAGCAGTACAGACTAAGCCACTCTTGTTCCTTTTGAGACTTTCCTCCACACATAGTTCCAGTCCCTGCTATGGCCACAGTGAAGCTCCCCTTTATAAGTCGCAGGCTGGCTTGAAGTACAGCAGACTACTTCTAAGTAGTACAAAAGTTGCATGAGCTTGGATCCCCTGCTGCCAATCACTTTTGCAGTTATCCTGCATCGGAAGTTCCAGGTGTGGGTTAATTGCAAGGGTTATCTCATTTAACTCATATTTTATTTTACTTTCTCCCACTAGATTCTCCATACCTACCATATTGATTTGGCTTAACATTTGAAACATCTTTGAAGATTGAGGGAGATCTGTTTGGAACACAAGAAAAACAATCAGAGATCATACAAGCCAACTTCATTATTTAAGAGAAATCTAGAATTCTATTCTGTGTTCTATTTCCTCTAAGACTTTGTGCCTGGATATTAAATGTTCCCAATGTGCTTCAGTATTGGGGCATGGAAAATACATTGGGTGGCTCACCCACCCTGCATTCACTCATGTAATATGGAAAGCCAATATGTACCAAAATCACCGGCCACGCCATGTAAAAAACAAAAATTAAAAAGTGTCAACTGAGCTCAATCATGTTGATAGTATGCTGCCTCCACCAAACTACTGATGTGGACAGTCAGACTGGAGTGGACAGACCACTTAAAAAGGTCTGCATGATTAAAGACAAAAAAGAAAGGGGAACTTCATTTAGGGATGCCCTGTATGCCTCACAGCCATCCTTCTAAGATGCCATGCCACCCTTCCTTCTTTGCCATCTTCCGAACAGAACATGGCCTCTACTTCTCCTGTCCACCTTCCCTGCACCTGAGAATCCTTTCCCACCCTAAAACCCTGGGATGTACCTTCTCTATGATATTCTTTAAAACTCCTCTTGCAGTCCTTGGTGCTGTCAGGATGTGATAAGGACATACTCTCAGAAACCCCAAAATTAGGCAAGATGGCTCACCCACAGTGGGTAATGGCTGTGAGGTGGGCTTCTTTCCAGTTCATTGGCTCACTGCTGACTTTCTTTATGGATGTGGTTCTGAAGCCACATCTAGAAATAATTTTCTGTCCCCTTAATCAGTGCTGTAGATGATCTGATTAAGGATTTGTACAACTGAAAAAAAAGTTATCACAATTGAATTCAAGCCTTTTCAAAATAATATTAAACTAATAAATTTAATTCAATAATATATTCCGACATTTTTAAAAGCAGGATTGGGACTATGCTTTTGTTTTGGTGGCTTCTGATTTTTGCCCTTGTCTTGTACCTTGCTTACCTCTGCGTTCCTTTTTGAAATTCTTTGTGGGCAGTCATTTCGACCAGCTCTAAATGGCGCAATGAGGTAATTCTGTCAAGCTTGCTTACGGAAAGTAAAAATCTCAGGGAGTGGAAGCACTTGGAATTGAATTGGATTATAGGAACCAAAATGCAGTGGCAAATTCCAGAAGGTGTTGTCTGTTGTTTTTGAACCCCATTGCAAATATTTGGGGATTAACATTGTTATGATGACACTCAATACATAAACCCACAATGGTGTAATTCAGTAACAACAACAAGGCACATTACATTTGGTGCATCAAAAGTGTCCAAACATAAACAATGTAGGCCATCAGTTATTTAGGAATGTGTTTATAAAAAGGGTATTTTAATCGCCTTGCTTCATAATGTATTTTTTGGAAATGTTAAAGAATGCAAAAGGACAAATGGGATTCTTCAGAAGAAAAAGGGAGAAGTTTGGAGTGAAAGATTCTGCGCAATTTTGCTGAGTAACTTTGTATGTGAAGTAAAGTAATTTGTACATAGTGGGTGAGATATTAGAAGAATGGTTTGAAGTTGTACACACAAACATAGATTGTGTTGATTATATCAATACAAGTGAAGAAATAACATAGTCTGACCATCCCATCATATTAAATATTTTTACAGTATCGCACCTTTGAAATGTAAATATTACTGATCTCTGTAAGGTCTGTGTGAAGTTAATATTTGACTTAATGAAGCCCCAAATCCCCCTGTAATCATGACCATGTGCATATAAACCCAGAGACTTCAGTAAAAAGAACCTTATGTGGATGATGCTCCCAGGACGTTTGTTGATGCATTTTCCTAAGTTGTTCATTGAACGTTATGTGGCAACTGGACCTGTTAATTTCTCACCAATGGTAGATAACTGCATCAATACACAAAGAATATGACTAAATTGAGGTTTATTTTACATTTTATGAGTCTCTATGGGAGTGTGTGTCAGTACCAGAAACTGCAAAGGTTCTCAGCAAAACACAGTGAACGTTTTTGTACCAAGATTTTGACCAAAACGTTCTGTAAAATAGAGCGTGTGCCCTTGAACACCACTGTTTATATCAAAGACTTGCAGCTTTCAGGTACCAGACAACAGTTGTAGACTGGGGTTCCCAAGATATTGCAACTGAGTGCGATTTCATTTCAAAGAAACCACATTCTGTACACCAACATAACATTTCCATTTGCCACGCAGGAGCTATTCTTGTGAACTTTACAGGCAGAATTTTACAAGCTACCATTGTTGGGTCTACAGACTGTGGATCTTGTAAAATTCCCTGGTGGCACTACCACCACCTACCTGCCACCACCCCAATATACAGAAAATCTGGTCAAGTTCTTCTTTGGAACTGAACTCATACCAGACTTAAAACGTTAACCCTGTTTCCCTCTCCACAGTTGCTGCCAGATCACTTGGGTTTGTGCAGCGTTCTCTGTGTTTGTTTCAGATTTCCAGCATCCACAGTATTTGAATTTATATGTGTAGAAATTCTGGACACGTGCACATTCCCCACCAGCATTTCCCATCAGCCCCATCACTATGTCCACTCTCCAGACCCTGCTGTGGGATTTCCACACTTATTTTCTCCTGGGCCCCTGGCAGTTAGACTCAGTGGCACTCCTGAGACAACAAAGATGCCAGCTAATCAGATTGGCTGGCAGTTAGTTCTCTGCGGGAGGACATTTTTCCAAGTGAGCGACGGAAGTGCTCTCTTCAGCAATTAATGCTTCACTTATGCGAAGATTTAAGGAATACATGTTAGGCCCTAATTTGCAAATGTAAATGGCTCAGCAGTTTAGGATTTCTTTCCGATGTTGGTTCTGGCTGAAATCAACTGGAACTTAGCCAGCTACCCATAAAGTGACAACCGGAAGGTGCCATCAAAGCATTAAAGATTTTTTTTTAAACAAATGTATGAGCTGAATATAGCATTGGAAGGATTGTACTACTCTTGGCTTCACAGCACTTTCACTGGCCAGAGCTGACCATTCTTGAGCTCAATCCCTTTCACCTCTTTGTTCTGACACTTAACCCCACTATTCTTCCCACTTTTTTTCTGAGGGATTTTTAATTGTGGTCCCGTTTCGATGAAACACATCTCTGAAACCTGACTTCACCTTCCTGTTCTTCAAAGCCACATCTTTGTGTGGGTTCTGAAAAACCCGACTTTGGATCTGCTGAAATATGTATAAAATCCATGCGTGACTTTGCTTGGGGGTTTAGTATTTTCAGACAGCGGTTGGGAACACAGTGCATTTTGCAAGCTACAATGGAGCAAATAAGTAGTATGGTATGGATGTTAGAAAGCCAGCTTAAGTTCCTTAATACAAAAACCCACCTTCCAATTTGTTTAAAGGTCTCCTAATCTTACTCCTCAATGACCCTCAATGCTACCTCAGAGCACTCATGCCTCTTCAGTTTCTCAGCCACCTCAATGCCGCACCATGCACCTTCAGATCACTTACCACTTCCATTTCCCTTTATTGCTTCACCCAGCAACATGACAGCTCCATGACCTCCATACTCACTCATTCAGTATTTGTATGTGCAATCAGTATATGTGCAGTCTTCATGAACTGTGCAGGAGCAAATCATTTTAAAATCATCGGAAAGAAAATGCTTGAACAATCTAATAAAGCCCTAAATTAAACACAGTTTCATTGATACTGGAAAAAAAATACACTATGTATAAATAATTGTAAACTGCTATGTTTAAATGAACAAGTTATAGAAATTAAAAGCATATTTGACTATTTCAGCCTCTGAAAAGAGTTAATCATTTTTAGATCGCTAGATCACTTGCTGAGCCTAAGTCATTTCAGACTTTGAGACCCAGCTCAACAATGGGTATAGCCATCCTAAACAAAAGTTCTTCCGACTTTTCCTGAAAGTGACAGAACAGAACAATGTCCTGTTTCCATTTTGAGTAGAGTGTCTGTCAATCAATGGAAAAGGGCATGTGCAGGGTTTATTTCCAATTATCAGTTCACTTCCTTTGAGACTTTAATGAATTATGCTACTTTTGACAATGGTGCAAAGTACTGCAATGTGTAAGAACCAGTGCACAATGTTATTCAATATAAGGGTCAACTTATCTTTACAGGAAAGTTCCCAAAGTGAATCCATACCTGAAATAAGATATCATCCAATAAAGACATTTGAAGATGTCCAAACATTTTATACTTGCTTATCAGAATGTTCATCAGGAATCCCTGGCAGCAATGACTTTTCTAAAGAGTCATGTTTCAGTTAATACTTCCAAAGCACTGCACTGCCACACGAAAATGATGTGCGGGCAGAAATACAATTCTTGTGGCCCTCACAATGGCACTCTTAGTTCAGAAGAGGTACATGTGCATTTTGTGCACAAAGCCTTCCTTTGGGGTTTAAGTGTTTCAGGGAGAAGGCAAGAGAATGGGGTGGAGAAATATATCAGCCATGATTGAATGACAGAACAGACTCAATGGGTTGAATGGCCTGATTCTGCTCCTATATCTTATGGTCTATCATCTAACCCACATAAAGAGCACACTAAATTGAGGTGGCGTCAGGAGAGGAGAGGACAATTGGATTTGAATCCTAATTGCCGCCTACATTTTTCGGCGAAAATCTAACCCTAGCTGTCTTTGCGTTGTGGAGAGAGATAACAAGGTGTAGAGCTGGATGAACACAGCAGGCCAAGCAGCACCATAGGAGCAGGAAGGCTGATGTTTCGGGCACAGACCCATCTTCAGAAATGGGGGAGGGGAAGGGGGTTCTGAAATAAATAGGGAGAGAGGGGGAGACGGATATAAGATGGATAGAGGAGAAGATAGGTGGAGAGGAGACAGACTGGTCAAAGAGGCTGGGATAGAGCCAGTGAAGGTGGGTGTAGGTGGGGAGGTAGGGAGGAGATAGGTCAGTCCAGGGAGGACAGACAGGTCAAGGGGGCGTGATGAGGTTGGTAGGTAGGAGATGGGGGTGGGGCTTGAGGTGGGAGGAGGGGATAGGTGGGAGGAAGGACAGATTAGGGAGGCAGGGACGAGCTGGGCTGGTTTTGGGATGCGGTAGGGGGAGGGGAGATTTTGAAGCTTTTGAAGTCCACATTGATACCATTGGGCTGCAGAGTTCCCAAGCGGAATATGAGTTGCTGTTCGTGCAACCTTCAGGTAGCATAGTTGTGGCACTGCAGGAGGCCCAGGATGGACATGTTTTCTGCGGAATGGGAGGGGGAGTTGAAGTGGTTCGCGACTGGGAGGTGCAGATTTTGAGTGCGCACCGAGTGTAGCTGTTGTGCAAAGCGGTCCCCAAGCCTCCGCTTGGTTTCCCCGATGTAGAGGAGGCCACAACGGGAACAGTGGATGCAGTATACCACATTAGCAGATGTGCAGGTAAACATCTGCTTGATGTGGAAAGTCTTCTTGGGGCCTGGGATGGGGGTGAGGGGGGGAGGTGTAGCGGCAGGTGTAGGACTTCCTGCGGTTGCAGGGAAAAGTGCCGGATGTGGGGGGTGCTGGAGGGGAATGCGGAGCGGACAAGATAGTCACGGACAGACTGGTCCCTCTGGAAGGCAGATAAGGGTGGGGAGGGAAAAATGCCTTTGGGGGTGGGATCAGATTGCAGATGGTGGAAGTGTCGGAAGATGATGCGTTGGACCTGGAGGTTGGTGGGTTGGTACGTGAGGACGAGGGGGATTCTGTTTTGGTTTTTATTGCGGGGTGGGAGTGTGACGGATGAGTTGCGGGAAATGCGGGAGACACGGTAGAGGGCATTCTCGACCACTGAGGGGAGGAAGTTGCGGTCCTTGAAAAACGAGGACATCTGAGATGTACGGGAGTGGAATGCCTCATCCTGGGAGCAGATGCAGCGGAGGCGAAGGAACTGGGAATAGGAGATGGCATTTTTGCAGGAAGGTGGGTGGAAGGAGGTGTATTTTAGGTAGCTGTGGGAGTCGGTGGGCTTGAAATGGATATCGGTTTCTAGGTGGTTGCCGGAGATGGAGACAGAGAGGTCCAGGAAGGAGAGAGAGGTATAAGAGATGGCCCAGGTGAACTTAAGGTTGAGGTGGAAGGTGTTGGTGACGTGGATGAACTGTTCGAGCTCCTCGTGGGAGCACGAGTCGGCGCCAATACATTCATCAGTGTAACGGAGGAAGATGTGGGGTTTAGGGCCAGTGTAGGTACTGAAGAGGGATTGTTCCAAGTAACCTACAAAGAGGCAGGCATAGCTTGGGTCCATGCGGGTACCCATGGCCACCCCGTTTGTCTGTAGGAAGTGGGAGGAATTGAAAGAGAAGTTGTTGAGGGTGAGGACAAGTTTGGCTAAGTGGATGAGGGTGTCAGTGGAGCGGAACTGGTCGGGCCTGCGGGACAGGAAGAATTGTGGGTGTCGAGATTTTAATCTGTAGAGAACAGAAATTTTGAAATGTAATCATTGCATCAACTGCTGGACCCTGAACCTTCAATTTAGGAAATTCTGATTCTGTATTCCTTCTTCGATAAGTTCCTTGCCAAGCATATTTTTTTATTCTACAAATCACATAACTGCCAGTAAACATTGGAAAAGCACTTCCACTTATACAGTAAAACCCAATGTCAAAAATATTCCCCATCAAATAAAGCTGGCACAGATTTGAATTGCTTTCGTAGTCATATTTGAAAGTCAACATTCTCATTAGCTAAGTACCTAGGGAGAAAGATTTTAAAAGAATTTAAATAATTGTATGTAGAGGAAAAATGTAGTTCTGTTGACTTCTACCAAACAAGAAATATTTTTACAGGCTGTTATCATCTTTTATGGAAGATTGATGGACAAGCTTCATATCTCTGTCTTATTGTTGAATTATTCACCTTTTCACAATTGGTCAAAAATCATATTGATAATTAGAGCAAATTTATGAATTTGCAGCAAAAAAGGATGGACATCATTCCTTTGCTAAAAAAAAGGCAGTTTTCCATTACAAGGACATTGATAGGTTGTAACACATTTGTGACCAAATGAGTTTCATTTTAATTTGGATGAACAGTAGTTAATGCACAATGAAACAAAAAAAATGATGAATTTTCTTGTTAGAGAAGGTGGGAAAAGCTTTGGATGTGCTTATTGATCGTGCACTGAAAGTATCAGTGTGAAGCTGTTTTCAGAATCACTAATCAAGTGTACAGATGCACTGCATTAAATTATAACTTGCATTAAGTTTTACTGACCTTCTACAGATTTTTTGAATGGCCACAATTGGAATACTTTGCAAATTTCAGGGACACAACTTTCAAAACAGCACTGATGTGTTAGAAAAGAGGGTTCAGAAAATAAGAAGCAGGATAATTCCAGACTCAGAGCATGATTCAGGAAGAGCAGTTGATTTTCTATGAAAATACTTTTTAACTTGGATTGTCAGTAAGAAAGAAGAATCCTCCTTACTTGATCAGCAATCGATATGTTGTACAGGCTGGCAGCAGAAACAGTCAATATGAGTTAATTCATCCCATGAAATAAAGAAAAACTGAGGCTGATATATAGCTAGGAAATGGATATAAGATTCTATTGTTAGCCATAGGCACAAATGTTGACCAGGACTTCTCTACTAGTCACAGCAGTGTTCACCAGTGAAGGTGGAGAAAACACTGATGATTCATAGGTTGGAGAAAGAATGTTCTCTTCTGGATACAGCAGGACATAGCTTCGGGTCAAAAATTGAGATGTCCATTGTGATGCACAAGTTAGAAACTGAAGATGTACCCATTGAAGTCAATGTTCAGTCTCAGGTTTGCATTTTCAGAAATTAGTCTTGCCATTTTAAAACAGCATTTGTATAGGTATCAAGGAGAGATGGTGGAGAGGTGGGAAGAGCAGCTGGGGGAGCCAAGGATGGGGAGAATGAGGACAGTGATAGGAGTGAATGGAAGCAGGGAATCAAGGGAAGAACAGGAATGTCGAGTTGAACACTAAATCAGATCGTCCATGATCTTACTAGATTGTAGAGCAATCTCAAAGGGCCAACTACTCTTGTTTTAACATTTTTTAAACATTCTGCATCCACTGTTTTCTAAGGAAGCAAAATCCAAAGACTCACAGCCTCTGAGAGAAACAAAATGTTCCTCGTCTCTGTCTTGAATGGGCATCCACTTATTTTTAAACTATGAACTTTAGGTCGAGATTGTCCCAGAAGAGGAAACATCCCATCAACATCCAGCTGGTCAAGTCACCTTGGGATTTTATATGTTTCAATTAAGTTACCTCTGACTCTTCTAAACTGGGATACAGGCCTAACCTGTCTATCCTTTCTTTATGAAGCAATCCACTCATTGTAGTTATTAGCTTAGTAAACTTTCATGGAACTGCTTCCAATGCATTAACATCCATCCATAAGCAGTAGTATACACGGTACTCAAGATGTTGTCTCATTTATGCTCTGTATTATTGAATCATAACATCCCTACACATGCATTCAATTCTCCTCTCAACAAAACATTACGCTATTAGTTTTCCCAATGACTTGTTGTACCTGCTAGTGGTGATGGGAGTGAAGGAATCGGGGGGAGGGACCTTTGAGAATTGCAATGTGGTGGTGGTGGGAGTGGAGCAAACGGGGAAGTGAAGCTGCGTGGATCATGAAGAACAATTTTATTGCTGATATTTTCATACAGCCAACCTGACAGATTTAATTTTCACTTGTAATCATTTTGTTGATTCATGCCTGTGATCATGAGCCCTATTTTAATTTTTGCATGTTAAGAATCTATGAAAATTGTGAGCAAGGAGACAAAAGCTTTTCTTTGAATGGGACTGGTGCCTTGGAATGTCTTGATTTCAATGGAAATTGTGGTGTCATTGTCTCACTGACTGGTACCAAATTCCTCAGCGTTCCACTCTTTACAGAAAGGAAAATCCAAGCTGGAAAATTCTTGCTGTGTTCCTGGGATTCAAAAGTAACTTTTGGAAAAAACAACAGACCAAAGCTAAATAAAGCAGGTGAGGAGAGATTTTATACAAAGGTCCTTAGAGGATTAATCTTACTCTTAGTCATTTCTGTGATACAGCCATCATTAGAAAGCACAATATTTGTTATTCATTCCTAACCAATCTTGAGTAGTGGTACTTGGCCACCTTCTTTGGAACACTTGACTACCTAAATTTCAAAGCAAATTTATTTCTGAAGAAGGGTTCCGACCCGAATCGTCAGCTTTCCTACTCCTCTGATGCTGTCGGGCATGCTGTGTTCCTCCAGCTCCACACTGTGCTATCTCTGACTCCAGCATCAGCAGTTCTTACTATCTTTAAATATGGTCCAATTGTTTCTTAAAAGAAATCACTAATTATGTAGTAAACACCCTGATATGGCAAGGAGTGCACCCCACATAAAATGAATCTAAGCCAAAGAACTCTCTCCCTAACTGTGAAAGGGAACAGTATTCTTGCAGGGTAACAAATACCATGTACCAGAAGATGTATATCCTTCCTTGCTCAAGAGGAAGGAGGAATTTTTTTGTGGAACTGACTGTGAATCAATCATCAAATGTTGGGAAAATTTCACAGGATTAGGAGCAAGCAAATGGAGCTCCTATTTTAAAGGTATTAAAAATGGTGAGTGGTGAAGTTTTGAGATGGCACTGCAGCAATGCTGTCAAAAAAAAGTTAATAAATATCGTGAGTCTAAGCAACACTACTATGGCAGCCTTTTGGAAGTAATACAGTAACAAATTTATATTTTTTTTATTTGCCACCAACCTGTAACCCTGCTCTGCTCCAATTTTGGTTTTGCATCTTTGTGGCACTATTATGTCTAAAAATTCAGCTTCAAGCACCGTAACTACTAATGGCTCGCCTTACAGCGTTGCTTTCAAAATAGAATTCCTGGCACAGACTCTTTCTCTCACCCCAACAGAGCTTCAAATCCCAATGTCCTATCACCAGTATTTGTGGCCAAGAATCCTGATAGTTATCAACAGGAGAAGGCAAAGAATACAGAAAAAATATCTCTTTTGAAATTAAATGTACAATTACAGGTACAATTGACGGGGGTATAATAATGCATCAGTAATGTCTTTTTTTACTCTCTGATGACTCTAGAATATTTCTGATCTTGAATGAATATTAATCAGGAGCATTGATACATGCTCCTGATGATTTTTTGTCTGTGCTGTAGATCAATTAACCCCATTTTTGTAAGTTGGAGTTTAGTGACAGCATCTTATTTGTGAAACTGGAACAAAATCCACTCAAGTTTTCTGTTGTATTCTTTTAATTCGTAATAGCTGCATCCCACTTATCCCTGAACAGAATCAACAATTCTACGAACTTTCTTCTATTACAATTGTTGTAAAACTTATGAGGTTTTCTCATCCTGTCTCCTGTGAGGATCAACTCTGTCTGTTCCCTTTATAATCATGAATTGGATCACATTGGCTCAAAGTCTTTTATTGCAAATTAAAACAAAACTTAATCTTCTCATTATTAATTTCTTTTCCTGCTACCTAAGGCCTCTGAAACCTAAAATCATCTAGGTATCCACTCAGGGCAATAACATACTCTGCAAATTATCTGGAGAATGAGGTTCTGAAGACTGTCTACATAAAACGTTTGAAATCATTGGAACGTACCGAGATTTTACTTGAAGCCAGAATGATGATCCTAGAATCTGGATTTAGCTTTGCTTGAATGTATTAGGTTTACTGATAATTCAAACATTGGTTTAGGCTTTCTGCATCTAATCAAAAAAGTCAAATTGGGGATTAACGCAAAATTGGATCATGACTATCTAAATTTGAAAGGATACTTAAGATGCACCTTCCAGCAATTTAAATATGATGCAAAACCATGAAAGTAGTTTCACTGAAGTCATTGCTTATAGAAAAAAACACACAAATTATACAATAAACATATTGAATGGTAAATTGGATATTAAAATAAATACAAATTGGTGCCACTGATTGCTTTTGTTCACTCACCAAGAAAAAAATACTTGTTTTCAATATTAATAAACTGAAGGATTCAAAGCTTATCACATTGACCACCAAAACCATAATTGTTTCATTTCATTGTGAATTAGATATTATAGAAAAAAGCTGCTATTGATTTTTATAAAAGAAAAACATATTGAGACAAATAACTGACCTTAGATGTTTAGTGTTTATCGATACACCACAGAAAATAAAATCAATTTAAATTTACAGCTGCAAACCTATTCAATAACTCCCCCCGGGAATCAAAATATATATTGAAACATTAAGGAAACTCATTGAAATGGATCCCGTTATTCAAAAGGTTTGGAATAAAGATGTGTGCAGGGTATCTTTGGCATACAAACCTCATTGTGCAGACTGCTGAAAGTTTAATGGTAGAACAGGAATTATAATGTGCGCTAAATTAATGCAACTGCTGAGCACAATAACTTGTTGAGTTGAACAAAGTGGCATACTTACAAAACATCTCTACAAGGTTGCTGTATAGGGCTGAGTGTTTCAGACTATGTCAAGCCTTGAAATATTTAATTTGAATTGATATTCTACTGCATTTCTATGTGGATTTGTTCAAGATACCATCCTTCCATTGAATATCTGAATCAAGAGCCCAGATTGTCCATCCTGACAGCCTACTGCACGATCTTATGGCACTATTTATAAAAAAGAGCAGAGTCTTCCCAATGTCATGAATGACATTTCACATTCAAGGAGCAAACCACTAAAAATTGGGTCGATCATATTATTCAAGGCTATGAATCCTGCTATTGAATAAAGCTCTACACACTTGCCTGCATTGTAAAAACAAAACTGCACAAGGGAGGTAAGCTTGGTCTTGGTTTATGAGTTGGTAACCTATGGGGTTTATACATGTCTGAAGTTAGTAATTAACTTGTCAATATTTCTACAACCATGGTGAATTCCTTTAAAATAGTTTTCGAGGTCTGGCTTTGGAGTGAAAATGTTTGTGATCATCACTAATGGATTTTTGTTTATCTTAAATTATTTTGTGACCCAACAATATTAAAAAAAAGGGCCTCAAGGTTTATTAGAAACTTCTGGAACTTGTTTAGTTTTAAATCTAAGGGAAATGCCCATAGCTTAGTTAGGGAGACTTTGGGCTTCAGTTTTACTTTGAGTTTTAAGTAGTCCTGTGATGATCTTGGAGTAGCATGGCTGTGTAGACCAATGATTCTTAGATGGGAAGGATATTTGGTGAACCAACTTACTTTAGAGAGAAAAGTTAGTGTTAATTCCTGACCAGAGTGACCAGTGTATAACCAAAACCCTGAAGAGGTTACTGAAAGCTCAATACATTGAAGTTCAGGCGTATGATAGGCCTAGGAAGAAGCTATCTGCAGTTCTAATCTAAAAGTTGAAGTCACAAGTGAACTAAACCTACTGAGATATTAGATACAGGGACTGTAGTGTGAATGGTGTGAAAATTGTACATGGTGCTCTTGGGTACTGTATCCGGGGTGCATTTTGGGTGCTTTTTGTCTTTTCAATTTATGAAGGAATGTTTGGGATTAATGGGATGATACTTTGACTGTGTGTTTAAAAATCCTTGGATCTGTATTTTATGTAGATGGTTTGGTTATTCTATTTTATATTTATTTCATTTATAAGGAATTCCTGTTTCATGCTCAAAGCAACATCACCAAAATTGCATGCTTAAACTTCAGCAAAAAAACTGCTTCATTAACTCAAAGGAAAACAAAATACATCTATCAAGCCTGACTTGTCTGGAAGTGAAAGAGATAGTGACCCTTTGAGAAGTGATGTCACCTCTAAGTTTAGTCATAGAGCTAGGAAAGGCAGC
Source organism: Ginglymostoma cirratum (assembly GCA_024137785.1). NCBI lineage: Eukaryota > Metazoa > Chordata > Chondrichthyes > Orectolobiformes > Ginglymostomatidae > Ginglymostoma > Ginglymostoma cirratum. Next base: position 32,923,128 of record JAHRHZ010000289.1, on the reverse strand, counting down.
AAGGGAGGTGAAAAGACAACGGACCTCACAGGAGAAGTGTTAGAGTATAACTGTGACAATTAGAGATGTTACCATTAGTACTGGAAAGAAAGTATGAGGTGAATAGGAGGTCAAATCCTGAGATTACGGGGCCATTGAAGATCATGTGATGATGGGCAACTTGGGGCTTAACACACAAGGAGCTAAATTTTACAGTTTTTGGCTAAGCGCAAGTAGTGTTGATTTTTCTTGAGGGCTTTTAGATGCAGAAACTTGAGGCGTTTTCTTGAGTTCTACAGAGATGTCTCTAGAATGGAAAATTGCACATGTCAGTCTGCTTTTAACGAAGGGCGAAAGAAGAAAACCAAGGAATTACAGACTAGTTAGCTTAACATCAGTGGTGAGGAAATTGTTAGAGTCTATAATCAGAGATAGAGTAATTGAACATCTTGAAAATTTGCAGTTAATCAAGGAGAGCCCGCACGGTTTCATGATAGATAGGTCATGCATTGAGTTTTTTGAAGAAGTGATTAAGGTAGCGGACAGGGGATTGTAAATGGATGTTGTTATTATGGACTTCCAGAAGGCATTTGATAAAGTCCCACAGAACAGTCTGTGAACTAAGGTAGAAGCCCATGGAATTGACGGCAAATTACTGAAGTGGCTGGGAAATTAGTTGAATGACAGGTGACAACAAGTAATAATGATGGGTAGGTACTTGATTTGGCAGGAAGTGACCAATGGTGCCCTACACACATCTGTGTTATGGGCTTAATTAGTCATATTATTTATTAACACCTCGGAAAATGGCATTGAAAGTCATATATTGAAATTTGCTGATGACACTATGTTCGGCAGCATTGTAAACAGCACAAAGATACTACAAAGGGATATTGATAAACTAGGTGAATGGGCAAAACTGTGGCAGGTGGAGTTCAAAGTTAGCAAGTGTGAGGTTATCTGTTTTGGACTGAAAATAAAAAGGTAAAAAGAATATTTTCTCGATGGTATGAAGAAAAGTGTGGCGAACGTCCAAAGAGATTTGGAAGTTCAGATGCATATATCTTTAAAATATCATGAACAGCTGCAAAAAATAATCAATAAAGCTAATGGAATGCTGGCCTTTATATCTAGAGAACTGGAACACAAGGCTGCAAAAGTTATGCTGCAGTTATAAAACCCGTTTGACTCTGTCTGGAATGTTGTGAGCAGATCTGGGTGCGACACTTTAGGAAGGAGATATTGGCCTTGGAGGGAGTACGATGCAGGTTTACAGGAATAATACCTGGACTTCAGGGGTTAAGTTATGAGGAGAGATTATACAAATTAGACCTGTTTTCTCAAGAATTTAGAAGTCTTCAAGATATTGAAAGGGGATTCTAGAATTAGCGAGTGTAGTCTGAGAAGTGGGTTCAGATTGTTCAGGGGAGATGTTAGGAATCACAAAGGACAATAGATGTTTGGAACTCCCTTCCTCAAATGGCAGTGGCTGCTGGATCATTTTAAATCTGAGATAGCGACCTTTTTGTTAAGCAAAGATACTAAGGGATGTGGACCACAGATCAGCCATGATCTTATTGAATGATGGAATAGGCTCAAGAGCCTGAATGGCCTACTCCTGCCCCCTGTATTTTACCAAAATTGCCTCATTTGCCACCAAACCTGCAGCCACAACATCGGAGAATGCCAGATTGGTCTGAATTCGCCACCCATTTTAAAGCAGTCTCAGCCACTTGGAGGAATGCACTATATGCTAGGAAGAAGATCAGTGACCTTCTCCACATTGCCAGCATAAGTGCTATGATATTCTCTCCGATACGTCACACACATGCTATCTCTGGAGCTATGCCCACCAAAACTCATGATGTGCCACTCCTACTATGATTTGTGCAACCTTTCCTTGCTTGCTTCTGCCCAACCCAACCCCTGACACTGCTAACCTTGCATGCTGTCTGTGCTGCCTCCTCACTCACTCGGGACAATCCCTCACCTGCCACCTGCTATGATTTGACATGTGGCAGGGAAGATGCCAGAGAAGTTATCCACCTCTGGCCAAATTGAGACCTTAATGTGTCACCACTCCAGGATAATTGGCGACAGGAGAGGCTTGTCCCAATTTTCAGCTTAACAGGTTTGATTCTGCAGGGATAACAAGGTATGGAGCTGGATGAACACAGCAGGCCAAACAGCATCATAGGAGCAGGAAAGCTTTCATCCAGATCCACACATTGTTATCTTGGATTCTCCAGCATCTGCAGTTCCTATTATTTCTGACTCTGCAGGGTGCTGGTTGGTGAGAGGGAACCCTTTGCCAAGTGAAATCAGCTTTGTTTCCCCATTTCCACCAGCCTCCTCTCTCTATACAGCATGGTCCTCCACTTCCCTCACCAGGAACTACCACTCAGCTCTGGTGATATCCTGGAGTTACAAGGAATCTGAACCGTTCATGGTTGCATCGCCTAATTTCTCCTGCAATATAAGCAGTGCCCTGGCGCTGCTGCTCAGAACACAGAGCTTCTGGCCTACAATTGCCCAGCATCTCTGGCTGGAAGTCCTGCCTCGTTAAAAAAAAACTAAAAAGCAGATTCCTTTTGTGGGTGAGACCAGAACCAGTGAGGCACATTTTGTTTTAATGAGGGGTTTCCCCTTTAAGACAGCAATGAGGAGGTTTTCGTTTACTCTGAGGGTTCTCCTAGCGAGGAACTTAATGAATGGTGAAGCAGGCTTGTGGGGCAACATGCTTTACTCCTACTCCTATTTTGTACATTCGGATGCCTGACAAAGTTGCCCTCCACATTTACCTGGGTACAGGTGGCATGTCCTCAGAATATAATCCAGTTCTGTGTTTTAGATCAATGGCCTTTCATCAGAATTCAAACCCAATATTGCCCCTGGAATGTAATGTTTATGTTGAAAGGGCAATAAGATAAAACCATATTAATATTTATTAAATGCACAGTAATGGAAGCAGAGGATGATTATTCCCCTTATGACTGCTAATGACAAACAATTACTATCTGTGTCTGAGTGCTGAAGAAAGTTGTTTTTCTACTGTGATGATGTGGCCAGATTTTAATTTTGCATCAGTTGCAGCAACGTCAAAAATTGGAACAAATCAGAATGTAAATAAAATATTTTTGACTTATTTGCAAAGTAAATAACAAGATCAGACACTGTGTAAATTTTTGTTTTTGGACATTGCTGCAACTGATGCAAAATCAAAATCTGGCCACTTGATCGCAGTTGAAAAGCAACTTTTTCTCAGCACTCAAACTTGCTATTTACATATTTTATTTTCCACTTTCTGCATTCCCTGTAGCTGAGCTGTAGGTATCATCAGTGGTCAAAGCCTGTTTTCGGATTGTTATATATGACGACTCTGAACAGCTGAAGACACTGAGTGGGAAATTTAAAATCAAAAATCCCCGACCCATGGAGGACAAGTCTCATGATGAATGGTTCTGTAAACCTGACAAATAAGTGTGCAGCTGAGTGGAATATTTAAAGATGAAGAAATGGAAGTTCACTCTGAAATAAACTTGAGACTACTTTTTTTTTGTTTTGATTTTGCATGTAACCTCAAACATCTGTGTAGGTCTAATGTTCAAATTAAATGTCTACAAAAGTAATTGCCTCATTGTCAGTGCTGATGCAAAATTTCAGAAGAATGCAAACAGAAAATTGTCCCCAAGCTTCTAGTTGCCTGCCACTTAAACACACCACCATGTTCCCTGGCCAAAGTCTCTGTCTCGGGCTTGCTATAGTGCTACAGCAAGGCTCAGCATAAGCTGGAAGAACAACACCTCATTTATCTGCTTGGGGACTCTGCAGCCTTCAGGACTCAGTATTAGGTTCAATAATTTTACAATCTGAGTACCTTCTTTTATGTCCTTTACCCATTCCCACACCATAGATTCTATCATGACATGAGCTATTTGCAGCACAGCTAACCGATTTCACCTGTTCATGGTCTCCATTATCTGCTTTTCTTTTCTCCCTAGCATCATATCATCCATCCTTTGTCTGTCTATCTCTCTCTGTGGCCTCCATTTCTGCCTATCTACTCCTACCTTTCCCCTCCCCCACACCTGTCTTCATATTATATAACAGTTCTTCCTAGCTGCTATCATTTCTGAAGAAGGATCACTGAACCCAAAACGTTTACTCTGCGTAGATGCTGCCAGACCATCTGAGTTTCTCCAGCTATTTCTCTTTATCTATAAGAAAGATGAACCTACTTGGGCACATAGCCTGGAAAGCAGCTGTATATTAAATAGATTGAGCTGGTTGATCTTTAACTGTTCTTGGCAGTCCCTGAAACTTGCCTACCTAGGTTGCTTAAGTAGAGATGCATATTCTGCAGGTGGGTGGAGATAGCAAGAACTGCAGATGCTGGAGTCAGAGTCAATACAGTGTGGAGCTGGAGGAACACAGCAGACCAGGCAGCATCAGAAGAACAAGGGAGTCGATGTTTTGGGCCTAGACCCTTCGTCAGGACTGGATGAAGGGTCTAGGCCCGAAACGTGGACTCTCCTGCTCCTCTGATGCTGCCTGATCTGTTGTGCTCCTGCAGCTCCACACTGTATTGATTCTGCAGATGGGCTTAGATTACTCAATTTGGATATTGTTAAAGGTGATAATTGGTTGAATCAACGTTTACTTTTCAGGTGAAAATTAAACGAACATAAAAGTAAGGAAGTTACACATGCTACATTTGTAATTGGTGAGACCACATTTCAAATATGATGTGCCATTTTGTTTCCTTTTTTTAAGATAGGATGTAAATGCATTGGTAGAGGTTCAAAGGAGGGTTAATAGATTGATACCTGGAATGAGCTGGTTATCTTACAAGGAAAATTTTGATAGACTGTCTTTTCTTCTGCTGAAGTTTAGAAGAGTGAGAGGGGACTCGATTGAAGTACAGCAAACTTTTCATTAACCAGCACTGTGGGACAAGGAGTGTACTGGTTGATCAAACATTTCAGTTGATCAAGAGGGCCACATTATCATTGTAAAAATGCATACCAAGTAATAGAAACATGATACAGGGGACATCACTGTTATACGTTATTTACAGCATAAATCATTGAAATATTAATGCAACTTTGCCTTAAATAAAACTTATCAACAGAAAGCCTCCTCACTTGCACCCTCAACTGACTACAGTACTTGAACATTGAGGTAGATCACAATAATACAGTAAACTACAAATGCATAATATTTACCGGTTTATCAAGAATATCTCCTTACAAGATGCCGGTTAAAGCAAAGTTTGCTGTATGTAAAACCTTTACAACCTTAACAAGATAGATTTGCAAAGGATGTTACTTCTTGCGGATGAGTCCAGAAGTTGGGGCAATGTTTAAAAAACAACTTTTTAGGGCAGCTATGAGATGCATATTTTTCTCCAAAACATATCATATCAGGATTCTTTGCTCAGAAAATTGTGAAGGCAGGATTGTTAATTTTTTTAAAAGATAGAAATAGATAGATTTGTGTTAGACAAGGGAATCAAGAGCTTCCAGATAGATAGAAATGTGCAAATCAAAACACAATGCATCAGACATGATCTAACTGAATGGCAGAGCTAGCCTGAGGGGCCAAATGACTCCTGCTCCTGTTCTTATGTTCTTAAAACCCAATGACAACTTATTGGGGAATGAAACTATACAGATGTTTTGTTTTTGGATCAGTATAATCCTGTTATATTCAGTTCCTTTCAGTATGTCACATATATCACATGTTCCACTTTTAGAATGGCAATCTTCAAAACATGCATGTTTATATTTAATACTATATTCTAAGTAGTTGTAATGTTATTTGTTTGTTTATGCTGAATGCAGAAACAATATTCATAAAAGTTAGTCGCAGTTCTGGTAAGACCACACACCAACTTTGGAAGGCATTTCTGAGTTAATACTGTTTCATCAAAGGATTTTGTTTACAGACACTGATGTAGACATATTAAAGAAGGACAGATGCAATTTAAATCCTTATTTAGCTGCTACAATAGAATTGACCAACAAGCACATTATGTTGTAAATGTGGAGATTTCTTATAGCTTGCTTCAAATTATTTTTCTGACTCCTGCCTTCATTACAACACAACCTCTGACTTACATCAAGCAATACCATGAGAGATCATTTAAACAATGCATCATAATAATGATTTGTCTCATGTCAAATGTTTCATTTTGTTACAGCAAGAAAGTGCAACAAGGATTTGTGTACCAATCACAGATTTTGGATTTAAGTTCCAGTCCAGAGAAACAAATACAAAATCTAGGCTTCAGGGCAGTACGAGGAGAGTTCTGCACCATTGAAGGTGTTGTCTTTCAGATAAGAAGATTAGCTACGGCACTGTCTCCTCCACAGGGTGGACGGAGCAGTTCAAGGGAGAGGAGGTAGTGAAGTGGTAATGTCGCTGGACTAGTAATGCAAATCCCTATGTTATTGCTGTCTGATCATAGTGTTGAGCCCCACCATGGCAGATGGTAAAATATAAATTTAATAAAAAGCTGGCTCAATAGTGATCTTATAACCATGGTTGTAAAAAAGCTATCTGGCTCACTAATGCCCTTTAAGATGCAGAGCAATGTGGTCAGTTAAATGCCGTCTGGGCAATTAGGAATTTGCAATAAATGCTGACCAATCCAGAGACACTGACACCTAATGAATGAATTTTTTTAAAAAAAAACTGCTTTAAAGAAGAGCAGTCCTGTTATTCTCAATATCTTGGTAATATTTTTTCCTCGAATAATCTGAGAAAAAACAGATTATCTGGTCATTATGATTTTCCTGTTTTTAGGACTTTCTAACAGGCAAATTGGCTGTCACACTTCTTATCCACAACTATGATTACACTTAAAAATTATTTAATTGGCTGTACAGTATTTCAGCATGTTCTAGGTTGAGGAGTAGTGCTATATAAACGTTAGCCTTTCCATATAATGAGAAGCAAGCATCTCATCCTGGATTGTATTCAACCGACCATTGGCAAAACATTTGACAAGTAGATACAATTATCTGGAACTCTGTATCCAATGGTTTACAGTGGCTTAAAGAGACAAGTTAAGCTAATGGCAGAAACCCAGTATTATTACATAAATAAATGGTATCTCAAACTATTTGTTTCACTCAGTAAGCATGCAATATAATTTGTAATATATGTGCAGAAATATGTTATTTATGCAAGAGAAATCCTTGTCTACCCTATCCATGTTAGATGTTAGAAACACACGTTTGCACTGATTCTCTCATTAAATGCGACTTAACCCAGCTAAATCCTATACATATAATAAGCACCAAGGTATTCATTTTTAACAATGCTAGAATGAGGCATGCCACCAATGTTTTTTTGAATTCATGCATAGAATCAGGGTGTTGTTAGCCAAGTCAGCATTTATTGCCCATCCGTAATTGCCCAGAGAGCAGGTAAGAGTCAACCACATTGCTGTGGGTCTGGAATCACATATAGGCCAGACCTGCTAAGGATCACAGTTTCCTTCCCTAACGGACATTAGTGAATCAGAGGGGTTTTTCTGACAATTGACAATGGTTTCACATTCATCATTAGACACTTAATTTCAGATTGTTACTGAATTCAAATTCCACTGTCTGCTGTAACAGGATTCGAACCCAGGTCCTTAGAACATTACCTGTGTCGCTGGAGAGGCAATCCAGTGATAATGCCACTCAGCAATCATCTCCTGCAATGGTTACAATTAATATGTTTATAATCCGAATGATACTGAGTAAATGCATTATTAACTTTTACCGTTCAGGGAGTCAGGATTGAATCGTGAGTTGCAAATTGATGGACGTGAATGAATTGACAAGTTCACCTGTGTAGGATAACCTAGTTGCTAATGCGGAGATGTACTCAGTTTTGGATGTGCGTAAACTGTCATATTTTACCAGGTGCACAGACTCTTGCTGTGATCCATGGGCGGTTCATAAGTGTTTTGGATGAACATACGTGGTCCATGATCAAATCCAGGTTTGCTATTTGCTCTGCCATCATGTCAGTCACTTGCTTTTGACGAATTCTACCTTGCCTTCACATGATGCTCTGGTTACTGTAACATCAAACCATTCACAATACTTATACTGTGACAATAGAGCAAATAGTTTTAGAGCACAGAAACACTGAATTAAATATTATCAAACTTGAAAATATGCTGAGGAGGCAACAAATCAATGGGGTCTGAATAATATAACTAATTTACAAGGTCATCAATATAACCAGTTTACTACAATTTGTCAATCTTATTTAGAAACATTGAATTTCAACTTTTATTCAACTTTGCAGTTTGTGGAGAAATTGAGGAAATTGTGGATAATGATCATTTTGAATGGTATTTGGCATAAAGTAGCTAAGTCACTTTACTATTTCTCACCTTTAACATACGTGTATACAACATCTCTAACACACACACACAAACACTGATACAGGTATTGTTAGTTAAATTTATCTTATGGAAATTTGTTCCAGTGGAAAAATGTGGTGTGAATAAGACGGCGGCTGATTCACCAGACTTCCATAGAGTTGGAGATAGATTTTTGATATCTGAAATCATGCAGAAAAACGAAACAATAACTGAGAAGGAGTTTGTACAGTACAGTCCTTGAATATTTTAAAAGTTGACTGTATTGTAATTTGAAATATTACCGATATTTCATTATTGTATATATCAATAAAGTTCTATCGGGATTACAGAATTATTAAATGGTTGTAAAATAGTCTTTATTATATTCTATATGACTGCAAGGTATTCTTGAGAGCTTTTGTATGACCTGGCTATGTTGTGAGCTGGGATAATGAAGGCTGGCATGCAAGCAAAAAAAAATGTTGCATAAACATTTAAAAAGATAAATCCTTACGGATGTTTTGCATATATTTTCAGTTTAAATTTGATTAAACACTCAAGTAAGTATTAGGCTACTGACTAACTATTTGTAACTTCAAAGATATCAGAATTATTCCCTGTTATGTGTTTTAGATCTTTCTATGTATGTAACAGCTTCTTGGACATGTCAAAGATTATTGCAAATGCGACCAATTTTTTTTTCAACCTCCCTATTTACCTATGGGAGAATGTTTGGTCTTTGCTCCCTATTTCCCCCACAGCTGCAAAGGCAAGACCATGAACTCAAATTATAAGGTTGTTACACATTACATTGTGTTTTCCAGGATCTGTAAATTGTTACAAAGATAATATGGATACCTTCAGGCAGAAGAGAAAGAATATGTAGCAAACTGAGATCATTGTGGAGTATTCAGTATTCAAATTAGAAACAACATGGATTTAATTTTGAAACATTTTTAAAATGTAGTTCTATGGGAAAGCATAGGGAATGTATTTGGTGCTCTGAAATCTATCTGTGGGAGGTAATGCTATGCAATATTGCCAGTTGCTTTATGGATAAAACAAATATAGCGCAGTCCTGCCCCTGACCACCCCTTGCCCTTTTGTTTCGGATATTCTAGAACAAAAGTCCAGAAATTAACAATAGAAGAACAATAAATATTTCAAAAATTTATTTTTGCAAAATTATTTTGCAATATCAAAATAATTATCAGAAGAGGCATAATATTTTAGAGGTTTATTATTGATGTTGGTCAACTTACACTGCAAAAGTTCAGCCTGTTCGTTCTGTTCAAAATGCAGTTCTTGTGGGCTATCTGGTTCTGGATAAACGTACCGAACGGTTTTGGTAGTTGACATTTTGAGAGCACTGTCTCAGCATTATAAAACGGGAGCCTTACGATAATAATGTATGTCAAAAATTCTTTATTAAGTTAGGTTTGCTTACAATATATGGCACAGAAATGTGTCATTTGGCCCAACCAATCCATCCCATTTTAACAAATATTGTAAAAAGGCAGATTTTGACCTGAACGGGGGATTAGTTTACAATATGTTTGTTTTCCTAATTGGAAGCTGATTTAATGAGAAGTAAAGCAACAAACAATCTTCCATTTAATGTCTAAGATAGCCCTGTGCATCCTTGTGCTTCTGGTAGAAGCATTGTTTGTGATCCAATTGTTCTGTTATTTGTTCTCCAAAATAAATCATTCTGTTTCATCTACAGTATTACCATACCAGAATGTTTACCACTTCAAGCTATTGAAAGATTGTAGAAATGCAAGAGGAAGTATGCAAATTTCCAGTATCCAGTTCATAAGTGCATTGCTATTTACTTTGCTAATCCATAATTCGATTTTAGACACCGAGTCAATGTCAAGCTTTAGATAGACGGGATCTAATAATGGGAGTAAATAATACAATTGAACCCGAGAATCTCTTTGCATGAGAAAACAAAAAATAAGTAATATCACCATGGAAAGTATGTTGCTGATTCACTTCAGTGTAATGCATTTGTGAATCAATCCTTGCAGTTTCGGTCAAGATCTGAGCCTATAAATTAAAACACAACTTTGCAGCTATTCTTAGCTATGTATTTTGACACAGTTTCTTGATGTAAAATGAATTATGTATGATCACCTGGTCTGTTTATTCTGGCCGGGCGCTGTTGGATTCTGATCACCATTTAATATTTTCGTAATTTACATAAGCAGTCATTTTCGCAATGAATTGTTCATTTCTGATGGATCCTGGCATCCATTATCATTGTCAATATGCTGGAGGTTACTGTGTTACATGAGGTGAAAAGAATATTTAAATAGAAGTTCTTCAGAGTTACTGTGATTGATTTTCCAGTGCCAGCTGTCCATTTGCTCCCTGAAAAATGGGAAGATTGTGAAAGTAGATTAAGGGATCAGAACAACTAACAAATGCTCAAGATCTTTCCAATGTGATTTCCAACTTGGCTATGAAGGAAGGAATAAGAAATCTATTTGTATTGAGGGTCTCATCAATTGTACGACCCAGTTTGCATCGTCTTTTGTTGTCAACCCCAAGCTATTTGCATAAATCATTGAGCAGCCAAGCCAGCAATCTTGAAATTTGTAGCTGCTCAAAAAACCCAGAAATATTGCTCAAAGATTTTTTTGTCAGGCTGGGAAATACATGCCCCAACTGGTTCCACAAATGTACATGGAACAGCTGTCAGCTCTCTCCCATTACCTGTAAGATTAGCGCATTGCATTCCACCTACCACCCCCATTGTCTGACATGCTAATTGCTTCAACATAGAAGTCAATAGGTTTCCCAATAATCCAGAGCTAATATTTGGTGACCACTGCTCACCAGCTGTGGCAACATTCTTCAGACCTTACAATGCTAACGTTGGGCAAGTGAAAGTCAGAAATTCCAAGAAATTGGTCATTTGTAAATTTATCTTCTAATGTATCATCTCTCAATTTAATTTAGCCTTTATCACTTTAGCTGTGCTGCATATGAAATAGGATCCTGCAGCTTGTTGACTTTTTTCAATGACTTGTCTCAAATTAAAATAGCCTTTTGTCTTGAAGCTGCGCATTCTGAAAGGTATTTTTCAAAGAATGATTGTGCTAATTTGAAGCTGAACATTCTTCTGCACTGGATCAAATGGCACTTTGCCTTTTCTCTTTGTTTCAGTACGGACAGCACTGAACTCAGTTCAATATCTGTTAGAGTTGTTCTGTTGGTGAAGTGGTGACTATTATTCACCAGCATTCTTCATTTTTATGCATAATGTGCATTGCCTTGACAAGCAGTCAATACCATGCTCTGTAGATTATCCTGTATAATATGTCCATGATATAAGGTCTAAATTTATAAATCCAATGGTTGGTGGTGCTCACAAGCACAGGAAATCAGAAGCATTCACTCCAAGGTATTCTGCCCATTGCACTAAGTGGACATTCTGGTCTGTGTGCCTGCAGTGTGTTCCCTTCAAGTGTCATCATTCAACATTCCCATGTTAAACCACTCTCAGCCCACCCTGGAGAATGAATGGGGAACAACATGAAAAATGATGCAGGATTTCTGTGATATTTACCTATATTGTTGATGATCCCTTGAAATAATTCATTTGTGTTGAATTAGGTACACTTGAATTGAACACATGCTTGCAACTATAACTACCCAACCTGAATATTTTTTCGCCACTTTTCAAAAATCAATCTATCTCCTCTTTAAGTACTTTAAGGGATCTAGCCTGCACAGCTCTCTGTGGGAAGAGAATTGTAGACATTCACTATGCTCTGAGAGAAGAAATCCCTTTGTATCTCAGTTTTAAATGAGTGCCCCCTCATTCTGTAACTATCCCCACTTGTTCAAGACTCCTCCATTAATGGATATATCTTCTCAAATCTTCCGTGTCAAGCCCACTCAAAATCTTGTATATCTCAACAAGATCACCCCTAATTCTTAGATGAGTTTCAGTAAATGAAGGTCTAAGCTGTTTAGTCATTCTTGATAAATCAACCCCTTCAGCTCAGGATCAGCCTAGTCTTTTGAATTTTCTCTAATACCAGTATATACTTTCTTAAATATAAGGACAAAACTTTATGTCGTACTCCAAAGATGGTCTCACCACCATCAAAAATAGCTGTAACAACACTTTCCTGTTTTTAAACTCCAATGTTTTAGCACTAGAAGTTAAAAAATAAATTGCCTTTTTAATTAATTGGTGCACCTACATGCTGTCTCTTTTTTCTGTTTCATGCACAAGAACACTCAAATCCTTCCATCCTGGAATTATTGGAGTTTCTCTCTCCATTTTAAATTATCATCTGCCATTGATTCTTCCTACCAAGGTCCTTGATCTCACATGCTAAACTACATCTGCCAAGTTTTTGCTGACTCCTCAACCTATCTCCCCTTTCAGATTCCTTATGCCCTCATCACAACATGCTTTTGCATCTATATTTGTATCGTCATCAAATGTGGATCTACTCACTCCTCCAAGTCATTAATATAGATGATAGAAGTTAAATAATGACAATAATTGTATGACTGATCACCATGCACTCCACCAGCAACATTTTTCCAAACTAGAAAAGGCCCATTAATCCCAATGTTTTGTCTTCTGTGTACTAACAAATCTTCAGTCAATCTGCACTGAGACATTATCCCCAAACCATAAATTCTGATCTTGTGCAATCACCTTTTATGCAGCATGTTATCGAATGCCTTCAGGGAATCCAATACATTACAGCTACTGATATCCCTTTATCAACTCTGCTTATTATATTCTCAAAGAACTCTCACCATTTTGTCAAACATGATTTCCCTTTCACAAAATCATCGTTACTTTCCTCAATTTCATTTAGCTCTTATAAATGTCCTGCTATTTCTTTCTTAATAATGGCCTCTTGCATTTCCCCAATGTCAAATGTTAGACTAACTAGCCTATAGTTTCCTGCTATTCTGTCTCCTTCCCTCTTGAACAGGGAGATCATGTTAGATGCTGAAAAACCTTTTGTGAGTTCTGGAATATATCAACTTATGTCTCATTATATCTGCAGCTATTTCCTTTAAATCCTTTGAATACAAGCCATCAGATCCTGGCAGCTTGACTGTTTTCCATCTCATTGGTTTGCCAAGTACATGTTACAGGGACCATTATAAAACCTTTTCTCCCATTAGCACCTTGATGAAAGAGCCATAGAGTCATACAGCATGGAAACAGACTTTTTGGTCCAACTAGCCCACACCAACCATGTTTCCAAATGAAACTAGTCCTACTCAACAGTGTTTAGCCCATATCCCTCCAAACTATTCATGGACTTATCTAAATGTCTTTCAAATGTTGGAACTGTAACTGTTGTAACCACTTCCTCTGGCAGTTCATTCCACACACGAACCACTCTCTGTGTAAAATGCCCCTTATGTCCTTTTAAAACTTTCTTCTCTCACCTTAAAATTACACCCCCTAGTTTTGAACTCGCTCACCCGAGGGAAAAGATCCTTGCCATTTACCTTATCTATGCCCCTTGTGATGTTATCGCCTCTACAAAGTCACCCGTCAAGTTCCTATGCTCCCAGCCTAATTTTATAACTCAAGCCACCCATTCCTGGCAACAGAGATAGTAGGAACTGCCAATGCTGGAGAATCTGAGATAACAAGGTGTAGAGCTGGATGAACACAGCAGGCCATGCAGCATCAGAGGAGCAGGAAGGCTGACGTTTCGGATCAAGACCCTTCTTCAGAAATGGGGGAGGGGAAGGCTAGGAGGATAACTTCTTTAAGGTGGGCATCCTTAGAAGAGGCTTGGCAGTGGGGTTAAAATTGTTACAGAGATAGTAGAAGCTGCCTATCCTGGAGAATCTGAGACAACGAGGTGTAGAGCTGGATGAACACAGCAGGCCAAGCAGCATCAGAGGAGCAGGAAAGCTGATGTTTCGGGT